>CM076590.1:2400000-3031250 GCA_038430175.1 Ficus hirta
GGGAATTTGGATGATTCCAATGCAAGATCCTCAAGATTCGGAATTTGCGCGATCAATTCATCAATCGATCTTGCTGAAACGAAATGACATCGGTCAATTCGCAGACTTGTTAGCGATTTCATGGTAGTTGAAAAGGCAATGCCGCCAGCGGAATTGAAGGACCTGATGTAGCTGAAAGATTGTAGATTCGGCGCTTCTATAACAACCTTCGGAGGCAGATCTTCGTAGTTAAACATTTTGAGTTTAACGAGATTAGGCAACGAAATGTAAAGCTCCGTGAAACCGAAACAGCGATGAATGTCCAAGTTTTCCAACAAAGGGAAGCTGGCGAGCAGATTCCGAAAGCTGTTATTGTCAATCCTGGTAAATGCCAGCTTAAGCTTTTTCAGAGAAGAGGTTTCCCCCAACGAATTCAAGAAGAAAATTCGAAAAAGTTCCAGAGACAAATCACCGAGCGATTCACAGGTAGAAAGCAAAGGCCACAAAGAATCAGATTCGGTCATCGTCCAGAAGTATTCATCGCAGTTCGTGAGTTCTACGGCCTTGACATTACGGCCGGTGGCGACGGCGACGACATTGAAGAGACGAGAAAAGGAATGGGCGTCGGAAATGGCGGCGGAGAGAGAAAGCTTCTCCATGTTGGTGCTGTTGTCGCAGCGATGGCGCCAGAGAGCGAGAGATCGGTCGACATGGTCGAAGAAATCGGAGTTCTTGAAAGGTGAAGTGGCTTCGTCGAAGGAGAAGATCGGAAAGGAAATCCAGGCAGAGCGCCATAGCTTGGAGGAAGCGGAAGCTCGAATGGCGTCTTGAGGAGAGAGAAGGGAGAAGATTTTGTGAATCACTGGCTCCGGCAGCAAGTGGACGTTTGAGACTCCGTTCATGGTCGGAATTCGTTAGATCGTTTTGCATTGTTTGTTAGTTATATGGTCCTCTGTTAAAAACAGTTTTGTTAGTTAGTTGGCTAGTTATTTATTTATTTTTTCGTCAAAGATCTATAACAAATCACAATGACACGTGGACATTAGTGTGTGTACATATATGTATTTTTACTGAAATTTATTTTGTGAAACTTTTTCTTTTTTTTTTGAGTAATTGATTTAAATGATTCCTGAAATTTTTATGATATGACACTTTGGTTCATGTTTTTTTTATCGTGCTGATCTTAAACTCTCTAAAAAGGTACCATTTTGGTTCTTTTTGTATGATTTCATTAAAAAACTCACAGAATGATCATGTGAAAAGCACGTTTTGTACTTTTGAAGAAAAATACCCTTAAAAAAATGAATATGCCCTTATTCATATCTATTAAAAAAATTTTAAAAAAAGAGAGAGAACCTCTCTCTCTCTCTCCTCCCTTCCCCTCCCTCCCTCTCTCCCCCCTCCCCTCCCTCCCTTTCTCCCACAGGTCCAACGCCGGTGTCGGACGCCGGCCATCTCTCCCTCTCTCCCCCCCAGATCTGATGCTAGAGACCGAGAGACTGTCTCTCTCTCTCTCGCCCTTCCTTCCCCCCCAAACAGATCCGACGTTGGACTCCCCAAGATTTGACATTGGATGCGGGAGACCACCCTCGTCTTCTCTGTCGCTAGGTCCCCCCCGCCTTCGCGAACGCCCTCCCTCCCCCCACACAACCCAGATCTGGGTTTGCCAGGAGCGTAAATGCTGACGAGCCTAGAATGCCTAGTAGGGGAGGGGGTGGCCAAGAACCAAATTTCGACTTGTAGGGGTGGGGGGGACCCTAATCTAGGTTGTGTGGGGAGATGGGGGGCATTCGCACTCATCGGCGAAGGTAGGGGGCTCAGCGACGGAGAAGGCAAAGGTGGTCTGCAGCATCCGATGTCGGATCTAGGGGGGAAGGGCGGGGGTCCGGTGTCGGATTTGTTTTGGGGGGAGGGGAGGGAAGGGCGAGAGAGAGAGACGGTCTCTCGGTCTCCAGTGTCGGATCTGGAGGGGGAGCGAAGGAGAGACGGTCGGCGTCGGACCTGTGGGAGAGAGGGAGGGAGGGGAGGGGAGGGGAAGGGGAGACTCTATCTCTCTCTCTCTCTCTCTCTCTTTTTAATTTTTTAAATTGATATGAATAAGGATATTTTCATCTTTTTAAGGGTATTTTCCTTCAAAAAATACAAAACGTGCTTCTCACGTGATCATTCCGTGAGTTTTTTAATGGAATTAGACGAAAAGGACTAAACCGTCACCTTTTTAGATATTTTAGCACAAAAAAAAACAGGGATCAAAATGCCACCTCTTAAAGAGTTAGGGGACCATTTCAGTCAATTACTCTTCTTTCTTTAAATTTGGGAGGTAGGAGTTTTACAATAAGTTAGGTGTGTGATTATCATTAAATTACGTATGTGTTAGGAGTACATAGTGGGCAACTTATGCAGTTTAGGTAGAATTCTTTTCTTGGTGATATATGAAAATTACAAATCAAGATGGTACAAAATATATGGTTCGTTTGTATCATACACTTATTTGGTATTATATATATATTCGAATGTAATATATAAAAAATAATATAAGTTTGAATGTCTCATATTTGCATTGTATTTAAATACAATGTGTATTCAAGTTGTTTACGTTTGAATAGTTACTCTAATATGTATTGAGGAAAGAGAATATGATGTGACTGATAAAAATAGATTGAAAGAGAGAATGGATGAATACTAAAATGAGTGCGTGAATTGTTCAAATATATTTATATTAAAATGGAATATGTAAGGTACTCAAAAACACATTACATTATTAAAATATAATAAAACATGAATTTGTCTTTAAAACACAACATTAGGTGGCTTGGGTGGTTTGTTGAGTAGTTTTTAAGAGTACAAACTCTAATCCCAAATTTTGAATTCTAAATTATATGAAATGTGAGTTATTATTTTTTATTAATAGGTATTTAAAATATCACCATATTAATTAATTTTAGCTATCAACGAGAAGATATCCACTATGACCAATGGACTTTTAGTTGAACTGCGTATCTGTTATTTATTAAAAATAAAAAATAAAAAACTGCCTATCTGTTGGAAGTACATGTTATCAGCTTTTGTGTGTGTGTGTGTGGTAATTACATGTTATCAGCTTATAAAATGTGTGATAAGCTACTATAGTGCACAGGCATTATAAGTACACTTATTTTGTGTTTGATTTGTTGATTGGAGATAAAATTTTTAAGTTAAAATTGGTTAATTTTTTAAAAATTAATTATAAATTTTGTTGATTTTTCAAAAAAATACATATAAAAAAAATATAATTTAGTTAGAATTAAGCTGTAACACCAAATGAAGCCTTAATTGCAATAAACTTATATTAAACTTACTTTAAAGAAAAATAAAAAAGAAAAAGAAAGAATGTGTTATCCAACAAAGATTACTGTATTCCTTTAGGACATGTTTAGTTGGCTGTAATTTATTAAATTGTATCGTATGCAGGGACGGATGTAGGCTAGAGGTTTCGTTTGTGCTCCTCTGAATAGTGGGAAGTGGCCATGTTCAAGCCTTTGGGCTTTTACTTAAAGTGGGCTTTTTTTTTTTAAAATTTTTTTTAATTTTTTTTTAACCTGAAAGCTAGTTTAGTTGGATTCTTTACATTCGATACTTTTCCTACAATAAAAAAGATTAATGCTTTTAGCTAAAAACGCTTTGCATTCCCTTATCTTGTTTTTAAGTTTCTTTTTTAAAAATTTTTTTAAATTTTTTTTTTTCCAGACCACTTTCTTTAGTTGCCTATAGAAAATGAGACTCTACCCCCCCTTTTTAATTATGTAAGCGCTTTTTTTTTTTTTTTTTTCCAAAAAGTATGACTTTCTCTTCCTTCATTCTCTATTCATTTCATTTTTTTTTTTCTTTTGCAAATTTTTTCTATTGTTCTGTTTCTCTTCGGCTTTCATTACTGATGCAAGTCTCCAAGTCTCTGTGACAGTAGTTAGTGACGTATCTGATGTATTTGCTTATGTTTGACTTTTTCAAGTTTGTAGTGTAGTTTGTTTGCTTAATTTTAGCTAATTCTGTTATGGGAGATATTGTGCCCACTACCCACTATGGTTTGTTAATTTGTTCCTATTTCTTAGGTTCTAAACGTTGGAGTCATTGTATTTAAGTCTTTCTTTGAACAATAATGAAATTGTCGAGAATCTTTATTTACAACTAGTAAGTTGTTTTGGAAGGAGCTAAACCCTCGAAGCTTTAGCAATCTCCCCCCCCCCCCCCCCCCCCTTAATTTTCCATAAGCTTATTGTGAGTGTAACATCTTTTGGTATCAGAGCCAGGTCAGGGATGACCGAGTAAAGAAACTAGAAGATGTTGTGGCAACACTTGCAGCCGGTCAAGCGGAACTCTCTGCTGGACATAAGGATTTTATGGCTCATCTCACTGAGAGGATGGAGAGACTGAGTCAACAGATTTCTCGAAAGCTTCCGGCAGAAACGGAAGAAAATTCTGACAATCGATTTAAGGGGCGAAGGGAGCATCATTCTTCTCCACGAACTGGTGGTTCCTTGAACAATTTTATTCCCAGGACTGTTAAGTTGGATTTTCCCAAGTATGAAGGTAGAGACGACCCAACACCGTGGATTTGCAAGGCTGAGAAGTACTTCGCTCTTCATGACTTAGCGGAGTCGGATAAAGTCACTCTGGCTTCTTTTTATTTGGATGGAGATGCTGGGTTGTGGTTTCAGATGTTGGAACAAGAACTTATTTATGTCACGTGGGAGGATTTCAAAAATAGAATTCAATCCCGGTTCGGTTCCAATCATTTTGAGGATCATTTTGGCAAACTAATCAAGTCGAAGCAAACAGGTCTTGTGGGTGATTATCCAAGCAAGTGCGAAAGGCTGTTGGCCAAGGTTGGTTCACTTGCACAAGAAAAAAAAGTGAATTGTTTTATTGCTGGACTGAAAGACTCCATTCGAATTGATGTACAAGTGAATAGGCCGACTACACTCACGATGGCGATTGGATTGGCAAAGTTGTACGAAGCTCGTGATAATTCTCATAAGAGACCGACTGTTCTTGGTTTTCATCAAGCAGCAACAACTCAAGAGCGCAAAACTCCACCTATCATAACTGTTAAATGGATGACTCCTGATGAGCTTACTAAACGGAGAAAGAAGGGACTATGCTTCCACTGTAATAATAAATACAGCCCAGGCCACGATTGTCCTAAGCTCTTCAGAATTGTAGCTTGTTGGGATGATGATGATGGGGATGTCGAAATAGAGATAGAAGAGGACACGAACGAGTTAGCTCCAGAAATATCTCTCCATGCCATGGCTGGAATGAACGCGCCGAAAACTATGCGAGCTTGGGGCGGACTTATGGGACAACCTATACTAATTCTTGTTGACTCTGGTAGTACCCACAATTTTATTAGTTCTTGAGTAGCTTAACGGGTGAATCTGCAGCCCAGTAATAATGGAAGACTAGAAGTATTGGTGGCGTCGGGTGAGAAACTTGTCAGTCCGGGACGATGCTCTCAAGTGTTACTCAAACTTCAAAAGGTACCATTTCAATAGATTTTTTCATTTTACCTTTTGAAGGCTATGATATGGTGCTAGGGACACAGTGGTTAAGAACTCTGGGACATATTCAATGGGATTTTGAAAAGTTGTTGATGAAGTTCTTGAAAGATGGAAAGGAGATTGTTTTACATGGTGTCACAAGCTCGAGAATCAAGGTAACTCCTGATCAATCCTTGACTCGAATTTCCAAGTCTCAGTGAGGGGTTATTTTGCAACTAATAGGCAATCCAGAGGCTAACAAGAAGGCAGGTCCTTTACCAACAGAAGTGGAGCAGATTTTATTAAAGTACCAAGAAGATGTAAGCAAGCCCTCAGGTCTTCCACCTCAACGAAATCATGATCATCGCATTCCACTGATTTCTGGGCATGAACCAGTTGCTCAAAGGCCCTATCGTTATCCTTATTTTCAAAAAAATGAAATAGAAAGGATGGTCAAGGAAATGTTAGCTGCGGGTATTATTCGACCAAGCACAAGCCCTTATTTGTTACAGGTCTTATCGGTCAAAAATCACGACGGTTCTTGGCGAATGTGTGTAGATTATCGAGCTCTTAATTCAATCACCATGAAGGATAAGTTTCCAATTCCGATTATTGATGAGCTCTTGGAAGAGTTGGTAGGAGCTAATTTTTTACAAAGCTGGATCTCAAATCGGGTTACCATCAAGTGCATATAAACGACAAGGACATCAAGAAGACAACATTTAGAACCCACCACGGCCATTACGAATTTTTAGTCATGCCATTTGGACTCTCCAACGCTCCCTCAACATTCCAAGTTCTCATGAACGAGGTATTTCATGAACACCTACGAAAATTTGTATTAGTTTTTTTTGATGACATACTAATTTATAGTAGGGACTAGAATACACACCAGGATCATTTGAGGATTGTTTTTAATACTTTGCAAATTCACAAATTGAGGGTAAAAATTGAGAAATGTGAATTTGGAAAGAAACAAGTGCAGTACTTAGGCCATTTGATTTCTGATCAGGGAGTAGCCGTTGATCCAACAAAAATTGAGGCAATGTCATCTTGGCCAAAACCAAAGAATATAAGAGCCTTGCGTGGATTTTTTGGATTTACCGGTTACTACCGAAAATTCATCCAAGACTATGGGAAGATAGCAGCCCCTCTCAGAAATATGTTAAAGAAGGATTCTTTTGAGTGGAGTACGTCTTCAGAAGTGGCATTTCAACGCTTGAAGCTCGCAATGACAAAAGCACCGGTACTATCCTTGCCTGATTTTTCTGAAACTTTTATAGTTGAATGTGATGCTTCTGGCAATGGTGTAAGGACTGTTCTATTGCAACAAAGGCCAATAGCATTTTTCAGTCAGGCTCTGTAAGGTAAGAATATTTTTTTGTCAACTTATGAGAAAGAAATTTTGGCCTTGGTTCTTGCTGTCTAGAAATGGCGACCATATTTGCTTGGGAGAAAGTTTATTGTACGCACAGATCACCGAAGCCTCAAGCATCTGTGGACTCAGAAAATTGCAACCACGGTGCAACAATGATGGCTTTACAAATTAATGTGTTATGATTTCCACGTGGAGTACAAGAAGGGTGGGGAAAATGTGGCAGCAAATGCTCTTTCTTGGCATGATGAAACTGAACAAAAAGCAGGGCTTTTGATGGCATTGACTCAAATGCTGCCTCATTGGTTGGATGCGATCAAAGAGGAGGTTGCTACTAATTCCACTTTACAAGCTTTGCTGGCAAGAATTCAACAAGGAGAAGCGGTTGGCCCTTGGCAGGAGATTAAAGGGATTATACTATTCAAAGATTACATTTATCTACCTTCTGAATCTAAGCTCAAGAGCATGATCATTAATGAGTTTCACGGAAGCACTCATGAAGGATATGTCAAAACCTTTCAACACATCAAAGCTGATTTCTACTGGCCAGAAATGCGGAAGCAAATCAAGAGTTTCATTCGTAATTGTGATATCTGCCAACGACACAAGGTGGAACATTTGGCTCCGGCAAGTTTATTGCAGCCGCTACCAATTCCATCTCAAATTTGGGATCATATTCATCCATAGATTGCTGTTGGAGTTGCTCGCTTGTTCTTTGATAATATTTTCAAGTTACATGGATCACCAAATCCATCGTTTTCGATAGAGATCCAACCTTTACCAGCGGATTTTGGAGGGAACTATTCCGCTTGAATGGGACATCTTTTAATTTCAGCTCGAGTTATCACCCACAAACTGATGGGCAGAGTGAAGTGGTTAATCGGACATTGGAGATGTATCTAAGATGCTTCACAAGCGCACGACCAAGAGAGTGGATGAAGTGGCTTGCTTGGGCAGAGTACTGTTACAACACAAGTTGGCATTCAACAGTCCGCAAGACTCCATTTGAGATTGTTTACGGTCGAAGTCCACCTCGTTTGCTTGATTACATTCTTGGAACAGCTAAACTAGAAGCTGTAGAGTGTGAGTTGCTTGCTAGAGACTGAATCCTTAAAGAAGTCGGTGAGCATATTTCTCTAGCTCAAGCAAGAATGAAGAAGTTGTATGATTCAAAGCATATTGAACGAGAATTTCAGGTGGGGGATTTTGTTTATCTTAAACTCCAGCCATATTGCCAATCTTCAGTTGCTTTGAGAAGAAATTTCAAGCTATCGGCTCGATATTATGGACCGTTTGAGGTGTTAAAAAGAATTAGAAAGGTTACGTATCAGTTGAAATTGCCTCCAACATCAAAGATTCATCCAGTTTTTCATGTTTCACAACTCAAGAAAAAGCTAGGAGAAGTACAAGTTGTGTTGCCAACACTTCCTGAGATCAACTCTGATGATTCTATGATGCCCACTCCTCAAGCCATCCTTGGTCAGCGAGTTCACAAGCAAAGGAAAGAGGTTTTAATTCATTGGCAAGGTTTGTCCCCAGCTGAAGCCAATTGGGAGCAGTTTGAAGTCATTAAAGAACGTTTTCCTGAGTTCATCCTCGAGGACAATGATCATTTTTAAGGGGGAGGGAGTTGATGCAAGTATCCAAGTCTCTGTGGCAGTAGTTAGTGACGTGTCTGATGCATTTGCTTATGTTTGACTTCTTCAAGTTTGTAATGTAGTTTGTTTCCTTAATTTTAGCTAATTCTGTTATGGGAGATATTGTGTCCACTATCCACTATGTGTTCGTTAATTTGTTCCTATTTCTTAGGTTCTAAAAGTTGGAATCATTGTATTTAAGTCTTTCTTTGAACAATAATGAAATTTTCGAGAATCTTCATTTGCAACTAGTAAGTTGTTTTGGGAGGAGCTAAACCTTCGAAGCTTTAGCAATCTTTTTTTCCCCCCCTTAATTTTCTATAAGCTTATTGTGAGTGTAACAATTACCTGTCACTACTATTTTTTATTCTTTTCGATCTCATCTTTTATCTCGTCGCTTTCTTCCCACTATCTTTGTTTCTCAATACTTTCATAAAAAAGTTTACACCCAAAAATTTTATAGCTTTTAATTAACATATAAAGATATCTGAACTTTTAAGTTAATAAACTATATGAAAATTTATATATATATATATTTTACTGTAGGAGATTACTTTTGATATTTATATATATTTTTATTATGTACTTGATATTGTTTTGTAATATACATGATAGTAAATGTTATTCAAAAAGGTTCTAGAAATTTCTTTTTTTATTTATTTATTATTTTAGTATATAATTTTAGTCTGTGTTTGTGTCTCACTGAATTAAAATAATGAATCTGTCACTGATCATATAAGATAATCTATATCTTAACTATATTGAAAGAGTGGATGTTGCTTCCATTGTTCATCCATCGTCGTAAAAAACGCACCGTTTAGATGCTTTATTTTTTTCCTTTTCTTTTTCTTTCCGTACTCCCCTTTCTGAAAAGCTGTTTTGTTTTCTTTTTTTCTTTTATTGCTTTTATTCTTCTGTTCTTCATTTTTATCTCTCTCCTCTCTTCCTCTCCCCCTGCCTCTATTTTCGTCCGCCCCACTTTCTCTCCTCTCTCAGCCATCTCTTTCTCTCTTCGTCCATCTTTCTATGTCTTATCTCTTCTTCCGCGACACTCTCTCTCCTCTCCCTCAGCCATTTGATCGCCGCCATCTCTTTCTCGCTCTCCCTTCCTTAGATCGCGATCTCTCTTCTTGGTGAATCCGGGCTTGTCGTGGGTTCTTCGAGACTTTAGTGAAATTTTTTTTTTCTGTTTTCTGATTTCTTTTGATTTTTTGTTGTTGGAAATTTAGGTTATTTTTCCGTAAATTTGGGGTTCTTCAATCTGGGGGTTTGTTTTTTTAAATGTTTTCTTTTTCTTTTTTCTTTTCCTCTATTTGGTTGGTGGAAAATGGAGGAAAATAAAAAGAAATCCTAAAATATTATCTTTTTTGTTCCTTAAATTTTGGTGTTTGGTTTTTTCATTTTTTATTTTTTAATGTTTTCTTTTTATTTTTTTCTTTTCCTCTTTTTGGTTGGTGGAAAATGGAGGAAAAGAAAAAGAAATCCTAATTTTTTTTTTCATTTCTCTGGAAATGTTTCATTTCCTCTGTTTGGTGGAAAATGGAGGAAAAGAAAAAGAAATGGAATATTTGCCAAAAAGAAATGAGAGAGAAAAATAAATTCTCTGTTTCATTTTTTTTTTTCCTGATTTTGCGCTATGGCTTATTTGTTAGTCCTCTTGATTTTTTAAGTGTTTTTTGTTTTGTTATTATGGCTGTACCATAATACTGTTTTTCTCTTCATCTCCTGCTTTAGTGAATATATTCATATATTCACTAAATTTACCATAATTTACCAAAACGAGTAAATTGTAAAAAGATATGAATATAGTAATTGATATTACTTTGGTGATTATATTGCGAGATGGGTTTTGCTTCCTGAGGGATTGGATGGGTGTTCATGTCGGTCTCACTCTTGTTTTATGGAGTTATTTCATCTCTTGCATTTGCTCTTGTTATTGGGTTTGCATTATTTGTTGATAGAAATCCTTATATTGCATTATTTGTTAATTAGATTATACTTGGAAATTTGTTTCCAAAATCATTCTATTTTGATGATTTAATGAGAAATTTTATTAGTTGATAATTATGCTTTTTTCTCTCATAATTTATTGTTTTTTATTGCAAATGATGTTCTGCTATTATTATTATTATTTTTTTCCAGTTGCTAAAACTATTATACGGTTGTGATGGTAGTTTTGTATAGTTAACATAGAACTATTTGTGTCTTTTAGGAAAGAAAATTAATTGCCCAAATTTTATTTTAAATGGTAAGATCTTTCTGTTTCAACTATAAGGGTCCGTTTGATAAATGAGTTTGAATTAAAAATTTTAAGTTTGAATTGAAAAATTTTTGTTGACTTTTCAAAAAAGACAAAATTTTTTCAGAAAAAGACAAAAATTGAAATAAAAAAATATATTTTAGTTTGAGATAAAATAACTCACCAAACGAGGCCTAAATTTATTTACATTTATTTGGAGTCTTGCATTAATTGATCAACCTATTTTAAGACAGATGGCTTGTGATTGGTGAAAGAAAAATTACATTGAATGACAATGAAATTAGAAAGAATAGGACTTACTACCTTTTTGAAAAGAGGTCGTTACAATAAACTCAGTTAATTGAAAGCTTGTTTCGGTTAGTTTGAAAGACATCCTTGGTCTCATCTTCATGATCGTTTAGAATTCTCATATTGTGAGGTCAAGTGGCATCATTTACTGATAAGTATAGACTTGTTATTAAAAATCAATTATGTTTACATAGTTGTATAATTTCAGTAGATTAAAAATTGTTTTGAGTATAATCTTTTGTTGTAATTTATTTCGCATTTCAAATTTGTCAAACACATCTTTGGTTATTACATATTCAATCATCCATAGAGTCGGTGTACTTTGTGATAACGAAAATAATTAAAAATAAATAAATATATCTAACGACATAGTTCTTATTTATTCTTAGGATATCATTGAAATTTTTTTTAAAGACATGTTTATTTTCAGTTTAAAATAAGCATTACCTTTCTTCTTTTTTGCTTTTTTTTTTTCTAAAAAAAAAAACACAAAAATCCACATATATATTCTTGTGTTTAAAATAATAAGAAACATTGCAGACGATAATAAAAGTAGCTGCTTTCAAATATAGCTATCTTAGTCATTTTTTCTCTTATAATCTAACAAATAATACAAAAACACCTCATACTCTCGGAGTTTATTATTAATGTCTATTTTTTCAATCTCTAAAAAATGTTATAATTTTTTTTTGTATATAATTATTTATATTTCATACTTTATATTATTGAAGTTTCAGTAATAATTAAACACATGCATCACATGTGTGTAAACTAGTAATATATAAAAATGTCTAAAAAACTTATTGTTTTGGATCAAAACGCACCTTTTGGTTGATACGTGTATTTTGTCCTTCCGTTTTTTTTTTTTTTTTTGGCTTTTGGTTGACTGACGCAAGGCAAGAGAACGAGGGAGGGTGAGAGAGAGACAGAGGACAGTTTTGAGGGAAGGGAGGGAGGGAGAGAGAGAGAGAGAGAGAGAGAGAGGGTGCGTTGGGAAAGAAAGAATGGACGAAGGAGAACATGTGAGATTCATTAAATGAGAGAGAGATAAAAAAGAGAGAGAAAATTATTTAAATACTCTTATATTATTATTATATAATATATGTATAAGATCTATTTATTAAAAACTAATTAAAAAATACTTATACATTTAAAATTTTATAATATATAATTTAATTATCTCAATGTACTTATTTTTTAAAAATTTAAATATAATTTCTATATTTTATGTTTTTATAAGATTTATTATTCTTAATATAATTATTTATTTTATATTATTTTTTAAATAGTGTATTTCATATTTCAAGAAAAGATTTATTTCATATTTTGTAAATTTTTCTATTTTCATGTAATTTTTTTACACGTTTTGTTATTAAACAAATCAGATTAATTTAAGAAAATACTTTTCATTAAAATATTAAAATATTGTCTTCCAAACAAATTTTTTTATTTTTTCATTTTAATCCTTTTTATACATTGGTCTATTTTTAATATTTTAGCTTTTTTTTTATATTTTTTTATACATTTTTATTTACTTTTTAAATTTTTTTCTTATTTAGATAAATTTTCTCAAATACTTCTAATCATGTGTATCACACATATTTTTAAACTAGTATTATATATACATTAAGATATTCAATGTCATAAAAAATTAAAGTATTTATAGCGAAATATAATATGTGGGGTATTACAACAATACAATCTCAAGGTTGGTTTGGGCTTGGGATTGTGGATAGGCGACTACATCAACTACAATGACAAATACAAACCCTAGGGTAAGACTGAAACAACCCCATCTCTGATCAGAAGCGACGACCCTAACCTTGACCTTGACCTTGGGAACGGGCCGACCTCATCACTGTCACCGTTCACGAGCCTACCTCATCAACTACACTATTCCTACCGTAGCATGTAGTTCTTTTTTTGGTTCACAACTAAAAAAAGTAAAGTAATTAAAACAAAGATATCTTTAGACCATCTTATTATTATTATTTTTTAAAGTTGAATCTCCCCTTGACGTCATAAAATAATATTATGTTTAGAACTTAGACAATATTTGGGACATTATAACTATACAATATTAAAATCGGGCGGGGCTTGGGACAGTGGGTCAGCAACCTCGACCACGATGACAGGCACGGGTCCTGGCCTAAGAATGGGCCCCCCATCCCTTGATTAGGCAACGACCCTGACCATGACCTCAGGATCGAGCTGACCTCACCATTACCATTCCGGAACTGACACCGTCGACTTCACTATTCTCGAGCCAACCCCTCTCCGAACCCCAGACCCTAGCTGACTCCATCTTAGGGCCTCACTGACTTTGACCCCCTTGTTTCAAATAATACAGTATTAATTCACTATCCGTAGTAATTTATATAATACAATGATCTTACTAAATATTATATTATATAATAATACAATATAGTGCTCTAATACAGTGCAATATAATACACACTTACTTTTTTTGCGGAAAAAAAGAAAATAAAAACACACACACACACACACTCTTACTCAGTATAGAAGAGAACAAGGAGGCCAGATATCATTGCAAAGAGCGAGGCATAAAATTGCAGTTGCTTATATATGATGTATATGAGAAGTTTGCCAAAGCGACAACCCAAAAAATTGTAATTAATAAATAAATTTCATTTAACATTGGAACGACCGACTAAAAAGCCGGTTGTTCTCGGTCGTTCTGAAATTATTTTGCTAATAAAATTTTTTTGGTTTAGTCAGACTAGCATCATGAACTTTAATTTCATAGCGTGCATAACTTATTAAAAATGCACGTTTCATTCGAAAATTGACAGTCAAGCGAGATATGCTCGTATTTCTCTCAAGCCGCTGGACTCTGAAGATCATAATAAATATTCACATGATTAAAAAGTCTTTGCACTGGTTAGCCATAACATACATCGTCCTGAGAAAAAGAACAAACTTCCAATATGACGAGAAAAATTCAACTCATATCTATTTAATAAAAAAACACCTACAATTATCAATTAATCTGCACAATTTTCTCTTCTCTCGGATTCTTTGGGACGAGACAAACACAAGTTTTGCTGAAGTTCTGTTCACAGGGCAAGTAGGCAGCAAAGATGTTCCGACCACTTCTGTCTACATATTAGGCAACGAAACAGAATGAAAATGTAGGAACAGAAGCAAATCAAAATCAGAAAATCGAGAATATGCTCGTACATTTTAAGACGGCTTACCAATGCACAGTTTCTGTTCAATCGGAATCTTCCTCTGTCCAACTGAGTTGCTGAAATGTGTTTACAACACGATTAGACAAAAGGGTATGTTCTAAAAATTTGGGGGTTAGGGAGAGCCTCTACAACTGGCTCACTAATTGCAAAACTGCCCCCTTGGGATAACAATTATCGGTTTTTGAAATAATACTAATACTATATGTTCGAACTTGGCTGACCTCCACAATCTCGTCTACGGCGGCTTTGACTCTATTGTATTGATCGGTATTTGAGGTGCCTACAAATGCTTGCCACTTCAAAGCAAAAGATCCGCATTCATCAAACTGCGGTTCAAGATCACATCCACATTAATTATGTAATTCTCCATCAAAATATATAAATAGATCAAAAATACAAATCTTTAGTAAAAAACCTTTTTGTAGTTTCCTAACTATAAGCGCCAATGTGCAAATCAAAGCAACGAGCAGCAATAGACAAACGAAGTGTTGTACAAGTAAACATGAACCCGTTACTGCAGTCGAGAGAAACAATAAAAATTGGGAACAACAAGCAGATACATGATATATGTAATGGTTCTATTCCCGGAAATGAGCAATGGTCATTAGTACACCAAGCAAAAAATGTTTTCTACCGATAGCAATATCTAACAAAAACACTGTTAACGTAATCAGTAGTGATCTCTAGCTATTGAGATTCAGAAAGGGTAATTACAACATACACATAACTCAACATACACATAACTCAAAAAATGTTTTCTACCGATAGCAATATCTAACAAAAACGCTGTTAACGTAATCAGTAGTGATCTCTAGCTATTGAGATTCAGAAAAGGTAATTACAATATACACATAGTACACCAAGCAAAAAATGTTTTCTACCGATAGTAATATCTAACAAAAACGCTGTTAACGTAATCAGTAGTGATCTCTAGCTATTGAGATTCAGAAAGGGTAATTACAACATACACATAACTCAACATACACATAACTCAAAAAATATTTTCTACCGATAGCAATATCTAACAAAAACGCTGTTAACGTAATCAGTAGTGATCTCTAGCTATTGAGATTCAGAAAAGGTAATTACAATATACACATAACTCAAGATTAGAAAACCAGTCACTGAAAAACTATAGTGCCTCTATTTGTCTAAAAAAGTGCCTTTTTTTCATCTAGGCTAGAAGTATAGCCCAAAGAGGTAATACCTCGACGAAGATTCGAGCAGAAGACGTCTTCAAAGACAGAGTTTCTACACAAGGGAAAAGCTCCACCATAGCATCCACAAAGCTAGAGTAATTTTCAATAGGGAGAGAGCGATTTGTGATCTCCAAATGCTTCAGCTCGTATAATGGATCAGGAAGAAAATGATTATCTCTTAGTTGTTCAGTAAATCCCTAAACCACATAACATTAAAAATAAAAATAAAAAAAGAATCTTTATCTGATTGGAAAAAAATTGAAAAAAGGCAACAAAAGCTTGCTATAAACATAAATATTACCTCCAAGTAACAACCTAGAGCTAGTACTTTGCAGTTGCTAAAGCTTTCAAGAAAGTTTCTCAACCTAATGAACCAGAACCACTCGGTAAAGTCGAAAGAACCAGTGACCAAGTCGAGTTTGGCATCGAGGAAACCGGAGCGGTATCTGAAAGTGGGAATGTGAAAAATGCCGCCACAGTATCGAAAAAAACACAGGTTCGGCGTGTTGATTTCGGCCTTTCGAAAGCTCCAGCAGCTTTTGAACACCAAGCTCTTGAGACTCCAGTGTGAAATATGAATACTCTTTTGCATCCTGCAGCTGTCCAGTATCAGAGTCTCCAGGAGCGGAATCTGCGAAATGTAGTCGTCGATCGTAGCCGCCGTATTGAAATCGATACCACGGAGATGCAGACTTGTTAGGGATTTACAATTCAATAAACTAACAATGCCAGGGGCTCTGAAGGTCCTGTCGTAAGTGAAATGCCGGAGATTCACGGCGTCGATCACTACCTCCTGCGCCAAATCATCGCAAATACTGATCTCCATTGTTCTGAGGCTAGGGAGCGAAAAACGGAGCTCGTTGAAACCGTAGCAGAATCCGACTGCTAGGTCTTTCAGCGAAGGGAAGCAGGACAGCAGATTCTTCAAGCTGTTCTCGTCTATGAAGCAACAACTCAGCGTAAGCTTCGAAAGCGAAGAGATCGCCGATAACGAATTCGGAATGAGAAACTGGAAGCATTTGAGAGACAAAACGTCGAGCGAATTGCAGGCGAAGAGTAACGGCCAGAGAGAATGGAAATCGAAGTCCGTCAAGAAAACATCGAAATTGCGGTTAAGGATTTCGATCACCTTGACGTTACGGCTTGTGGCTGCGACGACGACCTGTTTGAGGCGAGAAAAGGAGTCATCTTCGGAGATGGCGGCAGAGAGGGAGAGCCTCTCCATGGTGACTCGGCTGTCGCAGCGGTCGCGCCAGAGAGCCAAAGAGGCGTCGACGTGGTCGAAGAAATCGGAGTTCTTGAACGGAACGGCGTCTTCGTCGAAGGAGAAGACTGGAGACGAAACCCAGGCCGATCGCCATTGCTTGGACGAGGCGGAAACTCGAATTGAGTCTTCTCTGGGGAGAAAGGACAAGATTTTGTGGATGACTTGATCTGGCAACTCAAAATTCGAGGTTGGATCAATGATCGGAGCATCGATTTCCATGTCCATGGCGGCTTTTTCTTTTTTTCTTTTGGTTGGGGGATGAAAAAAATTCGATATCCGTTTGGGAGAGAAGTCTACCCTGCAAGGTGGTGGGTGAGTTTGAGTTTGTGTTGATCATGATAAATTTTAGGATATTTCCTTAAACATTAATGTCGTTTCCATTTTACTCCTAAAATTTAAAAATTCTTATTTTACTCATTAAATTTTAAAGAAATTAGTGCCCATATTTGAATTAAGTTTTTTAAATTAAAATTAAATTAAATTAAATATTAATTTAGTGAGACATTTGAATTATTAGAATTAAAAAATGTAAAGACTTACAATGTATTAAAAAATTATCACTATAGAACTTTCTTAATTTATTTCGAAATTTTATATAATTAAAAAAAATTATTTTATTTGAACTTGTTTCACTCGTCTCATTTTTTATTTTTTTTAATAGAAATTTTAATAAAACAACTTAAATGAGACTAATTCAAAATTAAAAGGACAAAATATGGGTTTTGAAAATACACAGGGTAATATAACCCATGTAGATGAAAATCACTTATTTATAGTGGAAATCCTTTATTTAGCATAAAAAATCAATTACCTAATTTTAATATATCTTTTATTTATAGTGTAAATCCTAGTTATCATTAAAAATCAATTAGGATTTACTCAAAAAAAAAAATCAATTTGGTAATCGTAATAAATAAATAACATTTCTTCCTAATGATATTTTAAGCAGATAACATTTCTTTTTTACTTTTCAATACCTCTTTAAATTAAATTTTTTTATGGGTAAATACCTCTTTAAATTAAAATTTATTGCATAAAACACTCGTATGAAAATTACATAAAAGGCAATCATGACAAATAATTTTTTTTGAAAATATCATGTTAAATAATTACATAATAGGCAATCATGATTAATATAAGTTACATGTATACGTACAGAACAAAGAAGTAGCAAAAACTTTTCTTTTCTTAGCTCAAACGTCCACATCTTTCACATAAAACCTTAATTTCTTTCATTTTAAAAAACTGCGCTCTAACAACTATTATAGAAAATCATATGAATTTATATTTCAATAATCTTTCTTTCCGTAATTAAGTTTTGACTTAATTTCTCAGTTGGATTTATAAAGTATTACATTGGTTCATATTTTATTTAAAGTTGAAATGACTCCGAATTCTTAAAAATGGTACAAAAGATCCTTTATAATAGAATCTAGTAATTATCATTAACTGTTATGGTCCATCTAATAATATGGTCCTTAATTAACTTTCTTGAACTTAATTACTTGCTTTTGGTCTTAAACTTGGTTATCAAAATTTCAGAGAATTTTTTTAAAGCTGTAATCGATCATAGCTGATAAAAAGTTTACAATCATTCTAATACTAACAATATAGTATGTTCGAAATAAAAACAGATCTTTTAAGAGACTTTAGACCTTTAAAATACTTTTACTTAGATCTTATCTTGATTAACTTACAGGCACGGAGTGAATACGTAAATTAAAATATGAACATGTCAAACCTAATTAATTAAAAATTTATGTAAATGTATTTAAAATTGGTTTCCTCATGAAGCCTACCTACTTGATCATATTTAAATGACGACATAAAATATTGAGCTGACATAAATCTCCAAAAAGTTTTACGCTCAGATAAGTACGAACATAGTAAGTACTCATTGCGTGTGATGAGAGAGAAGTTAAGGGAGCTACTCAATCCAACAACTCTTGAGATCATAACGACCATGACTATCCTCACCTAAAGTGGAGGTGGTACGACACTTAGTTATCTTTATTTATGTTAGCCTCATGTTTAGTTGAGGCGAGCATGCAAATTATGAACATAAATCGTAAATAGATACTAAGTTTAATTTTATAAATGGCTCTTTAATTATGTGCATTGTTTCACGTTAGCCATTAACTTTTGATTTCACACAGTACATTGTCTTGAATTTTTATATTACTACGGCAATGGTCTCTATGTCCTTCGTAAAAAGTAAGACAAAAATTGAACAAGTTCTAATTATATGAGCTTTATTTATAGCTAAATAAATAAGTAGCCCAAGGCTGGAGATTCGTGCTCATGGCGGTCGTCGTCTCGAGGCCAAAGATTCATGAATATTATAATTTCCTCTTGATTCTCCAGTGATTTTTGACAATTTGCTACGCGATTCTCCCATGATTTGGGTTGGATGTCGCCATCATTATTGCATCGTCTCACTGTCATGACTTTCCAACGGGCCTTGTTGTTGCAGTCGTGGTGTTTTTTTTTTTCTTTTTTGAATCTCTTTGCTGTAGGTTTGCGAAATCCATCTTCTCCGATTTTCGTTTGTCTCGCTCTCGTGAAATTGGTTGCTGACGATGGCCACAATAGAGAGGTTTTTTGTAATCTGCGCATGCATTTTTCATTGATGACGATGTTTCCAGTCACAGGCACTGGCGACGACATGATGGATCTTACGATGGCTGAAGAAGATAGGGGTGGGGGTAAAACTAAAATTTTGAAAAAAATAATAAAATATATATGCTATAATTTCCACTTTTTGAAATCTTTCTATTTTGTTAAATTTCAACAATATTGGTTTATGCTATTTGGCTCAATTTTCCCTTTCAAATTTATGAGTTCTCTTATTTATTTATTTATTTATCTATTTATAGAAATCAGAAAAAGAGATCGAGAAAGAGAGGCAGAGAGAAGAGAAAAAGAGAGGGGGAGATTTTTAAAATTTCCAAATATTTTTTGGAGGAAATATCTATTTTTTGTTTCTCATTTTAAGATTTTTCATCTTAATTATTAAAATTATTTAATAAATTGTAATAAAAATTTAGGTTTTAGTTACATCAAAAAGAATGAGATCAAAATATCACAAATATAATAGATTTGGGACTAATCTAGTAATTAAGGCAATTTATTCATGATAATCAAAGAATACTATTAAAGAAAGACTTTTTTGTACCATTTTTGAGAGTTCATAGTCATTTCAACCGAAAAAAAAAGTAAAGGAATCAAATGTCATAATTATAATAGTTTAGAGATCAACTGTGCAAGTAAACCTATAATTGACGTGGGGATATTTTTTTAAAAACATTTTTTGAAAAAGTAATCTTTTAATTTATAGTTAATATGTAAAGAAATTAAATAAGAGAAGAATTAAAGTAATAAGGGAAGAGAATGAAACACAAAGATATTTAATGCAGATGTGCTTATGTTCATGAGCTAAGAACAAAGAATTCATTAGTGAGAAATACTATGAATGACCTTGCAAATTACAATATACAAAATTGGGAAAGTTGCCTGATACTAAAAAATCTACTAAAATCAAAACATATTCTAATGTACAATAATTACAAATAAATTAAAAGTTCATAATGAAGATAATTACATACAAAATAACAACTTCCCTTATACTGTGTTTGGTATGGTGAAAAAGTGGAAAGAAGGAAGTGGGGGGAGGGATTATTGGATGAAAAATATTAGATTAACTTGTTTTGTTGGAAGGACGAGAAAATGAGAAGGAAAAATTGGTGGAAAAAAAGTACAGTAGGGTCCAAAAATTTAATCCCTCTAAAAGGGGATGAAAACTAAAATCCACCATCTAACTATTAAAATTACTTTTTTACGCTTGCTTTTAAAGTAAAAGAATATGTTTATATAAATAAAATAGTAATTATATAACTTTTTTCTTTTCCCTCCTTATTTGATATCAAACAACATAAAGGAAAATTAAAATGTTTCCTTTCCCTCTTGTTGATGGCATAATTTGCTCCGACCACAAAATCTTATTTCCGAGGGCAAATTGGTCACGTGAAGATAGTAAAATCGTAATCTTCCGTCCGAACCTGAAAAGGATGACCCGACTGGATCTGACCAGAAGATTCGTCACTGGTAACCGAACTACCCAAATAGATTTTACCACACCATCGGGGGTTGCCCTGTCCCCGGGTTAGGTAGTATCCGGGGACGATGTAACTGACTCGGATGGTCAACCCCTCACACGTGGTACCATGCGCATGACTGACGGCAGTGCCCTGTCACAACACTCAATTCGTCGCCTGATACCTGATGCATAGCCAGCTACTGCACGTATCCCATCACCAACTTCCGCCGCCTGCTCCGGTTGGGGCTCTGCCCACTGATGCCAGCGGCAACCCACCCTAGTGTCCCTTGACACCAGACCACAGACACGTGGCGCCGGCCTATCTGACACAGCACCTGCATGCCTAGAGCCTATTTACCTGCCAGGAGCACTAGGGGACCGACCCGACCGGGTCACCCGAACGCCTAGATCCGCGGGAAGCGCCTATAAATAGAGGGTCAGCCCTTCATCTCAGGTATGGATAATTTTTCTTACCAAAACTCTGCCTCTCCACTTGCTCATCAGTACCCACACTGACTTAAGCATCGGAGTGCTCGTGGCAGACACCCCACCGGTGTCCCCATCACTTTGAGGTGCTTCCATTTTGTAGGTGAACAGCCGCAGGGTGACCGTGCAAGTACGTCCTAGTCCGAGCAATCACATTGGGTGTTGTGTCGGAGATTTTCGACATCAATATTTTGGCGCTAGAAAGAGGGCCCCCGCTTTTCCAACAACTGCAATCTCACCACCAACGCTCCCCGAGCGCTCGATCATGATAAAGCTATGGACGAGCGAGCCAGCCAGGACATCCAGGGCCTTGACAATCCTGTTTTGACCGGCTCACAGGGTACCCGGCGACCCCAGCGTCGGCGAGGTGCATGAGCACAGCGCTAACCTACACAGATAGAAATCCTCACCGGGAATATCCAAAGCTTGACCGAAAGCTTCCATGAGCACCGAAACCATCCAGGTGCTCATGAAAGCTTTCCAAGAATCGTAAAATATCCAGCTCCCCAAAACACAGCAAGAGGCAGCCGAGTCTACGTCGACCAGGCCACCCGGGTCGACCGTCCAACCATGGAACCTGTCACCCATGGCTGACAGGAGGAGTGACCGGATCAACCGAGAAAGCCTCAGACGTCAGCAGTGAGACGAGGAGTACGGCCTGGATAGGAAACGCTCAAGGAGCCGCAATCAGGTCACTCGCTCGAGAGTAGCCGTGCCGCATGAGACTACAAAGAATGACTCGGACCTGCTACGGAGAGAGACTGTGAATGTGCGAGGGAGCACAACCTCTGTGTTCGACCGCCTGGGGAGAGCAGGGACCAGCCGGCATCGGTTCCGAGATCACTCCATTGACAAGCTGGCGAAGGAGGAAAATGACAACCAGAATAGACTGTATCACCTCCAACGACAACTCGACCAGCATATGGGCCAGCCCATATTATGGTGGAGAACTTTAGGAGAACCTGAATTACAAGGAGGATCATGGAAAAATTTTCGGAACCTAATCATTACTCGTTTTGGACCTCCATTGGAGGAGGATGCTGCCATACACTATTGAGATCCGGAAATTTACGGTGATATGAATCTTGTACGATACCTAAACTATGTTTATGACTGGCATGCTTATCCGGACAAATCTATGGGCCATTACTACAGACGATTTCAGGAGGCCATGTTACCTCATATTCCAGATTTAGGTAACCCCGAGATGCGGGCACTACAACTGCTCAGGGAGGGTTTACCTCCCGACGTCAGGGAACATGTTCAGCCACCAACGATAGGAATGACTTTGGAACACATGTTAATGACGTCATGGAAGCTGAGTTAATAGCTCATATGGTTTAGGCGGATGCTCAGGTAGAGAACAACATTCAGGTGCCAGTCAATGATAACGGTGTGGAAGAGCCGCCCTTCCAATGGGGTCCAGTATTTCCAGAAGACCCTATTCCGGCGGTACCACTTCAGGAGATTCCTCTGCAGGAGGCTGCAAATGAGGCAGATGATGATAATATGGATCCTGAAGAGTTTCCAGACAACCCCGAGCCCCTTGAGAATCCTCCTGAAATCAACATGGAAAATGAAGAAGATGAAGAAATAAATATAGAGGATGATCCAGAGGAAATCTTGTTTGATGATAAGGACTGGGATGTATTCTCTGATGTAACGATAGAGTAGATAATTTAGTCATAGGATAGTATATAGTATATATGTATGATGGATAAGTGATAGACACTTCCATCTAATGTTTTGACTTTGTATATAGAACAAAGGTAGAATATGTAAGATATGTACGTAATAATATGAATAAGATATGTTTATGTAAGATATGATGATACGATCTATGATATGATCTATGTTATGATCAGATATAGTATTATGATATGATATGATGAATAAGTATTGTTTATGATAAAATTTTATGATGAGATATGAATGAACGAAAAGATATTAGAAGTATAACAATATCTTTATCGTGATTAGATAAGAAATAGAGGATGTCACGCCCACGTACACGAGCAAACCCAAATCCGCAAGAGCCTGATCTTGCAAATATTATAGCCAATTTACAACAGCAATTACAAGAACAGCAGCAAGAGACAAACCAGCTACGGAAACAGGTGGCCCAGCTAAATCAAGTACCTCGAGCTAATGATCCCATACCTCCAGAAGCGCCTCAAGTACCAGAAGTCCCTCAAAGGGTTCCTCTAGTACCTGGAGGGATACAAGCAAATCCACCCTTGGTAAGGGAGGACTTGTTGTACGAAAGATTTAGGCGCATGAAGGCGCCTGAATTTGAGGGAACTACGGACCCAATAGCAGCGGATAATTGGCTAATTGACATCCAAGTAATTTTGGATTTCATGGGACTTACAGAGCAGGAGAAAGTCATTTGTGCCTCTTTTGCATTAAAGAAGGATGCGCGTCACTGGTGGATGACGGTTCAGATGCGCAGAAACGTTGCGAACATGAGTTGGCAAGATTTCGTAACCGAGTTTAGATCAATGTATTATAATCGGGAAACTCTTGCAGCTCAACAAGACGAGTTCAATAGCTTTAAGCAAGGATCGATGTCGGTGCTGGAAGCAGTTAAGAAGTTTGAACAACTTGCTCGTTTATGTCCGGAACTTGTACGAATCGGAGAAAGTAAGAAGAATGATGAAAATGTTCCGGACGGACATTTCTAAGCAAGTTAGTGCTGGAAATAACCCTCCTACCCTTGTAGCAGATTGCATAAGTCGGGCTTTGAGAGCCGAGTACTGGATTAACCATGATAAGGAAGCGAGGGCTCAGATATTTAAGGCTAAAAGAGAAGAAAAGATTGGGGAGAAACAGTCGCAGCCCAGACAAAATCAGGAATCGAACCCGAAAAGCCAGACTAGTAATTCTGGCCAAAATTCCAAACAGTTCTGGAAAAATAAAAGAAAAGGAAATGCAATGGGCCAGGGTCAACAAAGGAATTACCCTCAAAAGAAGAGTAACCGCGGAAATGAGGGTAATAACAATGACTATCCAGTGTGTACTCAATGTGGAAAGAAGCACCTAGGTGTGTGTAGGCTGGGAACGAACACCTGCTACCTTTGTGGCAAGGAAGGGCATTATGCGAGAAGCTGTACCTCTAACAGCCAGAACCAGAACCTACAGTACCAGAACAGAAATGCAAATCGACAATTGCATGTTGTGCAAGCAAAGATTGAGGGCCCTTCAATTACACAAGGTAGGCTAGAGGCTCCTGAATCCCAAGTCAGGATTTATGCATACATAAAAGGAGATGCTGAAGCTGGAACCTCTCATGTGGTGACAGGTCAGATCTCTATAGCCGCTTATGATGCATTTGTCTTGTTTGATTCTGGTGCCACTCATTCGTTTGTATCAATGGAGTATGCTCAGAAATTAGAAAGAGGGGTAGAAAACTTAAGGCAACCTTTTAGAACCTCTCTTCCATCGGGAAAAATTTTGTTGTCTGACTCTTGGATACGAAATGTCCCGGTAGTCATTTGTGGTAGAGAATTATATGTAGACTTGATTACGATTAAGCTTCAAGATTTCGATATTATTCTAGGAATGGACTTCCTAAGTAAGTACAATGCTAAGATTGATTGTCGAAAGCGTTGTGTTATGTTTAGTCCTTCCGAAGAAGACGAATTCAACTTCTACGGTCAGCCTAGAAGCTCATCAACCCGGCTAATCTCAGCAATGAAGGCTTGGAAAATGTTGGCTAATGGATGTCAAGGATACTTAGCCAACATGGTGGACAAAGAACAAGAAATGAAATTACTGCCTGAAGATGTTTCCATAGTTAGGGAATATGTAGATGTATTTCCCAAAGATTTAATTAGACTTCCGCCGGAGCGAGAAATTTCTTTTGAAATAGAATTATTGCCAGGATCAGCACCAATATCGAAAGCACCCTATCGTATGGCTCCAGCTAAGCTTAGGGAACTCCAAGTACAGTTACAGGAACTGTTGGATAAGGGATTCATCCGACAAAGCCATTCTCCATGGGGAGCACCAGTACTATTCGTCAAAAAGAAGGATGGACCGTTGTGAATGTGCATCGACTATCGTGAGCTGAACAAGATCACGATTAAAAATAAACACCCTCTCCCGAGAATCGATGATCTTTTTGATCAACTCAGGGGAGTATTGGTATTTTCAAAGATTGACTTGCGTTCGGGCTACCATTAACTCAGAATCAAGGAGGGAGATATTTCTAAGACGGCGTTTCGAACACGTTATGGGCATTATGAGTTTCTAGTCATGCCATTTGGATTGACTAATGCCCCAGCTGCTTTAATGGACCTTATGAATCGAGTGTTTAAAGAATATTTAGATAAGTTTGTTATCGTCTTTATTGACGATATTTTGATTTACTCAAGGTCTATAAAGGAACATGAGCAGCATCTCAAAATGGTTTTGGAGACTTTAAGACGGAATCAGCTTTATGCCAAATTCACAAAATGTGAATTTTGGTTGGAAAAAGTACATTTCCTGGGCCATGTGGTTTCAAAGGAAGGAATTTCTGTTGATCCTGCTAAAATAGAGGCGGTCAGTGCATGGTCAGCACCCAAAAACGTTACAGAAATAAGAAGCTTTCTTGGTTTAGCTGGATACTACCGACGTTTCGTTGAAGGATTCTCCAAGATAGCGGCGCCATTAACAGCTCTTACTAAATAGGAGAGAAAGTTTGAATGGACACAGAAATGTGAAGAAAGCTTTCAAGAGCTTAAGAAAAAGCTTACTAGTGCACCAGTGTTAATAATTCCTGATGTAGATGCGGGAAACTTCGTCATTTATAGCGACGCTTCTAAGACTGGACTAGGGGCTGTCCTTATGCAAAAAGGAAATGTGGTCGCCTATGCTTCACGTCAATTATAGGATCACGAACGAAATTATCCGACGCATGACTTGAAACTCGCAGCGGTAGTTTTCACCTTAAAGATTTGGAGGCACTACTTGTATGGGAATAGATGTGAGATTTTTACCGATCATCAAAGTCTCAAATACATCTTTACCCAAAAGGAGCTCAATATGAGGCAACGAAGATGGCTTGAACTCGTAAAGGATTATGATTGTGAAATCCTCTACCATCCTGGAAAAGCAAACAAAGTGGCAGATGCGCTGAGCAGGAAGTCATTTGGTATGCTCATGTCTCTTGGAACGATATCCAAACCACTCTAAAAGGAAATTTCTGATTTCAAATTGGAAATGATAACTGGGAAATTGGCTGTTTTGACTCTTCAGTCCAATCTCCTAGAATTCATTAAGTTTTATTAGGGGAAGGATGCCTTAATATTGCTAAAAACACAACTTCTTGGTGGAGAAGACGGAGAATTTAAGACGTCTACGAATGGGCTAATTCTTTTCAAATGAAGGATTTGTGTTCCTAACTTTGAATTTCGTAGAAAACAGATCATGTCTGAAACGCATGAAACGCCATACTCAGTTCATCCTGGAGCTACTAAGATCTACAAGGACCTCAAGAAGAATTTTTGGTAGCCAAATATGAAGAAGGAAATTGCTGATTATGTGTCAAAATGCCTAACTTGTCAGAAAGTTAAGGCTGAACACCGTCAACCTGGTGGAGATCTTCAGAAAATCGAACTCCCGGAGTGGAAATGAGAACAAATTACTATAGATTTTGTAGTTGGATTACCTAGGACCACGAGTGGGAATGACATGATTTGGGTAATTGTGGATAGATTAACCAAATCAGCCCATTTCATTGCCATTAAAGCCACCTTTTCAGTCGAGAAATTGGCTGAATTTATGTATCTCAGGTCGTTAGGCTTCATGGAGAGCCTAAATCCATCATTTCAGATCGAGATGGGCGTTTTACCTCTCGATTTTGGAAAACTATTCATGCAGCTATGGGATCAAAGTTGAAATTCAGTACTGCTTTTCACCCTCAGACGGATGGACAATTGGAACGCACTATCCAAACACTAGAAGATATATTGAGGTCATGTGTTTTGGATTTCAAAGGAAGCTGGGATCAGAAACTACCCTTGATAGAATTTTCTTATAATAACAGTTATCACGCTTCAATTGGTATGGCTCCATTTGAAGCGTTATATGGAAGGAAATGTCGATCTCCCATCCATTGGTCAGAAGTTGGACAGAAGCAACTTCAAACTACAGATTTCATCAGAAAAACCTCAGAAGATATTAAGGTGATTAAGCAACGGCTCGACATAGCTTTCAATCAGCAGAAAAGTTATGCTGATAAACGTCGAAGACCCTTAGAATTTCAAGTTGGAGATTCTGTTTTCCTTAAGATTGCTCCAATGAAGGGAATTATGAGGTTTGGTAAGAAGGGAAAGCTCAATCCAAGATACACAGCTCCATATGAAATCCTCGAAAGGATTGGGAAAGTAGCTTATAAGCTTGCCTTGCCGCCAGCATTGGTTTCTGTCCTTGCTTGACGGGTGGGTCTTGCAGTCAAGCTCCCTTCTGCCTTTGCACTCGAGGGCCAATCTCCGTCTGGCCCGAGGAAACCTTTGCATGCCTCCGTTACCTTTTGGGAGGCCTACGCCCCATAGAAACTGTCTACCTGAGACTGTCCCTTGGCCCGTAGGGCCTGACACAAGAGAGTGTCTACGGTTGGGCCTAGAGGGTCTCTTAACGCCTTCTTTTTTCTTCTCATCGGGGTTCTTTCACAAAGATTTTTTTTGATTTTTGAATTTAAATGATATTTGAAATTCAAAATTCTTTTTTTTTTTTTTTACTAATCTAATTCTATTGTCTATTTCTTTAATACGCTAGACATCGACTGGCTAGCGGTACTTGTAGATGTGCCTGAATGTGACATACTCGAAATATTGCTTCCATGTCATGAAGCCAGGCTGCTAATGGTACTGTTTGCTTTGTTCCGTCAAACATCAGTGGGGACATCATAAAAAACGCATAAACAGCACCACGATCCTCATCCATTGTTCTTGGATCTAAATTATACAAATTCTTACAAATTACTTATACATATACCAAGTTTTATTATATATATATATATATATATATATATTAACTTACAATGACTATGGCGCAGGCAAGCATACTGTGAAACCGGAAGGCAGGAAAACTGGTCTCTGATACCAACTCTGAAACGACCCACCTTACGTAAGCCGTTACCATACTTACTTACCTAATAACATACAAATTTTTTTTTTATACAAACGATATATAACTTGAAATTTGAATTACTCTCAATAATTACTTACATATATATTTGTACATAAACTTATTTGGTTATCATAGTACTGAAGTCTTGTACTTAGGTACAACATATTTAAAATAAGCGTAGTTTAACAAAACGCGTAGTAGTTCCCAACCCACAGTTTTACAGCTTTGCATTGCCACGCTCCACCGTCTTGTATCATGTACTGCCATAAGTTTGCTTACCTACAGCATAAACGTAAGTTATGAGCTTTCGCTCAGCAAGTACAACTACTAATCCGCAAAACATTTCATAATAACATAATGCATGAACCACTTATTCTTTCATTATGCTTACATAATTTAACATACTTTTTGGGCCCTTGCATAACATAAGTGTGCGTACCGTGGTGCGCTGTCATGGAGTGGTTGGGGCGGCCAACCCTGTCCAACTCAAACCATGGACCAAATCCAACCTAGTGCGGGTCGATATGACACAAGGTAACTTGCTTGCCATCATACTTGAAAACTTTTCTTTAACTTGTTCTTGCCTTAAACTTAATGGAAAATCTCATATTTATAAATAGTTTCTTACTCGAAACTGAATTCTTATTCTTACCGAGTGACTTATCTTTAATGAGCATGCTTCATGATATCATAACATCAAAACATACATCATATGCACATCAACATAAGCTTGAAACATACAAGCGATAAAAACATTTTTCGTTTATACTGCAAGCGGAATCGTACTTACCAGTTACACTAAATCTCGAATTTAGTGGTCCACCTAAACAGGTTGTTTTCCTATTTTCAAAGAAAATCATAGGATAAGAATCATCCTATCATCGCATCATAAGTAATCCTAATTAATAGCTTATTACGTTACAATGGTAACTGCTCGGTTACTACTAGTAACCTTGGTTCTAAAACATGACACAAACTTTAAAACTTAGCTTTCTTCTTAAAACTATAATAAAACCCTTGAATTCTGTAAACTGTGTTTGGAACCAATTCATAGTTTTGGCCTTTTTCTTACAAATTTGTTCTAAATTTGAGAACGTTTTCTTCATGAAAGTTGTAGATCTTGAAGGTTCCTACAACTTTTGTTTTAACTCCAAACTCAATACTGTCTCTAACCTGCTTGTTCCTTCCTTTGAAAATTCTTCGACTATATTTACTAAACATAAAATTGGTCTCGGGTTTTTGTCAAAACGAAGGTCAGTCTAAATTAGCCCCTAGGATTTTCCATTCTCTACAACTTTACAGTTTTGACTTTTTCAAGATTCGGCTTCTAAGAACTTCAAAATTTGGTTATCAAATTACTGCTCAGTTTTAACCCGAAACTGGCAGTTTTCATTAGGCTTGGTTTTTATGTAAATTTACGTGCATACTACCTTGAACGGTTAAAACCGTGAGCTTATATCAAGCTTGCAGTGCGTCATATAACAATTTCATAAGTATACCTTCAGTTCTTATATCTTTTACTTTGTGTAACCTAAAATGGTATCTCATACCATAATAGGGTTCTTAGGGTTTTTCAAAAACCCTAATTATAACATACAACTCTTATATTCTTACTTATTCCTAATTTCTTATTCTTGAGTATCTGTTAAACACTTAACAACCATACAAACAATCAACAATACTTTAATTCAAATTATCATAAACTTACTTAAATCCTTAATTCGAATCTAACACCTTTTAGTCAAGTACTAACAACTACTAATAAATCCTAATACATGAAACTTAACAAAATGAACTCATGCTCATACATATCAAACATACACTTAAATCTTAACTAAAAACTTGAATGAAGAACTGGAGGATAAAAAGATTTACCTCAAGTTCCATGGATGTAGTTCGAGACTAGGGGTCGAGATTTTCCTTGCACTAATCCAACACCAAAACCGAAATCTCTCTCTCACTTTCTCTCTTTTCTTAGGTTCGGCTCTTAAGGGAAGAAACTAAAGAGTGAGCTGTTTCTTTAAGTCCACAAAACCTTTACAACTGAAACACCTTCACCTATTTATAGGTGAAAATAACTTACTTCTAAAATTGCTTAGTAGTCCTTAAGAGCAAACTATTTGCTCATGACCCCTATGTGGTGGCCGGCCAAGCTTGCTCAAAAGCTAGGCTAGGCTTACTCCTCAAAGCTAGGAGAATGAGGTGTCCTCTCCTTGTGAGCCCAGCCATGGGTTGGGGCCTATTGCTTGTCCTAGTTTACCAAGTAAGCCAAGCTAAGAGACTTACTCATCAAAGCTATATGTGTGAGGTGTTTTCTCCTTATGGTGGCCGGCCTTAGATGGTGTGTTGTTCATTACGCCCAAATGTGTACAAAAACAAGCGGTCGATTGCAGTACAATTAGGACGGTCGATCCCACGAGGAGGTGATAAAACAAACAAGAAAAGATTAGCGGAACAGAAGCGTTAGAAAAATAAATAAACAAAGAGAGAAGAAGGGGAAGCATTTTTATGATCTTTAAAACAAATTTAAAGACAACGTAATTTAAAAATAGAGAAAAATTCAATAATAAAAAAAAATGGTAAGACATCAAGAATCCCCTATATGTTTGGTAAACTTATTTGGATTTTTGATTCATAAAATAACTCAATTGAAAGTTTCACATCCCAAACAATCAACCGGAAAATGAAGATTTGAAGAACTTGTGAATTAAAATGTATTTGAGTAAATAAAATTCTCACGTGAAGAACTAGCAAAAATTATCTTATAAGAAATCCAAAAGCGACAATATACCATAAGCAATATTGCAGTAAAAGACTACTTATAAAATAATACTATCAATATATCTTATCATGCAACAATTCACATAAAAAGAGCTTGACTAAATTTATATAAAAGTTGACAACAAAATATATTAATATGAGAAAGAAATGAGATGAAAGAAAAATTATTTACTCAAATGTATAAACTTTACAAACCATTGGAGAATCAAAATCCAAACAAATTCACTACACATCTAGGATCATCTCTAGCCTCACCAAAGAACTCTAGCCTAGTTTGCAATTCATCTCACAAAATTCTAACAAGAAAATATGAGATGAAAAATGTAAGAAGAAGAGAAAAACAATACTAAAAGCTCAGCTAAAAACCAATGGAAGAACCAACCCCTTGCCCTCTTGAGGAGCTCTGATTATATAGCCATGAATCCACGTGCAAGAGAGAAGTTTTGGCGCTACAAATCCGCCAACCAGGCTGTGAATCAGCCGGATACTTGTGAGAAACCAGCTGGGCTGAGGATTAGGGAAGCTAGATGCAAGGCCCGTGATTCGCGGGCTTGAGTTTCGGCCCAGGAAATATGCTGCCAAGCTGGATGGAATTGCTGGCGGGCTTGGCTGAGGATTCGGCCCGAAACTCAAGCTGGCTTGGAGTGCGCTGGAGCTGGCAGCTGGCTGAGAAATTGGCCCGAGATTCTCGCGGGCTGGGATTGTGGGCCTGAGATCATGCTGGCTGGGAAGCGCCAGCTGGGGCCACGCGGGCTGGGTTCACGCCTGAGAGGACATGGCCCGAGATTCGCGTGGGCTTGTGGGAGATCTGGGCTGGAGCTGTGCGCGGGATTGAGCCTCAGCAGTGGTTGTACCTGCGAAAGAAAGGAGGAAAAAAAAGGAAGGAAAGAATAAAATAAATCAAAATAAATAAAATAATAAATATTTCTAAAGTAAAATATTATGAATTAAAATTATGGAAATACACATTTAAAACATAAATTATCTAATAAATTATATAAACAAAAATGTGTTTTTGTGCATTTATCACAACCCCCAACCAGCTTATTGCTAGTCTCTAGCAATTCAAGCGCAAGAAAAATCAAGTCAAGCTGAAAATTCAAATCGAAACCTGCAAAATCATCTAAGCACTCAAACAAAATATCAGCAAGAAATCAGAAAATGCTATCAAAACTATTTCAGTCATTACTCCAGAGTTGTGTGTGTGTGCACCAAACCATATCCTTCTTACCACAGTCCGTAACACAAATAGCATCGAAAAATTCACCAAGAAAAAGTCTCAACTCCATTACCTCACAGGTGTTGGGAATATTTTAGTGCAGAGGTTTCCACTCATGGAGTTGGAAAGAAATCAGTCAACACTCAAATGAGAGAAGGCATTTTAAGGACGAGCTAATAAACAATCATTGGTCAAATGATAGGCGAATCAAATATTCGGAACATTACACCACTTATACCATAAACTAGCTTTTGGGATTTCATTCGGATCAAATAGAAAATTACATAAACAAAGAGCCGTAAAACACAAACAAATAAATATACAACATTTTTTTTTTTAACAAGAGACATCATGCTTAATAGAACAAATGTAGTAAGGAATTCTTTTGACTGCTATGCAGCACAAGATGAGATTATAACCGAACTACATGAATATTGATGATGGAATGAATGCTCTTGCCTTTCCTTTTTCTCTATTTTTTTTTTGTTTTTTTTTTGTTTTTTTTTGTTTGTTTTTGTTTTTGTTTTTGTTTTTGGTTTTTTTTTTTGTTTTTTTTTGTTTTGTTTTTTTTTTGAACAATAAAAAAGAATAAGGCTCTATTACAAAAGATCAATTCTATCTAATAAAAAATCATCCCTCAAGCAAAAGTACAAGTTAAGTAGTGGTATTCCAAATAGTGATTTTACCAACTCAAAAGAGCAATAAAAGTTCAAAAAGCTGTTTTCTCGACTCTCACAACTCACCAAAAATGAAACACTTAAACTCGATAATTTTTTCTCAACTAAATGTGTTAACAACCATCTTACCACAAGGTTCAGTATGTGCACAAAAGGAACTCTGGAAATCATTTCTTAATAGTCAAGATAACAAGAACTGACTCAAACTAAGCATTTTGAGATCACACTTACGTAACTTTGCAAAAATTTTGATCCAAATTCCAAAATGACAAAAATTAAACTTACGCATGAATATGCTTATCACCCCCAACCAAAAATCAGACAGTGTCCTCAATGTCGAAAAATATATACAAATGTAGAGAGAATAGGGAAAGAGAACACCTGGATGATGACGGTTGGAACATAGGCGAGCTACCTGATCGGATGCTCCAAAACACACAAAGAAATCACATAAAAACAAACCGAAAATAAAGCACACAAAACACACGAAAATAAAAGAAACAAGAATATGATACAAAAAGGGTTGGAAGCAAACTACTCATAAACTGGGGTCTCAAGAATGATATCTTCAGCCTGGCTCACTCGTTCAATATAGTGCTTCAATCTCTGACCATTGACTCGGAAAATCCTCCTATCGCTTGGGTTCTCGACCTCCACAGCACCATTAGGAAATACTTGTTTCACCACAAATGGACCAGTCCATCGCGACCTCAACTTACCTGGGTGAAGATGCAGACGGGAGTCATAAAGATGCACCTTCTGATTTGGCTCGAAGTTCTTCCTCAAAATCTGCTTGTCATGAGCCACCTTCATTCTAGCCTTGTAAATCTTGGAGTTATTATATGCATCATTTCTCAACTCCTCAATCTCCGATAGCTGAAGCTTGCGATGTATACCTGCAGTACTGAGATCAAAGTTAAGGGCTTTGATAGCCCAATAAGCCTTATGTTCAAGCTCTACATGTAAATGACAGGCTTTTCCAAAGACAAGCCTATAAGGAGACATCCCAAGGGTGGTTTTGTAAGCAGTGCGATATGCCCAAAGTGCATCGGAAAGGCGCAAAGACCAATCTTTGCGGTCGGGGTTTACCGTCTTCTCCAAGATTTGCTTGATCTCTCGGTTTGCCAGCTCAGCTTGGCCGTTCGTTTGTGGATGATAAGCAGTTGAAACTTTACGGATGACACCGTATTTGCGTATCAGGGCCTCGAAAGAACGATTGCAGAAGTGTGTGCCTTGATCACTGATGATAGCACGGGGCGTACCAAACCGAGATAATACATTCTCTTTCAAGAACTTCACAACAGTTGCATTATCATTGGTTCGACAGGGTACGGCTTCTACCCATTTAGAAACGTAATCCACAGCAAGGAGAATGTAAAGATAACCGAAAGAAGATGGAAATGGTCCCATAAAATCTATCCCCCAACAATCGAATATCTCTATCACCATAATTGGGTTCAAGGGCATCATATGACGACGGGACAAAGTACCTAACTTTTGGCACCTCAGACAAGAACGACAAAACTCATTAGTGTCCTTGAACAAAGTGGGCCAATAAAGGCCACACTGCAAGATTTTTGCGGCAGTCTTCTTCACAGAAAAATGACCACCACATGCATCGTTATGGCAAAAGTTTAGAACTCTATGAATTTCATCGTCAGGAATGCATCGCCTCATGATCTGGTCGGGGCAGTATTTGTAAAGGTACGGGTCATCCCAATAGAAATTACGCACCTCGACCAAAAATTTGCGCTTATCTTGAGCACTCCAATCAGCAGGAAGTTCGCCGGTCACCAAGTAGTTGACGATGTGAGCGTACCACGGTAGCTTAGTGACAGCGAACAGATGTTCATCGGGGAAATCATCTCGGATAGCAGGACCGTCAGCGGGGTCACTAAATTCGAGTCGAGAAAGATGGTCCGCTACAACGTTTTCGACTCCTTTCTTATCCTTGATTGTGATGTCAAATTCCTGCAGTAAAAGGATCCACCTAATCAATCGCGCCTTGGCATCCTTTTTGGAAAGGAGATACTTAAGGGCTGCATGATCTGTGAAGATGGTGATGGGTGAACAATCAGATATGCACAGAACTTGTCAAGTGCAAACACAACAGTGAGCAACTCTTTCTCAGTGGTTGAGTAGTTCAATTGAGCACTATTCAGAGTGCGGCTTGCGTAATACACTACAAAGGATTTCCCCTCTCTTCTTTGACCAAGGACTGCCCCAACAGCATGGTTACTTGCGTCACACATAATCTCGAATGGTAAGCTCCAATCCGGTGACTGAATGATGGGGGCAGAAGTCAACTTTACCACAAGCATTCGGAAGGCATCCTCACACTCTTGTGTCCACTCAAAAACGACATCTTTGGCTAGGAGATTACATAACGGACGAGAAATCGCAGAAAAGTTTTGTATGAACCTCCTATAGAAACCAGCATGCCCGAGAAATGACCGAACTTCTTTTACTGACTTGGGGGTAGGCAATTTAGAGATAAGTTCAATCTTAGACTGATCGACCTCAATCCCTTTCTCAGAAACAATATGCCCCAAGACTATGCCAGATGGTACCATGAAGTGGCACTTCTCCCAGTTGAGCACAAGACCTTTCTGTTCACATCTTGTAAGAACAGCTTCCAAGTTGAGAAGGCACGAGTCAAAGGAATCGCCGAAAATGGTCAAGTCATCCATGAACACTTCCATACATTTCTCGACCATGTCGCTGAAAATGCTCATCATGCACCTCTGAAAAGTGGCCGGTGCATTACACAGTCCGAATGACATACGCCGGAAGGCATAAGTACCAAAAGGACAGGTAAAAGTAGTTTTATCTTGGTCCTCCAATGCAATCTCGATCTGGTAATATCCTGAGTAGCCATCAAGAAAGCAGTAGAAAGGATGACCAGCCACGCGTTCTAGGATTTGGTCGATGAATGGAAGCGGAAAATGATCCTTGCGGGTGGCGACGTTCAGCTTTCGGTAGTCGATACACATGCGCCAACCCGTAACAGTCCTTGTGGGGACCAGAGCCCCTTTCTCGTTCTCCACCACTGTCACCCCCGATTTCTTGGGAACTACCTGAGTTGGACTGACCCATTTGCTATCAGCGATTGGATAGATGATACCTGCATCCAAAAGCTTCAAGACCTCATTCTTCACAACTTCTTTCATCGTTGGATTCAGTCTCCTTTGGGGATCCCTTCGTGGAATAGCTCCGTCTTCCAATTTGATGTGATGGGAACAAATTAAGGGGCTAATACCCTTAATATCAGCAATCGTCCAACCTAACGCAGCCTTGTGCTCTCGCAGCATGTCGACTAACCGCTGCTCTTGTGAAGCGTCAAGTTTAGATGAAATGATAACAGGAAAGGTATCACCAGCTCCCAGGAAGACATGTTTCAGACCCTCAGGCAATTGCGCCAGCTTAACTGTTGGGATCTCTTCGGTGGATGGTTTTGGCTTTTCTTTCTCTCGAGGAAGCTCTTCAAAACGTGGTTGCCAAAACCTGGTTCCTTTGCCTTGTGAGTCTTTATAGGTAGTAGCGTTGTTAGCCAACTCACAAGGACTGGAACTCTCAGAATTAGAATTGTGGAGGAGATCATCAAGATTATCGGAATCGCTTTGCAGTTGAACCTCCTCCGAGACGAGTGTGTCGATCAGAAATGTTTGGTGACACTCGTCATCATCGTGTGGCTGCTTCGCAATGTGGAAAACATTTACCTCCAAGGTCATGTTCCCGAAAGATATCTTCATGAGACCATTCCTACAGTTAATCAAAGCATTGGCTGTAGCAAGGAAAGGTCTACCGAGGATGATGGGAATCTTGGATTCCATGCTCACCACAGATTGGGTATCTAGGACAAGGAAATCAACGGGGTAATAAAATTTCTCAACTTGAACCAAAACATCCTCAACTATACCCCGAGGCTTCTTGATCGAACGATCGGCCAGTTGCAAAACCACAGATGTGGGCTTAATCTCTCCTAGACCAAGTTGCGAGTAGATAGAGTAAGGCATGAGATTAACACTCGCTCCAAGGTCGAGCAAAGCTTGGCCGAATTCCCGAGTCCCAATTTGACACGAGATGGTGGGACAACCAGGATCTTTGTACTTAGGCGGCGTCTTCTGCTTGATCACCGCACTTACTTGTTCCGTCAAGAAGGCGGTCTTCTTAACGTGGTGCTTTCTTTTTACGGTGCACAGATCCTTGATGACTTTGGCATAAGCCGGCACTTGTTTGATCACATAAAGCAAAGGAAGATTAATCTTCACTTGAGTCAAATGCTCTAGGATCTCACTTTGACTATCCAGCACTTTCCCAGCAGGTCGCAGAGCTTGGGGGAAAGGCACCTTTGCTGGAAGTTCAGTTAGCTCATCTTTCTTGGGGACGACTTCTTGACTACTTGAAGTGACAGTAGTTCTTGATGGTTCATCCAAAATCTTGCCACTACGAGTGGTGATGGCATTGACCTCCTTGATGTTTCGCCCTTCAGAGTTGGAGGTTTGTGCCATGTGTTGTCCCGTGGGATTGGGTTGAGGTTGAGAAGGAAATTTTCCTCGTTCTTGAACAGCCAATGCACCAGTCAGCTTTGTGATCTGGCTCTTCATCTCTTTACTTTCTTCCACTATTTGCGTGAAAAGTGATTCGAACTTTTGGTTCATCCTAGTCTGTGCCTCCATGAAAGATTGCAAGGTATTCTCGAGAGAATTCCTTGGCGGTTGTGCATGATACGGAGGTGCATAATTTGCCTTTGGTGGTTGTGGCTGTTGCTTCGTTCTCCATTGTCCACCTGATGGTTGTGTTTGATTGGAATCTCTCCAACTGAAGTTTGGATGGTTCCTCCAGCCAGGATTGTACGTGTTAGAGAAAGGCTTGTTGTATGCCCCTAAGGCATTACATTGCTCCTCGTAACTCCCTCTCATTTCACTATAAACAAGGCAATCCTTAGCTAAATGTTCCAAACCTCCATAAACGAAGCATGGCTCTTGTGACTCTGCCCTTGCAACCATGTGGATTCCTCTACCTTCCTTGGTTTTGAGGGCCTCAATCTGTCGTGTCAAAGACTCAACTTGGGCCTTGAGGTTATCCTCTTCCCTTAGTTGGTAGACTCCAGCAGGTCGGGCTCGACTAGTGCTGTCAGTAGCACTTGGTCCAGTCCATGTGTGGGCTTTCTCGGCTAGTTCGTTGAGATACTCGAAAGCCTCTTCGGGATCCTTCTGGAGAAACTCACTATTGCACATCATCTCCACAAATTGACGCTCTCGGATTGTGAGTCCTTCGTAGAAATAACTGACGAGGCGCTAACTCTCATAACCATGGTGGGGACATTGATTCAACAAATCTTTAAACCGCTCCCAGACTTGATAAAGAGTTTCGTTGTCCTTCTGAGTAAAGGTCGAGATCTGTCGTTTAAGACCATTAGTCTTATGGTGTGGGAAATATTTGTTGAAAAATGCAGTTGTCATCTCTTCCCACGTTCCAATAGACCTAGGTCGCAAAGAATACAACCAGCTTTTGGCTTTGTCCTTCAGAGAGAAGGGGAAAAACTTTAGTCGCACAGAATCTGCAGCCTCAGCTCGGTTGTGGAAAGTGGCCACCACCTCTTCAAACTCCCGAATATGCACATATGGATTCTCGTTCTCTAACCCGTGAAAGGTTGGCAAAAGTTGGATCATGCCTGGCTTAAAATCCAAATTCGGCATATTGGGGGGGAACATTATGCATGACGGTGTGACAGTACGCGTGGGGTGAAGGTAGTCGTTCAACGTCTTTTGCTGGACCTCCTCGTGTTGAGCCATCGCAAAAGGATTTGGAATTGCTAAAGCGTTTGGAGATGGAGGAATGCTAGACGTAGAAGAAGAAACTTCACTAGGGTCTTCAGGTCTTCTTGCGAATCTCCCTAGTTCGTTTCTATAACGATTCATTCACCTTGAGCGTTTTTTTTTTATTTTTTATTTTTTTATTTTTTTATTTTATTTTTTTGAACAAAGAAAACTTTTACAAAAACAACAATAGTGTAAAACCGCGAATTGCAATCCCTAAGAGTGCTCCCAGGAAAGATTGGTGGGGCGAGGCCTCCTTAAAAACCAATCTCCTAGACAGAACTCCCTTAGTTCGTACTTTCCAACGTTTCCACACAATTGCTTGCAAAATTTATTAAATTTTTATGGCGTATTTTATGAAATATTAGATGTTAGATATTAGTATCCTAAGTTAATATTATACTAAAACCTAAGATTACACAAATTATGAGTCCTAATTTATTAACACTAAATTAGTAACCTAAACAATTAAAACCTAAAATTATTACAAAGAATTAAAACAGGCTATAAAATGGAAATTAAATGGAAATTAATAAAAACAAAAACGGAAGAGATAATAAAAATAAAAATAAAAAAAAATGAAAAACTAGCAAATTGATAAAAAGGGTACTACGAAACTAATTAAAACCAATAATAATAATAATAACAAATGGAAAGAAATGAACAGTATTTTTTTTTTAACACGTAAAAGAATAAAAATGGAAACTATTGAAAACAATGACAGTAATTTCTTTTTTTTTTTTTTTTAAAATGAAAACTAGCTGAAGAGAACAAAAGAAAAATTAAGCAAAAGAAAGACTTCTATTCTGACAAAATAAAATAAAGCTAAAAAGACTTAACAGAAAAACAAAAAATGAAATCAATAATTAACAAAAAAGAAACTAGCTACTTGTAATTCTAACAAAAATACATAGAACGCTAATTGTTTAGTAATGTAATAAAAATGGATAAATAAAAAAAAATGAAATTATAAATTACTTATTACATATACTAACTAAGACAGATACTGACTACTAAAAGACAAAAACCCAAAGAAAACAAAAACACAATATGCAAAACACTCTAACAAAAACGTAGTTATCAAACTTGACTAATCAATCTGTAAACAAAAATACATGACCAAAACTACGGAAAAAAAATAAAAATAAAAAATAAAAACAAAAATTTACTTACCTCTTTGGCTTAATATCTACTGATCAATCTTGCTTCTTGACACCTCCCCGGCAACGGCGCCAAAATTTGATTACGCCCAAATGTGTACAAAAACAAGCGGTCGATTGCAGTACAATTAGGACGGTCGATCCCACGAGGAGGTAATAAAACAAACAAGAAAAGATTAGCGGAACAGAAGCGTTAGAAAAATAAATAAACAAAGAGAGAAGAAGGGGAAGTATTTTTATGATCTTTAAAACAAATTTAAAGACAACGTAATTTAAAAATAGAGAAAAATTCAATAATAAAAAAAAATGGTAAGACATCGAGAATCCCCTATATGTTTGGTAAACTTATTTGGATTTTTGATTCATAAAATAACTCAATTGAAAGTTTCACATCCCAAACAATCAACCGGAAAATGAAGATTTGAAGAACTTGTGAATTAAAATGTATTTGAGTAAATAAAATTCTCACGTGAAGAACTAGCAAAAATTATCTTATAAGAAATCCAAAAGCGACAATATACCATAAGCAATATTGCAGTAAAAGACTACTTATAAAATAATACTATCAATATATCTTATCATGCAACAATTCACATAAAAAGAGCTTGACTAAATTTATATAAAAGTTGACAACAAAATATATTAATATGAGAAAGAAATGAGATGAAAGAAAAATTATTTACTCAAATGTATAAACTTTACAAACCATTGGAGAATCAAAATCCAAACAAATTCACTACACATCTAGGATCATCTCTAGCCTCACCAAAGAACTCTAGCCTAGTTTGTAATTCATCTCACAAAATTCTAACAAGAAAATATGAGATGAAAAATGTAAGAAGAAGAGAAAAACAATACTAAAAGCTCAGCTAAAAACCAATGGAAGAACCAACCCCTTGCCCTCTTGAGGAGCTCTGATTATATAGCCATGAATCCACGTGCAAGAGAGAAGTTTTGGCGCTACATATCCGCCAACCAGGCTGTGAATCAGCCGGATACTTGTGAGAAACCAGCTGGGCTGAGGATTAGGGAAGCTAGATGCAAGGCCCGTGATTCGCGGGCTTGAGTTTCGGCCCAGGAAATATGCTGCCAAGCTGGATGGAATTGCTGGCGGGCTTGGCTGAGGATTCGGCCCGAAACTCAAGCGGGCTTGGAGTGCGCTGGAGCTGGCAGCTGGCTGAGAAATTGGCCCGAGATTCTCGCGGGCTGGGATTGTGGGCCTGAGATCATGCTGGCAGGGAAGCGCCAGCTGGGGCCACGCGGGCTGGGTTCACGCCTGAGAGGACATGGCCTGAGATTCGCGTGGGCTTGTGGGAGATCTGGGCTGGAGCTGCGCGCGGGATTGAGCCTCAGCAGTGGCTGTACCTGCGAAAGAAAGGAGGAAAAAAAAGGAAGGAAAGAATAAAATAAATCAAAATAAATAAAATAATAAATATTTCTAAAGTAAAATATTATGAATTAAAATTATGGAAATACACATTTAAAACATAAATTATCTAATAAATTATATAAACAAAAATGTGTTTTTGTGCATTTATCAGTTGTGCAAGCCTTAACTAACCAAGTAAGTAAGGCTAAGAGCTTACTTACCAAGGCTAGGAACATGAGGTGCCTTCTCCTTGTGATGGCCGGCCTTAGGTGTTGAGTTGTGGGAGTTCTAGCTAACCAAATAAGCAAAGCTAGGAGTTTGCTCATCCAAGCTAGAACATGAGATGTCTTACCCCCATGGTGGCCGGTCATGGTGTGCTTTGTTGTCAATGCCTTAGCTAGCCAAGTGAGCAAGGCTAGGAGGCTTGCTCACCCAAGCTAGTTCATAAGGTGTCTTACCCTCATGGTGGCCGACCCTAGGTGATACCAATTGGCAAGCTTTTACTTGATGATGCATCACACATAGCCTACTTTGCTTACTTAGCAAAGCTATGTTATAAGGTGTCAAGCTTTCAAAGCAACACTTAATTACACATTTGCCTACAAGTCCTTAAGAGTACTAATTTTACTTGTCTATTATGTGAGGTGGCCGGCCATGATATATCAATTGAAGAACTTATTAGTTAAATCACAACCAAGTCAACAAAATAAGATTAAAGTGCTTAATCACTAAACCTATGGCATGATGTGTCAAATTTTAGTGACACTCAAATTTTTATAAATTGCACATAGATCCTTAAGAGCAAAAATACTTGCTCATAAAACCATGAGGTGAACGGTTCTAGTAAGTCCATGTGGAAGGACATGGTTGGTTAAATTTGAGTCATCCAACCCTAACTTCTTTCCTTAGTTTCCAACTAGGTTAACTAAACTTTGTAATTGATCATTAGCTTAGTTGCACTCGGAAACTTAACTAGAAAAATTTATAGTTCCAAAAATTTACATATTTATCTATAAACCCCATAATTTTCTCAAAATTGCACCTTGGCCCCTAAAGGCAAAATTTTTTGCACTTTAGTCCCTATGAGGTGGCCGGCTAAAATGAAGCTACTAGACATTCTATTCTTGCTTAATCATCCTTTTAAAGATTTCCTTAATTTCTAAAATTTAATAATCATGAACTTTTCTTAAAATTACATATTGACCCTTAATCATAAAATATTTACATTTTTGTCCCTACGAGGTGACCGACTATGGTGGTGACACTTGTCATCGTATCAAAGACAAGGTGTCATCTTAATCATATCTTAAATTATTTTGGTCAAACCTTGACCGTCATAATTTGTGAACCCTAAAAAGGTTTCAAACTTGTGTAAATAAATTATCGAATCTTTTAACAAAGAATTCAATAATATTTTTGATAAAACAAATCAAACATATCACATAAACATACATAACACAAACTTTGATTCCTAACAAAAGAGATCATAAATTTGTAAAGAGGTTGGTTATTACAATAAGACCAGCCAGGCGCTTCGCTTCAACTTCAAAGTATCCAACAATGAAGCAGAATATGAAGCAGTGATAGCCGGTCTGGGTTTAGCCCGGGAACTTGGGGTGGAGGACATCGAGGTATTTAGCAACTCAATGCTCATTGTCAACCAAGTAACCGGAGAATTCCAAGCAAAAGAGGAGCGAATGTCCAAGTATTTAGGAAAGGTTAAGACCTTAACCAATTCAGGAGTCATCTAGTAACCCGGATCCCCCAGTCCCAAAACAACGAAGCAGACGCACTTGCACGGCTAGCCTCGGGTAATGACATGGATGGTCTCGTCTCATTCCCGATTGAGCCGCTTGACCAGCCGAGTATTGAGAGAGAAAAACAGGTCCTCTGCTCCGACAACGCCACAATTTAGATGGACCCAATTATCGATTATCTCACCGATTCCCGGCTACCCGAGAACCTGGAAGAGGCTCGGAGAATCAAGAACACCTCGGTAAGGTATACTCTTATTAATGAGAAGTTGTATCATCGTGGGCATTCTGCCCCATATCAGCGATGCGTTGGGCCAGCTGAAGCCGAGTATTTAATGAAGGAAATACACAGTGGAGTATGCGGGAACCATTCTGAGCAGAGAGCCTTCTCTTTTAAGTGCCTTCGTCAAGGGTACTATTGACCGACCATGGAAAAGGATATCATGGAATTCACTAAAAAATGTATCAAGTGCCAACAGTTTGCCAAAGCAATCAAGTCTCACCCCGAGAAGCTCACCTCGGTGGTATGTGCATGGCCATACGTCAAGTGGGCCCTCGATCTGATCGGACCACTGCCGATGGCCAGATTACAACTTCGATATTGCCTTGTTGAGATAGACTACCTCACGAAGTGGGTCGAAGTAGAGCCGTTAGCCCAGTAAACGGAGGCAAAGTGTACCAATTTTTTGTGGAAGATCATCATCTACAGATTCGGGCTCCCTCACACCGTAGTCATGGATAATTGAAAACAGTTCGATAATCCAAAATTCATCGCACTTTGCGAGCAGTTCAGAATAAAGAAAGTGTTCTCCTCCCCCGGACACCCCCAGAGCAATGGACAGGTAGAAGCCGCCAACAAGACCATCAAGGAGAACTTAAAGAAGAATCTTGAAAAGCACTAGGGTGCTTGGATTGATGAACTACCCAGGGTACTCTGGGCATACCAGACTACTAAGCGCACTGCGAGTGGGGAAACCCCGTTTGCAATGGCATTCGGTGTAGAAGCTGTCATTCCGACTGAGGTAGGTCTACCAAGCCTTCGTGTTGAGAACTACGACGAATAGGACAACGCCGAACAGATGGTGCCTGCACTAGATCTGGTCGAGGAGAAACGAGAGCAAGCTCTTATTCGAATAGCTGCACGTAACCAGATCGTTGCCAGGTATTATGACAAGAAATTCTGACCGCGAGTCTTCCGAATAGGTGATTTGGTACTCAAGAAGGTCTTGGTTCAAGAACCTGGGTTAGGTTTGTTCGGTCCAAAATGGGATGGGCCGTATAGGATCACCGAAGTAGTTCGACCTGGAACATACCATCTAGCCAACACGGACGATATATGTCTCGGACACCCGTGGAATGCCGACCACCTCAAGCGCTTCTATCTGTGATTTCATTTTTGACAATTGATGTAAAGATTGGATCAATTAGAATTTTTGTTCAGATTAACCCCATGTACAGTTACTGTAAAGGCCCCAATGCTGGACACCGATTAGAGTTGGACTTGGGTCAAATCTAAACCCAACCCAACCAGAGGAGATGTCCGAGTAGGACCCCCCATAAAGTTTGCTTAGGCAGACCCTGCACTCTAGAGGTCCCAATGCTGGACACCGACAAGAGTTGGACTTGAGTCAATTCTAAACCCAACCCAACCGGAGGAGGTGTCCGAGCAGGACCCCCTATAAAGTCTACTCAGGCAGACTCTGCACTCCAGAGGTCCCTGGACCATGGAGAGAGGTCCCCGGACTACGGAGAGAAGTCCCAATACTGGACACCAATCAGAGTTGGACTTGGGTCAATTTTAAGGAAAACCCAACCCAACCAGAGGAGGTGTCTGAGCAGGACCCACCATAAAAGTCTGTTCAGGTAGACCCTGCACTCCAGAGGTCCCCAGACCATGGAGAGAGGTCCCAATGCTGGATACCGACCAGAGTTGGACTTGTTGACCCAAGGAAAACCCAACCCAACAGGAGGAGGTGTCTGAGCAGGACCCATCATAAATTCTGCTCAGGCAAACTACGAGTAATAAATAAAATAAATGCATGGTAAAATAAATACGATTGAGACACAACTTCAAAAAGAAAAAATTTTTTATTAACAAGATTAGGAGGAGAGTACAATTGGGGCACCCCCGAGCCCACAAAAAAAAAAAAAAAAAAAAACACCAGCGAGACCAGGTTTGATTACCTCGACCAGCTTGTCGACGAGATCACTGTTGGCCTCGACTGGGTCAGAGCGCCGAGATGATTCGGCCACCTCCGAAGTTAGCTTGTCATCAAACTTCGTGACAAGCGCCTTTTGAGCTGACGTTTTCCGCTTGATCGACTAGGCTCCGGAAGCAGGCAGGGTGTTCCCGAGGCCTAAGGTCTTCTCGTCGACTCCGGGAGGAAGGAATGATGGCGATCGACAGCTCTTCTCTCGGGTGACTTACCCGGGCTTCAGGAGGGTCGGAAAGGGCCTTGGTAGACGGGGTTGATGGTCTTGCTCGGCTTGACGGGGCAGCGGCCGAAGTTCCTGCTCTGCTCCTACACCGTCGCCAGTTTTGGCAAACTTCTGATGGAGTCGGGCCATCCTGTCCTGGTCGATAGGATATTTACTTCCTCATGATTCCCGCTCGGCCATCGATGGTTCTGCAAATGAAGACATAAGCTGGTCAGTACTCAGTTGAGATCGTATTAGAGTGAAGCAGAATAACATAACAACCTTCGATTTGAAGGTCCCGCGTTGGAAAGAGTTGCCCGAGCAGAAGATCTATGTCATCATCGGCAATCCTCGGACCTCAAGTTCCGGGGGAGGAACTGTCAGATTGCAGACCATGGGTTGTAGCTACCGGCACCCCCCGTGGAACTTCGGACCGATCGAATGTGGCCACGACTTTAGTAGTTACAACTATCCGGGTACGGTAGTGGACGTCCGGATCGGGCATGTGAGAAGCAACAGTGACCTCCCTAGGTCGGTCGTGGGGGTCACCGGACGTTGAGGACGAACCGAACCAGTTGTATTTGGTTAGTCTCACAGGGGACAATAGCCTATTCTGGTTCTGTTCGGGGTCTACCTTTTCACGGAGTATGTCAATCCTCTCCAAGCTCGTCGCGTCAACATGTAGCCCCCGGGATCACATATAACCCCTCTTGAACGTGATGGGAACTCGTTCACTGGCAGGGACCTCGCCATACGATAAGTGACTGTGTAACTACCGACCAGCCGCGTAGAACCACAAGTGTTTGAACTGTTTGTCGGAGTTTGGACAGCCAATGATGAATGTCCCCTAGTAACCTTTGAAGTAGTAGGACCCAGAGGATGTCGGAGCCGACTTCATTCTGTACAAGTTCTGGAACGCCCTGAACGGTAGCTCCGCGGTAAAATTCTTCGTCCAGAGGACAAAACAACTTTGTAGGATGCGATAAGCATTGGCGTTTAGCTGCATCGGGGCCACATTGAGCCTACAAAGTGCCCGCCTCAGGTAAGGATGGAACGGCAATTGGAGACCTGCTTAGAAGAACTCGGTAGACAGGGTGATGTAGCCAGGAGATGGTCGGGAAGGAAGGTCATTCGGACTCAGGACTATCAATTCTACATCGTTTGGGATCTCGAATTCTTCCCGGAGTACCACTAAACACGATGGAGTTACCGTCGAGGTGAAATAATCCACCGAGTACACTGGACGGTCACCTGCCCGACTCTCCATCTCCCAGTCTGCCATCCGGTAGACTAGAAGGCCGTTGATGCATAGAGGTCGGCTGTGATTGCACCGACGGGACTGAACGAGCTCCTCGGCAGGAGCTGTGCTCTCCGAGCTCTCGGAGCCCTTTCGACCTGATGTACTAGCCTGGCTAGCCGTCCTTTTGGATGCTTCGCCCCTACCAGCCGTGAGATCGACCACCACAGCCGGCTGCACCTGGGTAGCTCCATTCAGCTCCGCAATGAATTCTTGATCTGGTCGGGTAGCCGGGCTGACCTGTAAAATCTCTTCCAGCCGAGCAGCACATTCTCGAACCTGGCTGGTCGGACTGGCGAACCTATCCGGAGAGGGAATGTCAGAAATACCCGACAAGTAGTTAGGTGTCCGGGCCCCCCGCTCTGCTACTTCCCCGGTTATTTCTAAGCTTGAACTCATAGTAGAGCTCGAACTTTCTGTGATGTCAGCATCCCCGGACAAGTAGTCGTTCTCAGAGTTGGACATATGGTTGCTCATATTGAAAGATGATGAGAGAATTTACCTTATCGGTTCTCCTCGGACTTGACAGCTACGGCAAACTCGATCAGCAGTGACACGCCCCGACCTCCCCTAACCGGGTCGTGTCTTCTCGTACTTACTTACTTCCTGTACTTAATTCTTATGGCCTTATACTTACTGAAATTTCCAGAGTAAATTTTTTTTTTCTTTCTCTTTTAAACTTATACTTTAAATTCAAACTTAAACTTGACTTAATCTTATACTTATACTCATACATGAAATTTAACTTATCCTCATACATACTCATATGTACTTACTTGAGTACCAAACTTTCATACTCATTGAAAGCTATCATATGCAAACCGTGGACCAAACCCGACCTAGTGCGGATCGGTACGACACGAGGCAACTTGCTTGCCATCATACTTGAAAATTTTTCCTTAACTTGTTCTTGAAAATAATTTCTTAAAAATAGTTTTCTTCTTAAAAACAATTCATTGCCCATACTATCACTTTATTATATCATAATATAACATAACACATTATACAAATATATTTTACAAAACATATTTTACATAACATAATTTTACAAAACTCATGGCGGTGTCCATCCCACATTTCACAGTCTGTAGCACCAGTCCTCCACAGTCTTGCATCAAGTATTACTGGTAGGTTACTTACCTACAGCATGAACGTAAGTAGTGAGCTTATGCCCAGTAAGCACAATATTCAATCCGCAAAACATTTTAATAAAAGAATGCATGAACCGATTATGCTTTCTTATGAATCAATAGAGCTTTCTTATAATAACTTGATTCCGTTCCATTATATGTCATACGTGTACTTACCGTGGTACATTGCTATGGAGTGGCTGGAGGCGACCAGTCCAATCCAACTCAAACCATAAACTAAACCATTTAAACCCGCCCTTGTGGCAAGTCGGTAACATTAGCTTGTCTTATCTTATTTTTACCTTGTGATTTAATATTCGTGTACATGCTTCGTGATGTCACGATAATAAAACGTAATTCACCATAACATTATAACATGAATCATTGTAATATCATAACATAAACTATCATAACATCATTACATAATTCATCATAACCTCATAACATAAATCATCATAATATCATAACATAAAATATCAGAACATAAAATATCATAACATCATAACATAAATCATAGCATAAACTTATCATAACATAACTTCATAGCATAACTTATTATAACATAAGCTTATCATACATAACTTCATAGCATTACTTAAACTTATCATAACATATCTTCATAGCATTACTTATTATAACATAAGCTTATCATACATAACTTCATAGCATTACTTAAACTTATCATAACATAACTTCATAGCATAACTTAAACTTATCATAACATAACCTCATAGCATTACTTATTATAACATAAGCTTATCATACATAACTTCATAGCATTACTTAAACTTATCATAACATAACTTCATAGCATTACTTATTATAACATAAGCTTATCATACATAACTTCATAGCATTACTTAAACTTATCATAGCATATGCATCATAATATAAACATATATAAATCAATTCATGATTTCTTAAAAACATGCCATGCGACAAAAACGTTTTGTCCATGCTGTAGGCGGAGTTGTACTTACCGTGACTGTGTCTTGAATCAAAATTCCTCACTCAAACAGGCCGTTTTCCTGTTTCCAAGAAAAATCATAGGATGAGTATCATCCTATCATAATATCATAATGATTCTAATTGCTAACTACAAATCCTAAATTTCAACTCCTTTTTGAAATTTAGTAAGAACTCTAATATTTTGAAAACCGGGCTTAAAAATCAATTCATAAAATTTGGTTCTTTTCCCACAAATCTAGTGCAGGGATTTTCTTACTTCCGGCACTGTTTTTATGATAAATCTTTATCTTAAATTCTGTTTAGAATCTGAGAAAACTTTCTTCATGAAAGTTGTAGATCTCGAAAAATAATATAACTTTGGTTCTTTACTGAAAACCCAGTTCTGTCTTTAACTTAATCATTTTTGAGGTTGAATCCTGCTGGCCGTGCATACTGGGTCTGGCCTGCCCAGGAATTCTTAGTCTCAGATTTTTATAAAAATAAAGGTCTTAAAGGCTTTATTTCCAAAAACTGTCTGCGCAAGTCCCTAGGATTTTCCCTTTTCTACATCTTTGTAGTTTTGACTTTTTCAAGATTCGGCCTCTAAAGGCCTCAAAATCTTGTTTTCCGAAAAACCGTCCAATTACAAACCCTAATTAAACGTACCAAAACCCTTGTGCATGAAACTTAACAAAATGAACTCATGCTCATACATATTGAACATACTCTTAAATCTTAACTAAAACTTGAATGAAGAACTAGAGGATAAAAAGATTTACCTCAAGTTCTACTGATGGAATTCTTAAATTAGGGTATTAAAATTTCCCTTACACTTCCTACACTAAACCGAAAACTCTTTCTCTAGTTTTCTTTTCTTTCTTTTCTCTCCTCTCTTTGCTCGGCACCTAAGGGCAGAAACTAGAGAGTATGTGCAGTTGTGTGTGTGTTGGCTAACAAAATACAATGAGAGAACCTTCACCTATTTATAGGTGAAGCATAAACTTCTGAAAATTGCTCACTAGTCCTCACAAGAAAAATAATTTCTTCTTGCACCCTATGTGGTGGCCGGCCATGCTTGCAACATTTGGCCAAGTAGCAAAGCTAGGGAAGCTTGCTAAGCAAGGCTAGGAACCATGAGGTGTCCTCTTCCTAGGTTGGCCGGCCTTAGGTGGCGCCTTGTGCTTGCTCTAGCTAACCAATAAGCAAGCCTAGCATGCTTACTAAGCAATGCTAGAAAGCATGAGGTGGCGGTTCATCATGGTTCCATGAACCAAGTATGCTAAGCTAGGGTGAACTTACTCACCTAAGCTATGGTGTGAGGTGTCTTGCCCTCAAGGTGGCTGGCCTTAGATGGGTTGATGTGTCAATGCCTTGGTCTTCCATGTGAGCAAGGCTAGGATGACTTACTCACCAAGACTAGTCCATGAGATGTCATTTCCTCATGGTGGCCGGTCTTGGTGTGGTCTTGGCTTGCCAAATAGGTGAAGCTAGGTTTGCTTACTCACCAAGGCTAGGCCATGAGGTGTCTAACCAAGGTGATGGCCGGTTCTTAGGTGTCAACTTAGCTTGCCAAGTGAAACTAGGTAGGCTTACTCACCAAGGCTAGGTTGCAATGTGTCTAACCATGGTGATGGCCGGTTATATGTGGCACCATGTGGTTGCTTTTGGTTGCTCTAACTATGTCAGTAAGCAAGGCTAGGGAGCTTGTTCATCAAGGCTATAACCACACATGTCTCTTTCTTGTATTGGCCGGCCATAGGTGGAGAATTTTGGTTGGTCTAGCTAGCCAAGTAAGCAAGGCTAGTATTGCTTAGTCACCAACCTAAAATCATGATGTGTCAAGTTCTAGTGAAACTCTAATTTTCACAATTGCATATTGGTTCTTAAGAGCAAACTTTTTGCTCATTGAACTACTAAGGTGGCCGGCCCTAGTACCATGTGGAAAATCACACTTAGCCACACAAGCTAGTGTGCTTAGTTACTAAACTTAGGACATGATTTGTCAATTTTTAATGATACTTAAAATCTTTTAATTTGCATAACACTTTTCAAAAGCAAGATCCCTTGCTCAAAAAGCCATGATGTGGTCGGTTCTCATGATGACACATGGAACAATGTGATTGGTTCTAGCTAGAGTTATCAAATTCAATCTTAACTTGTCTTCCTTGGTTTCCAACCAAACTAACTAAACTAGAATTGGATCATTGACTTAATTGAACTATGAAACTTTACTTAAAAAGTCCCCGATTCAAAAATTTACATAATTGCTGATAAGTCTACAATTTTCTCCAAAATTGCACATTGGCCCCTAAAGGCAAAATATTTGTACTTTAGTCCCTATAAATTGGCCAGTCATGGTTAAGCCTTCAAACATCAAATTCTTACTAAATCCTTCCTTAGAAGACTTTTTAGCTCTAAAATTATGAACTTTTCTTAAAATTGCACTTTAGTCCCTGAAGGATAAAATATTTGCACTTTAGTCCCTGAAGGACAAAGATTTGCACTTTGGCCCCTAAAGGTGGCCGGCTATGGTGGAGCCACTTGGCTTCCAATTCTTGCACAATTATCCTAAATAATGTGCTTGATTTTTCTAAAGTGGTCTTGAAACTTATTTTTGCTTATTTATTCGTAATGACAGTTTATCACAGTATAATTTCCACATTATTAATTACACTGAAGTGTCGATCTAAAGTGGTAATGATTCGGCTTCCCGCCAATCCCGCCAAATTCACCATTCGAAATTTGAAGTGTCGATCTGACTTCCCACCAATCACGACACGACACGTGGCGACGGTGACATGTGTCAGTAGTGTCAGTAGACATCCATGACAACCTAACCAAACCAGAGTGACCGGAGCGGACCCTCATCTACATGAACAAGCCGAACAGCACGCGACAACATCCGACCAAGCAAATAGCGCGATCACTTCCATATTGTGGGGACATAAGGCATCCTTGATCAGATCAGTCTAGAGATGCTGGGGGGCTTATGTTGATGGCATAATTTGTTTCGACCACAAAATCTTAATTCCGAGGGCAAACCGATCACGTGAAGATAGTAAAATCATAGTCTTCCGTCTGAACCTGAAAATGATGACCCGACTCAATTCGACCAGGAGATTCGTCACTGGTAACCGGACTACCCGATCAGATTTTACCACACCCTCGGGGGTTGCCCTCTACCCGGGTTAGGTAGTATCCGGGGATGATGTAACTGACCCAGATGGTCAACCCCTCACACGTGGTACCACGCGCATGACTGGCAGTGGCACCTTATCACAACACTCAATCCACCGCCTGACACCTGATGCATAGCCACTTACTGCACGTATCCCATCGCCGACTTCCACCGCCTGCTCTGGCTAGGGCTACGCCTACTGGTGCTGGCGACAGCCTACCCCAGTGTGTCCCTTAACACCAGATCACGGACACGTGGCGCCGGCCTATCTGACACAGCACCTGCACACCTAGAGCCTATTTACCCGCCAGGAGCGCTAGGGGACCAACTCGATCGGGTCACCCCAACACCCGGGTCCATGGGAAGTGCTTATAAATAGATGGTCAGCCCTCCATCTCAGGTATGGATAATTTTCCTTGCCAAAACTTTGCCTCTCCAGTTGCACATCAGTACCCATACTGACCTAAGCATCGGAGTGCCCATGGCAGACACCCTACCGGTGTCCCCATCACTTTGAGGTGCTTTCATTTTGTAGGTGAACAGCCGCAGGGTAACCGTGCAAGTACGTCCTAGTCCGAGCAATTACATTGGGTGTTGTATCGGAGATTTTAGGCATCAACACCTCTTATTTTCTTTCACTTCTATTTTTCCTCTCCCTCTTGTATATTTTTTTTCTTCTTACCAAACATAGGCTTAGTATCAATACTAACTTTCCTATAATGCTCCTACAAGATAGTGCTCCAATAGGACTTCCAATCTTGGACTATAATAAAAGAAACTTGAATAAATAAAAATTTTTCTTTTTTTTTTGTTTTATTAATTTCTAGAAAAATATAAATAAATCATGTCGGGACACAAGAGCACATAGAAGTGTGACAAGTGCTGAGAGAGGGGGATTGGGTGCAGGAACGACAATCATTAGAAGAGGAGGGAGAATGCATAGGGCGTTTGGGCACAAGGATAGCAATCATAAAAAAAGGAGGTAGAAGGCAGAGGATGCTTGGGCGCATGGAGAATTGTCAAGGAGAAATGGTGCATGAACGCATGACGACAACCGTCAGAAAAGGATGCAACAACATAGGGACTACAATCGTCAAAAGAGGGTACAATGGCGTAGGGATGATCAATAACTCGTTTGAGTATAATCCAAGGAGCTTAAATAAGAAATGTACTGACGGATGTACTCAAACATTAAATGTTTAAACATCAGTTACCAGGAAGAGCTTAAATAGAAGGAGAGTATAATATTTATATGCTATCAGGAGCTTAAACGAGTTATTTAACTCAAAGATTAAATAAGAAAAGAACTAAAAGTAATAAGAGAAGGGAATAGAACACAAAGATATTTAACGTGGATGTACTGACATCCACGAACTTAGAACAAAGAATACTCTACTGAGAAGTACTATGAGTAGGCTCGCATGTAACTGCAAGTTATAATAAATAAAATCGAATAAATTGCTTAACATTAACATATCTACTAAAATCAAGATATATTTTAAAGTATAATAACTATAGATAAATCAAAAGTTTCTAGTAAAGATAATTACAGATAAATTAATAACTTATCTTATTTTTAATATTAACTTTTCAAATAATACAGAGACAAATGAAGATGATTTTTAATGAGTTTTAACATAGTATAGAAATAAATTATAAGTTCGCAAAATTTGTGATTCTAAATATGTAATTAAAATTACTGAATAATTTAATTTAATTAAACTGTAATAATACTACTTGCGTCAAGCACATTATGAGTAAAATGTATTATAAATAAACCTTTTTTCCTTACTGCAAATAAAAGTGTGTTTTTCTGCAAGCTACGTATCAACAAAATGTACGTGAAGCATATGATGTGGATGAATATAAGGTCACTAATCAAAGAGGCTAGTAGTTATCAATAGTAACCTAGCAATTTTTTCATCTAACTTGTTATTTATGTTTGTCTTTTAATTGGTTTTATAATGTTTTAGTAGGGTTGAATAATCAAAATAATGAATTAGATTTTTTAAGTAGTGATCTAAAATTTAGGAATGATTTTAAATTTAATACCTAATGGTATCCGATAATGTGAACTTCAGTTATTAGAAATGTGAATTCATACATAAAAAAAATGTAAAAATAAGAGGAATTCACATTCACTTTAGCTACATTTTCTTTTACATGAATTCACATTCCTATTAACTGAAGTTCACATTCACAATAACTGAAATTTACATTGCCAGATATCATCAGGTATCGAATTTAAGACCTTGTATAAAATTTACAGGACAATTACTTTAAAGACAAATTTGACAAAGAATGACCGGCGCAATACAATATTTGACTTGAAAAATATACCTATAGATGCTTATATATTACCTTGGCCGACAATATGTACTCATTGTGGAGCAAAGTCGAAATCACGGTTCCAAAACCAATATTTTGTGACTGTGAAAACTTATAACACATATATACAACATTAACACTTATTTCATAAACTTTTTGTAAATTTTCTAATTTTTCTTTAGTGGTTTTTAACACAGTAACACAAACTTTTAAACGAATGAAATCATGATTCTACATCGTTGATCTTTGTTCGTGCTTAATTTTTTTTTCTGGCTAACCACATCATAATTAGATCTAAACCGATAATATCACATCTGATTCAATCAAAAGATATAGAGTTTGAATCCCAATCTATATTCAAAAAAAAAAAAAGGAAAAAAAAAGGAAAAAAAAAAAAAAAACCTAAAAGCCGAGTCTCTTATGTAAGAGTACAGAAGTTAGTTAGACTAAGAGCTCCCCAGTCTGTTATGAAGATTAGAGTTTCGTTTATATATTTTGTTATTTATGGAACTGACTTCTCTTCTTATAATTAAATTTCTGTTTTCTCTGACTTCTCTCTACTTTCTCTCTATAAATCTTGCTGTTCTTGAATAGAAAGGAACTCTAAATCTCTGCTAAACACAGCTTGACGCTTCGCCATTGCCATGGAAAATGATGGTCCGATCATGGATGGAACATCGAAACTTGAGTTGCCAGAGGAGGTCATCCACAAAGTCTTATCTTTTCTCTGTAGAAAAGACGCCATTCGAGCTTCTGCGTTGTCAAGGCAATGGCGATCGGCCTGGATTTCGTCTTCTGTCTTCACCTTCGACGACAATGCCCTGCTGCTCAAGAACAAGGATTTCTTCGACTATGTCGACACCTCTTTGGCTTTCTGGCGCGATCGCTGCGACAACCGAGTCAACATGGAGCGGTTATCGCTCTCCGCCCACATTGCCAACTGGGAATGCTTCCATCGCCTCAACCGGGTCGTCGCCACCGCCGCTAGTCGTAACGTCAAGGTGATAGAACTCTATAACCGAAAATGTGAACTTTTGATCTGGACGGTCGTTAAAATGGATTTTCTGTTGCCAGTACTTCTCGCCTGCAATTCGCTCGATGTTTTGTCTCTTAAAAGTTTTGAGTTTCGCATTCCTAATTCATTATCATTACCGGCGTTGGCTCCTCTGTCGAAGCTCGAGCTCAGTTTGATGAACATAGACAAGGACAGTTTGGAGAATCTGCTGTCCCGCTTCCCTTCGCTGAGACATTTAGAATTGAGATTCTGCATCGGTTTCCATGAGCTCCGTGTTTCTTGCCCTAGCCTCGATACAATGAAGGTCATTATTGGTGTTGAGTTGGCCCCAGAATTTTTAATTGACGCCGTGAATCTCCAAACATTCTCTTATGATCGGATGTTTGACCCCCCTGGTATTGTTAGCTTCTTGAATTGTAAATCCCTAACAAGTTTGCATATGCGTTGCAATTTCAATACAATAACGTGGGCGATTGAGGAGTACATTTCGCAACTTCCACTCCTGGAGAATCTTACACTGGACAACTCCGACTCTAGGATTGCTAGAACAAGTATTCAGATATCTCACTCTAATCTAAAGAGCTTGACGTTTCAAGGCCGCTGGAGCTTGTCCAAGGCTGAGATCAACACTCCGAACCTGCGTTTCTTTCAATACCATGGTCGCATTTTTCGCATTTCGACTTTTAGATACTGCTCTGGTTATCTTGACGCCAAACTTCACTTGTTGGACTGCTCTTCACTCTGTTCCGAGAGGTTTTGGTTTAAAAAGTTGAAAAAATTTCTTGAAAGTTTTAGCAACTGCAGAGTCTTGACGCTCGGTTGGAACTTAGCGGTGATATTGATCGTCACCTTTACTTAGCATTTATTTTCCTATCAAACGTAGATATCATTTTTTTTATTTTTATTTTTTTTGTGATTTAGGAATTTCCTGACGAATTCAGAAATGAAGATTTTTTTCCTGATCCATCCAATGAGTTAAAGCATTTGGAGATCACAATTAAAAATCTCCGGATTGCGCAATACTCTAGTCTTGTGGGTGCTATGGTGGAACTTTTTCCTTGTGTAGGAACCCTATCTCTGAAGACATCTTCTGCTAAAATCTTTATCAAGGTGTTTCCTCTTCTCTAATCATTTTTTTTTTCTTTTCTTTTACTATTGGTTATAGGTTTTCAGTGACTGCTCTTTAATCTTGAGTCATGTCAAAAGGAAGCATACACTGCACAATACCTACGTTTCTTTGTCTCGATAGCATTGGATCACTACAACACAAATATTTGCGTTAGGAGTTGATACCTATTGTACACACAAACAACGCCGAACAATTATCTGCTTAAAATACACAGACTGCCTATTGTACACAGTTTGTTGTGCCCAAGTTTTAGAATAACGAATCATGTTAAAAGGGACAAAAAATCAATTTACTTGTTCATAATATCATTATCCTTTGTTGCGCCATACTTATATTTGCACATCGGCATCTTATATGTTTTGATGGGGACTTGTACACCTAAATGTAGAAAATTCATTCATCTTGAACTGCAGTTCGATGAAATCCGATCTTTCTCTTTGGCGTGGGAAGCGATTACCGGCACCTCAAATACCAATGCAGATGACACATTATTTCAATCTATCAAAGCCGCTGTGGACGAGATTGAGAAGGTAGCATAAAAAGATTTTGAGAACTAAACATTGATATCCCAATGAAGCAGTTACTGCCATTAGTGAGCCTGTTCGAGATAATTTCCCGTCCCCAAATTTTTAAGATATGCCATTTTGTCTGATCGTGTTAAAACATATTTCAGCGTCGTAGGTTGACAGGGGAAGATTCTGATTGAATAGAAGCTCTGCATCCGTAATCTGTCTTAAGAGTAAGAGCAAACTTTTTTGTTTAATTTATTTTGAACATTTTTTTTTTTTTGCTTCAAATGTTCTGCTACTTTGTTGAAGTTCACTTTTCCCTATTTGTGATAGTGTTTTATATATTTTTGTGGCACAAAATTGTAGTGTAGAACTTTCTGTAGTCATTTTGTTAGTGGTATAATTTTGATTTCCAAAAACTTAGGAGTTGCTTCAAATGCTTAGAAACTCAAAAGCAGAAACAAAATTAACTTGATGACTAGATCAATTTGATCTTCTATTTCAGAGCTCAATTTGATTTCGATAGTAGCTTAACAGCATCTTCACATGCACAAAAAACAAAATGAACTCCTTGCTCACGTAACTTTGTATTTTTCTCACCGAGTCTTTTTCCTTATGAACTTCGATTTTATTTTATTTTATTTTATAGATATTATTATGAACATCTATTGCATGTAGAAACAGAATCTCACTTTGTTTATTGCTTAAGCTGCAGTCAACGTACGAACGTCTGTGCTGCCTATATTGTTGCATACAGCCCTGTGATCACAACTTTGGCAAAAACCTGAGTGTGCCACGTCCGAAGCACCGGAGAGAAGTTGAAAATACGGTTTTCTGCTAATGGAGACCAGTTCATGATCTTACATAAACTTTAGTGTCATTTTTTGTTTCCCGGATTGAGAACATGCATATACTTTAGGTGTCAGTTTTCTTGTTGAGCTGAGTAGTAGAGAACCAGTGGCGAGCTCCTGAAACTGTTATAGCTCGATTTCAAATCAGTAATGATGATGCTTGTTATGAGTAACTGAAATGAATTAAAATTTCAATCATGTGAACACTATGAAGTTGAAGCTCTTGAAAGACAATGAATAGATATTAAAGATGTATAGCTTGCTTTATTAACTAGCCCCCTAAATCAAGTTAGTTTTTTATTTTATTTTTTTAAATTACTATTTTAATGCTTCTTTAAGGAATTTTCATTTAAATCTATGATTTCTTTTCTTTTCTTGCTCAAAGAAATCAGAAAAAGAGACCAAGAGAAAGGGGGGGGGGGGGGGGTGGGGGTGGGGGGAGAGAGGAGAGAGAAAGAGAGGGTGATTTTTTAAATTTCTAATTTAAGGACTTTTTAATTTGTTTTATGTTATTAATGTTATTTAATAAATTCGACAAAGATTGAGGTTTTGACTACTAGAAGAATGAGATCAAAATATAGCAAATATAATAGTTTAGGGACGGATTGAGTAATAAGTCAATTTGTTAATAACATAGAGTCTATTAAAAAGATTTTTTTGTATCATTTTTAAGAGTTCATGGTCATTTTATCAAACTATCATAGTAAACCTACAATTATTATGGGGATATTTTTTTTAATACTTCAAAACCTATAATTAATGTGGGCATTTTTTTTTTAATTTTTTGAAAAGATTATTAAAAATATAGTAACATAGTGATAGAAATAAAATATTAGTACACGAGATTTATGATTCCAATGTAATTTGATTTAATTTAACTATAATAATACTAATGGAGGGTCATTGTATGAAGATTGTAGTTTGTTAGATGAACATCCGAGTCGGTTAAGTTAGAGTAAAGAAGTTAGTTAGACTTACAGCTCCCGAGTCCGTTTTGAAGATTAGAGTCTTCTTACAAGATTAGTTATTTGTGTCACTATCTTCTCTTCTTGTAATTAAATTTCTGTTTTCTCTGCCTTCTCTCTACTTTCTCTCTCTAAATCTTGTTGTTCTTGAATAGCAAAGAACTCTAAATCTCTGTTAAACACAGCTTGAAGCTTCGCCGTTGCCATGGAAAATGAAGGTCCGATCATGGATGGAACATCGAAGCTTGAGTTGCCAGAGGAGGTCATTTACAAAATCTTTTCTTTTCTCAGTAGAAAAGACGCCATTCGAGCTTCTGCGTTGTCAAGGCAATGGCGTTCGGCCTGGATTTCGTATTCGGTCTTCTTCTTCGACGACAATGCCGTGCCATTCAAGAATGAGGATTTCTTCAACTACGTCGACACCTCTTTGGCACTCTGGCGCGATCGCTGCGACAACCAAGTCAACATGGAGCTGTTATGCCTCCATACCCACATCGCCGACGGGGGATGCGTCTATCACCTCAACCAGGTCCTCGCCACCGCCGCTAGTCGTGCCGTCAAGGCGATATTAGAACCTTTGACAGTCGCCGATACATGTTCTCTGTTTGTCAGTACTTTTCACATGCAATTTGCTCCGTACTTTGTCCATTGGACGTTTCGAGTTTCACATTCCGAATTCATTATCATTACTGGCGATGTCTTCTCTGTCGACGCTTTATCTCCGTTCGATGATCATAGACAAGGATAGTTTGGAGAATCTGCTGTCTTGCTTCCCTTCGCTGAGATATTTAGCATTGAGATTCTGCATCGGTTTCCATGAGCTCCGTGTTTCTTGCCCTAACCTCGGAACAATGGTTGTTTCTGTTGGTAAGGATTGGCCCCAGAAGTTTTTGATTCACGCTGCGAATCTCCAACATTTCTCTTATTACCGGATGTCTGACCCCCATGACAGTGTTAGCTTCTTGAATTGTAAATCCCTATCAAGTTTGTGTATCGGTTGCAATTTCAATACAGCGTTGGCGATTGACGAGCTCATTTCGCAACTTCCACTCTTGGAGAATCTAACTCTGAACAACTCCGACTCTAGGAAAAAAATATTCAGATATCTCACACTAATCTCAAGAGCTTAACGTTTAATGGCCGCTGGAGCTTGTCCGGGACTGAGATCAACACTCCGAACCTGCGGTTCTTTCGATACCATGGTCGCATTTTTCACTTCTCCACTTTTAGATACTGCTATGGTTATCTTGACGCCAAACTTCACTTGTTGGACGACATTTTCCTTGTGTAAGAACCCTGTCTCTGACGACATTTTCTACTGAAATCTTCATCAAGGTGTGACCACTTCTCTACATTTTTTTTGTTTTCGTTTTTGTATTCTTTTAGTTTTTCGGTGACTGCTCTTTTATCTTGAGTCATGTCAAAAAGAAGCATACACTGCACAATACCTACTTTTCTTAATCTCGATAACTTGTGATCAATACAACACAACTATTTGCATTAGGAATTAAGACGGCTTTTGGTAGATACAACTAAACGCCGAACGGTTATCCGCTTAAAATACCCGGACTGTCTATTGTACACAGTTTGTTGTGCCCAACTTTTGAAGTAATGAGTCGTGTTAAAAGGGACAAAAAATCAAGTTACTTGTTCATATTATTATTTTCTTTTGTTGCTCCGTAATCAGATTTGCATATCGGCGTCTTATATGTATTGATGGGGACTTAAACACCTAAATGTAGATAATTCATTCATCTTAAACTGCAGTTTGATGAAAACCGATCTTTCTCTTTGGTGTGGGAAGCGATTACCGGCACCTCAAATACCAATGAAGAAGACACATTGTTTCAATGTATCAAAGCCGCTGTGAACGAGATTGAGACGGTAGTATTAAAAAGATTCATTTTGAGAACTCAATGTTGATATCCTCTCCCCGTCCCCATGTTTTTATGATGTACCATTTTGTCTAATGGTGTTAAAACATATATTAGCAACTCAGTTTGACAGTGGAGAAGATTCGGATGGAACAGAAGCTCTTCATCCGTAATCTGTCTTAAATGTAGGTGCAAATTTTTTAAAAAATTTAATTTATTAACCTTTTTTTTTTTCTTTGCTGCAAATGTTCTACTATTTTGGTGAAGCTCACTTTTCTTGTTTGTTTTAGTTACAGCCCTTAAGGTATTATAGTATCTTATATATTTTTTGGCACTGTATGACACAAACCATGGCAAGAGAATGTGTGAAGCCTTGTGGCCTATTTTCAAAATCTCCCATCAGAAAAGCCGCTGTATTTTCTTTCTTACTTTTACCACTACAGGAATGAAATATCTTAAGAGCTGCATGGATTCTGTTAGATCAAAGCTAAGCAGATCTTAATCTCTTAGCAAATGGAAGAAGATTTGCCAAAAACAAAAAAAAAAAAAAAAAAATCTACTAAAATTTAACATGTTGCGGTTCTTGTTAAGGGTTCTTGACTTTCTATAGCGCAGAATTTTTCTGTAGTGTTGGACTTTCAGTCGTGTAGAACTTGGGGGAGGGGATCGCTTTCAGCCCTTTTGCAGAAAAGCTAAATGCAAAGAAATCTCAAATTGCTATGCATCTAGTCGCTTTGTTTGTGTCCTATTTTAGTTCTCGCTCATTTTATATCAGCTTCGAGATTTTATTTATACCACAATTTTGATTTCCAAAAGCTTCAGAGTTGCTTCACATGCTCAAAAACTTAAGAAAAACAAACTTAACTCGATAACTAGGTCATTTCGAACTTCTATTCTAGAGCTCAATTTCATTTTCAAAATGGCTTAAGAACAGCTTCACATGCACAAGACACAAAATAAACTCCATGCTCACGTAACTTTATATTGTTCTTGCCGAATCTTTTTTTTCACTATTTTTTTACTGAGCCTCTCACTTTGTTTATTTCTTAAGCTGCAGTCAAGCTGTGAGCGTCTATGCTGCCTATGTTACGTACAGCCCCGGAATCACAGCCTTGGTAAAGCTTGTGTCTGCCGCGTCCGAAGCACCAGAGAGAAGTTGAAACTATTGTTGTGCTAGTGAAGATTTTACATATACTTTTCATTTTTCCTTTTATTTTTTTTTTATTTTTTTTATTTTTTGTTTTTGATTGAGATGCTTTAGGTGTTCTACAGAACCGGAGGCGAGCTCTTGAAACTGTTGTAGCTCGACTTCAAATCACTAATGAGGATGCTTGTTATGAGTAACTGAAATGAATGAAAATTCAATCATGTGATGCAGACTATGAAGTTGAATTTCTTGAAAGACAATGAATAGAAACGAAAGATGTATAGCTTGCTTATTGACTAGCCCCCTAAATCAAGTTTTACTACGAGTATCGAACGTCTTGATCGTTCTCTAGGCTTGACTTTAATCTCACAAACTTCTGTTAACAAATCTCTTGAGACATTGTGATGCAGGAGTATACTTCAACTTGGAAGGCAGCTTATGTGGTTTGAGTCTCGAAGAAGTGTTTAAGCCCGTCCGTTAGGTGTGCCTATAGATTCGTAAGAGACTCCTCGACGTAAGGACCCAAACGGATAGTACTTGGTTAGATTCCTGAACCTTGGTGATGTTTAAAAAAGTTAATTGCGCTTCTCTCATCAGTTGCAACTTTTGGGAGAAATAGTTGCATCACTCCTTTATCACATTGGTGTTTATGAAACTTTGCTTAATAACACTTTCTAATAATACTTTTTTTGTTTTTTTGTTTTTTGTTTTGGTCTGGTCTCAGAGACTACCAAAAAGAAAGATTTTGTCTTTACAACTTAGAAGCACGATCATATTGGCCAATACATCAGTGTTGACAATCGCCAAGTTGTTAGTTTCCATTGAAATTGATAGATTAACCAAATTAAAAATTATCCAATAACCAAAAAGTTTTTCTATTTTTATTGAGTAATTGACCTAAATGGTCTATGAACTCTTTAAGATGTAACACTTTGATCCCTATTCTTCTTTTTAGGTCGTATTGACCCTAAACTTTTTACAAAGATAATGATTTAGTCCTTTCCATCCACATCCGTTAAATTTCTAATAAAATAAGTCATGTACAATGTATGTGATATAATTTATAAGGGTACTTTTGTAATCTAATAATAATTAATTTAACAAAAATTTTAAAAAAATCATAAAAACAAAAAACATAAAACAAAATTCCTATTATCTCTCCTCTTTCTATCTCTCCTCTCTCTCTCTCTTCATTTCTCAAAACCAGATCGACAAACTCCCAGGGAGGGGGGTGGGGGTGAACGGTGGCGAAGACGCATGGGGGGACCCAGATCGGCCAACTCCGGAGGAAGGGGAGGCTGACGGCAGCGAAGAAGCAAGGGAGGGGGGAGGGGGGGGACCCAGATCCATGAACTCCGGTGGGGGGGGGGGGGGGGAGGGGTGCGACGGCAAAGGGAAGAGGGAGAGGGAGGAAGGGGAGACGAGGGAGAAGGGGGGGCAGATGGCGAATGAAGAGTGAGGAAGGGGAGGTGAGAGAGAGGGGGGGGGGGGGAGGGGGACGGTGACAATGCATGGGAGAGGGAGTGAGAGGAAGGGTTGGCGCGCCCAGATTTGGGGCCTGGGTTGCATAGGGGGGGGGGGGGTCGCGGGGAGATCATCGTCGTGGTGGAGGGGCCAGATCTGGTGGGGGACCGTCGTCAGGGGGGAGGGTGGACCAGATTTGGCGCCTGGGTCACTTGGCGGGCTTTTCGTCTGGGGAGAGTGGGCCTGGGTCGACAGCGAAGCCTCATGGGGGTGGGGGGGGGGGGGGGGGGGGAGGGGGCGCACCCAGATTGGTTTTTGGCACTGGGGACGAGCTTGGCGACGGCGAAGATGCCAGGGTGGGTATAACGTGGCGACAGTGAAGACAGGCATCGGATCATAGGGGTGGGAGAGGGAGGGGGGGCTAAGTTTGAGTTCAGCTCTCTTCCTCTCCATGTTTTTTTTAAAATATTTTTTTAATGTTATTAATATGAATAAGGGTATTTTTGTCTTTTTATGGTTAATTGAGCTTATGTGATTCATTCTGTTAGAAATTTAACGGATGTGGATGGAAATGACTAAATCGTCACCTTTTTAGAGAGTTTAGGGTCAGAATGGCAAAAAAAAAAAAAAAAAGAACAGGGACTAAAATACCACCTCTTAAAGAGTTCAGGGACCATTAAGGTCAATTACTCTTTTTTATTTTGTAATAACCGACAAGTTGGGTTAGGTTATTAACTAAAATAACTGGATGTATTAAAATCAACACAATAATGTAATACATCTCTGAGTACAGCTTCATACCTACTTGATAACACATTTCAACTTACATTGAATTACTCTTCTTAACTAATTTTCTAAAATAATTTAATGAGGAAAAATTCAATGCTCAAAACATCTCTTTATAATATAAATGTGTGTCTGTGATTGCCCTTCATTTCTGAATGCAATTAACAAATGTAGTTAGTGGGTTTCATCATTAATATTCTTAAGTTTCATTCAAATCTGTACGCATTTATTCATGTTTTTACCATTCACTATAATTGCTTTACAAAATACGTACACACATATATAATAAAGTCTGGTTTTCTACGTAGTTTATCTAAATTGAGAGGTGTAACAACGTGTAACAACAATCTCGAATAACAAATTTCTTTTTTGTTGCATATTTCTATGGTCTTTGTTTTAACGTAACAATGTTATCTAAATAAATGGCATGTCACAGTTTACCATCTATGTCAATACTATATTTATCACAAAAGTGTATTAACAGTAATATTATCTTACTTTATGTTTAATGTATAATGTTATTTTTTCTTTTTGTTATGATTATTATGTTTTGAAACTTGTAAAAGTGAAATTTAATATTTGAATAAATTAAAAATGAAAATAATATAATAATTATAAGAAAAAGTTAAAGGTAACAACCAATAAAAAATAAAATGGTAAATTTGTCACAAAGTTTAGTCTATGATAAATTTGGCAATATAGATAGCATTTCATTGAAGAGTATTTTTTCATCCGATTCTCAAAATTTAATATAGTACAACAATTTAGTATTGCATTGGAGATGCTCTAATATCTATATTTTATGGTGAAAGATAATGTGATAGTTATTAGTTCTTACAAGAAAAATAGTAAGCTGTGCAGTCCCATATTATTTGAGAATTGATATATGTGATGGTTTATAAGTAAAAAGACACCTTCTAATAGTATGAGGCCTTTTGGGGTGAGCTTAGTAAAATCATGCAGATACAAGACTCAAAACGGACAATATCATACTAAAAGAAGTTATGGGTTGTTATTGACAATCCTTGAGACAAACCACAGTCCTTCGTGAAGGATTGAAGACAAAATATAAATATTGAGCTGATTGGCATTTTTGACAATGATTTCTATCCTAAACTAAGACTCATTATATATTCTGCAACATCATATTTTCTTCTAACAAATGTTTTATTGACTAATATGTTTCAATTTTTTTTTTTCCAACTAAGTTATTTAAGCCTCCGATTCCAAACTATCAAATTTAAGCCGTGAGCGTCCAAATAATTTCCAGTAGAATGTTGCTTTCGGAAAGTACACAATACCTACTCCGGTATAAGAAAAAGATTAATTACAAAAAACCCCCCGCGAATTATAACCCTCCCGAATTTCAAAATGTAATGCCCATTCCCCTTGATTTTAAAAACGTAACAATTTTGTCTCATATATTTAGTTTTTTTAAACATAAAAACTTATGACGTGCACATGAGGAAATTAATGATATTTTTGTAAAAAAAAAAAAAGAAAAAGAAGCAGTTATTTTTTTTAATATAGATTTTTTGGGGAGAAAACAAGTAAAGTATTCATCGTAAAGAGGAGAGCAAAGGAGAAGAAAGAGCATAGAATTTTGTAAACTAAAAAAAGTTAATAGCTTTTAGTATTCTTTTTCGTTGGAGCGTAAACTAGTTATTTATTTATTAAATTTTTTTTTTTTTGGAAAGGCGAAGAAGAATATATTAATAGTTTTAAAATTCTTTTTTTTTTTTTAATTTTTTCATTACTATCATTTTTTCTTTTAACAATTAAAATTAAAATTTCTTAAAAAAATGTTCTAATTCTAATTGAAAGGATAAATTTATCATTAAAACTAATTAGTTAACTTTCCCAGCCCAGATATTGACATGTGATATTTTTCGACTAAAAAAGACGGAAGGAGAAATTTTGTTAAGGAAATTTTGTTATGGTTTCAAAATTGGGGAAACAGATGTTAAGTTTTGAAATTCCAGGAGAAAAAATGTTATAAATATTATAATTCAGAGAAATTTTGTAAATAATTCAAAAAAATAAATTACGCAATATCTATTCCCTCTTAAAAATTAAGAGTCGTAAATTAGAAACGATTTGTACGTCAAAACTAGAATAACTTACAACTTTTGTTACAACTAATTAATTGATGTTAGCACAAGATGTCTCATGGATGGACTCTTTCAACGTCCATATGCATGAAGAATCATCTAAAACTTGAGTGGGTTTGCATTATCTAATTCTCCACATTAAATTAAAAGTGGAAGTTGACAAAAAATTTTGAAGCTTAAATAATAAGTTTGTTGGAGGGAAGAAACTCCACATATTACTAAATAAATGTTTCATTAGTTGGCAAGAATGCTATATAAACCCTTAGCATCCATTCACATCAATCCATCAGTCATAAAGCAATTGAAGTCCTAAAGTTTTGAGGCTTCTTAGCAATCAGTGTCCTCAAAATGGCCAAATTTTGGCCTCATCTTGTCTATGCCTTGGCAATATGCTTGATTGCCACGAATGTAGCGGCATATGACAGAAAACCTTACACTTATGAATCTCCGCCTCCACCGCCATATGTCTACAAGTCCCCTCCTCCGCCGCCCTATGTTTACAAGTCTCCTCCACCACCACCCTACATTTACAAATCCCCTCCACCACCACCACCCGAATATTATTACAAGTCTCCACCACCTCCACTAAAATACCATTACAACTCACCACCGCCACCACCTAAATACTACTACAAGTCTCCGCCTCCTCCTCCTAAGTACTATTACAAATCGCCACCACCGCCACCCAAGTACTATTACAAATCGCCACCACCACCGCCACCCAAGTACTATTACAAGTCTCCACCGCCACCGCCTAAGTACTATTACAAGTCTCCTCCTCCTCCAACACCTTATGTCTACAAGTCACCACCTCCACCACCATCTTATGTCTACAAGTCTCCTCCTCCACCATCACCTCCCCCGCCTTACGTCTACAAATCCCCACCTCCGCCACCTTATGTCTACAAGTCACCACCACCACCACCACCTTATATTTACAAGTCTCCTCCTCCACCATCATCTCCCCCACCTTACGTCTACAAATCCCCACCTCCACCACCTTATGTTTACAAGTCCCCGCCGCCACCCCCTTATGTATACAAGTCTCCACCTCCTCCGCCTTATGTTTACAAATCTCCTCCTCCACCTCCTCATATTTACAAGTCTCCACCCCCACCTCCCTACGTCTATAAATCCCCTCCACCTCCATCTCACTACTAAGACCTTAAGTTGGCTAGCTCGTTTCAAGTAAGTTTAATTTTTATATATAATGCAAATTCCGAATCATCATCTTCATATCTTTTTTATTCTCTAGTTTTTTTATCTTGTGTTTTTCTCTCTTTATAATAGTATCATTGTTTTTATTTGCAGATTTCGTATACGCAAACAAATAAATATTACTGCAAAAAAAAGTCTCATCTTGACGGCACTTTTTGATGTCATCCATGTCAAATTGGAAAGCCGATTCGATAAGAAGAAAGCAAAATTCAAAATAGGGTTGGATTTTTGCAGTTTTCGTTGAAATGGTTGTTTATTTTAAAGATGACTTGATCATTTGTTTATGTGATTTCTTTTAATGATTACGTTTGTTAAGACGTTGTTTAGTTTGTTGCAAAATGTCTATTTTTCTTTTTCTTTTTCTTATTTACTTATGTTTTAATAAATTGGAAGTTACCTCCTCCCCTTTCTTCAATATGTATGGTAATATACAGTGACGAAGTCATGATTTATTGGTAGGGAAGATAAAAAAATTTTTTTTTCCGATCAAGTCACTAGGCCCTCTAAGGTTAAATAGATTTACTAAAACTGTTTTATTTCTTAAAATTCAAATTGTTTGTCCAATAAAATATGAGTGGTTATATTTGCATCCATAATATTGATAAATATCCCCAACTAATAAATATTTCTTAATATGAATGTAGTAAATCTATCATTTAGCCTCATTCTTATTAATTGTAACAATATGTAGGTTTAAATGTCACTATGCATCTATCATTATGACATAATTAACTATGAGGCATCATGCTAATCATATTAGTGTAAGAGAAATTATGCACGTCAACTGCTTAATCAAAGTAATACATATAACTCATATATTCATCACATCATCAAGACAAATCATTGCAAACATAGAACATCAACAAAGAAAATATTTTGTTGCATGATATAGATGAGGTTTGTACTTATATGTCCTATGTGCTTAAACTTCCAAAGTAGTATCTCCGACTAAGTAAGTTTGGGAAATTGTCCGGATTTAACAATATCTTATTATTATAGAGAATCATAATTATATTATTTTATCTATTCAATTATTTATTTTTATAAATAAAAGTGAGCTTAAATTTACTTGCACCATAACTAACTTTAATAATTGATTCATATTAATTATTAAGTGTTAAATAAATTCATGTTAATTATCATTTAATTAATTTAATTTAATTGATTAATTAGTTAGATAATTGGGTACTACTTAATTATTAATCTATTTAGTTGAGTAATTATAAATAAATTACAAAATTTTTATTGACTAAATAATACTTATGTCATTAATAATTAATTATATTACTTAAATATTCTTTCTCGTATAATAATTATCAATTATTAATTCTTATATTAATAATTAATAATTAATAATTATATTATGCTAATAATTAATATTTAATTAATCTCTAATTAATTATCTATAATTATGCTAATAATTTATATCAATAATTAATAATTAACCATCCAATATTATGGTAATAATTATATTCATAATTAATGATTACTTAATTTCTAATTTAATTATGTAATTACTCAATATAATAATCTTGCTTACACAACTAATTATCACTTATTAGCTCTTATAATTAATTAATTAATAATTAAATAATCATTTTAATTAATTACTAATTAACTTTATTAACATAATCATACTTTCTTCTATTTTTGTTAATTTATTATTTTATTAATTTATTTTATTAATTAATTAATCAACCTACATCACCTTAGTGATTAAGAGTCACCTAATTGTATACTCTTAAGTGAGTTTTCTTTCTTGGATTTTTGAACTTCTAAGGCCCATTTTCACTAGTTTTTCATATTAAATTAGGCTACGGTAGTCTCTTGGTGTATGTTTAGTAATCCTCTAGCTTACTCTATTTTGGCCTATCTAAAAACTTGTGATTCAACTTTATAAGATTAAGGTTTTTTATATTAATTGACCATACACTTAATTGCCAATTCATTTAATCAATAATTATGTCCATATGTCATGACTTACTCTTATGTCATATTTTTAATATTTAATCACTTTATCGGCGTGAGATCTTAAATTATAATATTTATTTAAATTTGTATATAATTCCATTTTGGACACTTGATGACTTGTTGAAAAGCTTGAAGTATCTAATTTTTGTCCTTATAATTTATTTTCCAAAATTTCAAAGATTTCAAACCTTAGTATGAATGTTTTCCTGTGTTTTTGATCTCAACCATCCAAATGTCACCTAAAGGTTATAAATTTTTACCCCATTGATTGGGAAAAGTAAGGGGATCTCATTGTAGAAACCCTCATTTCTCTTTGTTTTTTAGCTAAGACTTGAAAAGCCTTGTTTGCTAATTGGCACTTTTGAAAATGATTTCTACACCTAAATTTAGACTAAATTTATTCGGCAGCATCAGGCTTTCTTCTAACAAATGTCTGTTGACTCTGCACAAGTTTCGATTTTTGGACCAAGTTAATAATTAATTAACCCTCCAAGTCCAAATTAAGCTGTCATAGTCCAAATAATTTTCAGTAGAATGTTCCTTTCGCAATTACTTAATTCCTACTATTTACCAAAAAAAAAAAAAATTACACAAGACCTACTGCTAAGTAAAAACAAATAATAAATTTCACACAAGATCTGTACAAGTGTATCATCATATTAATTTAACATAATAATTACGTTGAAAATATGTAACAACATCCTTTCCAAAATATATATATATATATATATATATATATGTAAGAGTAATTGCCTTAAATTTCTGATTTTGTATGTTATGATGAAGGATGGTCTGTTGGAAAGGACTAAAGACAATATATTTTGTTTATTTGCTAAAACTTAAAAAGCCTTAAATTTGCTAATTGGCACTTTAGACAACGATTTCTAACCTAAATTAAGATTAATTAACTTAGTCCAAAAGTCGAAACTTATACAGAATCAATAATCATTGGTTAGAAGAAAGCCAGATGTTACAGAATATATAATTAACCCTCAAATTCCAGTAGAATGTTGCTTTCGGCAATTACACAATACCTACTCCCTCTCTCAAATTATGAGTTGTAAATTAATTAGAAAAGTTTTGTATCTCAAAATCAGAATAACTTAACAATTTTGTTATACTTCGTTAATTGATATAGTCTTTGCACAACTCTGTTTCAACATCCATATGCATAAAGAATAATCTAAAGATCGAGTGGGCTCCCATTATCCAATTATTTTATATCAAATAAAAAGTGGAAGTTAACAAAAAAATTTTGAAACTTAAATAATAAGTTTGTTGGAGGTAGGAAACTTCACATATTACTAAATAAATGTTTCACTCATTGGTGAGATTGCCATCTAAATGTTTCCCTTAGCATCCCCATGTACATCAATTCATCAGCCCCTAAGCAATCCAAGTCTTAAAGTTTTGGGGTTTCTTAGGAGTTGACGTTCTCAAAATGGCCAATTTTTGGCCTCATCTTGTCTATGCCTTGGCAATGTGCTTGATTGCCACCGGTGTAGCCGCATCTGACTACAAGCCTTACACGTACGCATCTCCACCTCCGCCGCCCTATGTATACAAGTCCCCTCCTCCGCCACCCTACATTTACAAATCTCCTCCACCGCCACCACCTAAATATTACTACAAGTCTCCGCCGCCTATACCAAAATACTACTACAAGTCTCCACCGCCTCCACCAAAATACTATTACAAGTTTCCGTCGCATCCATCAAAATACTACTATAAGTTTCCGCCTCCGCCGTCACCTAAATATTACTACAAATCACCACCGCCACCACCTAAATACTACTACAAGTCTCCACCACCTCCTTCTAAGTATTACTACAAGTCACAACCACCTCCGCCCAAACACTACTACAAGTCTCCGCCTCCTCCTACTAAGTACTATTACAAATCACCGCCACCGCCACCGCCACCACCCAAGTACTATTACAAATCTCCACCACCACCACCCAAGTACTACTACAAGTCCCCACCTCCGCCGCCTAAGTATTACTACAATTCCCCACCACCGCCGCCTAAGTATCATTACAAATCTCCTCCCCCTCCATCACCTTATGAATACAAGTCACCTCCTCCACCATATGTTTACAGCTCTCCACCCCCACCTCCATACGTCTACAAGTCCCCACCTCCACCGCCTTATGTCTACAAGTCTCCACCACCACCACCTTATGTTTACAAGTCACCGCCACCACCCCCTTACGTCTACAAGTCTCCACCTCCTCCACCTTATGTTTACAGCTCTCCCCCTCCACCTCCTTACATCTACAAGTCTCCTCCTCCTCCATCACCGTCGCCTTCTCCACATTATGTCTACAGCTCTCCACCGCCACCTCCTTATGTTTATAAGTCTCCACCACCACCTCCCTACGTATATAAATCCCCGCCTCCTCCATATATTTACAAATCCCCTCCTCCTCCACCTCACTATTAAGAACTTCAGTTTTAAAGCTCGTTTCAAGTAAGTTTAAGCTTTACATATAATGATGCAAATGTCAAATCATCATCTTCATCTTTTTTTTTTTTTTTTTTTTTTCCAGTTTTTTATCTTGTATTTTTCTCTCCTTATTATAATAATATCAAGTTTTTTATTTGCAGTTTTCGTCTAAGCAAACAAATAATTTGTTGCAAAAAACAATCTCCCGTGCTTTTTCATGTGTTCCATGTCAAATCGGCTGAAGACGGCGAAATTCAAAATAGGATTGGATTCTTTGCGGCTTTCGTCTAAATGGTTGTTTATTTTTAAGATGACTTGATCATTTGTTTATGTGATTTCTTTGAACGATTACGTCTGCTAAGACATTGTTCCGTCTGTTGCAAAATATTTAATTTTTTTCATATTTGCGCTTATGGTTTAATAAATTGGAATACTCATAAAAGTACACCTCCTCCCCTTTCTTCAATATATATGTGTGTATATATACATATGGTATTGACCCTGATGATGAAAAGTTAATTATGCAACTAATTAACGAAAGAGAAATTGAAATGAACCTAAATAATTGCCGGTCTTCATAAAATTATACTTACACGCATAAGAAAAGGAAAAGAAAATATAAGGGAAAAGAAAAGTATTCAGAAAAAAAAAAAAAAAAAAAAAGGAAGAAAAGTTAGAGATAAAAGTATTCGGACCAAAAAAAATAGGGGAAAACAAAAAAAGAAGAAGAAAAGTTAGGAAATATATAGCTGTATATCTAAAATTGTTAGGTTTATAACTCAAATTATTTTGTGGGTAAGTTTCTATTTGATGAGTTTGGGTAAGTGTTAATATTATGGTTGGGTAATTGTGAGAATTGCCCCTCAAAGAGCACACTTTTGAAATATTACCCCATCTATACCACCGGTAATCTATCAGAATACCCTCCAACAACTTGAGTTAGCATAAACTATCAACGGTCTTCGGTCGCTGGATAGTATTCTAGTAGAATAATTTTGATGGTCTATCAGATTGCTTTTGGTATTCAACATGGTCTTCGATCATCAAAGACCAACGTTGGAAAGTATTCTGTTAAAATACATTTGGTAATCTGCCAAATACTTTGGTATTCTATTGGATTATTCAATATAATCTGCCAAATTATCCTTTTTTTTTTTGTTATTTATATAGATGTCCAAATAGGAGGTATTGATTTGAAATATGTCCATTTTTCTTTTTATTTACATCAATGTCTAAAAGAGTAATTATAAAGACAATTTTGCTCTTCATAAAAAATGGAGAATTAACAAATAAAGTAATTATAAAAATGAAAAAAAAAAAAAAAAAGGAATCTATGATGTTTACCAAATAAAGCTAAAGTTGATTTAATGAAATTGCAGAAAGAATTGATGGAAAATAAAATTTTGAATTTTTTTTTTTGATTTATTGTAAAGAAGGTGTAAATATTCCTAATGAACTAAAAAAGAGAATATTTTCTCAAAATCAGATTTGACATTAATGAAAAAAGCTAAATAAAGAAAAAGAAAAATCTCAAAAAAATATTTCATGTAATGAATTTATCTTTATCATAAATATATGTTCGATTTCATTTCTACTAATTTATATAAATAATAGTATTTTTTTCATAAAGAATTTGATTCCATTTATTGTGTTATTCTTCAATTTGTTTGGTTAAGACAAAAATGATAACCTTTTAATTTATGGTGGATTACATAAACAAATATGTTTTTTCATAAAGAATTCATTGGTTTTTTTTTATATGAAAAGTATGAATATTCATCAATCTTTATCGTTAATATTTTGTGTTGTGTTTATTATTTAGTATGAACCATCATCTTTATAGTAAATATTTTATATTTTTTATAATTACTTTGATGTTTATAACTAATTTTAGTTTATTAAAGGTAATTTACATTTATCAACAAAAAATACTCATCATTAAAATCAAAAAACAAAAAATAAAAAATAAAAAAAATCTGTTTTAAAATAAAATGATGTCAATTATAGTGAAAGGGCAAAATAGGTACTACAAATATTTATTTATTAAAAAATAGACATATACATAATATTGTTCAAAAATGGACATATTTCAAAACAAGACTCTAAAAATGAACCTTTTGTGTAATTATTTATTTTTTATTTTTTTTGTTTTTGTCTACCAAATTTTTTCACATCAAATTATTTCAACTATAAATTCTTTTTTTATTATTTTTAATTCAACTGTATATTCTTTCAAATAACCATTTCAAATATATTAATCTATCGTAATATCGCAAGATTATAAATACAAAATATCACACAAAAATAAAAATAAGTGGCATAATAAAAGAGCATATCAATCTGCTCTCTCTCTCTCTCTCTCTCTCCCTCTCTCTCTCTATCGCTAGGATTTACACCGTTCATATTTCTCTTATAGAGTCGTAGTCCGGCGCCGCCTTTTGATTGGCCATTGGACTCCCGGACCTAAAGAGGATGCTTTTGAACTCTACAGTGATGGTTTTGATAGCGAGATGGCTTCATGGTCGGAAGGGATGTATTTTGATATCTTTGGTCATATAATTTGACTTGTTACCGGATGTATTATCCATGGAGTTGGGTTTTTTCTCCTATTTGTGATAGTTGTTTGTTTGAAATAAAGGCGATGATATTTCCGCTATGTAGGTATTGCATTTTTTCATTATGTTTTTATTTCTATTTTGTAATAATGGAGGTAGTCTCCACACGCTCTCTTACTAGATGTATGTCCAATCCGCTAGAGTTATTTCTATGCGGCATTAGTGGTGACCTTTTTACTATAGGTCTCTTGGTTTCAGTCGATTAGAGTTTTCCATTGATTATAGTGGTGTTGTTGAGAGAGCCATATGTGTACTGGATAATTGGTGTGCCTTTTCGATTTCTCGTTGTTAGAATCCGGTGCACGTTTCATCCCCTTATATACTTTATTAGAACTTACTGATTGAACCGATCTATAATTGAGGTTAAGTTTTTTTATATTCTAAGGTCATTCTAGTCATTGGTGTTTAGATTTTGATGATTTGGAATACAATTACTATTTTCAAAAAATAAATAAATAAATTATATCACCAAAAAAATTTTAAAAACGTAAAAAAAACAAAAACAAAAGATAATATAGTAATAATAATAATAATAATAATGAACCACAGCCAAAACCACGGAGGCTGTGAGCCGAGATCGCTTGAGAGGGAGAGACGCCGCCGCACCGCTGGCAAAGATGCGAGGCCGAAGACGGATGATAGAGAGAGACGCCGAGATTGAGATCTTCAAGACCGAATCTATTGTGGACGAGGAGAGGGACCAGATCCTTGCGCATGCACGAGCTCCATTGAAGTCTGCAAGATTCTTGGCGAGACCGCAACGGAGAGAGAAAGAGAGGAGAGAGATAGCACGTATAATGGAGAGAGAGTCGCGATCTACTCGCGAGGCCGCCGCAGGTGTCAACTGCCAATTCCGATCTCTGATATCTATCATCTGTGATCCACCCGAACTCCGATGAGGAAGAACACATGGCGAAAGGATCACGAACTCCAGTAGTGCAAGGCCAAAATTCTGGCCTTAAATTGAAGCGCCGGTTGTGGGGTTTTGTAGATCAAAGTAAGCCTACTGAGCACACTGGTGTGAGCGTTATTGCCGGAGTTGGATGTGACGGGAATAGAGAAAGACAGAAACCGAGAAACTAGAGGGAGCGAGAGAGAGCACGAAAAAGAGAGCAGAAAGGGGAGAAAAAGAAAGAAAGAGAGAAAGAGAGAAAGAGAGAGGAGAGAGAAGAGAGAAGGACAAGAAAGGAAAAAAAAAATAAAACTAATTGAAATAAAGAAAACTAATAAAAGGGAAAAATTCCTAATTATGTTTAAAAGGGGGCAAAATTCCTTTAGTATGTACTATTTATTTTTTTTTAAAGAGAAATTTTCACATTAAAATTGGGTACGAACATTAATATCAAAAATAAAACAATCATATAATACAAGAGATATAACCTTTGATTAAGATCGATTCTATCAGTAAAATCTAATAAAGATCAGTGAGGAGTACATAAGTCGAGATCTAGTGACGAAAAATTCATCGAATTTATCATCAATCCTATAATCGAGCATGTACAAAGCTCTTTTTAAAAAAATATCTACAATCGATGGAATATTTCAATCGATTGAGAGACAGTCACTCGCATCAAACAATTTAAACGGAACACACACATAAAAACAAATCGGAGGTGGGAGAACTACCTTCTTATTACAAAATTAAAACTTAAACACAAAAACAAAGTATGAATATAAAATAACATTGCCGACAAAATTCTCACCCCACGTGGAACAACCACTCCGCCGCACGCCAGAACTCAAACGAAATCAATCGGCTTGATTGAAGGTAAGAGATTGTCACACCAACCATCGGATTACTAAGGCTTCGCTGGATCTCAAACAACCAAAAACTTATCATGTTAGATTTGATCGAGAAACTCCCAATTAGGACCATCTGACTCCATCCCCTTCAAGATCACCGAACCACCAATCAACTTTGCCACCAGGGGCGAAGCTAGGGGGTGCCAATGGGGCCCCCACTGAAATTTTTTGTTATTCCATTTTTACCCCAAAAGTTTTATAATTTTTACAATTTACCCCACTGAAATTTAAAAAATTATCATATAGTTTTCACTTTGGCCCATAAAAAATTAAAAATTTTCACATAATTCCCACTTAAATTAATTTTATAAAAAAAAGTTAATACTTTTACTACTTTTCCCCATTAAAATTAAAAATTCTCACATAAACTAACTAAAATTAAAAATTCTCACATAGTCCTCTGTAAAATTTATTTTATCTTGAAAAAAATTTTAGTATACACCCCCACTGAAATAAATTTCTGGCTCCGCCCCTGTTCGCCAGTCACGACGTTGGCGGCGGAAGTCCATACAAAGGGAAACCTTAATTTATGAGAAATTTGAGTGAAAAAGAGAGAGAGAGAGAGAGAGAGAGAGAGAGAAAAGATCCTTATGCACACAATTTTATCGCATTTTTAAAATCCCTCTATTTTCACGTTTTGCTTTTAATATGTACTATTAAGATATTTTTTCACAATTTTCTCTATTTTGTTTAGGTTAAGTGTGGTTTATAAAAAAAGAGAAAGTGGACTTTCTTTTGAGAAAAAGTAGAAGAAGAGAAATAGGCAAATGGTAAGGTAGAGAGAGTTTGTAGAGGGTGTAATTCTGAAGTTGTTAGTAAATTAATTACCCCTCTCATATAGACGTAGACAAGTTTACCTAATTACATGTGTGGTATTAGGTCTTTACAATAAACCCTTTTTTTTTTTTAAGGAATAAAAAAAATCCTATTTAGGTAAAAGTAAGATTGACCGTTTGCTAAAAAATTACCATAAAAAAAAAAAAGGTTGGGGGGGGGGGGGGGGGTGTGTGTAAGATTTACCAAAAATCTCCGAAAAACAATGTCAAACGAGCCAGCCCTAAAGAATCATTCTTTTTGGCCTAAAAGGCTTAATTTATTTTCATGTTCTTTGTTATTGTTCATCAAGGTATACAGAAACTTCATTGGTTATTACATTCTTTAAAAAAAAAAAAAAAAAACAGAAAAATGAGGCGCACGTAGGAATTTAGCAATTAAAAAAAAAAACCGCACGTAGGCAACGCCTTACCCAATAGGCTACCAGGCATCTTTTTTTTTTTTTTTTTTTTGTGATTTTTCACTCTTTTCCCTACGATTTCCCACGATATTCTTCCGATTCTGTTATTCAGTCACAATAAATTCTGTTCAGCCAAAAAAAAAAAAATTTGCTTGAATATCGATTTGATTTGGTCATGGACATGGAAATCGATGATCTGATCATGGATGGAACGTCGAATTTCGAGTTGCCAGAGCAAGTTCTCCACAAAACCTTGTCTTTTCTTCCCAGAAGAGACGCAATTCGAGCTTCTGCCTCGTCCAAGCAATGGCGATTGGCCTGGATTTCGTCTCCGGTCTTCTCCTTCGACGAAGACGCCGTGCCGTTCAAGAACTCCGATTTCTTCGACCACGTCGACGCTTCTTTGTCTCTCTGGCGCGACCGCTGCGACAACCGACTCACCATGGAGAGTCTCTCCCTCTCCGCCGCCATCTCCGACCAGGACTCCTTTTCTCGCCTCAAACAGATCGTCGCCGCCACCACAAGCCGTAACGTCAAGGCCATAGAACTTCATACCCGAAAATTCGAACTCTTGATCTGGACACTCGCAGATGCCGATGCCAATTCTCTGCTGTCGATACTTTTCGCCTGCAATTCGCTCAATGTTTTGTCTCTCAGATGCTTCGACTTTCACATTCCAAATTCGTTATCGGCAATCTCTTCGCTTTCGAAGCTTACGCTGAGTTGTAGCTTCATAGACGAGAACAGCTTGAAGAATCTGCTGTCCTGCTTCCCTTTGCTGAAAGATTTAGCGATCGGATTTTGCTACGGTTTCAATGAGCTCCGTGTTTCCTCCCCTAGCCTCAGAACACTGGAGGTCACTCTCTGCGATGATTTGGCGCAGAAGGTTGTGATCGACGCCGTGAATCTCCGGCATTTCACTTACGACAGGACCTTCAGGGCCCCTGGCATTGTTAGCTTCTCGGATTGCAAATCGCTAACAATTCTGCATATCCATGGCGATCTCAGTACCGCGTGGAAAATCGACGAGTATATTTCGAAAATTCCGGTCCTGGAGGATCTGATACTAGACGGCTTCAATAAACTTGAAAGTATTCAGATATCTCACTCTAATCTCAAGAGCTTGAAGTTTAAAGGCTGCTGGTGCTTGTCGAACGCTGAGATCAAGACGCCAAACCTGCGTTTGTTTCGTTACTGTGGCGGCATTCCTCACGTTTCCACATTTAAATACTGCTCTGGTTTCCTCGACGCTAAACTCGACTTGTACGCAGGTTCTTTAGACGGTACCGAGTGGTTTTGGTTCATTAAGTTGAGAAACTTTCTCGAAACCTTTAGCAACTGCAAAGTATTATCGCTAGCTTGTTGGTTAGAGGTAATATTAATGGTTAACTCTTTGTTGCATTCTTAGTATTATTTCCAATCAAATGTAGCTATCGCTTTTTATTTTTGTTATTGGTTATAGGGATTTGCTGAAGAACTCCGAGATGAAGATTTTCTTCCCGATCCACTTTACGAGTTAAAGCATTTGGAGATCACAAATCGATTTCTCCCGATTGAGGATTACTCTGGTTTTGTGGATGCTATGATGGAGCTTTTTCCTGGCTTAGAAACTCTGACTCTTAAGACATCTTCAGCTAGAATATTCATCGAGGTATGACTTGGTGTGGCTATACTTTTAGTAGAAATACAGGCAATTTTTTTCCATTGTTTTTGGATGACTGAATATGTTGAGGACGGGTTTTTGTGAGTAGAGCTCTTTAGTCTCGAGTTATGTTAGGTATTGATACTTATAGAGAACATTTTTTGCTTGGATTAGCCATGGCGGTTTTGCTCAATTTGGTAGATGCAGCCATACCCTGTATGCCTACAATATTACGTACACAAACACACGCACACACATAGAGAACACTGCTTATTGTGCCTAATTTTTATTTTCTCTAGGTTGCAAGAGTGAGTTTTGTGAAAGGGTTGTAAAGAGCAAGTCACTTGTTCAGAATTTCAGAATTTGTCTTTCCTATTCTATATATGTGTATATATACGTACACATACATTTATCTAGATGTTTTTATCAATGGAGAATTATGTACCAAATGTGGACAATTCATATTCATCCTGACTGCAGTTTGGTGAATATGGATCTTCCACTGTGCAATGGTTTATCAGCACCTCAGATACCGAGGAACGTAACAGAATCAATGCCTCCGTGGACGAGATTGTGGAGGTCAGCCAAATTCAAACCTGTATTACTAAAAATATTTTGGAAACTGAGTACGATATCCCAAGGGAGACAGTTAAAGATACTCTCGCGGCCCCCAAATTTTTAGAACATACCCTTTTGTCTAACAGTGTTAAAACATATTTCAGCAACTTAATTGGACAGACGAAGAGGATTCAGATTGAACAAAAGCTCCACTCGGTAATCTGTATTAAAATGTATGAAGTAATTACTTATTTTCTGATTTTCTATTTGTTTTTATTCCAACATTTTCATTCTGTTTCTTTGCGTAAAATGTAGGCAGAAGTGATAGGAACGTTTTTGCTGCATACTTGCCCTGGGAACAGAATTTCAGCATACCTTGTGTGTCTTGTTCCAAAGAATCTGAGACATTAGAACGTTCTGCAGATTAGTTGATCATCATAGTTATTTTTCTGCTAAATAGATGCGAGTTGAATTTTTTTTTTTACCGTCATATCTGAAGTGAGCATTTTTCTCTGGTTGATGTTTGTAATGGCTAATTAAAGCTTACATTTTTTGATCATATGAACCTATAATCAGCATTAGAGTCGAATGGCTTGAGAAAAATATGCGAATCAATGAAATGCGTATCTCGCTTGACTGTGGATGTTCAAGAAACAGGTGCATTTATAGTGAAGTTATGAACATTGAGTGTGGTATTGCTGTAGCTGTTTCACAAATTACATACGGCTTGAGATAAAAGTTTGTAATGCTAATCTCACTGGACCAGACAAAATTTCTGAATTCTCTAAACGATTTCATAAATATTTTCTTCAGATCATAAATCAATTGATTCATTTTAAAGAGCAATATTCGTTTTCTTTGAACTTTCAACTTTTAACAGAGAATTATGGACGGAAATCTCCACGTGTCAACAATTATGTTGGCAAGTGAAATTAATAACGTGAAATAATAAATCTATCCAAAAAAAAAAAAAAGAAAAGAAATTAAAATCGCTCTCCCGTACTTCTCTCCTCCCCTGAGCTTTATTATTTGGGTAAATTTGTTAAAAGTTCGAGAGGGACAAGTGTTAGTTATAAAAATTTGGGGTGGCATTTTGTTACGACTCAAAATTTGAGAGAAAAAGTGTGAAATTTCTCCTTTCTTAGGGTAACACCCCCTAAGCTACCAGGTACTTGCAAGATTATTCATGTGGTCAGTCTAAAAGGCATTACTTCTCATGAAATTATTTACCTTTACTCTGCAGTTCAAATATAAATTAATACGTGCAGCGGAAGAAATTTACACAACCACTATATAATACAAAGTAATTTTACAAATCCAAGAGCTTTATAGGTTATTTATGGGATCTTGGGCTTTCGTGATCAACCAACTTACTTTGAGAACAACCCCCTTTGCCGCGGGACTTCATTTCCCCTAGACTCTGGACAGCCCCCTTTGCCTTGAGGCTTCATGACAAAAGAATAGCTCCCTTTGCCTCGGAGCCTCAGTTTTAGTATAGTCCCCTTCGCCTCGGGTCCTCATTTTCTTAAGTATAGCCCCCTTTACCTTACCTTGGAGCTTTAGTAATGTGTCGGTATGAATATCTAAACTCTTCAGAATGCATTAGAAGACAATTAAAGCCTTGTTATCAGTCCTAGTGCGTTTTCTTTAACTAGATTATTTATCCAAATTTAATTAAAAGTCATTAGTTGCTAAAACACAATAACTACTTGGATAACTAGACAATAAAACCTGATTAAATCTCTTCTATACAAATCAATAGGCTTAACACACACACACATATATATGTGTGTGTGTGTGTAACTCGTTCACAAACTTCGAGAATAGTATATATCCATTAAACCTCCTAAAATTGATTCAAAACAAAACTATATATACTGAAAAGCATGTGAAACTATTACCTTTCATATTGATAGTGAACCGAAGAGCATCTGAAGTATAGGTATGTGAGAAATTAGAGGAAGAAAAGATTGAAAGAATACTTGAAGGGATAGAAAGGATACACACACACACACATTGAAATATTTATACATATAAGCTAATCCGCATAAACTTCAATAGCCATGAATGGTACCCACCAAATTCCTGAAACCGATTCCAACTAAAACTACCTTCGTTTGGTATTCAAGTTTAACTCCAACTAAACTGTATTTTTTCATATCAGTTTTTGTCTTTTTCTGAAAAGTTAACAAAATTAATAACTAGTTTTTGAAAAGTCAACCAACTCCAACTTAAAAATTTCATCATCTCCAATTAATTTACCAAACGAAGGTTAGCCTCCGGTTAGTATGCCTTCGATTAATAAAAAAAAAAAATACTAATAAAGTATGCCTCCGGTTAGTATCAAATAAATAAACCATCTAATAAAACCAATAAAACTATTAAAACAATAAAATAAAAAAAAATATTCTAATTGAAACTATGAAAATAAAATAGAAAAAAAATTCAAAGATCCGTCCTTAACTTCACACAAAGTTAAACTCGACAATTAAATACCTATAACCTAAGCTAAAAAAAAAGTTAAAAATTCGGGTATTACACTTGGGCTAAATATTGCTTTCATTTAACAAGAGCAAAATCTAAATAACACAAAAGCTCAAGATTTACCATTTTTTTTTCAATTTTAACAATCACAAAATTAGATGAATGCCCTAAAAGTATTTAACAAAATAGAACACAAAAATTTGCTTTCTAAAAAAATTGTGGAGAAAACTTTTATGGCTTATAAAAGTGAAATTAGAGTTGACCTCTAACGTATCTTTTTAATTCTTTTGGGAAAAAAAAATGCTATTTCTATTCATTCTCAAAATGACCTATCTTTTAATATTTTATTTTATTTTTCAAAAAATAGTCGTTTTACTTGTGGTATAGATGTTAAGATGTATTTAAACGAATTTTAACGTATTTTTAAATAAAAATAAAAATACTATTTATAAATTCGATAGATGCAAAAAGAAATTCTCCTAAACATGTTACCATATTTTTCCACAGTCCACCATGGCGGACTTTAAGCGAAGTCATGAGTTTTTATGAACGGGGAAGGCACGATAATTGACTTTTTTTTTATCACTATTTTCTATTTGACAGTACGACTTTTAAGCATTAAAAGTATTTGACAGTTGATATTTGTGCATTTCCTCTTTATTTGTCAATCAAATTTGGCTCGTAAATTTCTTTATTTGTATCTCATTTTATGATAATGTTAAGATATATATTTGACTAATATACAATTTTTTTAATTGAGATGATATAATATTATAAATAAATACATATTTTTAATTGACTCGTAATATTATTATAAGGACAAGACATGAAAAAGCTACACGAGTTAAATCCAAGCGGTGATAACATGCCGTTGATTCAATCAATGTGTGGAAAGTACAAGAATGTGACATGCAAGAAAAAAATGCACAAGGAAAAAGCTTGCTCCACGTTAAATGTGAACCTGTGTATGACATTATTGTTGAAGAAACTTAAAGCTGAATTTTGTACATGACCACTTTTCTGTGGGGGCAAGACTTGAAAATCCTAGGATAATATTCACAAGAACTTGTGCTTCAAAAGAAAGGTTGTATGTCGAGGTTAGAGCAACTTGTGCCAAACTCAATGGGTCAAGGCTAGATGACTATATATACATATATATATATATATATATATATATGGTGTGTGTGTATAGACAGATACATGGATATATACATATACATATTTTTCTATTTGACAATTAGGTTAAATATATCTTTACCTACCGGTATCTTTTAAAAGACTCGAGTGCTCAAAAAGCAAAAGTCTGGGTTGTCATAATCATGCCAAAGTTTGGCCACACAAGGGATTTTTCTTGGACAGCTCCTTCGTCCCATTTGGCAAATTAATAATTAATTATAATTAAGCTGAATTAGGAGGATAGTGGTACTTAATTAACTGCTGAAAAATTCCACAAGTTGGACCTTCTGGATGGAGCGTGGCCTAGATTATTTGGTTATAAAAATATACATTTTTTAAGTCAAAATTGGTTAAACAACCACTCCATCAAAGTGAACTAAAGTAATTAATACAAGGAAAGGAACCTTGTGACAGATGAGGAAATATATTTTAGTCTCAATATTCCAACCAATTGCATGTGTTCCATAGCTTGCATTCACTTGATCAACAATTAATAGTTACAATAAAAAAAAATGCCCTATGCTTGCATAACAATTATTAGTTACAAAATTTAATATAGAGGATGCACTTCATATTTAGACCCACTATATATAATCATGGATGAAAATATGGTCGAAATTTCATGTATTTAAATATCTTTTTACTGTAATATTTTATCTATCGGACCTAGCAACGAAATATATATGGAACATCGTTTGTTAAAATATCCACAAATATGCAATGTAATTTGTACAAAATTCCAGAAAATTCCGAGATATTTTCGGTGAAATATCATAAACTTACTAAGAACTATAAAAAAATTTCGCTTTAGTAATTTGATAACTATGACAAGTTTGGAATTTTAAATTATTTTCATCAAAGTGCTACCACCATTTCAAGCAAACAATTGAAAGAATTTGTAGTTTTTCAATCACGAAAATAGAATGGAAATATATAATTAAATCCGTCGTGAAATCTACATTCTGTAGTAGAGCTCTATGTAATATGTTCATAACTATATTTATATAACACTAACTAAAAAACATGTAATGATAGCTCATGCATCACTTAAATCGGGATGGATTATTAATTACGTTTGAGCTTTGCAAAACTTCCTTTTGACGTTGAAAAATCTAAATGTTTCTCATGCAAAGTTGTTTATTTATGTATCCTCTTGATGTTTATTCAATTATAAAAATATTATATAGGTATAATGTGTGTGTGTGTGCATATATATATATATATATATATTTGGTAGCGAAATTTCAAAAAATACCAATGTTGATATCCTTGATTACAATGACATCAACCTGTTGTGTTACAATAATCTAAAATTAGGAATGGAAAAAGTCAGAACTGCGTGACTAGCTAGTCAATAATACCAAAATTCCGTACAAAAGAATGTATATAAATATTCCTTGTTATAAATTATTTGCATGTCAATGAAGATCCGACTAATGTCTTCTCTCGTCTTTGACACAAATAAAATAAGTTATAGGATTCAATTTCATTTGGAATTTCTTTTTACATAAAGCTGTAAATATATAAATACATATATTATATTAGTAGGAAGCATTAAAGAATGAATATAGTCGAATGTATGTCAACAAAGAGTGCATGTAAAATACATCCCCATCAAGATAATTAGTATTTAATCAAGAGATGCAAAATTTAGTCCTCTTTCAACAGATCAAACGGCTAAAAGATTTGATAATGATGTCCCATGTTATTCTTGTATAGATGTAGCAACAAGACGGAGATTAGACCTGTTCCAAATCAAGTTTATTACTGCTCAAAATATTCCATGTTTTAGTTTCTAGTCTTGGTTGACTATAGTAACTACTGTAATTTGTTTTAAAACAAAAAGGGTGTTCCTGGTTCCTGGTTCCTGGTTCGGGGATTTTTTTTTTTTTTGGTTATTTTATTGCTGTTTAATTGATGTGTGAGTACTTTTTTTTTTCTTTTTTTTTTTTTTTGTCATTCGATTGAGAAAGTTAATATGAAAGTGAATTTAGATCTCATTTGAAGGTAGTCCGACATAGATATCGTTCTGCATCATTTATTCTTACTAATATTATCACTTTTTTTAGTACCAACACTTTTTTTTCTTCGAACATTAAATTGTTTTTATTATCTTTCTTTACGACAAATATCATTCTCGTTTTTCGTTTTTTTTGTGTTTTAATACTTTTTTTTTTCCAACGTCCGGACATTTATATTCATGTATTTATAGAATTTAAATCTTCCACCCTCAATTTAAAAAAATAAATAAATACCCACAAGTAGAAACACTGAATCAATAAGATAAAAAATGTTCAGAAGCATTATAGGTGTTCTAATTCTTTTCGTGAGGCCCAACTTTTATTAGTAGCAATCCCCTAAAGAGGTGGACGGAGCGGTTGTAGGCCTGCTTCATAGACTCTCACTAAGGGAGTTTTTTAAAGTTCGAACACCCTACTTTGTCTTGGGGTATTTAAAATACGGGGAAATGAAAGGGTGACACCCTTGGATCTCTCTTTTAAATTTAAAAAAAAAAAAAAAAAAAAAAAAGATGGTATTTTAGCATTGTTCATAATTATTGACTACATGAGTTTCTTTCCTACTCTCTTTCTTGAAGACTTGAAAATAACTTGCCCTTTTTTTTTTTTTTGCCCTGAAATTGGGGTGAGAGATTCAAATTGTACATCTAATAAATGTTCCTGATAAACATATAAAATTTGTGGGAGACATAAAGTTTAATAATGAGATTTTATATTTCTTTTTTAAAAGAAAAAAATTAAAAAAATGAGAGAATTCAAATTCAATATCTAATTATGCAGTCGAATGTGTATACACTGATAGTATTTACAGCCAAGATATATATATGCATTTTACTTATTAATCATAACAACTTTATTCAACATTCAATTACAAGTTTAGGGTTACTTTTTTATATAACAGTTAAAAAAAGTCCGAAAACCACTATGCTAAAGATACACTTGTTTTGATGGTTTCTTTTGTATCAAGAGTAGTACCATAATTATCAATAATGATTTATCATAATTATCATCGTAGCATGATAAAATAATCAATCAATACCATCTTCTTATTATTATTTCTTTCTTTCTTTCTTTCTTTTTTAGGGTAGTCGGAAGTATTTAAGCTTACCTAATATAAAAGTTGACTATAGTTTATTCTAAATATATATATATATATAGTTAATATGGCCTTATCTTGAATATAAAGAAAGTAATAATAACAACAATAAAAATAATAATAATAGTAAATATAAGATTGATTACTTACGCAAAAAAATAATAATAATAATAGATAAGATTGATTACTAAAGGATAACCCATGGACACCATAACTATTAATTAATTTGGTTTTCCAATTAGGCCCAGCTTTTTTTTTTTTAAATAATAATAACGAATTTTAGCCTCCCCAAGTGGGAACTGTTATTTTTATAGGATAAAATAAAATTTAAAAAATATAAAGGTGTAAAGGCGCATGATAAACACAAGTTTATATATATATATATATATATATGTGTGTGTGTGTGTGTGTGTGTGTATATTATTTAAAGAATAAGATACGAGTTTTTGTCCACCAAGTGATTCTTCCTTTTGGTCAGCAAAAGACAGCACTTGGAATTTTTTAGCGTCCCTTACGCGTATTGTCAAATTTCCACACTAACAAATTATTCCAGGAAAAAAATAAAACAAAAAATTAAAAAAACAAAAAAACAAAGAACAAAACCACTGCCACTATGAGCCGTTGACTCTTCAACAAACAATGTCGTAAAGCATCTACACGGTTGTGAACAGTGGTCGTAAGATAATAACCTGAAGCGCGAAGCATGTGACTGTCTAGTGGACGCTTTAAGGTCAACGTTTCACAAACAATTTGGGGAAAAAAAAATTAAAAAAATTAAAAATGAAAATTAGGCCGTGGGTTGGGGTTCACTCGTTAGTCGTTAGTCTCATTTTGACGTTAAAAAAAAGACATACACCTTTTTTTTTACATACACCCCCTAAGTTTTTTAAATTTAATAATTTAGTCCTTAAATTAGTTTTTTGACAATCAACTCCCGAACCTACAATTTTTAATGCAATCACTCCTTATTACTCATGAAAGTTTAAATTAGGATGGTTTGTTAGCATATAACTTACAACGTGATAGCCAAAAAAATATATCACTAATCATTTTTATATTATCTAATTCAAACTCATTTGAAAGTTATACATAATTGTACCATAAATTAAACTTGAATCTAAGTTTTAAAAGTAATTTGAATTAATGGACGTGATCAGAAATGACCGAGTGTGTCAAAAAAAAATTATAAGCTCAAGGAGTTTATTGTCAAGAAAAAATTTCACAGAGTAAATTGTCAAATTCGAAATGTTAAGGCGATTTTCATACAAAATTGACAAAAATAGAAAACAAATAGATAGTTTTTAAAAAGTTAGGTAGAAAGAAGGTTAAAATACTTGACAAATAGTTAGTTTGGACGGAGACATGATTCTGCTTCTTCTCCATTAAACTTCCTCCTATGAAGAATTCTATATAAAGCTTCATTCAGATATCCTTAGTCGGAAAATTCCTCTCTCTCTCTCTTCTTCTCTCTCTCTGTCTCTTCTTCTCTCTCTCTCTCTCATCCCTACTCGTTTTCATTCTTTCATAACTAAAAGCAGAACAACAAGAAGTGTGGAGGAATTCTCTAACTGTGGAGACAGAAGCATCACTTTGGTGATTTTTTATTCAAGACCCTTTGATCGAAACATTGAGTTTTTAAGCGGGATTTGATTGGTTGATCGATCGAGAATGGCTGCGGCAGCTGCTTTAGTCGGGGATGACCTGGCGCGGCAGACGAGCAGCCGGAGCTGGAGGTCAAGCAGTGTGAGGGAAATGTGGAACGCGCCGGACGTGTTCCAACGGAGCGGGAGGCAGTCGACGGCAGCGGACGACGAGGAGGAGCTGAAGTGGGCTGCGATAGAGCGGCTTCCGACGTATGATCGGATGAGAAGAGGGATGTTGACTCAGGTGATGAGCAATGGGAGAGTGATGCATGAAGAAGTTGATGTGACTAAGCTTGGCACACAAGACAAGAAGCAGTTGATGGAGAGCATTCTGAAGGTTGTTGAGGAGGACAATGAGAAGTTTCTGCAGAGACTCAGGGCCCGAAACGACAGGTTTTTTTTTTCTTTTCTTTTTAATCCTTAGACGGTTGTTTGGTTTGCGAGAAAATGGAAGAAGGATGAGGAAAACCAGTTTATTGTTTGGGATATGTGAGAAAACCAGAGATATTAGTTAATTTTAAGGAGTTCCTGAGATAAGAAACTCGGGGCGGGACTTAAACTCTAAACAAGTCGGGTGTGGAATTACCATGATGCAATACTCAGATGCTGTAACCTAGGATGTTATAGTGATTGTTGATTGTAACTTATTTTCCCTTTTAATTCATGGAAACAGAGTAGGCATTGAGATTCCGAAGGTCGAAGTTAGATTCCAGAATTTGTCGATTGAGGGAGACGCATATGTGGGCACCAGAGCACTTCCAACTCTGCTGAATTCCTCTATGAACATGATAGAGGTACTTTAGAAATTTTCCTTCTGGTCTTAATTTTCTCTTAGAAAATTCTCAGTACTCTAATTTGTTACGTCGTTTAATAGGGAATAATTGGAAAGATAGGACTCGCAGCATCCAAGAAAAGAGTGGTTAGGATACTCCAAGACGTCAGCGGCATTGTAAAACCCTCGAGGTATGCTCGTAAGTTAGAACTAATCATACTTGCGTTGAATCTGTGCTTTACAATTCACTTCACAAGCGAATCGTTAAATTCATTTTTTAGGTTGACGTTGCTTCTGGGGCCTCCTGGTTCGGGGAAAACAACGTTATTACGAGCACTTGCAGCGAAACTCAATGATGATCTAAGGGTTTGATCATTTCCCTTGTGTCTCTTAACGATGTATCGGTTAAATTCTATTGTATATTGGTAGGCCTACAAGTTTAATTTTCTGTATACAGGTGACGGGACAAGTGACCTATTGTGGCCATGAATTCAAGGAGTTTGTACCTCAGAGAACCTCTGCTTATATTAGCCAGCATGATCTTCACTATGGTGAGATGACAGTCCGTGAGACATTGGATTTCTCCGGTCGTTGCTTGGGAGTCGGAACCAGGTACGACCTGCTATCAGAATTGTCTAGAAGGGAGAAATCTGCGGGAATCAAACCGGATCCCGAGATTGATGCCTTCATGAAAGCTACTGCTATGGAAGGCCAGGAAACAAGTCTGATCACAGATTACGTTCTCAAGGTCTGTTCGCCTCTATTTTGAAGATTGATTTTGTAATCTTTCCGTATTTTACTAGCCTAACATGGGGTTTTTTTTTTTTTTTTAATTTCAGATACTTGGATTAGATATCTGCGCAGATATTATGGTTGGTGATGAAATGAGAAGGGGTATCTCTGGTGGACAAAAGAAGCGTGTAACTACCGGAGAAATGTTGGTTGGACCGGCGAAAGCATTTTTCATGGATGAAATATCAACGGGATTGGATAGTTCCACAACCTACCAAATTGTAAAGTTTATGAGGCAGATGGTTCACATAATGGATGTGACAATGGTCATATCTCTTCTGCAGCCTGCACCTGAGACTTATGATCTTTTCGACGATATTATCCTTCTTTCTGAGGGCAAGATTGTCTACCAAGGCCCTCGTGAGAATGTTCTTGAATTCTTCGAGTATATGGGGTTCAGATGTCCTGATAGGAAAGGTGTTGCTGACTTTCTTCAAGAACTTACTTCGAAAAAGGACCAGGAGCAATACTGGTACAAAAAGAACGAACCTTACCGATACATCTCCGTGCCTGAATTTGTACGAGGCTTCAGCTCTTTCCATGTTGGCCGTCGACTCTCTGAAGATGTAAGAATCCCTTTCGATAAAAATTCAACCCATCCTGCAGCACTTGTGAAAGAAAAGTACGGTATCTCCAATAAGGAACTTTTTAAGGCTGGGTTTGCAAGAGAATGGCTGCTGATGAAGCGTAACTCTTTCGTCTACATCTTCAAGACAACTCAGATAACAATCATGGCTACAATAGCCTTGACTGTGTTCTTAAGAACGGAGATGAAATCCGGTGAAGTAAGAGATGGATCGAAGTTCTGGGGAGCGCTCTTTTTCAGTCTCATAAACGTCATGTTCAATGGGATGGCAGAGCTTGCCATGACGGTTTTTAGGCTTCCCGTGTTCTATAAACAAAGGGATTCCTTGTTTTACCCCGCTTGGGCTTTTGGCTTGCCAATTTGGGCACTGAGAATTCCCATCTCGTTTCTCGAGTCGGGTATCTGGATCATTCTGACATATTACACCATTGGATTCGCACCTGCCGCTAGTAGGTGAGGGCTAGTACTTTATCATTCTCAGTCATTTCATTTTGTGATGCTTCTTAATTATGAAACACGGTCGGAAATTTCAGTCGTCTGACTTCATGTGTTCATTGTTTACAGGTTCTTCAAACAGTTCTTGGCGTTCTTCGGGGTGCATCAGATGGCACTTTCACTGTTCCGTTTCATTGCAGCCCTCGGAAGAACGGAGGTTGTTGCAAGCACAATTGGATCTTTTACCCTGCTATTGGTGTTTGTCCTCGGTGGTTACATTGTTGCCAAAGGTTAGAATTCTCTCACTCCATTGTCAAAGTATTAACTCAGTGCTTAAACAAGTTAGTGCATACATCAGTTTTAGTACACTGGTTATTTTAATATATTGATCGTTTTTGTTTCGGTCTACAGATGACATTAAGCCATGGATGATATGGGGCTACTATGTTTCTCCTATGATGTACGGACAAAATGCAATCGCCATTAATGAATTTCTTGACGAAAGATGGAGTAAAGTAAGTTCATAAAGCATAGACTTGCTGTGAAATTTGAAAATATCAATGTTATAACTAACTAACCGCATTTTGTTACTCGTCACAGCCTGTTGGGAACACCACCGTCGGGAAGATCCTTCTAGATGAACGAGGTCTGTTTAAGGAAGATTATTGGTATTGGATTTGTATTGGAGCACTCATGGGGTTTTCTCTTCTTTTCAATGGACTTTTTATAGCAGCACTTACTTACTTGAGTCGTAAGTTTTCTTCTTTTTCTTATTCTTCTCCTACTTGTAAGTTTCGCTATGAGTGATAGCATTGAATGCAACCGTTGTTTATTCTTTCCTGGTTTTGGCAATTTCAGCTTTCAGCGATACTAAAACTTTGATTGTGGATGATGAATCTGATGAAAATAACAAGGGTCAACACAATGCAGAAGGTCAGTAATATAAAATTCTTAATTCTTTATAATATAACGTCTAAATTTCATGTTGTGCATATAAATCTTGCTATCAAATCTACTCTTCTTGTCTAAATTTCAACTATATATATATATATATATATATATATATATATAGGGATTGATATGCAAGTGAGAAACGCTCGTGGAAGTAGCAGTGCAATTGAGAATGCAACAAACAATGAAGTTAAACGAGGAATGGTTTTGCCCTTCCAACCCCTATCATTGGCTTTCAACCATGTGAATTACTATGTAGATATGCCTGCTGTAAGTTTCTTTTCTGAGGATTTTTTTTCTTCTTCTTCTTTTTCAAGAATCTAATACATCAACTGAGCTCTAGTGAGATCCGAAGAAACCAAATAAATACACTCCACGACATTTTATTCACAAAAGTTTTTGTCTTAACCAGGAAATGAAATCCCAAGGGATTGAAGAGGACCGCCTGCAATTGCTAAGAGATGTCAGCGGTGCTTTCCGGCCAGGTGTTTTGACCGCATTAGTCGGTGTCAGTGGTGCCGGTAAGACCACCTTGATGGATGTCCTAGCAGGACGAAAGACTGGCGGATACATTGAAGGAAGCATAAGCATTTCTGGTTACCCAAAGAACCAAGCCACGTTCGCTCGAGTCAGTGGTTATTGTGAGCAAAATGACATCCATTCACCATATGTTACTGTCTATGAGTCTCTCCTTTACTCTGCCTGGCTCCGTCTCGCCTCAGACATCAAGACAGAAACGCGGAAGGTATGTTATTACATCACTATCAATAAAACGTCAGCAACAAATTTTAAACTTCGTGTTAATCGGCTGAAATTTTGATGAGACAAGAGACAAGAACTTAGATGAGATGGAAATGAAGTTGACTCTCTTTTTTCATTTCTTACAGATGTTTGTTGAAGAAGTTATGGAGTTGGTTGAACTTAAGCCATTGAGGAATGCTCTAGTTGGACTTCCCGGAGTAGATGGACTCTCAACAGAACAGAGAAAAAGGCTTACCATCGCCGTTGAATTGGTTGCTAATCCCTCCATCATCTTTATGGATGAGCCCACATCGGGTCTTGATGCTAGAGCAGCTGCAATTGTTATGCGAACGGTGAGGAACACGGTGGATACAGGACGAACTGTTGTTTGCACCATTCACCAACCGAGCATTGACATTTTTGAAGCTTTTGATGAGGTATAGTTACAAATCAGTTTCTAATATCTTTTAAACTGCGATTTATTTTGTTTTGATTTGTGCGTATTTTGAAATTGCTTTTTCTTTTGCAGCTCCTACTGATGAAAAGAGGAGGACAAGTGATTTATGCCGGTGAACTTGGTCGCAATTCTCATAAGCTTGTTGAATACTTCGAGGTTTGTTCTCTGATATGGAAGGACTTGTCCTACACTTATCAGACCTGAGCTCATGTTTTTTAACTCAAATCTAACAACTCTCGCAGGCAATTCCTGGTGTTTCTAAGATCAAAGACGGTTACAATCCCGCTACCTGGATGTTGGAGGTCAGCTCCACAGCAGTTGAATCCCAGCTTAACGTTGATTTTGCAGAACTTTATGCCAACTCTGATCTGTACAAGTAAGAATCTTGAAACTTTCTGTCATTTTAAATTCAAATTTCTCGATCTTATTAATCGTGTTTAATGACTATACGCTCCGTTTATTATAAAATATTCAGGAGAAATCAGGAGCTCATCAAGGAGCTAAGCACCCCGGAACCCGGTTCCAAGGATCTCTATTTCCCCACCAAATACTCAACTAGCTTCTTAACTCAATGCAAGGCTTGTTTCTGGAAACAACACTCGTCATACTGGCGGAACTCAAAATTCAATGCCATAAGATTCTTCATGACGGTTACAATCGGCATGCTATTTGGAGTCATTTTCTGGGATAAAGGACAGAAACTGTAGGTTTAAGCACTTCATTAAATAACACTCATCTTTTTTCTCTTTCCAACATTTTCTTACCAAGATTTTGAAGTCGGTTAACAGTCTATTGCATAATATTCTGTTAACAGAGGAAGCCAAAAAGACCTGCTCAATCTTTTGGGAGCTACCTATGCTGCTGTTCTTTTCCTCGGAGCTGGCAATACCTCTGCGGTACAACCTGTGGTTGCGATCGAGCGAACAGTCTTTTACCGTGAAAGAGCAGCAGGGATGTACTCGGAGTTACCCTACGCGTTTGCTCAGGTAAGATATTGGTACTTATAGATTTCAAACACAACCTGAATTCATTTCTTACATATCCGTTATTTACTTGTCCTTTAAACGGTGCAGGTGGCTATTGAGACGGTGTACGTTCTTATCCAAACCTTTGTGTACTCTATGATTCTGTACTCGATGATTGGGTATGAATGGACCGGAGTAAAGTTCTTCTACTTCTACTACTTCATCTTCATGTGCTTCACCTACTTCTCAATGTACGGAATGATGGTCGTCGCCTTGACTCCTGGCCACCAAATCGCCGCAATCGTTATGTCCTTCTTCCTCAGCTTCTGGAACTTATTCTCTGGCTTCATGATCCCGAGGCCTGTAAGTGATATGAAACCAACTTCCTTTTCTTCTTCTTACCAATATCATTCCTTCTAAATCACATCACAATCAATTCTTACACTAAATGCGGGATTTTTGCAGCTAATTCCCGTGTGGTGGAGGTGGTACTACTGGGGCTCCCCGGTTGCCTGGACAATCTACGGCATCTTCGCCTCCCAAATTGGAGACATAAAGAGTGATCTAGAGCTTTCCGGAGGCGAGAAAATGGCGGTGAATCAATTCCTCAAGGACAACTTGGGCTACGAGCATGACTTCCTTATCCCCGTGGTGTTTGCTCATGTCGGTTGGGTCCTCCTCTTCTTCTTCGTGTTTGCCTACGGAATCAAGTTCCTTAACTTCCAAAGGAGATGATCAAAACATCATTGTTGTGTGCAGCAGAGGACCTTCAGAATGTCGAATAGATATGTAGGATAGTTTGTAGCAAGAGATTATACGTATAGTTTGAAAGAAAATCAACAAACTGTTGCCCAATTTATTGTTTCATTCTATTTTCCTAGTATTATTGTTTTCGTCAAATTTGAATCTGTAATTTTCTTTTAGCTTGTGTTTGCATTTTGTTATCTTTGTGTAGATAAAAGTTTTGTCTTCGTTTTTCATGAAATATCTGTACTGTTCTTGATACAATAGATGAATGAAAGTATAGTACCTTTTCACACTTTGATCTTATTGTGAAGTTCAGGAATTGGTATGAAACCAAATATAGTCAAATGTAAGCCCTGTTTGGATCTCCATTTTAAACCAATTGTTTAATGTTTTTTTACATTGTTTTCTCTCATAAAAATTTGAATTTTTTTATACTATTTTCAATTTGAATTTTCAGGAATTCTACTACTATCTCCTATGTTTTTCATTTTTTTGTTAATATTGTTAGTCAAATTATGCTTGATTCAAGGCTAATATTATCCACTTAATGCCTCGTTTTTACGGTTTTACTCTTGCGCTTTATCCCAAAAGGTTTTATTGTGACAGTTATCAATCGTTACAAGGAAATGATAAACTATGCAATCTCATATCGTTTGAGAATAAATATATGATCTCATATCGTTTGAGAATAAATATATGTAATGGTTAATAAGTAAAAAGACTACCTCTTAATAATATGACGATGTCTTTTGAAGCGTAAAAGTAAAATTGTACATGTAATATCATATCAAATAGAGACATGGATCATTACAAAATGTGAGTCAAGCTCGATGTCTTTTACTTAGTCAAATTCCTTAACCTTCTAAGTGTCAATTTCATGAAAATGTTTCATTTTGTCCTTTTGTTTTCAGTTCATTTCTTACAATTTTAATCTCTTAATTATTGTCCTTTAGTAATTGTTTTGTTGGGATCTTACTCTTTGGCTTACTCCTAATTAAACTAATGTTAGTCGTCCATATATAAGATCATCCCTAATATATAAATCAATACCAATATTTTATCTATCATAAAAAAAAAAAAAGTATCAAACATTTATCCTATTTTGTAATGTGTAATACTATTTTTACTTTTTATCATTAGTATTAAGCTTTGAAACTGGTAAAAATTAACTTTTAATATTTAAATAATTTTAAAATGTAAATATATTGATGACTAGATAAATAAGTCAAGACACTAACAAGTAGAAATCAATTTTTAAATTTGGTATTAGCTTACTTGATAATAAATTTGTCATCAAGTTTATCATGTGTCATATTTGACATCAAATATAGCAACTCTATTGAAGAGTACTTTTTTTTTAACCTAAACTAGTTGCGTAGCACGTGTTTCGCGCATGCGGAATAGACCAACAAAGCCAAAAAAATGTCATGTGGCGTTGATTGGGGTGCTACCTAGGCAACCACGTGGCGATGACCTAGCTACCACGTGGCAACTAGGGAAGTGATGACCAAAAGGCACATTCGTACTTTTAAAGAAGGTCATAGATATTAAAATTTATCATTGACACATCAAAATAACACTCCATCGTAGATGCTCTAATGCTATGTTTAGTAGGGTGGAAAAGATGAAAGAAAGAAGTGGGATGAGGTAAAAGTGGATGGAAAATATTGAAGTTGATTGTCTAGTAAGAATGAAAAGAACGTGGAAAGGAAAACAGAAGGGAAAAAATATTATTTTATTTTTAATCATTCCAAAAGTAGATGCAAAATACAAATCCATTCAAATATGTTCAAAATTATTTTTTTATCATTGCTTTTAAAGTAAGATAATATAAATCAATGTACAGTATAGTAATTTCACAAATCTATTATTTTCTTTCCTTTTTATCTATCAAACAATATAAAAGAAAATTAATTTTTTTTATCATTTAAATTTTCCATCTTTTATAAATTTTCTCTCCCTTCTATTTTATTTCCTTTCCTACCAAATGGAGTATAAGAGACATATATTGTTTTGCTCTAAAAATTTTCCCCTATGACCTGCTTTTGGTCGAGGATATAAACGGTAAACATTTTGTAATAAAATCTAGATCTTGAGGTCATATGCCTAATTCCAAGTCCATATATGCAGGGACAGATTTGCCAAGAATTAAAAAAAGAAAAAATTAAGGATATCTTTCCATTAAAAAATGAAGATAAAGGGCACCTTTTTGTAAATTAATCAAATGCTATTATGAGCAGAACCAGAGACCTGGCTACTTCAACATGCAAAATATGTTTATTTTTGGCGTGCTTTATTTTCTTTTCACGTAATGGCAACAGTACCTAGCGGGACGAAGATCATGTCCACAGAAATAAATAAATCGAAAATCCGCACCCTCTTTATTGGATTCCGGCCAAAAAAAAAAAAAAAAAAAAAACCCTCTATTCAAACATCTACCGGCTAATATAATTAATTACACGTTGTAAAATGATATCACGAAAAGCAAAGTATATATAAGCATACATGCCCGTGCACTTTTCGATAAATACGTACTTAGGATAAAAAATCATAGCAATTAATCTCTCAAACTTCAAATTCATCGCATTAGTAAGCATTTTGATCATATCTGTTAAATTATAGACGGTTTTTGCCACGTAATTTGCACAATTTTGTTTATGGTTTTGCTCCTCATTCATGCCTACGTACCATACAGATGTTAACTTCTGTCAAAAAAAAAAAAAATTGGAGTTATCAAAAGAGCAAACCACCTGAATGATACAAATTTAAATATCACTGTAATAACTTGATACAAAAATTTAATATTAGACTAACATGACACAAAATTAAACTAAAATTATTTATGTAATATTGATAATAAATCAGAAATTTATGTTATATTGATTAATAAATAAAAAAAATGTGATTAATTAGGTAATTTTGTCTATCGTCAAAATGACTATTGATGTAATGGATTGCTAATCACGAAAAGAAAAAATAATTTTAATTACAATATTTCACAATTACATGGAGTCCACGGTTTGGACACAATAGTAGTCTCATTTTGACCAAGACTATGACACAAGGCCCACAACAACTGGGAAGTAAAGTGAAGAAACAGATCTTCGGCCGGGGGGGGGGGGGGGGGGGGGGGGGTTGTGGTGGGGTTGTGGGGGTGGGTGTAAATAAACAGAATAGAAAATGCAGGCCAAAGCAAATGAAAATTATTTATTTAGGGGAGAAAAAAAAAAGTTAGTTTAGACAGAGACATTTCTCGGATTTCAACCAACTTTCTCTGTTGTTGTCGGTGTATTTTTTTTTTTTTTTGGCTGAGAACTTTATCTGTTTCTTACTCTTATTAAACACCTAGTACGAAGCTTGATTTCAGTGTTCCTATCAGAAAAATTTCCACTCTTTATCTTCATGTTCCTCACTTTCTCATTCTTTTAGTAAAAAAAGGAACTTAAGAACAGGAAGTGTGTGGGAATTAACAGTGAAATTTTTTTTTTTTTTAAATCACATCATTCTTTCAAGTATAAATTTGATTTTGAACCAAAATTCTTTTTGGTGATTATTTCCGGGACTCTTCAAATCAATTTAACCTTCACATGCTTGGTTAACCAATAAGCTCGTGTAGAGATCGCCCGGTTGATTTTGTCAAGTTTTTAACGATTTTGTGACTGAAGGGCCAAACATGAGAGCGATTTGGAACGTTTTCAATCGGAGGACCAAAATAGGATAAAAAGCATAGTTTGGGCACAAATTTGAAGTTAACCCAGTTGATTTATCCATATTCCCGATTTCAATATCGCTTTTTTTGGGTTTGCACATGCTTGCTAAGCCTGTTGGCTTTGATTTTGTCACTGACAATTCTAGCCTGTCACCCACAACAGAAGCTTCATTTCGATAATTAGAAGCTGCAACTTACAAAAGAACAGAATGCAATGCAACATGTTCCTTATAATAAGATCCTTAGTTTTTCCGCAAAACCTATGACCTCGCAAGAAGTGCATAATTTTAGAGCGTTGTCGCCACAACAATCCGAATCAATGACTACTCAAATTCTTGCAGTCTGCAGGAACTTTGTAGATTTCTTCTGCCCCCCACAAGCCAGATTGACTCACAAGTATTTTCTCTGTGCAACATCAAAGTGGGCCTAATACACATAATGATGCCTAGCCACGTGCCCAAAAAAGTGAAACAAGATTACCTTCCTAGGACCCGGAAAAATGCACTACTAGTATGTTATGTTTTTCAGCGGTCAGATCAATATCAAAAAATATATGTTCTACATTTTGTTTTAATTTTGATATAAATTTATCTTATATTTAATGATCAGAAATATACGCTACTTGCGTGAGGTGCTACCTGAAAAAGAAAGAGAAAAGAAGAGTTAAAACTTCAGAACAACGTGAATAAAAAGATCAGGACCTAATGTCATGCTGAAAAAATTTTACTCTTTAGCACGAAACATTTTTCACTTTTTGTCATATGAAAAAATCAAAGTATTCAACAAATTTGTATCAGAAACTGTCTGTTTTATATTTTTAGTTATGAGTTAATTGGACTATTAGTATGTTTTGTTTTTTAGCCGTCAAATTTGTATCAAAAACTGTTTATTACAAGTTTTTTTTATACGATTTTAATCAGATTTAATGGTTAGAAACATGTACTATATCTGTAAAGCGTCACCCTAAAAAGACCCAAAGTGAAAAAGAAAAGTTAAAACATCAAAACAACTTGAATAAAAAGATCAAGACATGATGTCATGCTGAAAAATATTTACTCTTTAGCATGAAACATTTTTAACTTTTTGTCATATGAAAAAATCAAAGTATTAATGTGGTATTAAGTATTCTACATTGTGATGAACCCTTTTTTTTTTTTTTTTTTTTGGTGACATGATGAACTATAAACTTGAAGAATGTTTCATATCTCCCAAGGAAAATCCCGAATTGGATCCAAAATTGGGCAGTTTATAAAAATACTCTTGTCTTGAAATTCCATTATTGAAGGGGGAAAAAAAAAAAGGAATGTTGGAAGTCTATTATGAGTAAATGCCCATGATTCCATGAATTATGCTTTTTGCTATTATTTGGGCTAAAACAATAACTTAGTGTAGCAGACTAGGTATATTAAAAGACAAGGAAGAAAATTAAGTTGAAAAGTGAAGATTCTGAATTGCAAACACAAGTTGGAAGAAGAATGATTTGTCATTAAAAAAAAAAAAAAAAAAAGGCCGCTTAGCTTAGCTGCTTCCAATCTCTCCTACTCTTTCTTGTCCCCTAAGTCTCCTCCCCATACTGTGTAGGTAAGTCCTTACTGTTCACTCCACATATGTGTGTGTGTCTGTGTGTGTATATATATATAACTTTCATCCCAAGCACCTTTCAACACGAGAAAATTATTTATAATTTCAAATACCCTCATGGACATTCCAACCAATTGTCATTTATTATAATAATCATTCCAAGTAGATGCAAGGTTTATTTTAGAACTTGTAAAAGATCTGGTATCTAAAAAATTAGGATTATTTTCATTTTTATCCTTGAACTTTAGAGTCAATCTCATTTTGTTCTTGAACTTTAAAAATTCTTATTTTACCCTTTGAGTTAACCCCTTCTTTTGGAATTTCAATTTAAACAAAATAGATGGAAAATTTTGAGAAAAAGTGCAGGCACGGGGACTTTTTCCATTTGTTTTTAATTAGTGAGACTAGTTTCCCTGTTTTAACCAAAATTTTAGTAAAATGAATCAAGTGAGATAAATTCAAAATTCAAAGTGTAGAGTAAGAGTTTTTTAAGTTCAGAAAACAAAGTAAGAATGATTCTAAAATTCAGCAGCATAGACGAGAATAATTCAAAAAATTATGCAAAAAATTATGTATTTCTTCATAACTACACAAAGTAGTGGCAATCAAACAAATAATATGTAAGTCAGGAGAACTGTAGTAGTCCGCTGAATTTGCTATATACCTAACATTAAGAAACTATAAAGGAATATATATATATATATATATATATATATATATCTAACCAAATGAGGCCCATGTTGGATCCTACATCAAGTATAAAAACCAATTATACATTGCCATAACATTTCTCTACTCTAAAAAAGATTAAACTTCACTACAAATTTTAAAAAAAAAAAAAAAATTTTAATGGGGTGGTCATCATGTAAGCGTTTGAGTAAAGGTGGAAAGGTCATTGAGGAGATTTCACGTTGGTCTTCATTCAACAAAGGTAAAATCTACGCACTTTTTGAACTTAATGATGAGAAAGGTGAGAAGTGAAGGCATTTTGGTCATTTCAAAAGTTTTATAGTGATAATATATATATATATATATATATATAAATGTGTGTGTGTGTGTATGTGTGTGTGTGTGTGTGTGTGTGTGTGTGTGTATTTGTGGTAAAGTAAGTTTGGTTTCATAGCTTTAAAGCTAGCTTTTGTTTTGTAACCACCTTCAACAGGAGAAAGATAGCGATCATTCGGAGAGGGAAAAGAAAAAGGTAGCGAAAACAAAGGGAAAGAAGAGAAAGTTGGAGAGAATTTTGAAGGACATTGTGGAAGAAGAATGACAACACCAAGCAGGCAACAGATGCAAAGAGTGAAGAACTCGGGGATTATCAGCGGCAACGGCAACGGCAACGGCAACGGCAACGGTAGCCCAACAAAGGATGACAAGGAAGAGGAGCTGTCGCGATCCGCGTTGGCTATGTTCCGAGTCAAGGAAGAAGAGATTGAGAGGAGGAAGATGGAGGTGAGAGAGAAAGTTCAGGCTCAGATGGGAAAAGTAGAGCAAGCAACTAAGCGCTTGGCTGACATTCGCCAGGTAAGTAATTGTGGTATTTGCAACAGAAACATTCTACCTAGATTTCTATTTTTACAAGCTAATTAGCACGTAATTAAAATGGCTTTAGCATAAAACTATTATCCAAGAAATGAAACACAATACTTAAAAAAAAAAATTTAATAAATAAAATTGAAATGAAATGAAACCAGTGCATATATTATTTCTTTTTTAATATGAACAAGCAAGATTAAACATTCGAAATTCGTAGAAATATTTCTATTCAATGACAGGCCGCGCTGTTGTGATATTTCTTGAATGGTTTGACCTTGAATGAACACGATTTTCTTTACTTATTTTGGCATCTAGCTAGTGAACAAAACCTAGACTTTAAGAAATTTCTGAAAGCAGTAAAATAGAAAGATAGTTTTGGCTGTTTAGCATAGGTTTCTTTCTTTTGAATTTAAAATTAGAAAGGGGGGGAAAATAAAATCTTCTATTCTTACTAAAGGTGAAATGTAATGTTTATTTCAAAACTCTGAAAATTCTATTAGGAGCTTGAAGCACTCACAGATCCTATGAGGAAGGACATATCGATGATTCGTAAGAAAATAGATTTGGTTAACAAAGAGTTAAAGCCGCTAGGTCAAAGCTGCCAGAAGAAGGTGAGGCTTTTTATTTGTTTCCAATTTCTTCTATGTTGGTTATGTGCTCTCTTTAATTTCTTCTTCTGTTTTTTGTCATAATGATGAGATTTATCAAAGCGAGTTTTATCGTAAAAGACGGTACAATTCCATTATAATTCCACATATGATACTTTAGTCACTCTTTCGGCGATGCGTCGTCTTGATGTGGATTTGGATTGCTAAAGAGTGCACGCCTCACTGGGTTGTTAATTATTCTTGACATTCATTTTTACCCTCAAATAGTGTTAAATCAAATGATATGATTACCTTAGTAGCTAAGGTGATCATTTAACTTTATGTAACAAGCTGCTTTAATTTAAATCTTCACAAGTGGAATTGCTAAAACAGTCTTAAGAGTCCCTCAACAAGATTCTTTGTTATGATTAGAACCGAAACCAACCCCTACAAAAAGCTTCTTTTTTTTCTTAAAAAAAAAAAAAGTGTTTAAGTTTCTGTTGCTCGTAGGAAAGAGAATTCAGGGAAGCTGTTGAAGCTTTTAATGAGAAGAACAGAGAAAAAGCTCAACTAGTTGCCAAGTTAGCGGAGGTGACTAACTATTCATTTTCCTTTGCAAATATTAGGCAAATTGCTCCATTTATAGAAAAATCCAACATTTCTTTAATTGTCTGCAAATATTTCCTTTGGTCAGATGGTGAATGAAAGCGAAAGATTGAGGCTGAACAAACTTGAGGATCTCAGCAAAAACATTACAATTCTTCACTGAGATTAAAGACGATAAAAAACGAATAACCTTCTGAGCAGTGTGCTGTGCTAATCAGAGTCGACTTTTCTTGTTTGTTGTATTCCTTCTTTTTCTTGATTTCTCTCATTGTATCTCTCTCTGGGTTTCGAGGTTTTCTATCTTCATCATTAAAAAAAAAAAAATGCCCCTCAACGATGTTTGTCAGTAATTAACATCTCAACTTCGGGGCATTTCTATGTTCCATGTATAGGGTTAGTTTCTTTGAGCATTTTGACGGTCAAGAAAATTACAATGAACTGCAGATTGGTGTGTATTTTCCGAAATCACCAAATTGATGTGTTACCAAGAATGTTTAACGGCTTGTAATTTAGCTTCTGTTTGGCTCTCCATATCAAACCTAAAGTTTTCTCATCAGTTTTTGTCCTTTTCGGGAAAGTTAATAAAAATTATAACTAATTTTAAAAAAAATCAACCAACTTCAACCTAAAAATTTCATTCGAAACCTGTACGCCAAATGCAAGCTTAATCAACCTTTCGGTACTCTCATTAAGCACTATCTAACAAGGCATTGCTTGTTATGTTCTGCCAATTGAATCAAAGTTCAACCCCAGTACGCGGAAAATTGGCAAACGCCTATTTCATCCCCCTTTTTTTTTTTCCAACCCCGCAAATAAATAAAACCACTATGCAAACTTCAATCCTATAACCTGCAAGTATTTCAAGTCCATGTTTTCTATAAAATTTCTTATGTAGTTGGTCCTTTCCTTGACTCTGCTGGATTAATAGGATCCTATGCCTTTTTCTTGGATTAAATTCAAGTTTAAACCTTTATAAAGGTTGAGATACCCCTTATGAACTGTATAGGCAAATTTATGCCTTGATTCAAGGTCTAGAGATAACAAACTAAACAATTCCGTACCATACCGAACTTAACAAAGAAATGGAGGATTTGCTATAACACACCATATACAAGTGCACAGGTGATTATATCTAACCACTGCTCTGCCAAGAATTCCTACTCCAAATCATGAAGAAGCTAGACCACAATGTCCATTCATATTTGTTTCAACATACAATTCTCTAGAGACCACGAGCGGTAGTAGTCACTCCCACAGACAAACAAAACCAAAGGCAAAAGGACCTTGATAAGAATAAAGAGCAAAACTGTGACATACCTGGTTACAGGACTCTGGACAAGTGAAGAAGACTCGTCAGTTTTTTAAGGCTCTGCCATTAAATTTTGTCAGTTTTGCGTATTTTTTTCCTTAATTTTGACAAGATCCTTCAGACTCCATACACTACCGATCTCTTATTCAGAACATAAAAGGCATGAACTTAGCTCATGAGAATCCAAACGAAATGGTACATCACCAAGATGTCAAAATCACAACCAAAATCCACTACGGGAAATGTTTTACCAATTTTAATCATATATCCTGCAAGATCATGCCAAAGACATGACATTCGATGATGGATTTGGCTCTTTGTCCAAGAGCAATTAAATATATATCAATCACACGAGAGAAACAGAAAGCATTATGATCAAATTCCTCAAATATAAAATAACAATTTGGGGGGGGGAAGGAAGCAGCTCGGACTCGGTAGTCTTTCGTCAAAATATTAATTTGTAAGATGCTTTTGTTGACTTCTAAAAGCACACTTTCATGAGGATCTATTGACCATGAACCGATGAACTTGCTAATCCATTGGAAATTTAGTTTTTGCTTAGATGATAACACAAGACATAAGGAAACATAGGTAGCAACAGAAAATAGCCAACCAAACACTTCCGAAGTTCAGGCTACGAAAGAATGTCAACATCAACATCAACATCAATCAAAGTATGCTTCTAAGTTCTCAATCCTAGGTTTCCTCAACTAATATCCATATCAATCTCTTCAACCATAAAAGCAATCAAGTTCAGCAGCATTAACACATGAAAAGAAAAAACATCAGCATGAATTACCAGATTCAGAGCGCCATCAGTTCCAAGCTTCCTGTATCCATCAAAGCTAGAGCCCCATCGAAAAGTATCAAAAGCTAATCATTTCTCAATGAGTGAAAACAGTGTCATTTCGTCTAGGTGGTCTATCAGGAATTGACCCCGGTTTAAACTTCGAAGCCTCATGTTTTGCCAGTTCATGCGGCACAGGGCTATTACTCTGAATGAGCATTTGCTTGAGATCATAGAACACTTCAGTGTCATGCATAGTCAAGAAAGTCGTGGCAACCCCAGTCTTCCCTGCACGGCCGGTACGCCCAATACGATGAGTATACATTTCGATGTTCCCCGGCATATCATAGTTGATGACATGAGCCACATCAGGTATGTCAATACCTCGACCTGCAACATCAGTGGCAACAAGTACATTGTACCTCTTGGTTCGAAAACCTTCAAGGCTGATCTCTCTCTGCTCCTGTGATTTCCCACCGTGCAAAGTCGTCACACGATACCCTGCCTTATCCAAATTCTTGGCCACAGTATCTGCACTCTTCTTAGTGTTAACAAAGACAATGGCAGTCTTATCACCAAGCTCATCGAGCAATCTCTGCAGTCTACCGAACTTCTCAGAGTCCCTGACCATAATCACATTCTGGGTGATCAAGTCCGTTGTCTTCCCTGCAGTACCAATAGTGACTACAACAGGATTTCTCAAGTATTTTCTAGCAAGCCTCTCCACAGCAGGAGGCATGGTGGCACTAAACATATAAGTCGTTCTGTAAATCTTCTTCTCATCAAGCTCTTCATCCTCATTTTCCGGCTTCAAATTGCTCGAAGGCATGGCATCCAGGACGCCCATGACCTGCGGCTCAAACCCCATGTCAATCATCCGATCAGCCTCATCAAGAACCACATAGTTGCACTGGTTTAACACTGCATAGCGCCTCTCCAAACAATCAATCAAACGCCCAGGAGTGGCAATCACCACCTCGCACCCCTGCCTGATCTTGAACCCCTGCTCCTCAATGGACTGCCCACCAACAATGGACACCACCTTGATGCCCAAGTAATGCGCAAATTTAAGAGTCTCATCCTCGATTTGTTGTGCCAATTCACGAGTCGGCGCCATCACGACAGCATAAGGCCCTTCAGCCTCATTCTCTTCGCTTATCGGAGGCAGCCTCGAGATATAGGTCAGCATAGGAAGAACAAAAGCTGCAGTCTTCCCCGAACCAGTCTCCGCAATCCCAATAACATCACGCTGCTGCAATCCAAGCGGAATAGCTGCCATCTGAATGGGTGACGGTTTCTTATATCCAACTCTCTCCACAGCTTTTAGCAGCTCGGAACTCAATTTACTCTCAGCCCAACTCCTCATAGGGCGTGGAATCTTCGAACCCTTGTAGGAAATATTGAAGTCCTCACGGAAAATCCTCCAATCTCTCTCCGTCATGTCTTCCAGCTTCTTCTCGCTCCAATGGCGATCAACCCTCATGTCAAACGTGTCATAGAGATCAGCAGCCTCTTCCTTCAACTTCTGAGCAGCGGCTTCCTCCGGCCTCTCTTCAATCCCCTCCTTCCGGCGAATTTCATCTCTGAGCTCCTTCTCATTCTTCGCTGCAAGCTTCTTCTGCTCCCGGCGATCCATACCGGCACGAAACCCTCGTCCGAACAAAAGCTGAGCCTCGTGAGGGTTCTGGTACAGTGAATTCATGTCCCGAGAAGTATCCTCGGTATTTTCCCAGTCGAAAGAGAACCGAAACTTCTCACTAGGCTTAATAACCCGCTTCTTCGGCTTCTTTGATCCGAGATACTGCTCTTTGATTGATTCGAGCTCTTTTTCGCGCTCTCGCTCCGACAATTTCTCCAGCCGCGCCCTGTCCCGGGCCTTGGCCTCCTCCTCGCGCTCCCTCTCGCGATTCCTCCGCTCCGAATCACGGTCCCGATCGCGACCGGACCAGGACCGATCCCTATCCCTTTCCTTGTCCCTATCCCTGTCCCTATCCCGGTCCCTGTCCCGATCTCTGTCCCTATCCCGGTCCCTGTCGCGGTCGCGGCGGTCGGAATCGGAGAGCTTGTGAGATTCATTGTTGTTCGCCGCAGAATCTGCGGCGGCGGCGGCGGCGGCGGCGGAGGAGGAGGAGGAGGAAGAGCGAGCTTGGGAGAGCAAAAGCTGCTGGCGGCGTTTCTGCTCCTCGATCTCTTCCTGGCGGCGCTGGAGGGCCAATTGCTCGCGCTGGGCCTTGGTGAGGAAAACCGGCTTCTTTCCGGCGGCGCCATTGAGGATGGGGTCGTCGTTGGGTCGCTTCATTAGGGTTAGGGTTAAGGTTTTGAAGTTTCGATGGAAAAAAGGAAATGGAAGTTTCTGGAACTTACCGTATTTGAAGATGAGACTCCTAAGTAATTGCTTCTGGACAATTCTCGAGTGCGAATTGGAGTGAACGTAAGTAACCAGAGAAACGCAGAGAAGACGACGAAGAAGAAGAAAAGAAAACGATGATAGACTGGAGTTTTCTGTTCTTTACTTTTTTGTTTTTTTTTTCCATTCTTTACTTTTTGTCTTCGTGAAATGGCGGATATTTATTTGGGATTTAGAGGTAAATAGATTTTTTTTTTTTTAATAAGTTTTTAAAAAATTAGGGGGTGTTTGGCCCATAAGTCCAAATTAAGATTTTCAAACTTTTTTTTGTCTTTTTCCTAAAAAGTTTTTGTCTTTTTCCTAAAAAGTTTTTTGTCTTTTCTGAAAATTCAAAAAAATTTACTATTGAAACTTAAAAATTTCAACTCAAACTTACACACCAAAAAATTTACTGGTTGGATAAATTGTTTTTTAGTCATTTAATTTAATGAATTGTTAAGGGGAGTTTGGTGAATGAGTTTGAGTTGAAATTTTTAAGTTTTAATAGTAAATTTTTTTGAATTTTCAAAAAGGGAAAGTCTGTGGTAGAGACCTTTGTATGGTCTCTACCGGTAAAGCCTTTTTTTAAACCGTTAAGATTTAATCAGACGGTTCAAACGTTGATGGTGTATCATACTTATCGTGCACCTTACCTCACATAATCCTTCCCACCCAAAGTCTTCCCCGGCGCCGGCGATCTTCTCGCCGCCGGCGACCGACGCCGGCGATCCACCTCCGGCGACCCCATTTTCTCTCTCTTCCCCTTTCTCTCTCTTCTCTTCTCTCTCTCTTCCCCTTTCTCTCTCTTCCCCTCTCTCTCCCGCCGGCGACCCCCTCTCTCTCTTCCCCTTTCTCTCTCTTCCCCTCTCTCCCGCCGCCCCCCACCCCCGGCCCCCAGTCGGTCCCTCGGTGCGCCCCCCACCCCAGGCCCCCCTCCCTCGGCCTCCCCGCACCCCCCGCCCCCCTGTCACCCCCCCTCCCCCCCGACGACGACAAAGAGAGAGGAGAGAGAAGAGGGAAGAGAGAGAGAGAAGAGAGGAAAAGAGAGAGAAGGGGGAAGAGAAAGAGGAGGCCGGGAAGGGGGAAGGGGGAAGAGAAAGAGGAGGCCGGGGGGGTCGTCGGGGGGGGGGGGGTGCCGGGGGGCCGGGGGTGTGGGGGGAGGCCGAGGGAGGGTGGCCTGGGGTGGGGGGCGCACCGGGGGACCAACTGGGGGCCGGGGGTGGGGGGCGGCGGGAGAGAGGAGAAGAGAGAGAAAGGGGAAGAGAGAGAGAAGAGAAGAGAGAGAGAAAGGGGAAGAGAGAGAGGGCTCCCCGGCGGGAGAGAGAGGGGAAGAGAGAGAAACGGGAAGAGAGAGAGAAGAGAAGAGAGAGAAAGGGGAAGAGAGAGAAAATGGGGTCGCCGGTCGCCGGAGGTGGTCGCCGGCGTCCGGGATGGGTCACCGGCGTCGGTCGCCGGCGGCGAGAAGATCGCCGGCGTCGGGGAAGACTTTGGGTGGGAAGGATTATGTGAGGTAAGGTGCACGATAAGTATGATATACCATCAACGTTTGAACCGTCCGATTAAATCTTAGCTGTCAAAAAAAGAGTTTTACCGATAGAGACCATACAAATGTCTCTACCACAGACTTTCCCTTTAAAAAAAGATAAAAAAAACTTTTTGGGAAAAAAACAAAAAATTTTTGGGAAAAAAACAAAAAAAAATTTGAAAATCTTGATTTAAACTCATGAATCAAACTCCCCCTAAATTTTTTTATTTTAAAAAATAATTGTTTTTTATTTTTAAGATTTGGTGATTGATTGTGATATTTTGATGATTAACTAATGATCAATCGGTGAGTGAGTGATTAACTATAAAATTAATTATTTATGTTAGAATTAATCAATGATTAATCGTAAGTCAATCACTGATTAATTATCATGTGATCAATCACTGATTTATAATTTAAGATAATTGATTAACTATTTTAGAAAATAGAGTCTTTTAACTAATTTTTCAAAACTTCGGTCATTTATTAAAAAATTATTAAAAATGTTATTTAGTTAGAAATCCCTAAGTTTTTTAACAAACAAAAAAAGTTTTTAAAAATTAGTTAAAAGATCATTTTTTTTAATAGTCAATTAATTTTCTTAAATATTTAAATAATAATTAACCATATAATATAGTTAATTCAATCAGTGATTCACTACAGTCAATTAGTGATTTACTATAACAGAAATCACTAAATTTCATAATTAATTACTCATTATGAAAAAATACAAACGGTCATCTTGTTAAAAAAAAAAAAAAAATTCAATCATCTATTAGATTAAGTAATTAAAAAGACTATCTAACCTAACTTTTCGTATATTTATGGGGAGTTCTACGATGATGTAAGCACACTTTATCCGGATAAAGATTTTACACCCTTAAATTTCAATCCAAGAAAAAATGTTTAAAGATCACCCAATTTAAAAATAAAAAATAATAATAAAAAAAACATTGTTGTTTGCTGAGAAATCTAGCGAGCAGGGGGCTCGACGGCACTCGTGGCGGTGGAGGATTGACAGCTAAGGTGGCGGATTGTGACAGTGCGGCAACTAGAGAAGTGGTGGGCAATTGTGGCTAGCACCAGGAGAGATTGCCATCAGCGAAAGGCGGTCGGACTACAACGACAGTGCCAACGACGGCGTTATTTCATGGGTGTTGAAGGTGTTGTGGCCCCGCTCGCTGAGCATGGCCTCCAGCAGCTTCGACAGGACGAGGCGCTTCAAGTTCGACGGGGACACCAGGGATCTGAGAGTCACCTTCTTCAACTCTCTGACTCGATTGCTTTCTTCGAGGTCCTCAACCAACGTCGAGCTAACAATCTGAGGGTGGGTCTTCACCTTCTTCGACCTCAAATCAGCCACAAAGGCTTGAGCCTTGCTCATCGGCGAGGGCGGCTTGGGCTGCGTCTCACCCTCAATCTGGGGTGTGGATGTCACCGTTTAGTTTCCGACAACGGCGTCAACTCAACTTTCGCGGTGGTGGCGACGGCGTCATTTTCTTTTTTAAAAAATTTTGAAATGTTTTGTAATATATTAATTAGGTGTGTTAGTATTTATGATTGTTTGATACATCTTTATGTTCGTAACCATCAAAAAGTCATTCCACGGTAAAAAAATTTTACCACATCGATGGGATAGAAAGAGAAGGTCTCGTTATAAAATTGACCTATATATATATATATATATATAATTTTAGAGAAATTACAACAACATACATTTTTTTAAAAGATATGTACATTAAAAACAGATTTTTAAAATATTTGAAATAAATAAAATATTTATGATATTCAAAATTTTTGAAGTACTTTTATGGTAAATATAATTTATAAATAAATAATTATATTTTAAAGTGATTTTATAATAAATTTAATTCGTAAATAAATTATTATAAAAATAAAATTTATTATAAATATTTTATGTATAACAATATTTTTTAGATAATTTTTTTTGTAAATGTGTTTTTATGTTAAAAGAAAGAGTAAATGTGTTTTTTAAATATATTGTTTATATATCAATTATGGAAATTAGAATAAATTGCATCTTTTCTTCTTCTTTTTTTTTAAGCATATTGTTTATTATATCTACATTATTTTAAAAAAAATTTCCATTTTTCTTTTTTATTACTTGAAGTTTTTGGTATGCTTTTCTACTTCTATTTTTCCCTTCGATTAATGAGGGAGGACACCGACCTACGATGTTTTGGAAGTATTGTGTCGTTTTCTAGTTTCCTTTATATTCTATAATATCCCTTCTCTTCTCTTCTCTTCTCTTCTTTTTTTAAGGGGAAGTGTGATTGTTTTTCCGAGAACATTTATGATAAATAATTGAAGTAGATAAAAAAATTTTAAAGCAATTAGAATCAATAAACAATAAATTTAACATATTTGTTAGAAATAAATTTATTTATCTATTTACTAAATTTGTTATTTACTATTTATCTCAAGTATTTCAAATGTTATTCAAAAAAGTATTTTAAAATTTTTCTATTACTTTATTTAATTTTACTGCAATATTTGTTCTTTTCTTTAGGGCTGTTTAAAAATGGAAAATTGTAAGAAATAGCAGATTTTTACTAACTAATTGAAGTTAGTAGCATTTTTTTTTTTAAATGGTGAAAGAAAATAGCATGATTTCATATCTCAGAACTTTTTTATTCCTGAAATACCCTTTTATGCATCTTCATCCTTCCATCTTCACCGTCGTAGGATGATCTCCGTTCACGGTACTCTTAGCATCTGTTGAAGATCACCATTCTCTTGGCGTCAACATAAGATCAATGTTCTCCTTTGCCGTCGCAACCATGTCAGGATTTTCCTCGTCATCGGCGGACCTCGCAGGGCAGATTTAGTCGTCGTCCATTGCGATTTTCTTCCCTAGCTCTGTTCTCAAGGTTGTCATCGCCTCAAGCTCGTCATTGCGAAATCGCGACTCTAAAATAACGTAGTGGCAGAACAAACAATGGAGGCATTGAGATATATTTTCATTAACATTGGGCAATATATATACATAAAATACAACGTATATGGCAGACTAAGTCTAAGGCTTGAAAGCCGTGATCCCCTTTTTGTGGGATTTGAATTACACTAATTTAGGAAGTTAAATAAATAGTGGAAAACGTAAATATACAGGTAATACAATACAGCTAATATAAGATATTTCCTAATACTCCCCCTCAAGTTGGAGAGTGAATGTCATGAAGTCCCAACTTGTTGCGCAAATTCACAAACTGATCCTTTCCTAAGGCCTTCGTAAATACATCAGCCAGCTGCGAGTGTGAAGGCACAAAAGAAGGGTTAATTATTCCGACTTGCACTTTTTCTCGTACTATATGACAGTCTATTTCAATGTGTTTCGTACGTTCATGAAAGACGGGATTCGCCGCAATGTGCAAAGCTGCCTGATTGTTGCAGAACAATAGTGTAGGAGTTGTCTGAGGGACCTTTAAGTCATGTAGTATATAACGTAACCAAGTTAGTTCCAAACATGTGTTAGTCGTGGCTCGATATTCAGCCTCAGCTGATCATCCGGAGATGTTGGCTTGCTTCTTGGATTTCCATGATATGAGAGAATTTCCAAGGAAAATGCAAATGCCTTGTAACTGATCTTCTTGTGGCACGACAACCTCCCCAATCCGAATCACAAAAGGCTTTTAAAGCTAAATTGTTATCAGAAGGAAGTAATAATCCCTGACTAGGGGTACCTTTGATGTATTTGAGGATTCGAATGGCACTGTCCCAATGAGGTATTCTAGGCTCCTACATGAACTAGCTCTATGTGCGAACTGAATAGACTATGTCAGGCCTTGTCATCGTCAGATAAATCAATCTGCCAACTAGTCTTATTTACTTTGTTGGATCATTTAGCTATGCTCCATCAGTGGGAGTGAGTTTCAAATTTTGCTCTGTTGGGAAATTGTCGGGATGCACACCTAAGAGTCCTGAATCTTGCAGAATATCCAATGCATACTTTCTTTGTGACATAAAAATACCTTTTTTGGAGCGTGAGAATTCAATACCCAGAAAGTACTTCAAGTTCTAAGATCTTTGATAAAAAAGCGCTTAAGAAGGAATCCTTTGAGGCGTTCCATTTCAAGTAGATCATTTCCTGTGAGGAGTATATCATCAACGTATATGAGAATCGCTGTAAAAGAAGTACCTTGAGCCTTTGATTGTTGATAACTGGCCTTTTGAATAGCATTAGAAAATGTGGAAAACCAATTTCTTGATGCATGTTTAAGTCCATAAAGAGACTTGTTGATCCGACATACAGTGTTCTCCCCTTGTCTGCGAAGGCCAGGTGGAGGTTCCATGTAGACAACTTCATGTAAATCGCCATGAAGGAAGGCATTTTGAACATCCAATTGGTGGATGTACAATTGGCTAGCAGCAGCGACAGTAAGAAGACATCGAAGTGTTGTAAGCTTGACTGTTGGTGAAAATGTTTCTTGATAGTCATCGCCTTCAACTTGATTGTATCCCTTCGCAACGAGACGAGCGTTGTAGCGCTCAATGGTACCATCAGATCTGTATTTGATTTTGTAGACCCATTTGCAACCGATCGGTTTATCGCCAACGGGCAGAGAGACTAAACTCCATGTGTTGTTGAGCTGTAATGCTTCTAATTCTGTATTCAAGGTTGTCACCAATGTGGATCAAGGATAGCCTGAGCATTAGTTTTGGGCTCGTTGTGTTTTATGATGGTAGCTAGAAAAGTAGAATGGGAAGATGAAAAACGTGAATAAGAAAGAAGTAGTAGTAGGTTCAGAAGGATTGTTTGATGTGTCTGAAAGTGGTGGTGTCGGTTCAGCTTTTGGTGTGGTCATGGAAGGCTGATTAGTACTGTAGGGAACAACATGTGTGGTTTGCATATGTGTGGGAGAGATGGGTTCATATGTATTGGTTGTTGCTGTTTGCTCGGGTTGGTGAGAATGAGTGATAGAAGGAAATGGTGACGTAACAGGCCGTGTTTCTGTGGTCTCAGAGATGAGATTGGGCACTACAAAATCCAAATTTTATGGGGTTGAGGTGGAAAAAGGGAAAGTGGTTTCATGGAACTTGGCATCATGATGACAAAAAATTTCTCAGTTTCTATGTCATATGGTTAGTATCCCTCTTGCCCAGTTGGATATCCAACAAAGATGCAACGTTTGGCATGGGATTCGAATTTATGAATTGGGTGTACAATAGTTGCATAGCATAGACAACCAAAAACCTTCAGGTGGTCAAGTAAGGGTCGATGATTGTAGGGGTGGCAATTCGTGTCACGTGTTGGATTCGTATCATATTAGAGTCGTGTCAAATTTTTTCTTCCCCAACCTAAACACGACCTGTGACACGAAAACGACTCAAAACCGTGACATGAACACGACACGAACCCGTAACGAATTGACACGACATGAACCGAACTTGACCCGCGACATGAAATTGACCCGTGACACGAAATTGATCCACGACATGAATTTGACCCGCGATACGAAATTGGCCCGCGATACGAATTTGACCCGTGACATGAATTTGATCCGAATTGAACCCGCAACTTCAATTGAACCCGCAATTAATTTGAATTTGATACAAAAACCAATTCAATTTAAGCAAATTATATCACAAATTCATAAAAAACCTAGAATAATAATAACTTACCTTCAACAAAAACATACCATTGACAAAACAATAAATTTTAAGGATTGTTTTCAAATAGAAAATCATAAAATTAAACTTCCAACTCAAGTGCAAAGTTCACAATCATAGTTAGGCAAAGTCCTATTACAAATATCTTAATAAAGTCCACAAATCCAAATACAAACATTAAAAAGTCTAAATTCAAACAACATAACACCAACAAATTTGACACAAAATTGACCCGAAATTGACACGAATTTGATACGAAATTGGCACGACATTTGACCCGAAATTGAACGAAATTGACACGACATTTGACTCGAAATTGACACGACATTTGACTCGAAATTGACACGAATTTAACATGAAATTGACACGACATTTGACCCGAAATTGATAAGGGAAAAAAAACGGATCGTGTTCGAGTTCTATGGGTCCAACGCGAACACGACCCGTTTTTTCTCGTGTCAATTTCGGGTGACCCGAATTTGACCCGACAACTATTTTTCTCAACCCGAACCCGCGAAATTCGTGTCGTTTTCGAGTCGTATCGTCATGTCTCGATCTGTATTACCATCCCTAGACGATTGTATAGAATTTCAAAAGGTGTTTTATTTGAGAGCAATGGGGATGGTAACTGGTTAATGAGATAAACAACAGTTAAAACACATTCACCCCAGAAATGCAAAGGTAAATGGGATTGAAAAAGTACTGCTCGTGCTAGAATGAGAATATGACGATGTTTACTTTCAACAACTCCATTTTACTGTGGAGTGTAAACACTAGTACGTTGATATTCAATGCCATGAAACCTAAAAAAATTTCTCATAGACAAGAATTTAGAACCATTGTCTACTCTAACTGCTTTGACATAGGCATGAAATTGAGTATAAGCAAAATTGACATAGGGGGAGCCTAGGTCGTCGGGGGGGCTCGTCGTCTGGCGAGGGAAGCCCTGGGTCGCCAGAGGGCTCGTCGTCCAGCAGGAGACGCTAGGGTCGCAGGGCCGGCGGTAGGATGGCCTGGGTCGCGCAGGGGGGGGGCGGGGGGCTCAACGGAAGAAGAAAACTATTTTTTTTTAATTTTTTTTAAAATTTTTCTTTTAAAATTATTTTTTAGTACATAATACTATAAGATAAGGTGCATTATAAGTCTCATACACAAGTAACATTTTTACCGTTAAGATTCATCAAACAGTCATAAAATGAGTTCTACCGATAGAGTATATAAACGAGACTTTACCGCAGACTTTCCCATTAAAAACTTTCCATTTTCAGTTTTTGTCTTTTTGTTTTTTGGAAAAATCAATAAAAATTATAAGTAGTCTTTTAAACAGTCAATCAATTTTAATCTAAAAATTCCATTTCAAACCCATACACCAAAAGCACTAGTCTAACATTCACCAATTTTCTCGCTTAATGAAAATGACTTTAGATTATTTTTACAAAACCCCAAATTCTATCAGAAATAAAAAAAAAAAAAAAAAAACAAACCCCAACTTTGAAAATCCAAGATCTACTTTGCAAACCCAGATATGCAAATCCAGAATATTGCCATGACGCCTTTGTCCAAAATCACGACAAAGCTCTCGTCAGAGAATGACGACCGTTGGTGAAACGAAAGCTGCTGGAGGTGCTCGCCAACCTGTTCTCGGGTCGATGATAGTGCACGATCTGTGATTCTTGCCTTGTGAAGAAGATTGGCAATATCCACCGTTCGGGCTCGCGATTCTCGTTATCGATCGTGCTTGTGAGGATGACACCTATGGAAGTTGCGATAGGGAGCCTGAGGAGAGAGAAGGAAAAGAAAGGTGCGATTTCACGGCGTCGAAGAAGACCACGACTTTTTGTCACCTCTTAGGAGTTCACGGCATCAAGTCCACGACCTCCGGCGATGGTGAGGTGTGCACGATGGCAAGATAGGAGACGTCTAGGGCGACGACGATTTTGACTACTAGCGCGTTTGATGCACCGGTTTGTAATAAAATTTTTAGGTTGAAATTGGTTAACTCTTGAAAAATTAGTTATAATTTTTGTTGATTTTGATAAAAATTGAAATGGAATTTTTGAGTCCAAACCGGAGAGCCGAACACAGCCTACATATGGTACTGGTGTATGGTTGATGGCATTTGACAGTGATGAGGGTACTTCGGTGATTTTGAAAGGAAAATGCCGTAATTTTCCATGTTTTTAAAAGGACAAATCTTAAATTTTCCCCTTGAACTTCGGACATTATAACAAAATATCCCCCCAAACTTTGGTTTGCAATATATGTTCCCCCAGAACTTTGAAATGTTGGCAAATTTACCCCTTCAATTAGTTTTGTTAACGGAAATTCACATGTCAAATTATGAGGTAATGAGACTAAATAAATTAGTGAAATTACAAATTAACCCCCTTATGCTAAATATTAAATATTTAAAGAATTTCAAATTAATCATAATAAGGATCACAATTTAAAAGATCAAGTACGATCTTATTGAAAAAACAAAAACAAATAAAAGAACTTCTTACCACTATCACCAATTTAACAAAAGATCAAATGCTCAAACCCATCACCAAGGTTGGTTGTATGACATCGTGAGCTTGGAGTTGGGGAAAACCGTGAGCAGGTGGCGTGAGGGATGAAAATATTTGCCTCACGGGGTGGGAATGTATTTCCAAGGTTGCGGTGGAGGGGGGAAGTGGACTGAGGAGGCATCTTCACTCGGAAGGTGGAGTGGAGAATTTGATGTTGCAGATCCCGGTCGAGATGCGGGAAGGGCGGAGAGAGGGTTTTGCGTGCGACAGAGGGAAGGGATGGTCTAGATCCAGATTGGATAGATGGGACGAGATCTTGTCGTAGGCGATGGAGGACGGAGGAGACGACGTCGCATGTGGTTGGAAGCAGGTGGTTCCATGGGAGTCCTTGCAGTGTTCTTCGTGGGAAAGAAGATTTTTTTTTTTTTTTTCCCCTTTTCTTTTTGCACCAAACAAATCCCTTTAAAAAACCCTTTAAGTTTTCTTGTTATTTTACTGAAAACACCCTTAAGTTTCTCACAAAATTGTATGCCACATATGTTTTTTCCATCCAAAACTTAACTAAGGGGGTAAATTTGTTAATGATTTCAAAATTTAAGGAAAATGAATATTACAAATTAAAATTTGGAGGGTATTTTGTGACAATATTCTAAGTTTAATGAAAAAAATTATTAAATTTATCCTTTTTAAAATCATAGTACCTAAAATGATTAATTTCATGAATGCCTCACTATGTACCTTATTTTATTTTTCCTTTTGAATTATCAAAATCATTTATTTTACACCTTAATAAATACAAAGTCATTCAAATTGTCATTTCTATCTGATTCCATCTATATCTTAACGGTTTTACTGATGTAACATGCGATTAAACATTAATAAAGTTATTTTTAAAGAAATGATATTAATTAAAATCAATTTAATATTAACATAAATTTAAAATAAAAACAAAAATTCGTTTTTGCTCAACAACTCCTCTCCGATCATCCAGACTCTGCACTCACCAAGGCCAAACTTCATAAATTTCAGTATAATAAAAAAGTATACATTTTACTAGTTTTCAATAATATTTTTAAATTGAGATTTTTATATGAAAATAATATTTATTATCTTTTAATCACATACACGTCAGCATAGCTGTCAAATTAATAAACGGAATTGGATTGAGAGATTGTATGAATGACTTTACATATTTCAGAGAGTACAACGAAACGATTTTGATAATTTTAAGATAAAAAATTAGGTACAAGGGTATTCATTAAATTAATCCTACCTAAAATATGCCATTTCCCTCCTAATTCCTAAAACCTGTGAACAAACGAAGACGGGGATCAACCCACCGCAGACGTCAAGATGGACAGTCCCACTGAAACGGAGAGAATCAGAAACCCTAGCAATGGCGTCGGAGTAGGACCTACTGGGGGAGATGGGCCGAAGCCGAAAGTTGTGGTGATAATGGGACCCACAGGCTCAGGGAAGTCGCGATTGGCCATTGATTTGGGCTCCCACTTTCCCATCGAGATCATCAACGCCGATTCCATGCAGGTCTACCGGGGCTTGGATGTTCTCACCAACAAGGTTCCTCTCGACCAACAAAAAGGTTGATAAACTTTGTTCTCTGTTTTCATTTCGAATTTTGATTTGAAAATCTTGAAATTTGAAATGTGAAATATATATATATATATATATTTTTTGTTTTGTTTTGTTTGAAGTGAAATTTTTGGTTTGAAATTGCGCAGGAGTTCCTCATCATCTTTTGGGGACGGTGAGCCCAAATGTCGAAATCACGGCCAAAGAATTTCGGGACACTGCTGTTCCTGTATATTATAATTCACTTTTGTTCCTTTCGTTTTGCTTTTAATTTTATTTTATTATTATTATTATTTTTTTTTTGGTGTGTGAAATTTAAGGTTTGGAGTTCAGCAGTGTTGGGTTTTAGAAACTTCTAAAGATTATAGAAGAATCTATGATGTAATTTCCAGAAATATTGATATTAGCCCTTGTATGCGTTCTTCTAATCAACAAACTCCACCATTGATTTATGATTTAGCTAAAATTAACTGTGCTAGAAAAATCACACAATTAATTGAGAAGACAAATTTTTTTAAAGTTTTTATTTTGATTCATTCTTGATAAGTTTGTTGTTCCAGAAAAGAAAAAGACAAGCTTGTTGTCCTTAATTCAAACACATAATCTCTTTTATGAAAGGAAAAATAGGCTTTTATCATGGTTAATTTTGACTAAATGTGACATTGGAGATGAAATTTGTGTAATTAGAAAAACAGAGGGCGAATTTTGTCTGATTATAAAAGAAGTATAATAAATAATCTGGCTTGTTTTCACTGTGACTTCTGTTTTTTGTGTTGAATGCATTTAGTATTGTGATTTTGCTTCTGTTTTTCATTTAATAATCTCAATATTTCGAAAAAACAAAAATATTCTATTATATGGATTAAACATACGGGAGTATTTTGTCACTATCCTTTTCTATAAATTTGGTTTTGTAGTGGGCGAGAACTTCTTTTTGTATTGAACCTTTTCCTTCTTAATTTCATGTTATGAATTTCTGAGAATGCGTATTTTCAGCTTATTGATGACATCCTGTCCCGTAACTGCTTGCCAGTCATAGTTGGGGGTACAAATTACTATATACAGGTAAGTACCTGTCTCATTTTTTTATTTTTGCATAATCCCCTGAACTTTAGATTTTTATTTTTTTTTTGGGTGGCAATCAACTAAATAGGTACATAACAGTGTCTTTATGTTTATATGTTTTTTCTCGGTTTCTTTTTTTCAATATTTTCATTTGATTGTTGTAGTCATCTTGTTGATACTTTTCTATGTATTGGAATATTGTGCTATCATTGTTTTAATCGGCCGAGGTTATACTAGAAACCTAGTGTAATAAAATCTTCTTGGGCATTGAATACTCACTACTGCTCGATAGCTAACCCTGAATTTTTCTGTTCTTACATATAACTCTGTTGTTCCTTCTTCTAGCATTAGTTTATTCTTGTTTGAATCGCAAGGCTGCTGTCAGTTGTTTGTAAAGTTGATAAAAGTTGTCCTAAAAACAAAGTAGTCTTACTAATAGCTATTGTATAATTACCGAGTTTCTTTGGATGTGAATGGAGATGATTATTTCCAGTGACATGTAACTCCGTGTCTTATCATTTATGCGGAGTTTTCTCATTGAATTTTATTTTATCCATATTTTCACTTTGTTTATTATTTGTTTATTTTTTTGTATTCACTATATTCAGGCTCTTATAAGTCCATTCCTTCTAGATGACACAGCCAAAGCTATGGATGATAATTGCTTAAGCAGCTCTACAGGTAAATAAGCAATTCTTCTCCTTCAAATTTTTGTGCTCTCAATTTTGAATGTCTACAGCTTCACATTGCTTAAGCACCTCTCCAGGTCAATTGCAGCTCTTCTCGTTAATTTTTTCTTGAATACTTACAGCTTCACCACGTCTCACATGCAGGAGATGCAGAATCATGCTGTAAGATGGACTGTCTTGGAATGAGTGATAGCTACGACCATCTTAAAAGCATTGATCCAATTGCCGCAAATAGAATCCATCCAAACGATCAGAGAAAAGTAGGCTATGAGCTTTTTGATGTGTTGCTTTTGTCCTTGAAATTTGTGGACATGGGTGGTTCTTTTATTACTTGCTTGTTTTCACACATATTTGTTTGTTTAGCATCTCTTGATATTGCGAATACCTTAATTCCTTGCTCCCGTGAAAACAAGTTTTTATTATCCCTTGATTTTTTTGGAACACTTGCTATTCTTTTCCCTTTTTCGTGTTTTGATTAAGTGGAACAATATATGGTTAAAGATTAGGATTGTGTAAACATATAGAGAAGGGTCCACATCAGACAACCTAACTTATATCTTATCACACGAATTTATGTGTATATTCAAGTGTGATATACGTATGACTTGCAGATTTATTTCTTTTGATTGTCTTTAGAGAAACTTGTATTTTTTTTTGTATTCAAATACCAAGTTGTTTGAATAAAGTTTTTCTTCATGCTTTTTTGCAGATTAATCAATACCTAAGCTTGTATGCTCGTTCCGGCATTCTCCCTAGTGAACTTCTTCAGGGGAAAGCCGCAGAGGTTTGTCATCCTTGCAAGTGTTTAGTGTTTTATTTATTTTTTAATATTTACCATCATCGTGTTAGAATATTATTTTTCGACCTTGTGTTTCTCATTCTGAAAAATTGATGCCTATGATCCAATCTATCAAACCGAGTGAAATCTGCATAGAGTGTTTTTTTTTTATTTTTAATTTAATTTTTATTTTAATCTCTCTGTTTCTATCCCTCTCTCTCTCTCTTCAAATGCTTACTGGCATTAAATAAATAAACTGTTGAAGTCTGGAATTGAGAACTTGTCTCTGCTTGTTCTCATTTATATGAATTAATACCAGCAAGCGATAATCTAAAATTTTTATTTTTTGATATTATCTACAATAATGTTTGTGGCAGGGCAGAACTGGGGTCAAGTTGAAAATTTCAGATACAATTGTTCTTTCATATGTATGGATGCATCTCTCCCCGTGTTGGATCGATATGTGGAACAAAGAGTCGATCACATGGTAGATGCTGGATTGCTTAACGAAGTCTATGATATCTTCAACCTCAATGCAGACTATACTCGAGGTTTGTTGCAGGCTATTGGTGTTCGGGAATTTGAGAATTTTTTGAGAGATAACGTTGTTGGAGATGGTTGTAATAAAGGAAGTTATTCAACTGGTGGCTCCATCACGTCAGAGGACATGGGTGATAAGATTTTGAAAGAGAATATGAGGGCAATATTGAGTTGTTCTCGTGACTGCAAGGCCAAGATTCTATTAAAAGAAGCAATTGACAAAGTCAAACTTAATACTCGAAGACTCATTCGTCGTCAGGTAAGCATAGATTATCCAATATTGAGCCCTTTATAAAATTAGAACATTTTGCACTTCATGTGACTCTAAATTTCAGGTTAGTATGTGATGGACACTTTACTACTACCGTTAAATTTAAAAAATCGACTTAGTCTTAGGTTTAGGGTCCAAAACTGCCAAAAGTAATTGAGTTCGGGATTCAATCAGGCCATATTTTTGTCTGATTTTTTCTTGTCTATCACATTCAGTACAAAGCTTAGTTGTTGACTGCTTGATTTTTTCGACTTCAAAGTGTTATAAATTATATTATATAGCTGTTATAAACCGAAAGTTTCTTGCTCCAACTTCCAATTACATTGAGAATTAACCCACACTTCCAGACTGATTAGACGTGTGAAATTTCTTGATTCTATTGAATTCTACTGTAAAACTATTCCAAGTTCATGGAATTAATCTAGACTTCCATCACAAGTCAAACATGGTATTATTCATCCCCAAAAAGAAAAAAAAAACCCCGGAAATATTGTATAATTTAATTTTTTGGTGTATCAAATGTCATAGTAAAACTTTAATGCTTTACAGAGACGCATGATTCTTCGGCTGCAGAAATTGTTTGGATGGGACATACATTTCATGGATGCAACAGAGTCTATATTGAGTATTGTCCTTTTCCGCCCTGTTCTTTTTTATTTTTAATTTTTATAATTGTGTGCATGTTGTCTGTTGGCCGCTGAGAACCTGTAACTTACACATTAGTCTTAAGGCGAAGTAATTTTTCATGTTGTAGGTAAATCAGCTGCTATATGGGAACAACAGGTGGTTGAACCAGCTGTGAAAATTTTAAGATCTTTCCTTGATCAGGAAGCGAGTTCAGTGCCTGGTAAGGACGCTCCAAATGACACCAGAACAAGAATACTTGACAGGGGATTGTGGACACAGTATGCATGCAAGGTTAGCAATGCAATGCTTATCAATCAGGGGATGGTCTCTGTCGTCTCGTTCTTCCACCTCGTGTTTCATTTTAGTGTTCTGAGTTTAGCGGATTCTTTTAGATCGGGATGCTGTCTAAATTGACATTTGTGACTTTTCTGTTTGCAGGCTTGTGGGGACAGAGTTCTTAGAGGAGCGCACGAATGGGAACAACACAAACAGGGTCGTAGTCATCGCAAACGGATATCTAAACTACGTAAGTCTCAAGGATTTTCCTAAGCTGAATGGCTGCAATATCTAGGATCGAATTAGACATCGATTTGGGAAGTCCTTTTTGTGTTTTCTGGATAGAGATGGAATTCAATGATTTATTCATTCACTCGAACTGGAAATTAAAACTTTGCTAGATTGGCAGCATTTGAGAACCTCAGTTTTCCTTACAGATATGGGGATAAGCAAAAAAGAAGAAAATAGACGAACTCTATTTACGTCTGGAACTTCGTGCTTTGGTGATATGGATTATTCTGCTAGTGTGAGAACAAACAATATATTTTAAAAAAAATGCTAGGGACACCAACTTCAATCCCTATTTTCATGCACCAACTTACATGGCATGTGACGTGGCATTCCACCTCAGATGCCAACTCAGCTCATCAATTTTTTTGCTAATATACCCCTACTTTTATTTTCGCTCTCCTGTGTACACCTAATTTTTCTCTCTCTTACCTTTGTTGTCATCACGCTCTTCGAGGACCTTTCCACTTCCCATCAGAGCAAAAACCTGGAAATCTAATGCATTTAAAATAAATTTAAAAGACTTTCTTCCATAAAAATAAATAAAACCCAGCAAATCTTCTTTTTCACCTTCCTCTTCCTATTCCTTCTTTTCAGTTTTCAGTGTTCATCATTGCCTATAGCTGCAAATCTGATACATTAAGCAAAGTTTCTTCCGTATGATCTCTCACCGTCCTCTTCTCACTCCGATTCCAGCCCTTAGGTGTTGCAGCACAGCAACGATGGATTTTTTTTTTTTTTTTTCACAAACTCTGTTTTGGAAATACGGCCTTTTCTATTTGGAAATTCTATTTTGGTTCTTTAATTTGTTTATTCAAGGGTTTCACGATTTTTTGGCTATGCAGATTCATGATTTTGTCCTCTTTTTAGTTTGGTTTTGATTTTTTTTTTGGCCGAAAAATAGATCTGTTATTGAAGAATTTAACCAGTCATTGAAAAAGCTATTTCACTTCATTCTCAGAGCAAGTTGACAAAGACTGAGCAACACTATTAACACTGCGCTTAACCTTTAACTCACAATTATGTGGCAACAGAAGCATCTAGAATACAGATCATCTCAACGTTAATAACTTAAAATAAGGGAGAGGAGGAGAAATAATGAAGGACAAGACTCAGTTTGATTTAAAAGCATTTTTGCAAAATTTGCAGTATCGTCTCACAAGCACTCGAGGCCAACCTTTAGCTGTGGCCAGCGAAAAAGGTTGCTAAAATCAAGAATTTACATGACAGTGCCAAATATACTGTGAATTTACTTCTGAATTTTTGGTCTTGTGTGGATTTGCTGGGGTTTTTTTTTTAAATTTTTTTTCATTTTTTTATTATGAAATAAGCTTTATTTAAATAATAATAAAATAAAAAAATAAAAAAAACCCTCAGCATTGAAGGTTTATGAACATATGGTGGAAAGCTAGAAAGGCGTTTGAGAATGAGGAAGAGGACGGGGAGAGGAGATAGGAAATAAGAGAGAGAAAAGTGGGTGAGTTAGAAGAGATGAGATAGAGAAATTAAAAGTAAAAGGGGCATTTTAGTAAAATAATTAGGTAAATTAAAATAATTGACTTGGCATGTGAAGTAAAATGACACATCACTTGCCATGTAAGTTGGTGCATAAAAGTAATAATTAAAATTGATAGTCTAACTTTCCTCAACATTTGTTTGCCTGAATTTTTGTTTTACCTTTTGTCAATAAAAGGAAAAAAGTAGAAATTGTAATTTATCAATAAACTAGTTCCATAACACGTGTTTTGTGCATGCGAAATAGACCAAAGTAAAAAATAAAAAAAAATAAAAAAAAAAGAAATGGTGCTATGTGGTAGTGATTGGACTACCACTTGGGGATAAAGGAGGTGCCACATGACAGCTCAAGAGCGGTGACGGGGATGTCGCGTGACAGCCCTATAACAGTGAGCCTTGAAGAGTCATTGGCAGGCAGAGAGAAAATAATAATTGAGATGGTATAAAGTTAGAAAGTTAATTGGGTGGTGCAAAGAGAAAATAATAATTGAGATGGTATAAAAAATTGTTTGAGTAAGGATGCATTTACAAAAAATTGTATTTCAGGATGGAAAAAAAAAAAAGAAAAATACAAATTAAAAATGATGTAAGAAAGCAAATAAAGAAGAGATCGGCACGCGGACGAAAGTGAATAATAATTTTAAAGAGTAAAAAGAACAAAATATATATTAATCAAAAATTTTCACACAATTTGGATTGATATTCAACTTAGGGCCAAATATTATGAAAAAATAGTAGTTAATATTCTGAAATGGTCATGAAGGAAAAAAAAATAAGTATGTATTTATTTGAGAGAAGTTTTTGAATGAGGTAGAGGAGAAAAAATTTTAGCAATTAAAGAAAAAGAAAGAGAGAAAAGAACAGGGAAAGAATGAAAGAGAATAAAAAAATAAGAAATGAAAAAAATGAGGGAATGACATGTATTCATCTTAATATATATATATAGATATATAAAAGTCAAATGCTCCTCCCTCTTTTTGACACATGTGTGAAATAGATAAACAAAACAAAATAAAAACTAAATTTTTTTTAAGTTATTATTTTTATTTATAATTGTCTCGTCCTCGATTTAAGACCCACGTAGAATAGTTAAAAAAAACATAAGAAAAAATAAATAAAAAGTAATATTTTTATTTTAAAATGCCACGCGGTGGGCTTAGGACCCACCACATGGCGGGATGGGGGGCAAGGACGAAAGACACTATTTTAGTGCCTTTCATCCTTTTAAATAAGGTTAATAGATATATAGTATAGATAGATATAGATATTTAGAATCATAAAAAAGAGTTTTTATAAGTCAAAATGATTTTAAAATTTTTTAATAATCAGTAAAACATTAAAATGAAGTTTCAAAATCTAATCAGGAGGTTCTAATATAAGTTCAAATTCTAATTATAAGATTTTTTTTTTTGGAATCTTACTTTGTGGTTGAATTTGGAAAATTTTTTGGATATGAAAAGTGCTTATGAAATTATAAACACTTTAAAAAATAGCTTTTAGAATTTGAAAGGCAAAAGAAGTTTCTAGAAAGTCCTACCAAACAGGTCCATAGAAGGAGGTTCATATTGTATTCATCTTAGAATATGAAGTTGTATTTCATCTTTTCTTTTTTTTTTTTTAAAAAAAAATTTAATGGTGTCTTTACGTCTCTGAATCAACGTCATAACAAAAATTTACTAGTATCATAGGTGGTGATAAGGGATCCAATCTAAAGATCCACATGTCACAATCTAGGATCCAAAGCCCAATCCTACATATACTATAAATGGTAATCACTCGATGAGATGGATAATAATCACTCGATGATTTGTAAGGTTCAAAGGTTCTTTGCTTTGAGGGATCATTCCCCCCTTGTGGTGGATCACTTGCTTTTGAGCTCGTCTAATAAAATTTCTAGTAAAAAAATAATAATAATAAAATTTGAGTTGGGAGCATAGTCTTGGTGGACATTTCTCGATCACTATAGTATCATCTATGTTACTCTTCCATCATAATTAATCGCCTGTGACATGAGCAACTCGCTTATTGATAAGTTAAGTTAGGAAAATGGAGGATGCATAGAGAGTCTTAAGTGAATATCTCTCGATCATTATGTCACCACAATCGATATTACCCTTTCACCATAATTAATTGCCGGTGTCATAAATAGCTCACTTAGTGATAAGTTAAGTTAGGAAAATGGAGTATGTATCAATTAGAGGCAAGAGGCTCGATGATGTGCAGCATTTAGACGTTCAACTCCTGCGAACATATATGAAATGAGTTCAGATCTGCTATCTCATTTTCCTGTCTCAAAGGTTGTCCCCTCAATAAGTTTTTGATAACCCATCAATTTGTTTAATAATTTTTAATATTTAGCATTTTTTATAAAGTTAAATTCTGAAATTCGGATGAAATGACATGACACTATTAAGGGGACAACCAATGAGACAGGAACTCTAGGATATCAGATCTCGATTCATATGAAATACACACATTTTATTCTTTCGTTGATAAACCAATTATTTTCAAGCAAAATCCAGCCGGAATAAGAGGGATGAGATGTAAACAAAAAATTTACATGAGAAATACAAATTTTATTTAACTTTCAGATATACTGGGATCCGAGATCATAACACCGAAATGATATTTTTATAGAATTTTGCTGTTAAAAAAATTGTGAAGGTTGGCCTCGAGATTAAAAAAAAAAAAAAAACTTTATCACCGTAACAGTGCTTAATTGAGTCTAACTAAATCTATTCATATATTTGATCAGCAAAAAAAAAAAAAAAAAAAGTAATTTATTAATAATCTTATTAGCCAGAGCCTTCAATAATTACTCGACATAAAAGTATTGATTAGAACTTGGCAGAAACAAAGAAACATTGATTAGAAATTTGTTTATGGTGACTTAATTGTCTCCTTATATAGTCAAATCACAATCACTGGGATGGAAGATATAATCTGTGACATAAAATATAGAAAATAGTGTTGTCCTAATTAACTTTCAATTTGTGATGATATATAATTAAGCATCTTATTTAATCCAGAAACACCTAGCTGTAAGGAGACTTTATACAAAGAGCCAACTCTCACGTTCATTCATGCCTCTCACGATTACGAGAGGCGCAAAAAGTTATCCATAATGATATAGACATGAATGGGATACAAACTAATTAATAGGATTATTTTCACCTGTCCCTCATTTAACTTTGGGGACAATTTCAGTTTACTCAATCCACTTGAGAAACTCTCACTTTACCTTTTAAACTTTAACTTTATCTCATTTAACATACATCAAAAATGGATAAAAAAAAGAGAGTGAAATTAGTCTTACTTGACTATTTCGATTAAAATTTCTATTAAAAACAAAAAAGAAAAATATCTTGTGATTGTTTTAACCTCCTCTTTTTCTGTTTGTTTTTAACAGAAATTCTAACATAGGGGATGAATTCAAAAATCAAGGGGTAAAGTGAGAGTTTTCAAATCTCAGGAGACAAAATAAAGTGATCTTAAAGTTGAGGGGCACAAAAATATTCTAACATGGGGGATGAATTCTAACAGAAATTCTAACATAGGGGATGAATTCAAAATTCAAGGTGTAAAGTGTGAGTTTTTAAAACTCAGGAGGCAAAATAAAGTGATCTTAAAGTTGAGGGGTACAAATAAGAATAACGATCCTAACTAAAAATTGGTTTTCTTTGAAAAGCTAAGATAAGTTGTTTTGTTGGTCCCCGAACTCTTAAGTAAGTGAGAGTTTGATAATTGATCTTTTATTTTTTATTTTTTTTTTGTTTTTTTGTTTTTTTGTTTTGGTTAAAATATCCCTTGTAAAAAAAAAAAAGTGTGTTTTAGTCCTTTTGTTAATACTAGTGGTGAGCACGTGCCCCATACGTGTCATGCACAATTGAAAAAAAAAAAAAAATAGAGTAAAGCAAATGAAAAGTTATTGGGAGATGTTATAAGAAGATAATAGTTGAATAGGTAATATGGAAAAAAATTTTAGGTAGGGATACATTTGAGAAAAAAAGTTTAAATTGAGGCTAAAAAAAATGAAAAAAAGATGAAAGGAAAAAAAAAAAAAAAAGAAGAAGAATATACCATATGTCAAGTGAAGAAGGTATTATAAAAAAAGGGCACTTTGGCTTTTTTAATATAATAAAGAAGATTAGACAAAGGATGAGAGTATAACAATAGCGTAAGAGCGATGAGGGAGGTCATCTTAGCTTGTGGAGGTTGGATTGAACATACCAGTGCATGTGAGGTGCCTCTTTACATCCTCACTAGATTTATCTTCATGAACTACGATGCCTATTGAAACATATCTCTTGAGTTTAAGGCAAATTGTGCTAATTGGAAAGATAAACTTTCTACTTTTATAAAATCATTGTTTGATTTATTCTTAAGGGAAACGAAAATTATGATATTTTCTTAAATTCGGTGGCATGTTGCAATATATAGGTACTATAAGTCGGGAAATAATGAAACGTGATGGTTCTATAACTATAGTATATAAGGAACTAATATATGTCTAAATTCATCTAAAATTTGGAGAAAATTAGATAGAAGTCATATTTTCAACACCATAGTTTGAGGGGGATTTCAAAAACTATATCAAGGGACATGTTACATTTCAAGTTCATTGAGCATACTAATATAAGCACCATAGTTTGAGGGAGATTTCTAAAACTAATCTAATACTAATCCTAACTTCAACCCAAAAACAAAAGAGAAGTCGATGAAATAATCACATTAATTAACATGCAAACCTCAAACAATTCAGGTTTTTCTTTCTTAAAAATTCTTTGGTACCCTACTGATAATATACCATTAGATTTTTATTAAATTCTATTGCGATTTTAATGTATTAGTTTATAACTGTGTATTACATAGGATTTTTTATTTTTTGTTTTTTTGACTGTATAAAAAATTCACTTGAGTAATTATAACGACACTTCACATATCATTACAGTTGGCTTTTCTTTTTAACATTCATCTCTTATAAAATTAAAGAAAATAATAAACTTGAAATAAAAATTTTAACTTATCGAAAAACTTTACTTAAAATTTAGAAAACTCTAGAATTTTTTTAAAACTATATCAAAATAGTATTCATAATTAAAATAAAATTTTTTTAAACCCATTTCATGAAATAAAATTTAAGTCCATATGAATCATCTAATTAAATAATAATAAACTAAAATCTCAAAACTTTATTTAAAATTAAAAATATTCATCCCATAATCATTCCTCCCGTTTTTCTATCACACATCATCCTGCTTCCACTCCAAGCTCTTTTAAATGCTACATCTTACCATTTCCTTTTATCTACAACATGAATTAACTTTAAATAAGCAAATGTTTAGTAAGACACTTAAATCTCACAAACGTAAATAAATATTTTTTTTATCATCATAAATATAAACATCATTTAAAAACTTGTTAACTTTTAAAACCGTCATATATTGAGCCCGGTGTTGTACGATCATAGCGCTCTAGTTAAAAAAGAAGTGGGTTAGCAAATCCCAAACGAATGGTGACAAAAAGTCTGCTCACTAGACAACAACATCATCATCATCATCAAGGGTGTACAACGTCATTTTAAAACATAAAAATACATATGCATACATATATATATATATATATATATATACTTTTCATTAAAACGTCATCATAGGAGAAGTATTAATTAAGATCATAACAACTTCATCAACATCAGAACATATACTTCTCAAATCTTTGATTCATGTTGCAGGTAAGAGTATACTTACTTAAGCGCCTTACTTAACATTTTTAAATTTTACCGACAGTGACAAGCGATTGAGGTCTCAAGTGCTCGCCTTTAGAACCATTTATGCTATAAATAATAAAAATAAATAAATTACTAAAAATCTTTAATAATTCATCAAACACTTCCCTCATAGTGTAACAGCGCTAATAGGCATATTACATCATTCAATAAGATCAAAATACAAAAATCCAACAATTACACAAAATTACAAAACTTTACAAAAACTGGCAGCTCAACCTCTGTCTCTTCAAAAATTTATAATAATTCTTACAGGACTCCAAATGATCTACACTAATTTAAAATAAAAGTAGACATCTGGAACTTTCTAACGGTACCTAATTCATTAATAACAGAGACCGTTTGTACCCTCAAAAATAGTTTTGAATCTGATCACCAAAATTTTACAGAAACTGATAGCCGGACCTCTGCGCTTTCAAAAATTCATAAAACTTTGTACAGCATTCCAAATGATCTGAAATAATTTTAAACAAAAGTAGACATCTAGATCATTCTAACGGTACTTAATTTGTTAAAAACAGATACAGTTTGGATCTTCATAAATAGTTTTGAAATTTGATTACCAAAATTTTATAGAAACTGACAGCCAAATCTCTACCTCTTTAAAAAATGATACAAATTCACACAAGTATCCAACAATCTGAGGCCGATTTCAAATGAAACTAGACATCTAGGGCTTTCTAGTGATATAAAATTCATTAAAAATGGAGTTCGTTTGCATCTTTAAAATTAGTATCATAAAATCTGAAAATTTCCAGCAATCAAATCCGAAAATTTTATTTAAAAAAAATTAAAACCTAAAATCATCACCACAATAATATGACTCACACACATAAAAAAAAATGCAGCCTAAGGCATGTTGTTAACATAAAAACTAATTAATCACCATACCAATAAAATCATGAATGAAACTATGAAAAACCTAAAATCGTCTATTTGATAAAAATCAACCATCAACAAAACATATATATTTTCAAGGTAATAAACTATCGTTAATCAATCATATAGCCTCCCGCAGTCATCATTTCATGGATATTTCTTATTATCTCCTTAAACTCACAAGAAGAAACTCATCAAGAAAGTCTCTCAACAACACCCCCGAAAGATCCCAAACCGAAAAGACGATAAAGAAAACATACTTTGATTTCCTAACAATTTCCTTGATCTCTGACAAATTACAAATGGTATCAGAGCCTATATCCAACCGGAAGTATGGCCAATGAGGACGTTGGGCCTCAAAAGGAGGGATGATTGTAACAGTCATCAATTCCTATAAGTAATGGATTAGCTGTGCAGTCCCACATTACTTGGGAATAGATATATGTGATGGTTCATAAGTAAAGGGATCACCTCTTAATGGTATAAGGCCTTTTAGGGTGAGCCCAAGAGCAAAATTGTAATGGCATAAAACCCAAAGCGGACAATATCTTACCAAAGGGAGGCACGGGTAGTTACAGTAATTTGTATACTTTTTTAGTTATAATATGGAAATTTTTTTGATAGGGTGTGAAACAAATCTCACCAAGTAGAATACATATACAGTTCTGAATCGTCCATTTAACTTCCACTAAAACTATTGTCATACTCTTCTTATTGTACTGCAATAATGATGTAATCTTAATTTTCAAAATTATGTCAAATGATCGGTATTATTTTGCACCTGATTATAAAAATACTCTTTTTGCTTATATATATATATATATATATATATATATTTTTAATTTGGGAATGAAGCGATTCAAACTCTTCACCTTATGGTAAAATCAGCCGTGAAATTATTATTAGGCTATATTTGTAATCACATTTTTTCTTATAATTTTAGTCTTTTGGATTATTCTCATGTTTCATATCTATATATTCCCAAATTTTAGGGCCACCTCCACTTTTTCGTTGAATTTTGAATTTAACTATAAGTTACCCCTATTATCAGAATTTCAGTTAAAAACTAACTGAAAATAGGGGAATTTGTCTTACTAAGCCCATTTTATTAGGAGTTTTATAAAAAAAAACAAAAACAAAACAAATCGAAAAAAACCATATGATTGCACTTAACTCGTTTTTTTCTGTCTGTTTTGAAGTGAAATTCTGATAGAAGAGGTAAAGTAGGGTTAAATTAAAAGTTCAGGAAATAAATTGAGGGTTTTAAAATTCAAAAGATAAAGTGAGAGTAATTCTAAAATTTAAGGATATAGATAAAAATAATCCTTAATTTTTCTATTTTGTAACTAAATTTGTACATGGAGACATTTAAAACGGAAAATATGAGTGAAGTAGAAAAGGCTAAATTGATGAAATTTTCACAAAAACTTTCCTTTAATACCCATGAATTATTTCTACCATAAAAGTTCCTCAAATTTTTTTTCCCCCAAGAACAAATCAATCGAACGTAGAATCACATGGGGGCATAAAGTTAATAACTTTCCACCTCTTTGCCCTCTTGTCAAGGAAAGGCCCTAGCTAGCTAAGTTTAAAAAAGATTCCTTAAAGATATGAGTTCTCATATGCCATGATAATGCCCTCCATTTGTTAGAGTCCAATATACCTTGGAGTGCTACACGTCACATGGGCAAGGACATGGAGAAAAGTCCATACATAAAACTATGACAAATTTTAAATTTAATTAAAAGGTAACTGTATTATAAAAAGAACCTAGAGAGATGGTAAAATATTTGCTCTCTCAGATAAAGATATTATGTTCAAATCATCACTATTATAATAATCGGGATATAGAATAATCCATTTTAAAAAGAGATTCATAAGGAGTTTTTCTTTTTTTTTTAAGTTATCTCGGTGTATTTTCTATTCCTATAATCCTCTTTGATCTTTGGATAAAAAAAAGGAAAAGAAAAGGAAAAGTTTTGTATGCAATGTGATGATAACATTTGGCAGATACATCATTATGTGCCAGCCCTAGAAGGACTCAAAATGTCGAGAAAACAGGGTACCAGCAAAAGCTAGCTAGCTAGGGTTTTGGACTTTGGTGGGACCCCCCCTTTCATGTGCAAAAGCAAAGGCCACCACAGATTGCAGTATTGGTCGGCAGTTTTTCTTTTCTTAATTTTAGTTTATTTTTTCGGCCTTTTTAAGATATAGGTGCTCCTTACGGATAGTGCACATTTTTGTCTTTGAAACCGATAAACATCACATCACAATAAAAAATATATATATATACATAGAACATGTAGTTTTTGATATAGATCCAAGAGATTAAATAATAACCAATAGGTATATTTTCTTTATTTTAAATTTTACTATTTACTATTTAGATCTTCTGCTCATTTATTTATTTATAATTTTTAAGATTAATCTCAAAAGTGAACTTTATATATATATACTAATGCTTCGTTTGACATTTTAACTCGATTTCAATTAAATTATATTATTTCATCTAAGTTTTTTTTTCTTTTCTGAAAAGTCAACAAAAAATTTTAACTAATTTTTAAAAACTCAGCCAACTGTAATTTAAAATTTTTATCTTCAATCGGCAAACCATATACAAACTAAGTCTCATTTTCATCTGTAATATTAAAAATGTCCTAAAATTGACCCCAATCTATCTTAATATACATTGTAAAACTAGTCCCTCAGCTTTAAAATCAATGAACATTTCAATAAATTTTAAGACTAGATTAACTAATTGCACAAGGGTTTGGTATGCGTTCATATTTTGTTAATTAGTAAAGGTCCATCTGGTTTTTCTTTTAAATATATATGATATAACGTCTGATAGGACTCTAAGGGCATTTACAATCTATTTCAATTATCCAACTACCCATCTGCACGACCCTAACGTTGTTTTCCGCCATTTATTTTCTGACTTTGTGACACAAATAGATCATGGTTAGTTTCGTAACGTTTTAAATTTCAGGAATTGGTGTAAAGTTCGAGGATTATTTTTGACATTTTTTTTGAGGACTTGATACGAGATAAACGGATTAATAAGAACCAACTTAGTTAGGATGTAGTAACTTCTCTTCATGTCAGTTATCTCGCTCTTATTTTTTTATTTTTATTTTTTCAGAAACCCTTTATTTATTTATTTATTTTAATTTTATGACTGTTGACTGCTGTGGTTGAGAGACGAGGATGCTGACCGGAGGTGCTAGTTGTTCCCATTTCTAATTCATTCACCGTTCTTCTTCTTTTTTTTTTTTTTCCTTTTTTTTTTTCTGACTTGGAAAATCAACTCATTCTTTTCTTCCATGATTGGAAGATTCTTGTAGTTTCAAACTTAATAGTTCCATCAATATAAAAATTACTGGATGGGTCACGGAATTACTTGATCTACGACTTGACAAGAAGCAAACATATATATATATATATATATGTATGTATGTATCGAGTATGTAAGACCGTGTTTTCCTAATGTGGGTAAAAGGTGTTGAGAAGTATGTTAGAGACATGAGCTTTCAGAAAAAATTTTGTAAAAGCTCTGGTGTGGGGTTGGTGCTTGTAGAGAGACTTGTTAATAACATTTGTTTTGAGATGCACCGAAATTTTTTTTCCCCCTTAAGAATAAAAATTACACTAAATTTTGAGACAGATTGTATCTTTTGTCAGTTTAGATATTTTAGCCCCTTTTATTTTGATTCTCCACCCCCCTTATTAGGTTAATGTCAAAAGAAGAATTCTACGGTAAAGGTTTTGAGGAAAAAAAAAAAGATATATCAGATTTGTATCGGAATCTATCAGTTTTGTCTACTTTATTTTAATGTGATTTTGACCATATTGGATCATGTGAACAAAGTTGGTCGTGAGGGCTAGGAGGCAAAAGCTTTCTAAAATATTGAATTGTAGATACTGTCCAAGAAAGGAGAAACCGACATTTTGGTGATTGATTGCAGCCAACACGAGTGGTGCGAGATGGGGTCGGCATCGGGGGGTTGGAGAGAGTAAACAGTACTACAAGAAGACACATCTCACTGTGGAGTTTGGCACATAAACAAACTGCTATGCAATGTGTCATGAGGACTATAAATGTTGGCCTTTGGGGTCTTGTTTTGCTCGCTTCTCAGTGTGTGTTAGTGCAAACTTCGTTTCAAAAAAAGTTGGGCTATGGGAGACTTCAAGCACTTGGTGATTGTCAAGTTCAAGGAGGATGTGGTTGTCGAAGATATTTTGAAAGGCATGGAGATTTTGGTTTCCGAGGTTGATGCCGTCAAGTCCTTTGAATGGTAACCTTTTGTAAACTCGTTAGTATCACTAGTAGAGATATGTGAGATTGATTTTGCCCTTGTTGTTTAGAACTTCCATTTCATTTACTTGTATTTTATCAACAAGTGTTCATCACCATATCTAAGTGGATCCAATTGCACTTCTCTCATATAGTACCATAGATCGATATCCTGTCGTTTGAAAGATGTCCATTTTCAAGGTTTATCAAATGTTTACATGTCGTGTGTTTCTGAAAGTTACATATGATTAAAAATTATGTTAAATTAAAAAAATATATATATACAACACTAACAGAATCGGATACGAATTCAACGGTTTTAAACAGAGCCTTTACTGGTAGCGAATTCTGCACGAATGCATTTTCTATGAAAGTGTATGCTTAATTTGTTATGTGTTGTATCAGGGGACAGGACGTGGAGAGCTTAGATGTGCTTAGACAAGGCTTTACTCATGCCTTCTTGATGACATTCAACAAGAAAGAAGACTTCACTGCATTTCAAAGCCACCCTAAACATCTTGAGTTCTCTGCAACATTTTCAGCCGCTTTAGACAAGATTGTGCTGCTCGATTTCCCTGCTCTTCTTGTCAAGGCACCCGCATGATCATCTAGAAGATATTTTAGCTCTTTACATATTAAAAAAGCTTTTGGAGAAAATACTACTTGTATTTGTTATTTTGTCTTGTGTGTTTATGATCAGTATGTTTTTCGCTTGTAAAAATCATGCTTAATTATGCAAATCATTAAGTTTGATGACTCAGTATGGAAATTCCCAAGCCGTTTGGCAATCTACTTGTAGCCTTTGATGAGCAGATTAGAACTTACCAAATACAAAATGCGAATATCACATAATTAAACACCCAAAAAAAAAAAAAAAACAAGAATAACATTGATTTGGTCAAGAGCCTATTCATAACTGAGTGAACGCCTATACATATACTGTTATATATATGATAGTATGGGATTCGGTCATGTAAAAACTACATAAGAGTGATGAAAATCAATAATTGAACTATCGACTTGCGATTTGACTACAGATTCAAGTTCTGCAGCAAGACTAATGTCAGATAGACAATAAATATTATAAGCTGAAACTTATGAGCATCAAGAGCACAACATATATACGGCAGAAGTGTCATACTATAGTATGTGATTTTGCTATCTCAGAGGTCGTCCTACGTATGTTTTCGCATTATTTAGACTCATATTATCTAGTAGGATGTATCCATCAAGTAATTAGCACTTATTGGACTGTTTTTTATTTTTATTTTTATTTTATTATTTTTATTTTTATGCTGAACAAGGTTGGTGTTGAATAGTAGTGCTAAAAAATGGGGACCTAGAGAGAGAGCAGAAATGAATATATTTTTGACTTTGTTGCTACATCTTATCCTCCGCTTACATGATGATTTGTGAACAGATAATTAGCGCTAATTGAGGCGGTCCCATATTTACTGTCTTGCCGGCCACAATGAAATCCTCAAAAATCAAACCACAAGGTTCAAAATCCAAAATAGAAAGGCAACCCTAGTAAGATTTTCGAATGAATACCACACGATCTTACTGAACAAGATTCGTTTGTGAAATAAAGAGAATGTTGCAGGAATTAGTAAAGTATGAGGAAAAAGTGGTATTCTGTATTCCACAAAAGGGTGGTGGCAAGAAAATCTTACTTAGAGTCTTCGTTTTTAGTAGCTCGTAAGGTCGAGCCGTTACAAAGTCTAGTATTTGGCAAAAACACTCTGTGTTGCCTCTTGAAGCTTTGAGCTGATAGTTGTTATTCCGGAATGGTGCTGAGCCAGGAGGCGGGAAGACACATTTATCTCTCTCCCTTTTTTTCTTTAAAAAAAAAATAATAATAATAAAAATAAATAATAAATAAAATCAGATTTAAAAAAAAAAAAAAAGTTTAGGTCCTTGAACATGCCGAATCCCACAAAGTCCCTCCCAAGTTATGTGTAGTTTTCCTTCTATATTTTTGGCAAAATTTCCTCTTGGAGGTTAAGTTGAAAGAATTAAAATAAAAATTCGCATAGAAAAATAAATTTTTTTTTTTTTTTTGGGTATTACATGGAAAAAATCCCCGCCGACAGGAATACTGTTTTAATGTGTTAAAGTTTTATGAGCTTCTGTCAATTTTACATATATTTTTTTATTCAGATAAGATTTCAAACCAAATATAACATTCACAGCGCTAAAAAAAAAAAAAAAAAAAGTACTAGACACAAAGTGACAAGGATACCTACCCAAAAGAGCTCGAAGAAATAACGTGAGAATATGAATAGTGGAAAAAATTGTTCCTTTCAGGCTTTTCAGGAAAAAAGCAAAGCAATGGCTTAGGCCTCGTTTGCTTCACCAACTCAAACTCAAAATTTTCATATCAGTTTTTGTCTTTTTCTGAAAAAGTTTTTTGTCTTTTCTGAAAAAGTTTTTTGTCTTTTCTGAAAAGTCAACAAAAATTACTATTTAAACTTAAAATTTCCAACTCAAACCGTTTCACCAAACGGACCCTTAGAAAAAGCTAATAAAAGTGGAAGTAATATTCAATAACCCATAAAAATAAGATACCCTATCTATCTCAAACTTGTCCTTTTTTATTTATTTGCTCTAATAATCTAAAGACACCAAAGATCCATCAAATATTCTTCAGTGTCAAAGATCAAAACAGCCAAGAAGTAGGAGACAACAACAAGAACAACAACATGAGAGGATTATTCAAGAAATTCCTCCACCTTCCACAGCTTTTCCTTCTTACAATTCTCAGTTTCTCATGTCTGACTATTTCCTCTGCTGTTGCTTCTGAAGATGCTCTGACAAGAACTTGTGGCCAAATCCCAATTCAACAACCATTTTCCAATAATATTCAAACTTCAAATCAGTACTCAACTCCATTGAATCACATGCTCTTCTGCAAATCTCAGAAGCTCTACTTCAGAACCTCACTTGGGCTTTTCCCAATCTCTTCAATTAATTACACAACCAAACTTCTTACCATTTCTCACCCTTATTCTTGTTCCAAGTCAATTCATTTTGTCTCTCCAATTCTTCTCTCAGCTGGTTTTCCCACACCTCCATGGCCCAATTCACTTCTCCTTTTCAACTGCTCAAACAGTAAAAACAATATTTCACCAGTTATCAGAAACTACACTTGTTCCCAAGCATGTGGAGATACTTCTAATTGCTTACTCGTTGACAACATCGAAAAGCTTGACAAGGGCTTTCATCCGATTGACTTAAATTGCTCGCACTACATTAGAGTATATAGGGAATATTCTTCGAATGACGACGACGATGATGATGAATTCAAAGGTTTCGAATTGGGGACGAGGATTTCTTTTGACATCCCGGATCACGTACCGAATGTCTGCAACGAGTGCGAAAAGCCTAATGGAAATTGCGGTGTCGGGTTGAGATGCATATGCCATGCAAAAGAGTGTAGTAAGAGCCCTCTTAACTGATCTCAAAAGCCTTGAAGGTTTGGAATTGGACCCTTTTGTTTTCAGTACTGATGTGGTGTTTTCTATATATCTATATATATATATATATATATATATTAAAATTATTGCAGAAGACAAGCTGATTTCGAGGGGTGGATCGATAAACAGTGTCGGCAATCTATTATTCTCTTTGGTTTGTTTTCTACTTGTGATGGTCTCAATAGTTGTGTTTTGATCATATAAGGGAAACTAACCCTTCGACAAAAGTGTTGGTTAGTTCTATTCATCCTTGTTTAAGGTCTGAATAACTTGAAGGCAATATTTATAAAAGCAATACTTATGAATAACAAGTAATATCAGTCAGATTCTAAATGTAATTATGTGTACGGAAATGATGAATCTCGGAGAAAAATTTCGAGCTTGCCTTTGTCAAAGGTTGAAAGGATGTCATTTTTGAAAGAAACTACTTGAATCCACCACCAAGGTGCTTAATGGAGATTTTGGATGGGTGCTGTTGCTTGGGATGTGGTTGATGTCATTTTCTCAAACCCTCATCCTTTTGTAATCATTTTGATAGGTTTCCTTTTGGTTGGGTTCCTAGGTCCTTTAGGGCTTGTTTGGCAAGAAGGAAAAGTTGGTAAGAGGGATACGGGTGTGAAGATTAGTGATTGAATTTCCAGACTTATGTTTTGTAAGAGCCAGGAGGGTTCATAGTAGGGAATACACTCGGTGAGGAAATCAAAATCCTTTACAAGAGTGGTTTTTGGTATAAACTAGCGATAATTTCACAACTAACTTCATATAAGATATAGAATCCAAATCTCCGTTTCTAAGTTAAAAAAAAAAAAAAAATCCTCTGTAAGAAGTTGAAAGGATTGAATAAGGGCATCCGTACTAAACATAATAAGTGACGGTTCTCTCTTCCTTCCATTCTCCTCACCTAGGTGTTATGCTTTTATGTTCTTTCTATTTTCTTTCCCTCTTTCCAATGACCGCTCTAAAGGCTTTTTTTTTTTTTTTTTTGGGAGATAGCTGGAATTCTTTAGACGGTGGAAATGCCACAGTATCTATTTCTTCTTGTGTGAGACCCTGTTAGCTCCACCTTTTTTCCCCTAATGGGAACATGACAGCTAAATGCAGGTAATGTGTCAAGAAAATCACAATCTTTTCAATAATTGAGAGCCCTGAAATGATACGGTAACACATTTTGATTGATAGCAAATCCTCCAGAATTTGATAATTCCTTGTTCAATAACGCATTTACTCAAAAAAAAAAAAAAAAAAAAAAAACCTCTACAATTTCATTGCTTAGAAGCAATGATGGAGTCGGAAATATTTTTTTACCAAGACACTATTAGAAATGATTGTTAGGGGCATAGTTATAATTTTTCTAGACATGTAAGCGTTAAATTAGAAAAAAAAAAAATGTAGATATAAAAGTGAAATTTCAAAAGTTGAGTGGTATAAGCTGGCTCCGCCACTTGCATACAAGTACAGTAGAGAAACTATTGGAGCTTACAAAGAACCCTAACATGATATCTTAAGCCATATACAAAAGTATAGTTTTATTCCAAGAAAAATAATAAGCAGATCTGGGAACCTCTTTTTTATTTTATTTTTTTCCCCGATCATGACTGGAGGAAAACATATATGTTGAAAAAAAAAATGATTACTTTTTTTGTTGAAGTCAGTTTGGAATAATGAAGATGATCCAGTGGGTCTACATAACAATAATACGGAAACACACTTGCAATTGCTATTGAATTGAGTTTGAACTAGACATCACAAAGGCAAAAATAATTGCAAAAAGAGAGGGAAAATGACAATGCCCAAACTCAAAATATACCCCCCATCAATATCAAATTTCTTCCATGGACATATACATATACATATATATATATATATATATATATATATACACACACACATACCTGCATAGACGGATCTAGTAAAGGAACGAGTGGGGAGCTACAGCTCCTACTGAATTTTTTTTCTTTTAATCTTATCCCAAAATTTTATTGTTTTTCTATTTTGCCCCACTAAAAGTTAAAAAGTTTCACATGGCCCCATTAAAATTAATAGTATAAATTTTTTTTTACTATTTTTCTTCTTTACTAGTGATAGCACGTGCTCATTTGAAAAAGAAATTTGATAAATCAAATGAAAAAATAATTATATATATCCAACTAAATTTTTATCTCCATGTCCACATGTTATTCTTTCAGCCATTTGTCTTTTGGTTCCATTTTATTTTTGACTTAGTTACTTCCTTTTTGGTTCGCTTTTCAATACTGTTGGTGATGATAAGAAAATATGGTGTCAAAAGAGAAATGAGTTAAAAAAGTTTTTAGTTGAATTAGTTAAAAATAAACTAATTTTTTCTAAGGTGGTGACAAGTATCAAAAAGAGAAAGAGGTTTAAAAAGTTTTTAATTGGATTGGTTTCTAAAGTGGTGACAAGTGTCAAAAGAGAAAGGGGTTAAAAAAGTTTTTAGTTAGATTAGTTAAAAACAAATTAATTTTTTCTAAGATGGTGACAAGTGTCAAAGAAATAAAAGGGTTAAAAAAGTTTTTAGTTGGATTGACTTTTTTAATATAGTATAGATATAGATATAGATGTAGATACTTACTAAAAATTAAAAGTTCTCACATAAGCCCCAATTAAATTTTACCCTTTTAGCTTTTATACTTTGATATTAGCTTTTTGATATACGCTCCTATTAAAATATATGCATGACTCCAATCCGGTCCATTGAAAATTTCTGAATTTGATTATCTTATCGCCTAAATATACTAGTTTTTACTTTATCATATCATCTTTAATTTTGTTTTTACACATTATTTTAGTTAAACAAATAAACGAAAGTGGGGTACAACTTAAGAACATAAGCAAATTTACATTAAAAAAAATAAAAGAGATTTTTAATACTTTATTATTATCACTTAAAATTTTTGTTTAACTCATTCAAGAAATAGAAAATATAATAGAATGCCCTAAAATGCACTTCGTTCCCATTTTTTACCTAATTTCTTTAGGATTCGTATTTTTAACCAGCTAGCCCGCATTTCTTACTTTGACCAAGAACTATAACAATCAATTTGCCCTTAATTTTAAGTCGAATTTCAAACATAAATGAAGCCCTATTGACTTTGGTCTGCGCCACTTCTATAATATGAAATAAAATAAAACAAAATTTGCTGGTGAGATCGCCACACCAAAGATCACCACAGCCTGTGGTCTTAATCCCCATATGTTACTCCTAATCATCGTGATCTGCCAACACAAATTATGTCGCCATCGATGTCACGATTTAGTGGTTTTCTTGTGAACATTTTACCCGAGAAAAAAAATATGAATAAATATATTGAATTGATGTTATTGTTATTAGTATATATTTTAATTCCAAGCAGATGATGAATTATGATATCCTCATGTTTGTTTTTCTTTTTTATATATTCTTTTGGAACTTTTTGCTGCAATCTTTTGGTAATCTATTTTTTTATATGGATTATGAAAAATTAATATGCTGGATTATGTTTGTTATTTTACTGGATTACTCTCTAGTTGTTGAGTATTCTGGTATATTATCAAAAGTAATCTACTATAATACTCTTCACAGATCGGAGCTAGAGACGACCAATTATTTTGTGTTGAAATTTTTTTTTTTAAAAAAAATCTGGTAGCTTACCAAAATTAATCTTCCAAAATACTCTCGAACAAATGCAGCTAGAAACGCCGATCATTTTGAGTTAGAAATGAAAAATATTATTGCAAAATACTTTCAGGTGACCAAAGACGGTCATTGACCTATGTTGGTTCCGGCAACATCTAGTAGATTACAGGTAGTATACTCGATTTCCTTTTTGACCGGTTGATGGTAATATCGCAAAATATGTCATGTTATCCTTTGACTTGTGTAATTGGAGATTAAAAAAAAAAAATTGTGTTATCCTTTGACTTGTGTAATTGGAGATTAAAAAAAAAAAAAAAATTGAAGGCACTATTACAGGGATAATAATTTATAGGTCTCCTTCTTGGCGATTAATCTTATAAATGAATCGACTGCTCTAATAATAATTGTTAGGAACCCGTTAATGTAGACATTTTCTTGAATCCAAAAGGGAATACAACAATGGGACCCCCAATCTCCCAATGACCTCATGAGCCAGGCACTCAATAACAGATTACACTCATTACACACCTCCCTCCTAACAGCCCTTATCCCCTTTCATACTAACTACCCTAATCAGCTACTAACATTGGGTTCCTAACATTACCCTCTTCAAAGAAATTTTCTGGCTCGAAATCCCGTTTGAAAGGCCCACAAAAAGAAATGTTTTACTCTGTTAGTGGCTGAAGGATTCAAATAATTGCATCTTTCCTCAAGTCTGAATCATTATATGGTCACTCAATCACTACTTTTGAGTTTTGATCTGTTTTGCACAATTCTTATAAACTGTTAGGGAACAGCCAAGAATACACAAGCATTTGTCGTTTGCTGCACATTCTGCGACAACTAATAGATTGTGTTCTTGTCTCACCTATATTACGGGGTTACTGTGATGTTTAAATGTGAAATGGACTCTCTCTTCTCTTAAGCTACTCAAGCTCATTTAACATGATATCAGAGCTATATTTTTTAGGTGATGGTGAGCTTGAACCCTAATCCATGCCATACATAAGAGAGACTGTTAGATTATATATTTATCCTATATAGCTAAGTTACGAGATTGCTCTAACATTTAAATGTAAAATAAACTCCCTCTTTCTTTGAGCTAACTTTTGGAGGTGAATTCTCAAGCCCATTTAACAACTTATTACATTTTGTTGCAAAAAGTCAAGTTCAGAAAATGAAAATACTCAATACAAAAAAAAAAAAAAATGAAAATACTAGTTCCCAATGTTATGTAAGTGAGAAGATTTGGACGACCATTTGTGAGCCCATCATGTGGTTTGAATTGGCCAGGCAATTGACCTTCGAGACTCGACAGAAAGAGGATAAATAACATATATGCACGTATCTATCTTGGGTTATATACAAGAATACCATAAATTTCTCACTTTCTTATTTTTATATCCATCATAATAATAAATTAATAATTTTATCATTTTATGACATTAAAATTATCCACTTTAATCTTAAAGTTGACAAAATTATAAACAGATACTCAAAACATCCATCTTCACCTAATTTTCCTAATTATTTATGTTAGAATGCCCGTCCGTTTGTTTTCGATAATATTTTCATCAATAATTTTTCACACTATTTATTTTTTTATATATTTAATTTTCTTAAATAAAAACAATTACAAAACGTATTTTATTATTTCATTCTCATAATATCATGATAATTAGCTTCTGATTTATGATACTAAAATAAGATATACAAATTAATCATTTTCATTTAATTTTTTTATTCAAGTAAACGCATAAATGAGATTTATAATTATTTGAATTCTAAATCCTATAACCCAAGTAAATAACTTATATAGATTCTGAAACCTCACTCTATATCATACTCATTCCAATTCCGATTGTGCCCAAATAAATACACCATTTGTCTAAGGCACTATTATATCATATGTTAACTTTCTTAGAGCTTCTCAGAAGAACGGAAATAAGGATCGTCTTCTACTCTTTTCTATCCCTATTTTCTTTCTTCTGAGAAACTCCAAGAGAGACTAAACACGAGATAATGACACTCAAAAAATAATTCTTTTGAAGAGAAATCAGAAAAGTACGCCTACCTTGACACATAGGGGGCATTTTGACCATATATTATAGATTGGAGGTATTTTGATTCAGATAGTAGAGATTGGGGACATTTTGACAAATTATTGATGGAAACAAACAGATGAGACATTTTGAGATAGATAAATCAAGGGTACAAGAGATATAAATATACAATTTACAATATATACAAGGGGAATTTTGACATTATTGATATATTCAGGAGAAATTCGTAAGGGCATTGATGTTCGGCTCTTTTTTCCCTTTTATTTGCGGCTTGAAATGCCACTTTAACTTTTTTAAAAATAAAAAATAAAAATAAGAGACATTTTGTAGTAATATGAATATAAAATTACCGTTATATTTTAATTGTAATTGCGTGTCACTTTAATTTTTAGTATAACGTTGAAAATGACAGTTCAAATTATAAAGAAATACCGTAAGATGACAATGTACTAAATATTAAATTAAGAAGGGCAAAAAAGTTTCTCTTAGGAATTATTTGATATCATTGAAAACGCAAATAAATTGACAGAGGAAAAGTTCTTGAATTTTGGTACTTGGCAATACATGGCATTATTCAAGGTCTGCCACACAAAAAAGGGTCTACAAAAACTGCTTAGTGCTTTTCGGCCAAGTTTCAGGCGGATCTCCAAACTACTAATTTTTGGATTAATAAATCTCCATTTTGGTATCCAAAATGAATGGTACTCTTTGTTAAGCATATCCAACTTATTTGAAGTTGGTGAACTTCCACCGGGGTTAGAATATTTAACTGATTAAACGATCAAGTCAAAGCTTTAAAGAAGAGTTCGACCTTTGAAGAATTCTTCTTAGTGTAATGAGCCGGATTTTTTTTGTCAAATGTATCTTCTTTTTTTTTTTCATGAGTTAAGTCATATCATGTGTATTGAGAAACTAATAGAGTTATCCATTCTTTGATAATTTATGCTTTTAATATAGATGATGAGTTTGTTTGATTGTAAGATTCACTTTCACTGAACCTGTTATATATAAATATATATATATATATATATATATCAATCAATTACACTCATTATTTATAATGACGGATTTTATGTTTTTAAAACAAAAGGCTTTGAAACATGTCATTTAAGTTAAGAAAAGTGGAAGGATGCAAGATTATGACTGATCAGTGGCTAGATCTCAGATGAAATCAGATTTGGTGGGCAATTAAGTTTGGCAATTGTTAGGTGTAGGCAAGGAGAGAAACAGGTACAAGATTGAGGATAGAAGAAATCAAAGTAGAAAATGTATGATTATTGTGCCCCTAATAATTGAATTTGAGTTATTTTATTCTCTTTCTTGGCAAGATAACACTTCAGCCGTCTTTGAGTTGATGCATGAGAGTTCATATTAACGTCAGGTGGGGAGCTACCTTAAACTCAATAGCAGCTACCCTCTAGGCCTAAGAGCTCCTTATATTTTTGACCCCTAATTTATTTTTTAATAGTTTACGTCTTGTGAAATCGTCTACTTAATTGCAAATGTTGCATGTAAGGATTTTTTTTTTTTTTTTTAAGAAAAAATATGGATACCCCAATTTTAACTTTTAAGAATACTCATTTTTAATATCTAACCTCTAAATAAATTAATTAAAATCAACTAGAGACTACATATATACAAACATAACACTAGTAAAAACTATGGATTTGACAACCGTCGTGAAAATTTTACACGATGGCAACCGTCGTGTAATCTACCGTCGTGGAATGTTTTGAGATACCACGACAGTTAATAAACTGTCGTGATATCTCAATATTCCATTACGGTTCATACCGTCGTCGAATAGAGAAAAAATGGAGTAAATTTCGCTAAAGTGAGAAGTTTACACGACGGTTTTTGTTTAAAACCATCGTGTAAAGTCCAACATGAATTAAAAAATAATTTGGTATTTTTTGGTGATTTCCCACGGGTAGCCTAACCCGTGTGTTATCCAATACACGGCCCAAGATATGATTGGCAAAATATTAGCTATATTGTATCAAAGTTAAAAAACCATCAATTACATTACCAGTTACATATCATAATTAATGAATTGCATTACAAATTTAGTTCATTTTCCCCTAATCAAATCCATATCATCCCAAGTATAAAATTCTTTTCTTTCAAGTACATCAATTTCATTCAACACTATGTCCCTCGTAAAACCTAAACAAAATAACCACATTCACCACTTCCCTCTTGGTGAGGACAAGGAAGATCCGAGATTTTTGTTTTATAATTTCGTCTCCTTTTAATCCCTTTTCCGGCTATAAGCTTCCAATCCATTAGGGCCCTAGCAAGTTTGTAAAATTCAAAATAATTAAGATGCATACCATTAAGATTAAATCAATTAAAATTCCATTTTGACATTTCATCGAGCATGTAGTGGGCGGAAAAAAAATGCGTAGAATATTCTGTGTACGTAGATCTTAAAATGCCAAAAAATTACACAAAAAATTGATCTACAAAGAGCAACAATAAAAAAAAATTGAACAACAATAAATACACAAATTACACTCCAAGTAAATTATAAAAGAATTGTGTGTTCGTATTTTTGTTGGAAAACAAGAAATTGAGTAATATGGAAGTCACCTTGCCTTTATTTGATGCAAAATAGTTCACGGCCTTGATGGGAAGACAGGGTGGCAGTGGAGGTGGCGATGGCGAAGGCGAAAAAAAGAGAGAGATGGGAGGGCGGCGTTGAGGGCGACGGGAGAATGAGGGGGAAGGGAAGGCGGCGTTGTGGGTGATGGTCGAATGAGGAAGAGAGGAGGGCGGCGGGGGCATCACCGAGAGAATAAGAAAGAGGGAAAGGCAGTGGCGCCGTCGGCGAGCGGGCAAAGGAGATAGTGGGTAGGAGAAATCTTTGAGTGATCGAGAGGGAGAAAGATGAAAATGATGAGAAAATATCAGGAAAGTGGATTTAAGTTAAGGGTTTACACGCGAATTTCAAAGCACAAAATTTCAAATATCTAGAGTGATTTTCGGAAAATTACACGATTGTTTATGGAAACCGTTATGTAATATTCCGAAAATCACTCTAAAAATTTGAAATTTTGTTAAGGGTTTACGCGCGAATTTCAAAACACAAAATTTCAAATTTTTAGAGTGATTTTTGGAAGATTACACGACGGTTTATAGAAATCGTCATGTAATCTCCTGAATATCACTCTAAAAATTTGAAATTTTGTTAAGGGTTTACGCACGAATTTCAAAGCATAAAATTTCAAAATTTTAGAGTGATTTTCTGAAATTTACATGACGGTGTCCATAAACTGTCGTGTAATCTCCCGAATATCAATCTAAAAATTTGAAATTTTGTTAAGGGTTTACGCGCGAATTTCAAAGCACAAAATTTCAAATTTTTAGAGTGATTTTCGGAAGATTACATGACGGTGTCCATAAACCGTCGCGTAATCTCGAGATTACGCGACGGTTTCCCTAAACCATCGTGTAATCTCGGAGATTACACGACGGTGTCCATAAACCGTCGCGTAACATGACGGTTTCCATAAACCATCGTGTAAACCTGAGATTACACGACGGTTTATTGAAACCGTCGTGTAATCTCCATCATCTAAGCCAACTTTTATAGTAGTGTAAACTTAAAATTTTTGGGATTAAAGTGATTAAATCCTATTATGATCATTTGGACGAAGAAGAAAAGATATTCAAACTGATAAATTGAAGGTAAGAAGAGAGACAAAGTTTAAAAGTACTATAATTTTTTATTCAAAATTATGGTTTCATTCACTTCCCACTAGAAGATAAAAATTATAGCTTCGCATGCTACTTTCTGGATTTAGATGATACCTATACAGACGAATTTTATATATATTATATTATTCTCATAGATATATGATACAATGTTCAAATACCATATGAGTGGAAAAAAAATCAAAATCAAAATCTCCTAAACCACTCATGTTATGATCTTCCACATACCATATCTTCTTGCTCCTTCATCTAGCTTATGTTCTTTCATGTAGCACTCATACAAAATGACTTTGTGGAAATACGTCAATACTTCCACATATTATGAGTAACGTAGGATATATTTATAACCATTCCTATCGGAATTACTATTGCTTAGCTTTCAATTAGCCTCTGATCATCAAATAAACATCCTCCTCACTTTGAAACAAGGGACATTATTAGTTCTATTGGTGTTTGAAACAATTTTGTCTTTTACATATTACTAAATTATAGTCGTTAATTGCATATGAGGAATTACTGAACTCAATCAATTAGATAGAGATACTCAAATTGAATTAATGATCGACTTTTAGGTTTTGCCATAGACATTTTCAATTATCCAAATCAATATAGTTCAATCCACACTGTAATCAATTTCTCACAAATCACAACGTGGATGTAACTGTGAATTCCATTAGATTAGGATATAGTTGCAACCAAAACTTTTATTTTACCAGCTAACAAGGGCTTACAATACAGATAGTTTTAGTATCCTCATTAAAAATGTAGTTGAAAAAGTTCCACATAAATTGGAATCAAATTACTATGAAATCCTTGGTTTTAATACTTGTTGCTTTAAATATTTTTTGATGAAAACTTGTTGGTTTAGTTTTTGATGAAATTTGTTGCTTTAGTTGGAAGCTGATATTTAACAGCAATAACACTTTTAATAATAAAGTATGATACTTTTTGTTCTGTAGTGGTGAATTGGGATCCGTGAGAATCGGAAGGAATCTTTCATTTCAACAACTATAATTTATATGACGCACACCAATAAGGCAATAAGCTATATGTAAATTACATAAAGTGAGTTGAAGACCATTGGCCAAGACTCTAGATATGTATACAAATCTACACACACACACACACACACACACACACACACACACATATATGTATGTATGTATGTATGTATGTATGTATATAGGTCTAGGGGCTATTTATCAAAAAAAAAAAAAACATATAGGTCTAGAGGCTGAGATGTGCTCAACTTCCCTTGACACCTTGGATCTGCAGATGTTGAGAATTGATATTTTTCTTTTATTTTCTATTCTTTCCTTTTCACATTAAATAAAACTCCCAGAGCTAATTTTTAGGGTTTAGAAAGGTGTTTGAGGGGTGGTTAAAGGTATAGACTCGGGTATTTTGAAATTGTTGAATTCATTTAAAGAAATAGAAAATGTCAAAAGAACAACAAGAAGAATAGAAATTAGTTAGTGGGTCTTTGAAATAGGTATTTAAGTGCTCGTGAAGAGAAAATTTTGGGGGCATCCAATGAAGATATTAGATAGGTATAGGTGCCCCTCAACTGATTTCTAAGGTTAGGTCATTTGTCATAACAATATATATGGAATATTGCGGGCATGTGAGCAATAATTTTCTCCCCTTTTTGGCCTTTGAATTTACTGATTCTATTTTTCTTTTATTTTTTCTTTTCTTGTCTAAAAGTAGTGAATCAAAATCTGCATTTGAGAAATCTTTTAGGCTATTTGGTACACGCATTTCAATGGTTGCCATAGAGTGTATGAAAGTGAAAGGTACTTTGAATCTAACTTTGGGTCATCTAAATTTAAGTGAATTCTACTATAGGTTATGAAAAAAATTAATCTACACGTAGAGTTGAATATACATATATACATTTAATTTTTATGTGATTTTAAATTAAATTTAATGTTAAGTAACATACATTATCGATAAGAATTAATTATAAATTGAATTTATTTGTATAAATAATGTATTTTCTTTTTTAACTTTAGACCCGTTTGGGGGCATTTTTTTTTGGACAGTAAAACAACGTCTGGTTTGCAAATGATGTTTGGGGGGACTTTTGGTTTCCAAAAATTCTATTTCACATTTTTTTTTAATAAAAAAACAAAACACACATCCTAAAACATCTCTTTTATCAACTATTCTTTCAACTAATATGCAACTTTCAGTCACAGGATTTTTAGTTATGTCATGACTAAAAATTTTGTGGCTAAAAATTTTTGTTAACCAAAAAAAAAAAAAAAAATTATAACTAGTTGTATATTAGTCACAAGGTTGTGATTATAAGTGACATTTAGTCGCACCAAAATATTATAACTAAAAGTATTATAAAAAAATGTTGTGACTAAAAATTCATTTTTTCTTTTTGTCGTCTCCGTTTGAATATGATTGGATTTCTTGATCGTGCTTGAACTTTCATAAGAATTACGAAACTTGCTAAATTTTCTAAAACTTGTTCAAAATGACAAGTTACATTTTAAAATATCAATTTTAATCTTCCACCATCCATGCATCATATTAAATGAAAACTAAAATCACCAAATATAGTCAATAAAGTAGACAGTTGAAAAGTTCATGCAACAAAATACTCGTCCAAATTAGATAAACCAAAATTAGAAAAAAAAAAAAAAAAAGATCAATAATTTATAGACAAATATCAGATCAACAAGATAAGTCTGTCAAAGAAAAACCAGCCTCTATTATAAAAAGTTCAATATATTGTACATAATCGTTTTTCCAATTTTATAGTATACAATTTTCATATATTTTACATATTACATAATATAAGAATTTTTTGTACAACAATAGGAATATATTGGATTAATTGATGGGTTTTATATGATTTACAAAATTCATAATATTCAATGTACAATTCAATCCAATTAGTAGATTAAAAAAATAAATAATCCATAGGTTCACACCTTTTTTTTTTCCTGTTATAATGTTTGATCTCATAAATTTTTTTTAAAAAAAAAAGTGAATTAAAATACGAAATTTCTATTCAAACCATTAATTATCCAAACACATTATTTCGATATCTATTGTTTTTTGAATGTATTAGACTCATTTGGTTAGATAAATTGGATAACTGGATCTTATACATGGTATAAGTAAATCACCGGCACCAATGCTAGTTTATAACTTTACCGTAATTTTTACAATGTTTTGACATTCAAATTTCACATCTATGTCATTCACGTTTGATATTTTTCAATATTTGTAAGAGTTTTTAGCACTTTCGTGCCCTAAACTTTTTGGATTTTTGATAACTTACCTTCTACACTTGTAATTTTAACAATTTATCAATTGAATTTTCTTAATTATTGCAATATATTCTATTTTACTAATATTCGTTAAATTGAGGATTTAGTTTTGTAAGATTGGCATCAGGTTTTTAATTGGATTTGGAAATTTTTTGCCAAACACAGGATTCTCCACCATTACATGAGGCGCAAATGGATATTCTGTCATCAATTTAATGGAAAGTTAAGCAAAATGGGGATGTTACAATTAGAAAGATCACCAGATAAATAATCAAAATCAGACATTCTAGGGACAAGTTGTTAATTCTATAAATACAGGTATTTCAATGTTAACTACAAATAATCTTCTTTCTAATAGCAATCCCAAATTTATATATACACATATAAAGATAATCTTTTTTCTAGAGAGCAATGCCAAATATATATATTTAGATATTACTGTAAAGGACAATTACACTGCAAAATGTTATACTTGAATCAATTTGGTTGTTATGATATTCTGTAAAAAAAAAAATTACAAGTACTGTTTTGTAAGGGTGACAGATAGCAGTCTATTCGTGTGTGTGTGTGTGTGTGTATACACAACTTTGTTTAAAATATTATTTGTGAGTATGCGTGGTGAAAAGAAGGCCTTATGAGTTAATGAAAAGCAATATAAAAGCATGATGCATCCAACTACTTGTGTTTCACCCACTCACTCACCCCCAGATTAAAAAAAAACACACACACACACACACAGTTTTTGCCACATATCCACACACACACACACACACGCACCCCCACCTTTTGAGCTGTGGCCTTACAGGAATATTGCTTACATTGCTGAGAGAGAGAGAGAGAGAGAGAGAGAGAGAGAGAGAGAGGTTGCACCTTATTTAAACAACACAAAAAAGCAGCCTGTGTAGAGCATAAAAGAACCCAACAATATAAAGCCAAGCCATGGTGCTGAGTGCTTCTACGAAGATAATGATTGGCTTTTTTTTTTTACTTTTTTTTTTTTTTTTCCGGCCGTGGGCCAAATCATGACTTTATGAGTTGGATTATTTACATAAATGTCTAAATTAAAAACTATGATTTAAAAAATATCCATTTTTTCTTTTATTTACATAAATGTTTAAATTGATACTTATAACGACCATATTAACATTTCATAGTCTAATAAAGAATTTATTAGAAAAGGAAAGAAAAAATCCCTAAAAATAATGCAAAACTAAGCAAATATTTTATAAAAGGAAAAAAGACAATTTTACTTGCTTTATTATAAAGAAAAATGGACCATAACTTATATTAGTTGTATGATACATGAAATACAATCATTATAATAAATAATTAGTCATTAAAATAAAATTCACAACGAACATATAAAAAAATTAAATAGATATTGTAAAGAATTATGAAATACCTTAAAACCTTAAAAAAACATCATAATGAAATTGTAATTATTATAAAGAAAAAGACATCATAATGATATAGTAATACTATAAAGAAAAAAACATAACACATTAAAAAACATCATAGTAATATAGTAATTATCATAAAGAAATAAACAATTTCATCACACATTTAAACTTTTGAAACTAACTATTAAAAAATTCTAATAATAGTAAAAAAATAAATAAATTATCATAATAACGTTATAATCACATGAAGAACCTAAATCATACTTAAAAAAATAGGTTTATAAGAAATCTAATCATACTTAATATATGTTTATAAAAAACCCTAATTATATTAATAACCATAATTATAATAAAGAGTTAGTCATTAAGATAAAGATACAATAATGATGAATAAATAAGAAAAAAAATATGAATCATAACAAAAGAAAATGATGTTAAATATAGTAAAATGACAAAAAAGTACTACAAGCAATTGTTTTTTAGGGGTAGTTACGTAATATTATTTAAAATTGACATGTTTTAAAATAAAACTTTAAAAATAGATTTTTTATGAAATTATTTCTTATGAGTTCGGGACCGTAGAGAATGTGCAGTGTGAGGATCTGAAAAGAGGCAAATAATCCCTACTCTTTTATGCCTTCTCTCTCTCTCTCTCTCTCTCTCATTAGACTTTGTTAAAATTATTTGAAAATGACATAATTTGATACCGATCTAACAATAAAAAATAGACCCTTAATCAGTTTTCATTTCTCAATTTTCCCATCTCTCTCTCTGTCTCTGTCTCTCTCTCTCTCTCTCTTTTTTCTTTATTGTATCAAAATGCCTTATTATTAATTAATAGTATGAAAACAGAAAATTTGAGAAGTGGGTTGCATATAATTCCTTATCAAAGAGTAATTTTTTCATACTCTATCTAGAATTCTTCTTTCTTTTTCACTATTTTCCAAATATATTTGTCACAAGTAAGGGAAGACAAAAATGACAGCATTACAAATATGTTAGTGGATTTTGGTCAGTTATTACCAAATCAAGTCAAGTCTGACACGTTCAACAATGACTTGCCAGAGCGTGAATTAATTTACTCTTATTTTATTTTATTTTCAGTTTATTTTGTTTTTGTTTTTAAGTAACGTGATAATTTAATTACTGGAATCTTTGGCATATCTTGGTTTCCCTCATAAATGAAAGAAGCAGTACAAGTTTTCTAACTAACCAATAATACTCTCTATCCATGCCCAACAGGGGAACAATATGGACGATAAAATCCCCACAGTTCTAGGATTCAAGGTCCAATCTTTCACAAAAACTAGGCAAAAATATTTTGTCTTTTTTTTTTTTCCCAAGTTAATAGAAATCTTTTCTTTTCCCATGTCAATTGGCAAAAATTTTATCGTACTAAGTAAACCATAATTTTTATCACTATATAAAATGCAGTTCTTCCCTATTATTGTACTTTTATATTTTTATTGTAAAAACAAAATAATGGGATCTGCTAGTAAATGGTCTTTTTAAAGAATCTTTTTAATAAATGGTCAATGTTTTCTAAAATTAAGAATGACTGTTTTTTAAAAAGTGATTAAGCAGTGAATTATTAATTGATCAATATTAAAATGTATTTTTTATTAAGTAACGATTATTTTTTTTAAAAAAAATTCTGGCAATTTACTAAAATGATTGTTTCAAAAATTACCTATTTATCTAATTTTTTTCAAATTTAATTGTCTTTCTTTTTTCTGATTATTATGGAAGTAAAATTAGTTATTTATAAGTAATAAAGCAGAGAGGAGAAGGGGAAAAAATGAAATGAAATGAAAAAAATTAAGTGGTTAAATGGTACTGATCTTTAGTCGGTAGATTCTCAACTCTTTTGTGTCCCCTCCTGACCAAAGGAATTCTCCATTTCCCCCAACTGTTTTCCCTTCAAATCCTTTTTTTTTTTTTTTGGTGATATCTCACACAATCCCCCAAAATAAATTGTAGTTTTTATTTTTAATTTTTCCTTTTTAATTGCCCAAACCTATGAAAAATTATCACTGCTTGACTTCACAATTCCCCATAATTTAATTATTCAGATTCATAGAATAGAGAGACAAAAACAGAGAAAATAACCTGCCAAATTTGATCTATCAAAAATTCACATTTACGCAATCTTCCCATATAAATTCTAAGGGAAAAAAAAAAAAAAGAATTAGTCGTATCTATTTTCCTTTCAAGAAGAAAGGGAAATTCAAAAAAAGAAAAAAAAAAAAAAAAAAAGGAAAGAACATAGACTCAAAGCAAAAGAATTAGAGTAAGAAAAAAAGAAAACATGAAAGAAAAAACAAAATAAAGTTTTTTCATTGTAAGCTCTTACAGGCATAGATCAAGAGAGAGAATTCAAGTCCGTCGTGTTGATCCTCGTTGTGAGCCAATTTCTCTTCCAACCAAAGCCTGCTGTCCATTCCACTTCTGGTCCTGAACATAAAAACAGCATAACAACCCGAAGAAGAAGAGGTTGAATTAGAAGAAGAAGCCGAGTTGTTGTGGTTGAAGAACCAGTCATGAACATCCCACAGCAGATCAACAAGCAATCCATCAACAAAAATGGTCTGATTCCCTCTGAAATTCCACTGCAGCCTCTTCACCCGAATCACCGTCTTCTTGTCGATACTCACCGACAGAACCGGATGCTTCAGCCCATCATTTTCTCCGCTGCATTTTATTTGAATCTCATGACAAACACCAGTCTCACAGAACCGAGCCTTGGTCGAATACAGCGTGTTTTTCCCCGAACAATGCTCCTGTCTAGAAACCAGAAAAGCTTTCGCAGTCTTGTTTTTCTCCGTTTTGATTTTCTTCATCAGAGCATCATCCGCCATGTCTCCCAAAACCAATGCAATCTCCGAATCGAACGTTAGCACGAGGTAGAACCCCTCGACGGGTTCGGGGTTTTGATCGAATTTAGCGTTCGAGAGATCCCAGAAAAGCTCGGCTTTTGAAGCGCATGAATCAAACACCTTGGTTCCTTTTTTCTTACGGAACAGACGTGAATTGATGTTGAGCTTAAAGGCCGAGAGAGAGTTGTCGCCGAAGCCGATGCTGAGGCCTTGGACAGAGTTGTTGTTGTACCAAGTGACCCTGACACGGAACTGGTTCTGGTTTGAGAGGACGATTTTGTAGACGGAAGTGACAGCATTTTGGAGAGATGGTGTCTGGCTTGGATTAATGCATTTGGTGTTTGAGTAGCTAGAACATGAAGGGTGCGACACGTTTATGGCGTTTTCGCTGAAACAAGAAACAATGTCTCTCATTGTTAAAATTGGACCCAAAACAAACAAAAAAGAAAATAATTTTAAAAAAAAAACTTGAGATTCTGAAAGGTTTTAGAGAAATAATGGGGTTTATTCTGATTTGGCTTGGAAATGGAAATTGGAAAGGAACAAAGGATCTGAGGGAGCTTTAAGAGCTGTCGTTTTGCTTCATCTATATATTTTATTTATTTTTAACTTTTTTTTTTTTTTTTTTTTGGGAGGGGGTTCTAAGAGGAAGCTAAGACGAAGATCATTCGGAGAGGAGGAGGGGAAGGTAAAGAAAAGAAATCCTGGTTTCTGACAAGCCCATATGATATATTTAATATGAGTTTCTCTCTCTTTCTTTTCTCTCTCCTTAAAATCAGCATCTCATGAGAGAGGAAAGAAATGGAAAGCTTGAGGCTGAAACCTTCAAGGCTTTGCCTGGCCTTCTTTATTCCCTTTTGCCAGTTCATATCATAAATTTTAAATTAATTTAAAATAGTATTAATGTGTGTGTGTATATATATATATATATATATTTAAAACTATGTAAAGGGTAAAAAAAAAAAAAAAATCAAAAACAAAAACAAAAGTTAGGCCCGGTCAGAATACCACAACTATTGGTGACGTGATCATGGGTTTGCTTTTAATTCTCTTGCACTTGGCTTTTATTGATTAATTATTTAGTTTAATTTAATTTAATTTAATTTGTATCACGAGTAACTGAAAGAGAGAGAGAGAGAGAGAGAGAGAGAGAAATTAAAAGAAAAGAAAAGAAAAAAGGAACTTTCTGAATCTTTGAAATAGGGGCAAAATTCAAGTCTTATGATTGTTTTGGTAGTTAAAATCCCATCTTTTGACAAAATGGAAGTTTGAACATTATTTTGTTTAATGGACAATATTACAGTAACTTTTTTTTTTTTTTTTTTTTGAGGGCCAATGAGGGAAATCTCTAGATTGTTATGTTTCGTGGAAAGTGGATACAAGATGGGATGAATTTGGTCGTTTGGATTTTCTTTTCTTTTTCTTTTCTTTCTTTCTTTTCTCTTTTTGTTTATTTTTTCCTCTCCAATAAATTAAAGAGATTATATGGCAAGGGGGAAAATGATTATGATAGTGGGAGTTGACCCCACATAAATTTAGTCAGTAGACCCTCCAAATCCTACTCCCAAAACATCATCTTTAATTTGCATGCTAGGGCATAAAATTAAGAGATGTTTATACTTAAGATTAAAAAATAAATAAGTAAACTCTCTTCGGCATTCCTTCTTTTTATAACACGTTTTATGGACTCTCAATGCCAAAACATATGCATCAATATAATAAAAAGAATTATGGTATATGACTATTTTTATCTATATCAATATGACTATTTTGATAGGGAAACCGGTTTTGTGATTTTTTTTTTTTTAGTACAATTTAAGTGATCGGAGTCATGTTTATCAGTCAATCAATTGAGAGACAGGGAGTTATTCAAGGGAGATGCTGTAGGTATGCATCAGTGGCGAAGTCGCCGGGTGTGGGGATTGTCGCTTTGAGGGGAGTTCCCAACCCGACTCGCAAATCAGAAACCTAGGCCAGTCCGATTTGGATGTCTGTGCCAGCCCCAAGTCTTTCAAATTGGTCTAGATATTAACTTGTAATTTCCATTTCTTGTTATAAGATAAATAGTTTCAACAGTATTCTCTAAAAAGATATCAAAACTTTTTCAATCTAAATAAAAATTCTCATGTAAGTTATGAAAAACTAAAGTGAATGTTTTTGTTTGTCAACACTCACACTTTTATTAGATTCATAGCAGATTCTGTCAATTTACGTTCTTTTTATTCCAATGTGATTTTAGTCATATCTAATTTTCAAAAACATGCATTATCGATAGTCATATCCTAAGCAGAAAAATTTTACAGGACAATAAAGCAAAAAAAGTAGAGAGATAGACTAGTCCTAAGAGCATGCAGGTGTTATATACATACATATATATATATATATATCATCATTAAGTGCTAATGGCACATGCTTATAGATTTAATTAGGGACTTAAATGTGGAAAAAAAAAAAGTAAAGTACTAAAAGTTGCGTAAGGAAGGGGCATATAGGAAATGGAGTTGTGTCTTCTTTGGAGGGTGGAAAAATCATGCAAAAGGAACAAATTCAGAAAAGGGGCATTATTACCTCCACTTTTTGGTCCCATTGAGTGCCATTTTTTTTTTTTTTTTGGGGCCAGAATGGACCCGTTTAGTGTTTGGTCCTTTGGGCATGTTCCCATAATGGACTGAACACACAATATATTGAATGTGAAGGAGACTGGAATACAAAATGTAAGGAAACGTCATGTCTGCCTACATGACTTAGATTAGCTACATCAATTTTATATACATTATTCTCACTTATTATTAATTGACAGGGTCAATTTGTGAATTATACATCTGATTTAATGTTGATTCTTGATTTTTAATTTTACACAAATAACCCATGAATTTTTTTACCGTTACGTCAATGATCTCTCTGTTAATATTCTGTAAAAAAAAAAAAAAGGATAGGAATTGAACAAGTTTTAATCACATGAGCTTTATTTATAGGTAGTGACATAATTAAATAGTATTTTTAAGAAAATTCTAGCTCTATCAGAAATATTTTGAAAGCAAACTATATCTTATTTCAAGATTTATAATGTAAATATTTGTACTATAATCAAAGATATATAGTATTATAAAGCTATTTTGAATGTACAATTCTTGACGGAATACTGATATAGGGACAATTTTTGTTATAGTAGAAAATTGTGAGATGTGAAATGTAAACTTAAAAGTCAGGGATTAACTTAAAACTGAGATTATAATTTAGAGACCATTTGTGAAAAATAACCCTAATTGAAATGAACACCTATTCAATTTGGTATATGACTCATGCAATATGTGTAATTCAACATGCGTTTGGCTACAAAAGTGTTCCAATACAAGTATTTGAATATTTTATTATTTCACAACCATTCAACTGAAATGTAAATTCTAAATTTTCACTTTTTTTAAATCTGTATCATATTTATTTTTCTACATTTACACTATTCAAATAGTATCTTTAACAAAAACTATCAAACACATATTTTATTTGAATACACAATTTACATTATATAGTTAAATGTAAACATTTAAGTTGAATTAAACATTGTAATACAAAAGATGATCCAAACTTGTTTATTGAATCGGTTGTGGGGTATCAGTAAGTGTGCAAAAATTAATTTCTGCCATCCACAGAAATATGTGAACAAAGGGGAAATGCATACTAAAATTAAAATATATTTTATAAAATTACAGGCTTACTGTCAGTGTAAATTATGGATTATTGTTACCTTCTATTGCTGGAACAAAATTCTAATTAATTACCACATTATTGTTGGAAGATTCTGATGGAACCTAAAACATAGCTATTAGATTCAGTAACGTGTTTTCTGGCAAATATGTCTTAGACATGACAGTATCATCATTTATGTTCGTGACCTTGTCCTACTCATCATTATTCATGTACGATCATTTTTTTTTTTTTTTTTAAAAACATTTATTTATTTTTATTTTTTGAAAAGATGTGGCTTGAAATATTTCTGTGTAGATGTCTATTATTATTAGGGAACTTTGAATTACTAACAGAAGATAATTAACATCAGAGATCTGACACATCTAAGTTATGTTAACACCTATTAGACCTCTCTCATCTTATGACAATTACCCCGGATCTCTATATTGTTAAATTGAAAATAGAAGAAGGAATACAATAAGCTCAAAATTAACTAAACAAAAGAAAAATCACATAAGGGCCAAGTAAGACCTCTAAAGTAAACAACAAAACAAGCTAAATAGCTAACTATATCCAAATTGATCAGCCACGAAAGATGCCAGAAAGAAAAGTCAGAACTTCGTCTTTTCTTTTATTTTCACAGTAGACCTCATTAAAAATCTTAATAGTAAAATTCAAAGAGAAAAACCTAAGAAGAGAGAAACGATCGAGTGTCTAAGTTGGTCATGAACAACAAAAGTGACATCAAAATTGGCTTCAAAATCCCGAGGAGATTAAAAATCTTGAATCTGTAGTAAAGAAGGACCACCATGTCCATGTTCAATTTGAAAGCGTGCCGGAAAGATAGAGTAGAGAAGCCAAATGGCCAACAAAACAATTTGCATCTCGAAATTTATGGGAAACCCTTATAGTACGGGAATGAACATATATGAGAGCCCTAAGCCAACTGTTACGAAACTTCCAAAAAACCCAAGTTACTTTAGATCGGAAAAGGAAATTCCATGTAAGTCAATAGATGATGCCGCTGCGATTCCCAGATGTTCTCAATAGCGAAAATGAAACTTATGAGTTCTAAAAATAACGCCATAACCAGGTGGACATGTTGCTCCACAAGCTGCTCCGTCAACCAAGGATGATATTATCGATATTTTGTTGAAATATCGATACCTAAAGTTTATGGAAATATCAATATTAGTGAAAAGTAACTTAATCATAAAACATAAAAAAATCTTTTAATTAACTTAGGCAATATCATGTATGTGTCTCTCGATGTCTGCCCACTAGCTCTCCATATATAGAAAATGGTGAGTTTAAGAGGGAAAAATAATAATATTGTATTTTACTGAAATTGAAAATAAATTAAAGAAATTTAAATACCGATACTTTATGGGTAATTTGTTGATATTTTTGTAGAAATATTCATGATTTTTTATCATTTTAAACTACAGTTTTTTTAGAAATCAATATTTCTGTAAAATAAAATCAACATTTACAAAAATTTATATAGAAATTAAGTGAATATTTTGCGGAAAAAAAAGTACATTCATATTTTTATATCAGTACTTTTCAAATACAAGATTTTTATAAAAAACAAATGTCAATAGAAATGTCAAACTCTAAATCTTTGCGTTCCCAATCGGGGGTGAGGGGACGAACCCAATTATGCAGATGGTTTACTAGAAACATGAAATTTATTTAAAAATCACAAGATCCAATTGCAAGTGAATACATGTGACCAGTATTAATTGTTTTGGAATGCCAAATAGTGGTCCAAACAAAAACTTTAACAGAGGAAATAGAAATCACATAATCCTCGATCTTATTTATTTAGTTTAAAGTAGGCATGCATGTTTTATTTAAATGCTTTTGGATTTCCGGTGGAATTAAAATAAATAAATATAGGTATATGATATTTGTCTCGGTCCTGATCAAGTACTAATTATTTTATTAGAAGGAACAATGCAAGAAAAAGTACCACCTATAAATAACGTCACTTATGTTCAAAAAAAGCAAAAAAAAAAAAAGTAAGCTGCATTTTTTTTTTTTTTGAGGAAATAGAGTCAGCTCACTAATAAAATTTGTTGAGGACATAATATATATATATATATATACATATATATTTCAAACAGTCTAGCCAAAATAACGGAAATGTGAGACCATTAACTATATTGAGAAGAAAGTTAATGGCGATCTCCTGTTGAGACCATTAATTCCGTATACTTTGTCTATACCATGAAGATGTCAATGACATAAAATAAATGTAAAGCTAAGAAATATCTTAAAAAATAAAAGAAAAAGAAGAAGAAGATAAAGTAAGATTATCATTCTGTTGAAGTTTATATTTATATGTTTCGACCAAAAAAAAAAAGGAGTTTATATAAATATATATATATATATGTGAAACCCAGGAAAAGATATACAATTCATAATTGATAAAATAGATACAGAGCTGATATCCCATCATTAGCTAATAATTCATGAGTTGGACAATTAATTAACAAGAATAAATGTGTTCTTGGTTTGGTTGTTGATCATAGACTTATTGGATTCCACTTAGCTATAGCTTTTTCTCTTCCTTTTACTTTGTGAAAAGTAAAGCTGTTTATAACGAAAAAGACAGTAGTCATGCACCTAACAGTATTATAGTACTTTATTGCATATATATATATATGTATATCTTTGAGTATATGAACACTCACGAAACTGCGTTTGTAACTTTTTTTTATTCATTATTATAAATAATACATTATTTTATTTATAATAACTAATTAATTTTAATATAATATTTTTTTCAACGAAATTTAATTTTTTGAATTAATAATAATTCTAAATAATATACGTATCAAGTTACAAGATTTTAAATAAAAATTTATATGTGAATTAATTAGTAATTCATATATATATATATATATATGAGTCGAAACAATGGAAATCAATCCTATACTAATTTTGAAAAAAAAAATCAATATGAAATTAAAAGGGATCTTTTTATTTTTATTTTTGTTTATTTATTTTGCGTACGAGCACCAAAGCCAATAAAACAGCAAGCCCTTTTAACTGACAAAAAATACCATAAAATGAGATTTTTTTTTTTTTTTCACATGCCCAAATGGGAAATAGAGTCATAAAATGTGGCTAGTTGTTGTTGTGAAATTTCAGGGAAGTCGATAAAAAGGAAATATTGGAAAAAGAAAAAGAAGAAGAAAATCCAGTTGGCCAGCTCATGCTTTAGCTTTCATAAGCATATATATATATGTGTGTGTGTGTGTGTGTATAAATTATGCAATGCAGTTACGTATGATATATTGCAAGGCAGAAGACGTGGTAATTATTAAATGTAGAGCTGACTTGCCGTGTTCAGGAACAAAACAAAATGGAAATTGATGAATAAAGAATTATAATAAGTTGCAACCAAAATTTAAAAAAAAAAAAGAGAAAATAATTAATGAGCATTAAAAAAAAGGATTATCTATAGTAGAGCCCCTTTGAGGAGTACTATTATAGAATTCAATACAACTTAATTTTAGAGTCGTTTAGATCAAAACATATGGATAGAATTGCGTACTTACACAAAATGCCACATACAGATGGCCATAGATAATAAAATTGATTTATTTGTTTTATGTCCAGTAAAAAAAAAAAATTAACTTAAAAAAAGGGCGAGCCCAAACGATCCCCCCCTCCCCCCACCCCACCCCACGTCACCATCTCCGGCGAGAAAAGGTCTTCCCCTCACCGCCGGCCCGCGACACCCCTCTAGACCTCTAGTAAAGTTGCCCCCCACCCCTGACGGCCTCCCCGAGACCACCCCCCCGCTCCCTCACACGACCTTCAAAAAGTGATTAGGAGGCATGAGTAAGATGAGAATGGCTACAAACAATTGAACAATCACGTCACATCAAATGAGTGAATATGGAGAGTGAGATTCCTCGAATAATTCATCTTTGAATCTTTGTTAAATCCTCGTTTCTTCCACAAGTTTAGGGTTAGAAGTATGAAAAATAGGAATAGAAGTTGCTTACCTTTAAAAATTTTACTATAGAGTATGATTGTACATCCAATTAGCTTGATTTTACAAGTGTTCTCTTTTATGAAGGAATTGCTTGAAAATTAACATATTCTTTGCTCTTTTTTTTTTTTTTTTTTGGATGGAGACATTTGTCAATATTTTTCAAAGTATTAGGGTCATCTCAGCTCACTTCCCGTTAACCTTTGGATCTCATTGTCGAGGTCGTCCTTGACACTATGGTGGTCTTCCATAATTTCTCGGCTCGCTACTCATACACCTCACGATCTTCCTTTATAAATGCCGATCGAGGTTGTCCTCGGCGCCACAATGGTCGATTCCTTCCTTATTTACCTCACGATCTTCCTTATTTTCAAGGTCACCCTTAGCGACCTGGTAGCCTCATCATGATTGAACTCACGGTCAAATCCTTAAGAGGATCATGCTAGAATAGTAAAATTAGGAGGTTAGGGCCCTTCTTCGAACGCCAACTATTGACATAAAAATTTTTCCATGACATACAATTTGCTCATAATCTCATCACTGATGATCTCTCACAGAGAACAATAAATTAAAGTATGTATAAAAGGATAGACACTATTACAAAATGTGAATTCTACGATGGAGCTTCCATAACCGTTTTTAAAAAATGGTCGTAGAAAGTACGGCAAAAACACGACGCGAAACTGGATTTCAGAAAACGGTCGTGGAAACATGAATTTTCAAATTTTAAATTTAAAATTTTTTTTTCAAATTTCAGAAAACGGTCGTGGAAACATGAATTTTTTTTTTTTGAAAAAACCGTCATAGAATCTAAATAGATTTCATAACTCTAGATACCACGATGGTTAAAAACGATCGTGATATACTCTTTTTGTATTAGTGAGAACATATGATATTTATAGTGATAATATCATACTTAATTCCACTAAAAAAAATAGAGTTCGATACTCTATCTCCAAATTTATTTTTAAAAAAAAAACTGAGTTAAAATAATTGAGAGGGTTTAAAATACCTCATAGCTAGATGTTCTACCTAAACACAACATAACTTTTCTCACACTAGTAAATATTTAAATCTTGTTAAATACATCATATTTTATTTCAAATGTAAAATCTAATCTCGTTTTAATAGAATTGGTGTACATATTTAATTTAATTTATCCATTTAAAATTAGATTTTTTTTTTTTTACTTAAAGTTTATTTTTTTTACTTAAAGTTTATATATATACCTACCAACTGCTTAACATGTGCTAAGAATGAATTATTGTGTATGGATTTTGATCTAGATTTGAATTGAATTGTTGTAAATAGTGAAATCATTAAAATATTTAATCACTAATCAAACATATATTTCCTTCAATGTACGAAAAATTCAAATTGATATGATGATCTAAGCTGCGGTTAAATCCACGATATTATTGGTACTACAAGTTTTCATGATGTGTCATTAATTATCAGATAAGTCAGCCAAACTTGCATGTTTTTTTTTTTGTTTGGTTGGCTAAGAGAACTAGCAAATTGTTTGATTACCATTTTATAGATAATTCCAATATAGTTAAACTTTTAGAATTAAGATATACTACCCCTAAACTACAATAACTAATTTAGAGCTAATTTCACCGACGAGGTGAGCATGTATTTTTCCGTGTATATATACACACAAACATAAATAAATGTTTTCGGTGGCTTTGGACTTCATGATCCTCAAGATTACCAAGTCGAGCCGCTTATTCTGTTTGTATAAGTTTGTTTAAAAATATTTCCAAAAAATATTCTCTAAGATGTCATCAACTGGCGCAGTCACTTTCAAAGGGACAGACTATATATTTTTAGCTCCAAAATAATGAAAGTAAACTCATGACTAATATATATATATATATATATATATATATATGAATGTATGTATATATTCAATTAATAAACTTTGTTCGGACTGCAGTTAGCAAATTAAATCGCCATAAGCTAATTAAATTGGGAAAAAGATGGCTTGCACGCCAGCCATGGGGATTTGATAGATGTGTACAAGTTATTAGTATAGAAATTAAAATAAGAAAATAAAATAAGAATAGAGAAAAAAAATACGAAGATATTTAACGTAAATATACTTATATTCACAGACTAGCAATAAAGAGAAGAATTTACTATTAACAAGCACTATAAATGAGCTCTTATATTAATGTTATGATAAGTTAAATAAAACTAACAAATCTTCTAAAATCTCTTTTCCTAAATCAAAATAAAACAGAAATAAATTCCTAATACAATTAAATACAAAATAATAATTTTCCTTAATATAAAATACTAACTTTCGCCAATTATCAGAAACAGTACTAGCTACCACTAATATAATAAAACGTTTTTTTTTTTAAGGAAAAATGTCATAAATTCCTCATGAACTTTGTCATTAGTGTTAATATGCTCCATAAACTAGAAAATGTACCTATTGTGTCCCTTGAACTTTAACATGTGTGTCAAGTTATTCTCTCAGTTAGTTGCCCTTAGTTTTTCCGTTATCTTTAATATCAAAATGTCCCGTGAACTTTGCATTTGTGTCAAAATGTCTTCTAATCTTTAATATTTGTATCAAACTACCCCATGATCTTTAATATTTATATCAAACTATCCCCTGATCTTTAATATTTATATCAAACTACTCAATTTATATTATTTTAATTATCTAATATTGTATATATATTTTTTATTGATATGCATCTTTTTTTAACAATTTTTTTTATTTTACTTATTTTAATTCAAGTTTATTTAGGTTATGGGTTTACTTATGCGTAACCATAGTTGGTAGGACTCAGATGCAAGATTTGGATTTCAAATACGTTGTTTACTTGGCCTACCTAACTTGAAATCATAGTCGTAGTGAATTTCTTTTATGTGTTTGCTTAAACCCATAATGAGAATAAGTATTATAAATTTATTTTGATACTCATTCTTAATTATATTTTTTAATTTAAAAAATGATTAGTTTGCATATTTTTGTATCAATCATAATTAAACTAAATATTATAATGTTAGAACAATAAAATAATGAACATAAGTTGTGTACGTAGTTATTTTTGTTTAAGAAAATAAAAATGAATATAAAATTTGAATTAAAATAAGTAAAATTTTTTTCTAAAAAAATGGGACATAAAAAGATACATTTTCTTTTAGTAGAAAAAATAATTTTTTTTTTATCTATTCTAAAAAATTTAAGTAATTATACAATGTTAGATAAATGAAACAAGATAGATGGGGTAGTTGGACACAAATATTAAAGATCAAGGAGCATTTTGATACAAATATTAAAGATCAGGGGGTACTTTGACTCAAATAAAAAAGATCAATGGGTATTTTAACACAAATGCAAAGATCATTGAGTATTCTGACACAAAAGTAAAGTTCATAGGGTATTTTGACATTAAAAATAATGAAAAAACTAATGGCAACTAACTGAAGGGGTAACTTAACACACATATTAAAGTTCAGAAGGCACAATAAATATATTTCATAGTTCAAGTGGCATATTGATATTAGTGACAAAGTTCATGAAGAATTTATGATATTTTTTCTTTTTTTAATTAATGAATGTTTTCGTTAGTTAGAGTTTTCAATTTGTTTAATAATATTCCAAACTGTCAATAAGTATTTACATATATATATATATATATATATATGCGTGTGCGTGTGTATTAATGAGTCCACTCCGTTATATATGTATATTAATGGCGTCCACTCCGCACTCCCAGTTGCAACATTGGGATGAATTAATTTTTCTCGGGTTGAATTTATTGAACAATTAATAAAAAAATCGACATCTCACTCTTGACGCCATGTGAAATTGTGGTCTCCAAGCTCAACCCGCCACGTTAAAAAAATAAATGTATCTAAAATTTTTTATATATGATGAAAAATTGTCACATAAAATATTGCCAACAGTCGAAGATATTTTTTTATCAATTTCTTTATCATTAGGTTAAAAAAAGTCCCATATCATTTTGTTGTTTCTTGCACGTTGCTGAAAACCCAATTCATTCTCTTGTTAACAGAAAATAAAAGGATAAAAGTGGTTGCAAACATAATTTAACGATAATATCATACATGACTTTATTTTAAGGTGCAGAGTTCGAATCTCAACATCCGAAGTTTTAAAAAATAAAATAAAATAAAAGGATAAATTTCATTTTTTCCCGAACTTTAGCTCTTATCACAAAATGCCCTCTCAATTTTAATTTGTAATATTCTCTCTCTCGAATTCTGAAAACGTTTGTGAATTTTTCCCTCAGTTAAATTTTTGATGCATGGTACTCGTTGGCAACATGAGTTAGGGGTATTAAATATGAAACTATGAAGTAGTACTCGTTATTTTTATTAAATACGAAATTACGAAATTACCCAAAAAAGAAAGGTATGGAAAAAAAAGACAATCAGCCATAGATGTTTACTCTTTTAATCGAATTATAAGGGTAACTATATAATTTCACATTTAATACCATCAACTCATCATGCTGTCAATGAGTGTTACGTATATTTTTTCGTCAAAAATTTAATTGAGGGAATTCGCAAACTTTAGAAAGTTTGGAGAGAAATAATGTTATAAATTGAAATTCATGGTATACATTTTGTGACAATGCCTAAAATATGGAGGAAAATAGTGAAATTTGTCCAAAAAAACAAATCAATATAGCTCTAGCTAGTCCAAAAATAATACTTTTGTCCCTATTTCATATGCTTCAGTTTCTTGGTGGCGTTAAGTTATCTATCATTAACCATATGTAGGCATTAGAATTCATTGCCTTAGGTTGTTCTTGTTTCTTTTTTTTATATTATTTTGTTATTTTTCCCCACCAAAAAGAAACTTGTAAATGACGTGTTGTTTGGGTTTTATAGGACAACAATAAACTGATTGTCCTTTAACAAAAGCACCCCAAATGTATTTTTACTGTTATTTTATATTTGTGAATTGGACAAAAAGAGGTGATAGTCTTAATTCTATGAACATCCCGGAGTATCTCAACCAAAAGACTCTAAAAAAATAAATTATAAATTATAAATTATAAAAAATTATAAATAAATAAAAAAACACCCAAATTGAGACGAGTTTATCGAAGAATGTCATTGTTCTTATAAGTTTGCACGTAAGGACCATAATCAATACGCTTTCAAGTAATCTACATAATGTCATCGTTCATCTAAGTTTGCACGTAAAATTTAGAAAATCTGAATAAGAAACATGTGGTGGAGGATGCTCGGGCTAAAAATATATATATTATTGGCAATTGATTTTACATACTTCAAAAAGTATATCGTTTTCTCAATCATGGAAACCTCAAATACTCAGAGCCCTAATTCTTCTACAGCTATACAGCTATACAGCCTATCCCTACTCCGTTTATCTTAGCTTCCCCTTCTACACGAAAATCCTCCGTGTCAAAGTTAGATTTTCTTTATGAAGTAAATTATGTTCCAGACGAACAGAAAGTATCACCAACCACAATCACACTCACGGTGTCTGAGAGTTACTAAAACACTTAAAATATTTCACAGCCCAAGAAAAGAGGGAGAGCGTAAAATATAACGAAAAGTGACTTCATCCACATCATTTTGTTTGTAGGGATGTGGTCCTTATTTAAAAGACCCTCACTAGTTATGGAATAATCGATTAATTGAGAAATCCCACTAATTGAAGAAATTTGATACACATGGGATTTAAAGTGTCAAATTAAAATATAATTACAATAATAAATAAAGAGAAAATTACTTAAATGATCACTTTTTTTATTTTTGGACCAACATGACATAAATTCTCTATTTTTAATCAAAATAATATAAATTTTAATTAATTTTAATTTAATTTTGTATCATGTTAGTCTAATATTAATTTTTTATGTCATATTAGTATAATGAACTTAAATTTATGTCATTTAGAGCTTTCCTCGCAGATAAATAATATTGAAGCATGGGCCAAGCTCATTATGGGAGCCCAATTAGGTAATCCGTAGACCCAAAGTCCAACTCCACTCTGCACGTAGTGGGCGTACATGCATGCATCCTTCTCATCATTCCCGATCATGGTTTTATTCATATTGGGTAAATGGACCATGTGACTATCGAGCCATTTGTAAAGGAAAGGTTTGGAACCAGTATACTAGATGATCATCATATATGACATCCCTATATTTGTCTCGTATATATGACATCCCTATATATGATATATGTCATATCATCCCTATATTATGACATCCCAATTTTAGTAGTATTTATGCTCACAGTTAAATTGTCATCCAACTAATACAACATAACTTACCGCCAGTGAATCATAAATCACCGTGTGTTGCATACTTGCATATGCCTCTTTTTTATTGACATTTGTTTACCTAAAGAGTAGTTGCTTCTATATTTAATTCTAGTCATAACATGATAAATGTAATAACTTTAATTACAAACTGAGAGATGATATTTTATTTTCTTTATCTTTTTAATAAACATTCTAATCGAAGGCTGAAATCTCATGTTTGCAGGGAAGGAAGTATGTCGGCTTTCACCATGAAGGTACATTTGTGCAATCTACTACTATACTATCTTTTACATTTTTTTTTTTTTTTTTTTTTTTTGCATTTATGCCCCCTTAAGTGTGACAATGTATGTGCATTTTCCAGGTGTAGATTCACCTTACTTTTTACAAATACATCAAATCTAAAACTCTTCATCGTCCACTGTTGATCTTGTGATGGGTATGGACCATCTCCCCAAATGAGCCGTATAATTTATGCACCGGATAACACCTCTGCCTGCAGGGCCATCGGGAAAATCGATGACACTAATGCTGCCAGCGTCGAGATGAAACGATCCCATCCAGTCCTTTGTCAGATTCAGACAGTGCCCCATAAGTGCAATGTGAATAGCAGGATCGCCAACTACGACGACAATTTTTTCTTGCTCAGTTTCATCAGCTAGTTCCTTTAGCAAATGTTGCCAAGCCTGCTCTGATCGATCCCAGACTGTTGAAAGGGCTGTGTCGTCAAACTGATTTAACCAACCAGGCTGAAGGCTCGGAACTTCACTGGAATCCTGTTATAAAAAGAAAGAGTAAATACACGGACAAGTCCTCCAGCATGGTTGTAATCTGCATGCATATCATCGATAATTTCAGTCCTGTCATTAGTTTAGCCGTTTTATCCACTTAAAGTATCATTTGCCTAACGGGACATATTCTTTTAGCATTCATTTTTTTGAATACGCTGAAAACATGGATATACTAATGGCCCGTTTGGAACATAGCTTGGAGTTGGAATTTTGGAGACGTGTGTTGCAGATGTGTATTTGTTGAAATATGAACTGAAAATGAAATATGATATTTGAATAGTGTAAAATTTGAAATGTGTTCAAAAAAAATAAGTAATATGGATCTTATTCCGTTCCTCTCGTTGTTGTGAAGGGTTTAGAGACCAGAATCACAGGTTGGGTTTAATAGAAATGAGAGAGAGAGAGAGAGAGAGAGAGAGAGATGTGAGATTTGCACTGTAGCTAGTTGGAGTTGGAGTTTTCGGAAACCAACCTACACAACATAGGTTGGAACCTGTGTTCCAAACGGGCCCTAAAACAACAGAATGGATATTGTTGAAAATTTTTACAACCGCAGGCCAAATCTCAAGAGATCCCAAATTTTGGCTTAAAAATATGTGGAGACTTTGAACATCAAGTTTAGATATCTTGCCTTCTTTGATTGCTGAAGGATACTTTCGACATCAAGGTTCTCTTTCTGCTTCATTTCCACATAGCGAGGCACACAGTCAGCACCCAAGCAATCTGCAGCTTCTTGTACCTACCATCAACGCAACCAGTGATGAACCTAATTAACATACATTTTCAGGTGAATATACAATTTTCCATTAGAAAGAGTATATGTGCTGTCATGATGGAGGCAGAAAAATATGGATCGGCTTACACTAGAGATGGCCGCTGCCGTTTCAACACAGGCTTTCTTTGGACTGTTAATAATGGAACTAACTTTCAAATCAAGAAGTAGCTCGGCAGTCTTTTGGGACTGTCACATCTCCACAGTAGCATGTCAGATACGGTTCAGATGACATGGTAAACAGAACATAAGAACGCCCAACTACATGTACAAGACATATACCTGTATAACCCCAAGCATATTCATAGTTTGATCCCCAGAAAAAGGATAGCTAGCCTGTTGACATTGAGGGAAAACTCAGAATCCCATTATTCATATAAGATTCCAGACACAATTTAGTATGTGTAAAAATCAATTGTCATTCTCCCACTATACAAGTTTGCAATTAAAGAAACTAGTTTACTATCTTGTAATTTCAATACATACATCATCGTTAACTATTATAAGCTTGTCTATTTGAATTGAGGTTACAAGTATTACTTGAAAATGGAAGCCCAAGCTTTTTTAACCATTGATTAAAAAGGGAAAAAAAATGGTGAACGAACAGCCGAAAACTAAAAGTGCACTTCTTTAGTTATGCTTTCGAACCTCTGTGTTTGTCTGGGTGGATCCATGACACACAAGAACCATCCTCTTGCTGGTTTTCCTTCCTCCAGAGCTTCCAGTAGCCACAGGTGAATTTGGTGTCTGCATAATTTATTAACATATTAATAACCATTTAGAGGACAGCCTAACCTATTTTACAACCTAATAGTGATAACTTGTTAACTTCAACCATTAAGCAAGAGACCACATGTAATTGCCAAAAAACCACAGCCTTGGTGTGTAAATGGATTATAGAAAAAGTTATCCCACAGCTTCCAGAGAAAAGCATTTGGACAGTGATGTTCTCGAATTTAGCCAATTAAACACTTACGATTGTCATTTGTTGCTATACCCTTTCTTCACAAGGTACTAAACTTTAACTGTATTATATTTATCAGTAGAGACAAAAAATGTACCTGATTTAGACGATTGAGACAAATAAACGGTGATCCACCCTCAATTTGAGGAGTGAAATCCAGCACACTCACTCCGCAATTACTCTGAAGCAACATCCTGAAATACTCTGTTCCTAATCCTGAATGTTGAGAAGGTGAAAAGGGCAATTTAAAATAGCGCCATGGCCAAAACTACATCGGAAAGAACAAACTTTCTATGCAGCACGGACAAGAATAGTACCAATAGCAGTTGCAACAAGAGCCTGATTAACAGCATTGTGAGCCACCACGAGAACTGACCTGCCCTCGTGTGCAAGTATTTTTGTCCAGCAATTTCTAGCACGAGCCCACAATTCTCTCACTGGATAATGACCATCGATATTGAAATTCGCTGCATCTGCCTGCCATTGTCGAAAAGCTGCGCCAAATTTCGCTTTCCCCTCATGTTTTAAAAGTCCCTAAAGAAACAAAACCCCACAAAAATTAACCAACTAGACTACCAAATCATAAAGTGATCTTGAAGCAATTCATGACGTAAATTTTTAAAGCAAAAAAGGCTTACTTGAAAGGAATACAGGTCGATTTCTCTCAAATCAGAGTCCGTAACCACCTCCATGTCACGACTTCCCCATATAATTTCAGCAGTTCTCTTTGATCGTATAAGAGGACTGAGGCCCAAAAAACAAAAAAAAAAACAGAAGTAACGTTGAAATTGTAGAGCAATTAAAACCTTGTTGAACAAAGGATCCTGATATTGATATTTTCCCACATGTAGATCAGGAAATCATGAAAACTTCAGGCCAAAGCATTCGGGAAATATATATATATATATATATATATATATATATATTCTCATCTATGTCCCAGAACTTTAGGTCACTCCCATTTTATTTCTGGACTTTAAATTTAATCCCATTTACCTTTTCTATCAGAATTTTAGTTCAAACGGATGAAAAAACAGGGAGATTAGTCTTACTAAACCCATTCTATTAGGATTTCTGTTAAAAACAAAACAAAAAAAGACTATATAACTGCACTTAACTCATTTTGTGGGGTCCATTTTTAAGTGAAATTAAGATAAAACAGATATAGGGAGTTAAATTCAAAATTTAGGGGCAAAGTGGGAGTGTCAAGGGCATAAATGAGAATAATTCTTAAAAAAAAAAAAAAAAAAAAGGGACAAAAATGATTAACAAATTCACCACTAAGACAAAGATTACGAGCATTTTGTTAAAGATTAAACCAAATTCCTAAACAAGATAAAACTAAAATTCCTTATTGCACCCAAAATAAAAAATAAAAAAATCCCAATTCTATGAATCTCCTATCAGTAGACAGTAGTTCACTCCAAATCTTAACGAAAATTGAAATCCAAACCCAAACCATTTGAAAACCGAATAAAAATCAGAAACCGAAGAAGAACACGAGACCTGGAGAAGCAAACGTCGAAGGAATCATCGATGAGCATTTGACGGGAGGTCTCGGCCTGAGACTCGCCTTTCTTGGTGAGAACAGCGAAATCCGAGCTCCCCTGGATCCTTCCCTCCTCATTCCAAGTGCTCTGGCCGTGCCTCACCAGCACCACCCGCTTCGCCGCCTTGATCGCCGGGAACGGCGCCGACGAGTAGAGCTCCGACCCGAGCTCCGGCCTCTTCGCCGACTTCTCGACGATCTCTTCGAGGCCCGACGAGGACCGAACTGAGAGAGCAGGAGATCTAGGGTTTGAATTGGATCGTCTGGTGGTGAGACTGGCAGTGGTGAAGAAGAAGAAGGTCGGAGTTTTGTGGACGCAGAGAGAGGCCATTTGGATTTTTGTTTTTTTTTTTTTTGTTTTAATTTTTTTTTATTTTAGTTTCGGAGTCTGTTCTTTTTTCGCGCTTTTTAGTTTGTTGAAAGCGGGTTTTTCAGTTGTTTTGTATGGTTACCGTTGCTTGTCAAAAAAGAAAAAACAAATAAAATTAAATAAATAAATATTTCTAAAATTATCTAATTCATTCCCTGAATAAATACATATACATCCAATTCAAGGAAGAGATCCAATTGAACCGATTCAATCCAACTGATTAAAATACTATTTGAGTTAAATTTGTTTCGACGAAAAATAGATCTAAAATGATGTGTCATTAGAAGTTGAATTCAATGAATTTTTATATCTATTAATTTTGGAAGGCTAAAATAAGGCAAAGTGATTACAAACATTGTTTATTGTTAATTTCACATTTGATTTTATTTAAAAAATAAAAGTGTTTGAATTACCCCCAAAAATAAAGTAAGACAGAAAAAAGTTTTTCTCCCTGTCAGGAAGTAAACAATCATTTGATTGAAAGAAAATTGTAAAGAAATAAAAGATTTTGAATTCTTTCCTATAGTTGTGTGGTATGAGAAGGTGGAAAAAACTAATTTTATCTTCTCTTGTCTTGTTTGGTATTGTAAGTGAAACCAAATGGATAAAAAAACTTATCATACATTTGGTGTTTGAGTTTATTTTGAACTCAACTGTACTTTACCACTGGTTTTTTGTATTTTTTCTGAGAAAATCAACAAAAATTATAACTAGTTTTTGAAAAGCCAACCAACTTTAACCTAAAAATTTCATTTCATTTCAAATTCAACCTGAACACCAAACGCATGCTTATTATTAGAAAATTATTATTTTACCATAAAACTATTGATCATATTTTTGTTGAAATTTTGATAGAAGTGTGTAATTTTACTTCTTTATATTAGTATCAAATATTTCCTTCACAAAATCCTACCATATTTAGAAAGATCAATTTTGGTGGGACCCACCAAATATTTCTTCCACCCATTTTTCCTTCCATCTAAATTCTGTCATGCTAAACACCCTCAATTATCAATTTTCATCATAAAACCTCTCCTATGTTTTATTTCCTTCCACTTTAAACTCATATTAGTTAATTTAAATTAGAGGTGAACCAACAATAGTATTATATTTCAACATTCCTCCACATATGCAAACTAGATAATGAGCAAACATGCGGACAAATATTAGTTAGAAAGTCCAACACAAATAATTAAGAAGAAGCCCAAAATATTTTTAAGACCTAACACACAAATGATAACAAAAGGGGTTATAAAAAGTACAATTACAGGAGTTAAACTCAGAACCTCTCACTTTAATACCAACTCAAAAAATAGAGAAAATAATTCAATTTCTCATATCATTATAATAGAACTTTACAACCAATTTATATAGTACAATCATGTAAGAAAAATAGACAACTATCTACACAAGAATCAAGAAACTAATTACCTACAACTTAGCTCTAAATCAGGTAATTAAATCACAGCTATTCAATTCAAAAAATCCTACAATTACAGGAAAGAAAATCTCAACAAGACCAAACATAGCATTATTGTCCAATAGTAGCAAGAGTGTAGCCAAGTTGACTTTTTAAGCTCTAGGATTAAGACTAAGAGGGTGTTTGGTGAATGAGTTGAGTTTGAGTTGAGTTGAAATTTTTAAATTTGAGTTGAGTTGACTTTTTAAAAAATAGTTATAAACTTTGTTGATTTTTCAGAAAAAGATAAAAATTAAAATGAAAAAGTACAATTTAATTGGAGTGAAACTTGATTACCAAACAAGCTATTAGATTATTTATCTTGGCCCATATGGTGAAAAAATTCAAATGGATAAATTTGAGCAGTGTTTCAACTAATCAAATATTCATTTGGATTATAAGTTCCAACTCATGATTTAAATAGCAAATTCAAATTAAAAATGTATAAAGGATTAAAAATTTTATTTAAAAAAGGTAAAATTCATAAATATATCTTTTTTCTTAGAGACATAAATATACCTATTTTAATGATTGTTTTCATAATTTTCTAAAAAAGAAAAAATGTCGAAATTCCAAACTAGCATTAAGTTGGCACTTTTGGGGTAGTTTCCCACATTTTCTCTTCTGTTCTGTTATTGGACTGAAAAAGACCAAGCCCAAATTTACTTAAATCAATTGATCCAATCCATATGATTCCATTTTGTCATGTTCTAAAAAAATAGTTGGACCGGATCGATTTAGTTTTGTAGATGAAGGATAGTGAAATATTTAATTCAGACAACGCCCATTTCTAAGGTTATATACAAAAATTTCATAAATTTAGCACCTGCTTATATTTATATCAATTTTGATATTAGAATGGGTAAAATTATAAAAAGATACTTAAAACATGACTCTCTACCTAATTTTTTCTTATTTCTAGTGAAATAGTAAGGATGCATTTGCTGGAACTATCTAAATGGTAACATTTTTGGACGAAAACTTTTAAATGATTATATTTCAATAAAAACATTTAAATTGCTATTTGAAATGTATTTGGATGTTCATAATTTGAACAGAAACATTTGAACATAGTATTTGAATGTAAGTTTGCATAGATATTGAAAACAGTTTTAACGAATCATCTGAATCTTCATTGTCAATGATAAATTTGATATGGTTTTTCTTTATCATTATTATTATTACTTTTGCTAATAATTTTGATAGGGTATTTGTATAGTTTTCTTCCTCTTTTTGCTCTGAACACAGAGAAAAAAATAATCATCTCAATTAAATATGAAACAAAACAAAAAAAAAAAGTTATGAAATTTTAAAGCATAAATAAACTCATAAAATAGAATAAAAATTTATTCATTCTTCGGACTGTGCAAAACATTCAAATGACTCAAATTTAAGGGGAGCTCAATTATCATTTTGAACTAATGGAAACATTTCCACATTTCAATTCAAATTTGAATTACCAAATACCAATTCAAATTGTCTACTCCATGGAATGATCCGAAAGTTGCAAAATGATTCCCCAAATGCTATCTAATAATCACTTTTTTTTTTAAATAATTAGATTATAACTTAAGATTGTGTGATTATGTATCATAATTAATAATTAGTGGATCTCAGAGTTCACGAGTTATTTGCATTTAGTTAATATATATATATATATATATATATATATGACAAGTGTTTTCAAGTGTCAAACCTAACATTCAGAGAGAGAGACAGAAAAAAAAGTATATATATATATATATATATATATCAAACTTACATTATAACTTATGATATTTTCTTTCCCAGCTCCTATTTTCTTTTCTTCTTATCAAGTGTCAAAGTTTTCATTCTTTTGTGAAACATAACAATACTATACATAATAAAATGAAAAACAAAACAAAGCAAAGGAAAGGTTTCAAAAGAAAATCGTTACAGATAAAAGAGCAAACAAAAAGAACATGATTGAAAAAATAAAAATAAAAATAACAAAACAAAACAAAACCTGAACTTGTCCTTAGAACAGATCGTTATTTTCTACTGATTTAATAGCTAATATTTTTAATCGTTTAAGGGGCATTATGGGCATTTTAAAATATGTTACAAACTGAGGAGGTATTGCTAGAATTATGTTTAGTCAAAAGAGCGTCTTATAGTTAGTGAAAATCACGAATATTTGTGTAATTTTCAAAAATAAATACATAATAAGGGTCACTGTAGACCATCTCTACCAAACGTTCAACGATGCCAGCATATGATATGGTTGTCCCTCTACGCCTCAAAGGTCATTTTATACACCTTATCCATGAATGCCATTCATAAAGTGAGTATTATTTATTAATTTAATTTATTAATGCAAATATAAATTAAAAATACAAGACTTGAGAGAAAGAATTTTCAAAAAAAAAAAAAAGAAACACAGAAGAAGACTTGAGAGAGAGACGAGATCGCCATTATTGATTAGGCCATTGCGTGGAAAACAATCCAAAATAACATCCAACGAAGAATTTTAGTTTTTTTTTTAAATAGAATTTTATGTTTTTTATTGAAGAAAAAACCAATTGTTACTATTGATTATTGGAAAAAACAGCTGATACAAATTTAAAAACTATTACATTAATATGATATAAAAAATTAATATTAGAGTAATATGACACAAAGTAAAACTAAAATTAATTAAATTTTGTATTATGTTGGTCAAAATGAGAAATTTGTATCATGTTGGTCAATAGATTAAAAAAAAAGATTCATTAGGTAATTTTCTCCTTTTTTATTTTTTTATATGCTCAATGGTTTTGACACCATCTGAATGACATCTAAGCACGTGTTTGGTTGGTTCTCTCCAATTCTCCAATTAAATAATTTCAATTATTATTTTTTTTCAAAATTTAACTCAGTTTAATTATTTATATCTCAAATTCTAATTTAAAACTCAAATTTTAAAAGTTCACAACTTTATTCTTTTAAGTTGAAATGAGATGATTTTTTTTTTAATTGCATAGAGTTTCAAGAGCAACGAAACAAGATGTATATTGTTATTTTTTTTCAAAAAAAACTTCAAGTTTTTTATATTTTTTAATTTCGAACAGTTAATTTTCAACCAAATGCATTGTTTTAAAAGAAAACTCAACACAACTCCAATTAAAATAATTCTAAAACTCCAAGTTGATGAATTAAATGTCCTCTAAATGTAATGTTTCCAAAGGCTCATTTGAAACCGGATATTATGATCATATTGGCCATCAATTTTAGACCAGTTCACAAATTTTGCTATCAAACGCCTCCCAAGCTCCAACGGCAAGCTGAGCTGGTTTGTACTGGGCAACGACTAGGATTTAATTCTTGAGCCAAAATAAATAAATAAATATAAACAAAAATAGCCGTTGCTCGCCCGCTCTGGGGTCTCCTCTCCTGTATTGGATTCCGCCACCCAAGCACCTGACAGGCTGACGCTTACTTCTTATTTCATTCTCTGTCTCTGTCTCTCTTTTTCATTTTCTTCTTTTAATTGTTGTAGCAGTGCAATTAGGGGCCGTTTGAAGACACTTAGAGACGAAATTTTAGATATATTTTAATTGAAAATGAGTTGGGTTTTGGAAATGTGCATTTGATTAAAAAAGAAAATTATTTAGACTGAAAAATTGTAAAATCTTAAAATATGTTCAGGAAAAAAAAATCGATATGGATCTTTTTTTATTTTTCTTAAAATTCTATGCAATATTAAAAGAAATTATCTTATTTCGGCTCAAAATTTAAAAAAAAAATGGACTTTTAAAGCTTGAATTTACTGTAGAAATTTAAATATGTGAATAGTAAAAATGAGTTTTGAGTTGAAGAAAAAAAAAAAAAAAAAAAGGAGTAAATTATGGTTTGGAGACATCCTCCAAATAAGCCCCTAATCCTCATAATGGCACCCCTAAAAGAAATTAAGTATAACCAAGTAACAATAGGACTAGATTACCCAAAAAAAAAAAAAAAAAACTATGTGATAATTTTTATCAACAAAAGAACTATAACTGAAAATTATTACAAAACAATTAGGATCGGAGTTGATCACAGTAGTAAGAGATAATAGTCGGTTGAGAATGAGTATAAGAGAGGAGAGAAGAGTAAATGAGAGAGAGTGGGAATAGAAGGATACATAGGAATATCTAGGGTATGCTGGTGGGAAAGATGAGTAAGGATAGGGAATTTTGATGTATAGATGACCAATATTTCTTGATCCAATGTTTTTTCTACAAAAACTGTAAAAACTCCAATTGCTAAAATTGTAAAAGCTCCCCATATGGTTATTAACATTTTAACGTTTCGGTTAAAAACAGATAATAAAAAAAGGAGTCAAGTGTCATCATGTGGTTTTTTTTTTTTTTAATGTTTGTATTAACTGAAACCCTAACATATGGGATTCAATAAGACTAATTCTCCTCTTTTTGATTTGTCTTTATAGAGGGTAAAATCTACAATCGAATCGAATCGAGTTGGGTTAGGGTCTATGGCTGTATTGTTAAGCCGACTAAGTGCGTGTTGAGTTAACTGAGCGTGTTAGCTACAAAATAATAGTAAAGCTACAAAATAACATTAAAATAAAGTTAATGAGACAAAGAACATAAGAAATTTATAGAGGTTCACTCTCAATGTGAGAGCTAATCCTCTGTGGTGGCTCGAGGGGTTTCACTATAGTTGATAAAAAGTACAGTGAATGTCGTAGCAGTGAGAATAGGAAGAAAATAGAAGGGGATTGCAGGAATAGAAAGAGATAGCAGGGAGTTAAGAGAATCAGGTGAAGATGCGGGTATTGCGGGAATCCTGGGTTGACTGGTCTCCTGCGAGATGATCGGAGATGAAGTCGGGATGATCTTGATGTGATCAGAGATAAAGTCTAATGAACTAGGAGGATCTCCAATGATTTCTCTTATACCTTGGGTGAAAAGTCTCTTGTGTGGGCGTGATTTAGATTATTTTCGGATCCCTTGGGCGTATGATGATGCCCTCTATTTATAGATGATGATTGTTAGCTGTTTTGGTGCTGAACATGTCGTATTTGGTTAAGGCAAGTTACCTCTTCTTAATCTTGTTGACTTTCCTTATTTTGAGAGCTTTTCCGGAAAGGGAAAGTAACATTTTTGGCTTATTCTTGACCTGATATGGGTTGATCTTGGAGCAATTCTTGTACAGGGATGAATAAGAAAGATTTCCTTATATTTTTGTGCTATGAATTCAGGTAAGTGCCTAAATCGATTCTCGAGCTGATTTCTTGAGTCGTTGGGCCTTAGCTCGACCTGACAGGGTCTCGGGTCGATCAGGCTCTCGAGTTGACCTGATGAGATCTTGGGTTGATTCTTGAGTTGATCTCGTTGATTTGCATTACCACGTGGATGGTAAAAGATGAGGTACGAATTTTGACCTCAACAGTAAGACCCCCACTCCTTAGTTGATGGAACTCGCCTACATGAGTGTCTTGTAGTTGAGCGCGTTGGTTCGGCGGATGAGCTGATGACTTGGCTTGATTGTTCTTCTGGATGCCTGATGTGGCGGCTCAGCAACTGATTCCTTGTGGGGCATCGCTGCCAGTCGAGCGGTTGTAGTCCACGATGGAGAATCGTATAGAGTAAGTTGCGAGGACCAAGGCACGTTTCCCAGTATTCAAATGATGTCGCGGACATGGGAGTCTTGTCGAGTCGTTCGTTAACTCGATCGAGTGTCCTCTCTTGGAGTCTGTCTTTAATGAAATTGTGAACTGTTGTCTTTAGAGGCTTCTGTTGTCTGATGATTTGAAGTGAGATCTAGGCGATCATTGCTCGGCGTTGTCACTAAGTCGGATTGATTGCGCTGTGAAATCTGTCACGTGTTGATCTTGAAATTGTTGAAGTGACAACGGAGGAATGAAGCTTATGTTTGCTTTGGAGACCACATCCTGACTTGATTGCACCTGATTATGTTGAAATTGAAGCAATCATGGTTGCTTGGATATCGATATCCAGACCGTTTTGCTTGATGTTGAGTAATGAGAGGGGATATCCTCGTTTTCCTGTAGAATTCCTAAAAAGCCAGAAATTGTTAGTGAAAGCGATGATCATCGGAGATCTGTGTTGAGATCAAGTCGATGAGAAAAGAACGGCTGGGAGAGTTGTTTGAACGAGCCCCAGATTTTTGATGTCGTTGAACCTGTAGTTGATTAGGCTGAAGAGTTATCGACTCGTTATGCGAGGAGTTCATGTGATTGATGAGAAGATGAACTTTAGTTGGAAAAAGTTGTAGTGTCATCCCGAATGGTGAACATATCACCGATGGACAGAGAACCGATGTTTGACGAGTGAGCCATGAAGCTTGAGTCGATTGGTGACTCGTTGAGCTGAAATTGGCTTTTTGTTCGAGCATTGCAGATGAGTTAGATGTTGGATTTAATTACTTTGTTAGAGGAAGTGAAGGATAATTGCTCCTCGAATTGCATAATGACCTGCAATGAATCTGTGTTAGAGCACAAAGTTGAAACACATACCTCATGGTAAAATTACCAATGTTTGGCCAAGGCAAGGCCTTTATGAGTGAATCTCCAGTGGTAGGAGATGTTGCGATCGCAGGATCGGCTTGCCATCAAATGATCAACTCGATTAGTGAGTTGCTTCGAGCCGTGACCATGTGGTTGGTCGGCCCTTGAGTCGTTTTCATCAAGTTGAGTCAAGATTGCTATGTCGGTGAGAAGTGAAGTGACATACAAGAATTGATGCATACATTCTTGGTGTTGTTGAGATGATGGCTTCCCTTGAGACGCGAAATGAGATGATTGTGGCCGTTGATATTGCATTGAGTGTGGCCGTCTATTTCAAAATGCGTCTTGGAAAAAGGGATTGTTGCCTTATATCTCATTGTATGGTCATTAGAGATGTTGGAATTTCTTTTGTTTTTTCCTGAGAACAAAGACAAAAGAAAGGTGAAAGGAAAACAAACTTGAACTCAGGTAGACAATTAATGTTGGGTATCACATAGAGTGGTGAAGACTGTTATTCTGTCTGTGTGAAGCCTTATGAACTCCAACACTGCGGAACAGCTTAGCATGGCTCTTCTATTAAACTCATTTGCCTTAGCGTGAGATTTTATGATTAGGAAGCTCCTTTTTTTTTTTTTTTTTTTTTCCTTCTTTCAGGAACGGAATTTTACTGAAGAAATTAGAAATTGTTTTATAGTTCAGAATCTAGCATAAAACAGTGACTACTCTCTGGAAAACTTGGTAAAACATATCATTCAAAGCAGCACCGAAGAATCTGCCACATACCATGTCAATTTGTGGCACATACCCAAATGCTATTCCCTGGAAAAAGCAATTGCTTTTTAATGAATTGAGGGTTTCACGTGCCGTTAGTAGTTTACAATATTTTTTTGTTTGTTTCGAGAGAAAGTCAAAAAGAAAAAAATAGAGCTGAGTAATGCATATATATAGAGCAGATAAATAGTTGGTAGTTTCCATGTTTTCTTTTGAATATTCTCTCCCACATCAGTATCTTATCTTCTGCATCATACTCAGATTTCAAGGGGAATCCCATCTGACCAAATTGGACTTCACAGGAATACAATAACTTATCTCATTATCTCACTATTCTTACATTTAATTTTCTGTAGAACTTTGAATTTTTGCTTTTTCTTTTTATTACATAGGAGAAGTATGAATGTTTGATTCCAAATCTTTTTTACATAGTTGTGATTTTATCCCAATAATTTTTTTTATGCTTAAAAGTTCCTTCAAATGGGTGCAAAATTTTTGTTAACAAACGTTAAAAATTTAACATAAAATGTTGCATTAATCACACATGATTTAATATTTAACGGTAATTTAGAAAAACAATTTATATGATTAAATTTACATGTACAATACACGTGATCTATTGCATTCAATTTCTAATATTTATTAGTAAAAATGATCAAATTTACACCATTTTAAAGAGTTTAGGGACCTTTAAAAAAAATAGATTTGAATTCAATGAAGAATTTCATAATAAAGTTAGGGAATGAACGAACAGATCCGATGAAAATAAAAATAAAAAAAGTTTCAGATATAAAAATCGATGAAAATAAAAATATTTGTAGATCAACTCCTGTCTCTTATGTCATCCATATTTTCTATTTGAATATTCTACTTTAATTTAATATTCTATTAAAATCATTAAAAAAAAAAGGTCTTCTTGTATCACAGTAAATCAAATGAACCCTTTATTTGAATGAAATAAAATCAAATCTATGGAACGGAGATAAGTAGATTCATTTATCCATAATCGGATTATATTTATTTGATACAATTTATCTTTTTTTTTTTCCCTCAAATTATAGTTGGGACATAAGAAGTTTATCTATTTTTTCTGTTATCTTTTATGAAACAAGTTTTATCCAGTTACTTAATGTGAAGTACTCTTAATGTCTTCATGTGATCAAATGGTAAACAAAAATAAATAGGAGAAATAAGTAAATAACAGTTTTTAATAAACAATTAAATTAAATAATAACTTTCTAAAATATTTGGAGTAAATGGAAAATTTACTAAGTAAATAGTAAATTTATTATATATCTATTTGTTAGAATAAATTTTCATTTACTTAATAATTTTATTATTTACTACAAATTATATTTTTAAAACCTATTATTTACTTTAATTATTTATCAAAAATTTATATTTACTATAATTTCTGAAAATGGAAATTTACAAAGTTGATAGAGCATCCAAAAAGACCATTATTGATAATATAGTGCTTTATGAACATAACTATTATCATCTAAATATACCTCGAGAATTAAAAGATTTCCAATTTTGTCAATTATACATGTTGTCATTTGTCGGTTGTGATTCTTTTATGTTTCGTATAGTATCACCATGCCAATTTAAACTAAGATACAATTATTATCATATTTTAGGTTAGTATGTAATAGTTGTACTATTTCTAGTCATTCGATATTAAGTTACCTAATATTGTCCATTCCCAAATTTTCTATAGGAGATGTATCACTTTTTGGTCACCCAATAAATATATATATATATATATATATATATATAGCATTTGTGTCCTTTTTCACAGAATTATATGATCACAAATTGTTATTGCTAGTAACTTTTGTTGGTTACATAAACAAAATGTCATTACAAACTAGATAATCTCTTAGGATCAAGTAAAAGGATTATTTATCTTTTTATACTATGTATTTTACTTGAATCTACCCTTTAATCATAGGTTAATTAAAAATATAATTCTACGGGTTCCCCATAATGCATAACTTTTTTTTTTTTTTTTTTAATGTTGGCCGGTAATAATTAATGACCCATAATGCATAACTTGTGTTTAGACTTACATGATTATTCCTTGGCTAAAAAGTGTAAATTGGTCAATTTAGGGTTGAAATTAGTTGTTGTTTCGGATATAACCTTGACAAAATTGACAAAAATTGAATAATTGACCTAAATAGTCTCCGAATTCTTTAAAATGTGACGGTTTGATCTTTTTCTTCTTTTTTTTTTTAGCCGTGATAACCCTAAGCTCCTTTTTTTTTTTTTTTTTTTTTCCATTTTAGTCATTTCTGTCTGGTTCCGTTAAAAAACTTATAGAATGATCACGTAAGAAGCATTTTTTGTGCTTTTGAAGGAAAATACCTATAAAAAGATGAAAATACCCTTATTCATATTAATTTAAAAAAAAAAGAATAATTAGCCCAAAGAATCCCTAAACTCTTTAAAAGGTGACGGTTTAGTTCATATTTTATTTTATTTTTGACCAAGAAGACCCTGAGCTCTCAAAATGTTGGCCATTCGAGTCCTTGCCATCCAAAACCGTTAAATTTCTAACGGAATGTTGCTCTAATAATAATTTATATAGTAAAAAGTCCAAAATACCCTCTAATCTCCAAAAAATCCCCCCACCTTTGTAGGTAACCGGCAACGGCAGTCCCCCCCCAAAACCACCACATAGATTCACCGTTGCCCCCCCGTCCCACACAGATTCGCCGTCCCCCCACCCAAACAGATTTGCCATGCCCCCCCCCCCCCCAAACCACCCACACACAGATTCGTCGTCGCCCTTCCTCCCCCAGATTCGTCGTCTCCCCCTCCTTATAGATTCATCGTCACCTCCTCCCACTCCTAGCCGCAGTTGGCCGAACACAGCCCCAAAACCCAACCCACCCACCGTCCGTCACCAAACTCATGCCCCCCTTTTTCTCCGTCGCCGATCGCGCCCCCTGCTAGAGGCGGCGTCGATCTAGGTATTGAGAAATGAAGAGAGAGAGAGAGAGAGAGAGGAGAGAGAAATGAGAGAATAAAGAGTTTTATTTTATTTTATTTTAAATTTTTGTTAAATTAACTGTTGTTAGATTACTAAAATACCCTCACAAATCAGATCACATGTATTGCACATGATTCATTCCATTAAAAATTTAACTGATTTGGACGGAAGAGACTATAATGGCCAACATTTTAAGAGTTCAGAGTCTTCTTGGCCAAAAAATAAATAAATAAAGAAATAAAACATGGACCAAATCGTTACCTTGTAAAGAGTTCAAGGACCATTTGGGCCAATTATTCACAAAAAAAATTTTAAAAAAATCTTAAAAGAGAGAGAAAGAGAGCTGAATTAAAAGCCCCCCTTCTCTCTCTCTCTCTCCTCCCTCCCTCCCTCTCTCCCACAGGTCTGACGTCCATGCCAGCCGTCTCTCCCTCCCTCCCCCACCCCAACAGATCCGATGCCGGAGACTAAGAGACCGTCTCTCTCTCTTGCCCCCCCCCCCCAACAGATTTGCTGCCAGATGTCGGAGACCGCACTTGTCTTCTCGGTCAACTGGTCCCTCGACTTCACCAACGAGCGCGAGCACCCCCCCGCACAACCCATATCTGGGTTTGTTAGCCCCCCCCCCCCTCACCCGCACAACCCCAATCCGGGTGCCCACTACCGCCGACAAGTCCCCCCCCCCCAACCCGTACAACCCCAATCCGGGTGCCCACTACCGCCGACAAGCTCCACTACCGCCGACAAGCCCCCCCCCCCCCCCCCCCCCCCCCCCCCACACACACACAATCCAAATCCGGGTGCCCACTTCCGCCGACAAGCTCCTTTCCACTGACGAGCTCTTTTCTCCTTGTGTCGACACCAGAGGAGAGAGAGGATAGAGAAATTCTAGGGTTTTTTATCTTTGTTTATGAGTTTTTTTTTGGTTAAATTAAGTTTATCAGTAGATTACTAAAATGCCATTTCATATTAGGTCACATGTCTCGTACATGATGCATTCCGTTATAAATTTAATAGTTTTGGATGGAAATGACTAAAATAGTCAAGAAAATAGGAGATTAGGGTCATCACGGTAAAAAAAAAAAAAAAAAAAAAAAAAGGACCAAACCGTGATATTTGAAAAAGTTCGGGGACTATTTAGGTCAATTACTTGATAAAATTTTAAAATCTAAAAGAATAATTTCTTTTTAATAATCTAAAACTACAAACTTGAATGCAGGTATAAAATAGTAAATAAGTCAAGTGTGTGTGTGTTGAAAAAGCAAGTAGAAGACAACTTCACTTTTTCAAGGAGAACATAGAAAGGTCAGACTGTCACATTTACAAGTTCATGCTAAAAATCATGGCTTAATGAAGTTCTTCAGGGGACTAAGCTCGTGTCAATTTCTTTGATATTTTAGGCGTTTATTTTTCAACAGACAAATGTAGGTTGATCTTTACTTTAAAAAAAAAAAATTATAGGTTGATCTTTACACCTCAAATTATGACTCCTTTTATTTTTCAGAATATTCTTTGTTTTTATTTATCTTTTTTCTATATTTTTTTAATACCATCATTATGCTTATGAAACGGCGGAGCCATTTGAGGATGAGTGAGTTTTTTGCTCCTGCAAAGATTTAGTTTTTTGCTCCACTTGAGTTTTTCCATTTTCTAAAATGGAACTTTAAAAAAATTTTGGTCCCACAAAAATTCAGTTTGTGGCTATGTCCCGACTGAATTTTATGTTTTTATTTTTATTTCTATATTTTAATTGAAATAGAAGATTGACTCCGTTACTGTGCATATGCATGGGTGTTTTTCAAACACATTTTATGTTTAATCTCTTTCCCTCCCATTGTCGTGCTCTTGCATCCTATGCTTTGAAATCTTCAAACTTTTTATGCTAAGTTATGTTTAATGTTTTATGAATTTAAATGAAAAGAGAGCTTAAAATTATCACATAAATCGTTTTAAAGGCTTTGAAAAATTTGCAAGTGTGCTGAAAATTCACTTAAAGAACTTGAAAAGAAAAGAAAAGAAAAGAAAAAAAAAGGTTTCTTTTTTTAAAGAAAAATTTTTCCTTACATTGAAAAAAAAAGAGAGAAAATACATGAATAATACAAATTAAAAATAATTATACTAATGTGACACAAAAATTTAACACTAGACTATTATAGACAAGATATGACTAATTTTTGTGTTATATTAATCATGAATGAAGAATTTATATAATCTTGATCAATAAAAAAAATGTGATTATTTGGATAATTTTCTCATAAAAAAAAGGGGGTAATGGACAAATGCTACTTTGGGAAAGCAGTGGCTGGTTATACCAGCATGGAATTCAAGCAAGAATTTTATGATCACTTTTATCTACTGAGTTTTCCCGTAAAATTGGATCAAATCATTATGTGGGCTATAATTAAATTATGATCTACAAAAACAAAAAAGGTTTTGTTGCCATTTTCACACAGATTATGCATATGAAAATTCAAAATTAAATTTAAACATACAAAAGTTAACTCCAAAAGGGTAATTCCCATTCCAACAATAGCAAATAAACCATAACAAGAACAAATACAAAATGGTTGGTGGAGGGTGGTGGCCCATGAAACTTTATGAATGGTCAACTAGCTAGAGACAAGATAAAAGACGGTGTTATTTATGATTTATCATCAAGTTTGTTATCCGAGTGCTTAAATAATGATTCAAATAGAAACTAATCGCCCTCCTAGCATGCTAACAACAACAACAACAACAATAATAATAATAATAATAATAATAATAATAATAATAATTAATAATAATAATAAAAGTCGTATGGATTGGATCAAATTTTATACTTTCTCGAGAATTATGGTCGTAGACGGCGAAATATATGGTCAATTTATATTTAGATTCAATGACTGATTCAACATCTATCTAACGGAGATTGTGAATGAGTAGTTAAATAAAGTTTAGAGAGTAAATAAAGAGACACAAGATTTATAAAGGTTGGCCCCCCTCTGACCGTTACGGAGGCTTTTGCTTCTGTTTAATATATAATGACTGAAGAGTTTATTTTGGATTACTGTTACCAATTTTATAGAATTATTATTGGTGCGTCATGGCAATTGTCAAGGGAACTACGTCCTCTGTGGTGCTAGGGTTTCATTATTTTGAGAGCAAAGTACATTGGATGCCCATAGCATAAAGTAAAACTACACAATGCACTTCGTGATGATACATGAAACATTCACTATCTATTTATAGGATTGGCTTCCTCCTTACTGAATCGGATTGCTTGGATGATGCTTATCATTTTTAATTTGAATGTGATTTCATATTTTGAATGTGATCAGGTTTCTTATATTTGTCTGATCATTCTTGACAAGGATGAAACAATAATGAATATGATCTTCCGTTATATCAGAATAATTCAAATCATTCAAAGTAACACGAATGATTTTTTGGATAATTCTCGTAAAATCGCCGCCTCACCTCCTTGGAGCCGCAAAGAAACTCGCGGCTTCCTCATGTCGGAGCCATCGAGTCTGTCCATAACAACTAGTAAGTGCCTCCTTTACGTGGAAGCTCCATGACGTGCATTGGAACTGGCTCCTTGAGGCTCGTCGAGGTCTAGGCGACTTCACGAGGTAGAAAGGGCTCGTCGAGGCGATTAAGGCTCAACAAGGCAGATGCAACTCCTAGGGGTGAAATTGGCTTGACCAGACGGAGATGGTTTAACAAGATGAAAGTATCCAAAGACTAATCAAAGTCGATAGTTAAAGACACCTTCGTCAACTCTGATGCCTGGAGGCATTCTCACTCTAAAGATTGGAGTCATTTGACCGTTTCGTCCTCATCCAACTTGACACGTGTATAATAGAAATCAAGGGACAAGTTTTAACTCCAACAGGGATAAAACGAAGTCATAATATTAGATTACTGAAATACTATGAGTATCAATTCTAATCTCATATTTTAAGTACCAATCCATGTGACTTGTAAGTAGTCAGTTACTATAACTTGTTTTCATTGTTATGAGATCTTGCAAGATTGGACACATAAAATTTCTTAATTTGTTATTAAGTGGTGTTTGGTAGGGGATAATCTTTAAGCTATGATTGGTCTGGTGGAAAAGAGAAAGGAAGAAAGTTGGAGGAGGGATTATTAGATAGAAAATGCTAGACTAATTTGTTTGGTAGGAATGAAGACAAGGGGGAAAGGAAAATTGGGAGAAAAAAAATTGTAGCGGGACATACTAATTTTATACTTTTTGGCACATTATTTTTCTTTTTAAAAATTGAGGGTCCGTTTGGTTTGTGTATTTGCTCTTAAAATGAAAAATTTTCTTGTTTTGAGATGAAAAGTCACTTTTTTTGAAAAATAAATAATGTTTGGATGTGCAATTTTTTGTAATTATGAAATAGGTAAAATCTTTAAAATGACGTTTGGATATATGTTAGAAAAAGTCTTTTGAAAACCATTTTTTTTTACAAATCTAATAAAAACTAATCATATTTTAATACAATATTGGCATGATATTGTTCTTTGTTTGTTTCTAATAATATTGTCCTTTGTTTGTTACTAATCATATTTTTTTATAATAAAATCTAATTAAAATGGCCTTTGTTTGTTTGTTGGTAAATATGTACTCTTTTTTCCTTTTGATATTATTCTGGTCAAAGGGTTTTTAATGAGGCATATTTGATATTATATTTCAAGATGAGAGTTTCAGCTTAATTCTTTGAGATTAATCTCCGGCTAGATAGAGTTTTATTATTATTTTTATTATCCTTAATAGGGTTATTTTTATTTTTCTCTTGCTTTATTTTCTTCTAAACATTCTTGTATTTTTCTTTTGTCATTAATAAAAAATAGAACAGGTAAGGGATGAGGGTGCTAAAGAGGTGTCGACATAATCTGGATGTTTGAATGCACCTGTTGATATCTGTTACCATCATTTAGAGAAAAAAAAATATATAATATTGGTATTCATTTTTGTTCCTTTATAAATTATGAACATAATGAAAAAAGAATTATTTTAGTCAGAGATGCAATGAAATTGTTATCGAATTTTAAAACATAAAGCAAATGAGAGTAATTTTTGAATAAGAATATGTTACTGTGCAGAATAGGTTTAAAATGGAAAATGAGTATAGTAGTTGATTCTGAAAAAAGGAGCTTTAATTGTTTTAATTGGAAATGAAATGAAATTGTTATTGGATTTTATCAAAGGAAGAGTCTGTGGTGAGGGTCTCTACCGGTACATCCCTTTTTTCGGCCGTTCAGATTTAATCGAACGGTTAAAACATTGTTGGTGTATCATACTTATCATACACCTTACCTCAGATTATCCTTCCCACCCAAAGTCTTCTCCGTCGCCGGCGACCCACCCCCGACGCCGGTGACCCACCTCCGGACCCCCACCACCGGCCCCAGCCCTGGCCGGCCGGCCGGCAGGCCGCCGGCGACCCCCCTTTCTTTTTCTTCTCTTCTCTCTCTCTTCCCCTTTCTCTCTCTTCTCCTCTCTCTCGCGGCGACCCACCTACGGCCTCCCCACCACCGGCCCCAGTCCCGGCCGACCGGCCGCCGGCGACCCCCCTCTCTCTCTCTTCCCCTTTCTCTCTCTTCTCTTCTCTCTCTCTTCCCCTTTCTCTCTCTTCTCCTCTCTCCCGCGGCCCTCCCCCGCCGGCCCCCAGCCCCCCCCCCCCCCGGCCCCCCAGCTTGCCCGGTGCGCCCCCCACCCAAGGCCCCCCTTCCCAGGCCTCCCCCCACCCCCCGACCCCCGGCACCCCCCCCCCCCCGACGACCCCCCTGGCCCCCTCTTTCTCTTCCCCTTTCTCTCTCTTTTCCTCTCTTCTCTCTCTCTCTTCCCTGCCCTCGGCCCCCCACCCCCGGCCGCCCCGTGCCCCCCCCATCCTACCCCCACCAGCGACTACCCCTATCTTTCTCTCTCTTTTCTCACGTCGGGGGTAGGGTGGGCCTCTCTTTCTCTCTCTCTTCTCATGTCGTGGGTAGGGTGGGGGAGTCGCGGGTGGGGGTGGGATGGGGGGGGTGTCGGGCGGCCGGGGGGGCCGGTGGTGGGGGGAGGCCTGGGGAGGGGGCCCTGGGGTGGGGGGTGCACTGGGCAAGCTGGGGGGCCGGGGGACGGGCTGGGGGCAGGCGGGGGAGGGCCGCGGGAGAGAGGAAAAGAGAGAGAAAGGGACCGGCGGCCGGGGCTGGGGCCGGTGGTGGGGGGCCGGAAGTGGATCGCCGCGGGAGAGAGGAGAAGAGAGAGAAAGGGGAAGAGAGAGAGAAGAGAAGAGAGAGAAAGGGGGGTCGCCGACGGGCGGGTGGGCGGGCGGGGGTGGGGCCGGTGGTGGGGGGCCGGAGGTGGGTCGCCGACATCGGGGGTGGGTCGCCGGCGGCGAGAAGGTCGCTGGCGACGGAGAAGACTTTGGGTGGGAAGGGTAATGTGAGGTAAAGTGTATGATAAGTATGGTACACCAACAACGTTTCAACCGTTCGATTAAATCTGAACGGCCGAAAAAAGGGATGTACTACCACATACTCACCCTTTATCAAAATGTTTTTTTTTTATATACAAAATAGGTTTGAAATGAAAATAAGTAGAATAGTTAATTCTGAAAAAAGAGATTTTTTTTTCTATTTTATTTCTAAAATGAGATGAGTTTTTATATTCAAATAAACTTCACTTGCGTTTAGTTCACCGGTTGGAGCTAAACTTTTTGTATTAGATTTGTTTGACTTTTAAAATCTAGTTAAAATTTTTGTTGACTTTTCAAAAAAAAGATAAAAATAAGTTAAAAAAGTTCAGTTTCAACTTGTAAACCAAACATGTAGTTTCATTTCATTTCTAAAATGAGATGGACAGAATATGCAAAACATACACCTTTGAATTTCAAAAAAAAAAAAAAAAAAACACACACAACCTACAAAATCATTAAAATCCAAAAAAAAAAAGGGACAAAAAAAGAAAAAGAATAAAGAAAAGGGTAAAGCTGCGGTAAAGTCCCTTTTATATACCCTATCGATAAAGCTCATTTTTACACCGTTAAAATGTAATTGAACGGCTGAGATGTTGTTTATGTATCATAATTATCATACACTTTACTTTATATTAGTATATATTAATAAAGAATTTATAATTTTTTTTATTCTTTATTAATAAAAAAATCCTCCATTCCTTTCCCCAACGCTGGTGACAGACCCCCCGATCAGATCTACCCCCCCTAACGCTGACGAGCCCAGGCGCTCCCCACCCCCGATGCTGACCTGACCCCCCTCCCCCTTCGGCACTCGAGCCCCTCCCACCCCCGATGCTGACCAGAATCCCCTCCCTTCCCCCCCCGGCACTCGAGCGCCCCCCTCCCCCTACCTTCGACGCCGAGCAGACCCCCCTCCTTTTCAGCACTCGAGCCCCCCTTCCCCCCACCCCCTACGTCGACCAGAACCCCCCTCCCCACCCCCCTCTCGAGCCCCCCCTCCCCCCACCCTCAACCCCCAACGTCAACTAGAACCCCCCCTTGCGTTCGAGCCAACCCCACCCCCCCAACCCCCAAAGCCAACTAGACTCCCCCCCCCCCCACCCCCCTCACCCCCGGCGCACTCGAGCCCCTTCGTTTCGACCCCGGTGATGAAAATTTTTAAAATTTTTTTTAATTTCTTAATCAAATATTGTTATAAGATAAGGTGTATAATAATTACCGTATACAAGTAACATCTAAACTGTTCGATTATATCTGAATGATTTAAAAATAAATCCTATCGATAGGGTATATAAAATGAAATTTACCGCAATTTTACTCTAAAGAAAAAGAAAAGAAAGAAACCCACATTACACGACTAACGCGGTTTTAGGCATCCGTCTCCCACCAATATCTTAGTTGTCTCTCTTTTGGCATTTCTCTCACTCTCACTCTCCTCTTTGCACTCACTTTCTCACACTCTCTCTCTTTCTCACACTTTCTCGCACTTTCTCTCTCTCTAGGGCTCTTCTAGCTTTTAGCTTTCTCCCCCAAAACCCTCCTCCTCCTCCTCCTCCTCCTCAAATTCCATGTCAGTTTTCTTCACCTCCATTCCTCAAACAACAGCACCAAATACCAGATCTGCTCTGTTATTTTCTATGCACCACTAACTAGCCATTTCCCAGTTCGAATTCTCCGACGTTAATGTCCAACTCCGACCCCAAATCCCGCCCTCGTCCTGGCCCATGGCCGCCGGCGCCGGACAACTCCGCATTGCCGCCGTCGTCTTGGGCCAAGCGGACGGGATTCCGGCCCAAGTTATCCGGCGAGACCAATGCCAGCGATTCCGGCCAGATATCGCTCCCGCCCCGCCCCTCCCCCGCCTCCCGAGAGCCCGACCCCGCTGCCCAGCCAGATCTCGAGGCCGGCCGACCCCGACCGCCGCCGCCGACGGTGAATGGCCAGCAGGAGAAGGAGAAGGAGAAGGCCCAGACCGCGGCGGAGAAAGAGAAGACGGTGAAGAAGAGGAGCGGCGCAGGCGCAAACGGGAATGCTCCGAATCCGGCGGTGGCAGCGGAGCCCGGTGCGGCGGCACAGCAACGGAGAACCGTCCGGAGTGAGGAGGCGGTGGATGCTTTGCCGCCGCAGAGTGGGGCTGATGATGATGGGGTTATGGGCAGGCACTCCCATATGAAGTATGAGCTTAGAGATACACCTGGTCTAGGCAAGTTCTTATCTTTTCTCTCTCTCTCTCTCTCTATATATATATATATATATACTTATATATCTATTTTAAGTTTAATTTGATGGATAATTCTAGATGGGTATTTAGTAGAATGTATTGTTCTCGTCCGCTTTATTCAAACTTTTTCAATAGTAGTTATATATTTGATTTTTTTTAAATAATAAAAAGCTTCAGTTTTTAAATTATTGTTAAAATGGACAATTGGCGATTAGATTGGTTTTCTCTTTTTTGTTTTTTTTGTTTTTGTTTTTGGTTTTTTTAATGGATTCTGTTCCTTATATGATCGTTCAGATATGATGCTGATAATAATGTTTTAGCGTTAGATATTTCGAAAAGAAAATGTCTATTATATTTAATTAGGAAAAGATGATTCAAAAAATGCGTATTTGGTAAAACATGAAGCTTTTGATGGGATTAAACTGAAAACAGACAAGGAATCGTCTTTTTTGGGGTTCATTTTGGAGCTAAAGTTGATTACTAAGCACTTTGAAAGTCGGTTCAAACTAAAATAATTATTAATAAAAGAGAGAGAGAGTGATTATGAAAGCAACAAATTATCCAGGTGTTTAATCCATTTTATCTATGTGGTATGATTTCAGTTCCAATTGGTCTATATGGGTTCCAGCACTACCTGTCGATATTGGGTTCATTGATTCTCATTCCTCTTGTCATGGTTCCCGCAATGGGTGGCACCCCTGTGAGTCGTTCGTTATATTAACAGTTCCCTGGATATATATGTACATATATATATATATATATAAGTGTATTTTCACATATTAATGTCTCTTTTTTAAAATAAAGATACAATCTGGGTAGGTTCATTTATGTGACGGGATTTAGTTGGTGTAGGAGGACACTGCAAATGTGGTATCAACAGTGCTGTTTGTGTCCGGAGTAACCACGCTGTTGCACACGTCTTTCGGTTCAAGGTTGCCCTTGATACAGGGTCCATCATTTGTTTTCCTCGCTCCCGCATTGGCGATTATCAACTCCCCGGAATTTCGAGGACTCAATGGAAATGTAATGTTTCAATTCTTGTGCTTTTGCTAGTTAAATAATGCAACCATGTTACAGTTCTTCTAAATTATACTTATCTCTGCTACACTGGAAAAACTTTGTGATGCCACCTAAAATATATTGACTTTAGGGCTCATTGGACGAACAATTAAAAAAGTTGATATATTGAATAGCCGAAGGATTCGGGTTACGTTTTATATTTCAAAAGAGTAGAATAACTTTTTGGAGTATCAACTTCCTTGATTAGAGATCGTGTTCCTAGGACGTGAAATCGTAGAACACTTTATATATATATATATATATATATATATATATATATTCGTCATGTTGCATCATGTTTTGAACTTTTATGATCCCTTTATGGGCCAGATGAAACTAACCACAATAAGTTTGTTAGTAGAAGCAAGAAACATGTTGAATTTGTGCTCTCTTTTGGGAATAAAATGGTATGAGTCTGAGAAATTTCTTTAAAAGTTTTTGTTTTTGTTTTTCAATTGCTATTGTTGATTAACTTTTCCAATCGTTGACTTTTGCAAGCCTCTTTATTCTATTAAGTTTATTTGAGATCTGATAAAAAAACCACATGCCAGAGTTTCAAGCATATCATGAAGGAGCTACAGGGGGCCATAATTATAGCGTCAGCTTTCCAAGCATTACTTGGATATAGTGGATTGATGTCATTATTTTTGAGGTATGATTGGCATCTTGACAGTTCCTTTTAATGATATTAATTTCTCTAGAAAAATTAGAAGTCTTTTATTTAATGTTTCATTATAAAACACTGGTACTATCATAGCATGTGAGAGTTGGCAGTGATTTTAATAGTCCATTGAATTGTCAACAGGAAAATAGTAACTTTTATTCGGTTTTACACTGATTTAGTACTGAATTTCAAATTGCTTATTGGTCTCCTCAATATTGAAATATATATTTCTTTACTATTGCTTTAGATCGAGTATGAAAATGCTTACACGGTGGGTTGTTTTGCTTGCTTGAGAACATATTGCAAATATTGTGCATCTCTAGCTACTCTAGTATCTCCCTTTTAAGTCTACTCAAAGCACAGGAAATGGGGGACTTAAACGTGTTGGTTTGGTTTGAGGAAAAGAAAAAAGAACCCAAAAAAAAAAACTTTTGGTAAGATTTGAGGTTGTGGTAATTCAATTTTTGTGTGGGTTTGGTTATTTGTTGTGACTCATTTAATATCTAAAGGGCTCAATTTTTATGCAAATGAAAAGAGCAATGCTAGGGGCACCATATACCCAGCATTACACACTAATAGAAAGTGGGTCTCATGCTGTGGGACCCACTTTGTATTTGTGTGTAGTGCTCAGTACCTATGGTTCTCGCAAGCATTATTCAACCATCATTGATTCATTCAGCATAAGGGGGGGAAAAAAAAAGCTTCAATCGTGCATAAATTTTTTTTTTTAATCAATCTAGGGTTGCAAATCTTTCTCATGTCGTTTTAAAATTTGGGTTTGTTATTAGGATAGCTCAAAGTCCTATCTTACAGGTGGGAACTTTGACATATGCACGGATAAAATGAGTTAAAATAAATAGATAATATTGATTTGTTGACTCGTAGTGCAGAAGTAGGAAGGTAGCTAGAATTCTGTTTTTGCAACAGTTGACAGAATTTTAGATAAAGTACAATGCAACACGATTACTGAACTGTAACAAGGTAACTGATGGAAGCAATGAAAAGTATTGAAGAAATTTAGATTGCGGTTCGTTTTTAGCTTCTTGTGTGTTTGTGTGGAGGGTAGTGGTCAACGAAAGAATTAGGTTCGTAGGGTTTTTCTATGCTAATTATTTAAGAGAAATATGAAATGAGAAACTTCTTGAAGGTTGCACAAGTATATTTCTCAGTATTTTGCAGCCCTGTTTACAGTTAACAGTTCAGTATTTTCAAAATTTCTCCAATTCCTATCTGTGACCCGTAGAGTACAAATGATTTGTCCTATTACAAACAGTCGGGAATCCTCTTTGCGACGTTAGCCTGTCCTAAGTGCAAAGTATTCCTTTAAATGAGATAGGCATGGCCCTTTGAAGTTGATCAACAATTAGTATAATATTCGTTACTGGTATTCTCTCATTGGAAATGATCTGCAGTTGAAATTGATCCCCAAATTTCGGTGTTAAAAAGGAAAAGCCATTTTAGTTGGTGCTTTCATGTGCCAAATTATCTTCCATGTCAAATATGCATCAGGTGCCCCTTTGCAATGCTATGAAGTTTTTGCTTGAAACTTCCCATATACGGTCCTTCCCGTTTAGTCTCTTAAATTGTCAGTATTTTTTTTTTCCTTTCTCTATCTGAGCAAGCAGTTGAGTTGGATTTTAAGTTTATTCATTTATGTTATTGATATATTTATTTTTTTGTGATCGTTGTTTGCTAGTTTGGTTAGGATGAACGGATAATTTTCGAAGTATCTTATCAGTCATCACAAGTTTGGTCGCAGAAAATTCTTTCTTACCAAGAATTTTTGGATCGTATTATACCGAGTACAATAATACAAATGTTTGAAGCATTGTTGTGCAAGTGGCTTTGGAGATTTCCGCTGGAAAAAGAATCGTTATGGAAAAAGGTTATCAAGGTGAAGTAGGGGCTCTCTTTAAATAACTGGGACACTGGGCCAGCCTCTAGAGTTACATTTGGATGCCCGTGGAAAGCCATCACATAAGTTGCTGTGGTGTTTCTTAGCCATGTGACATATGTCGGGTAGTGGGATAGTATTAGGCTCTGCGATGAAATTTAGTGTGGTGAAGAGACTTCTAACATTATATTCCCTGCATTATATAGGTTATCCTTGATGCATAACCCATAAGGAACTTTGTTCTGGTTTTGAATCCTGATTCGGGGAAGGAGTGCTCTTGGGATCTCAAACTCCAGAGACATTTGACTGATAGGGAAATGATTGAAGGTTCGGAGTTGCTGTCTCTTTCGGAAGGAGTTCAGGTATGGGAGGGGGGCATGCAGGAGAGGAGGGTGTGGGAGCTAGATAACTCGGGATTTTTCTCTACCAAGTCTATTTTTTCTTACTTGACCGACGACCTCTTGGGCATGCCTTTTTATTTTCTATGACCTGTGTCTGGAAATCATGTGTTCCTTCTAAAGTTCAAGTATTTTGTTTGCTGCTTGTCATTTGATAAACTAAACACTCACGATTTGATGCAGCGAAGGAAGTCGTATATCTCAATTTCCCCTGGTTGGTGTATTCTTGCAAGAATAGTGCAGAATCTGCTGACCATTTGTTTTTGCACTGTTCTTTTCTTTACGAAATATGGTGTTGTTTGCTCAGAGAGTTGGGCCTTTCCTGGGTTACTCCCACCACTTGCAAACAGTTGTGTGGACTTTCTCTAACCTCTGGTTCTAGCACTAAATATAGGACCTTGTGGGCTACAGCTGTTTTAGCTATCTTTTGGGGGATTTGGTTGGAACAGAATTGAAGAATGTTTTATGAGAGTAAGAAAGATAGTGATGATACTTGGATAGAGAAATCTTGGATCACCCTATGGGTCGATCGGGATAAAAAGTTTTGTAACACATTCTTGTCTGATTTAGTTAGAAGCTGGAGTTGGGTTTCAAGCTATTTGAGAGTGCCGTTTTTTATCTGTTTTGTTTCTTTTTAAGTTGATTGAGGAGGACACCTTGTCCTCCTCTTTACTTATTTTTAGGCTTTCAATTTTTAATTAAAGTAACTGTTTCTTTTCCCAAAAAATGAAAAGAGAGAGAGAGAGAGAAAAGTTAAGAAGACTAAAATCTCTGGTACCATGGTGCTTTTTTTCCGGTGCAATTCTGGTACTTGGTAGGATGTCACTTAGCACTGACTTGTGTGTTGAATCCAGATAGGTGTTTTATCTGACATTTTGTTATTATTGGTCTTCGTGTTCATACGTGCATATGGTGTAGACTTCGGTAGTTTTTGTGTCTGATAAGTCTATCATATCATAAATGTTTGATTGTCTACCTTTATGTTCTGTTTCTTGCCAGTTTGGCGTGGCCATAGTTTACAAGTAATCTTCTTTTTCCTGTGTCAGCGAATATACTGTTGTCAATACTATTGTGAATATTTAACTGCTTGGCTTATGAATCACTCTTGAGTTTTTCTTCTCTCTCTCTCTCTTCTCTCTCTCTCTCTATTTTTGTGTGTCCTTTTCCTTTCATTGCAGTTGTTGTGCTTGAAAAAATATATTTGAACCTTGGCCAGGCTTGTGGAATAGTATACTTTAGAAGTCAGCTGCCTCTCTGGTGAAAGAATCAATCTGGCTTTTGTTTATAAGAAAATTATGCGCTGTGTTGTATATTTGATTGGCTCCGATGGTTATTCTTTATCGTCCCCAGACCCAGTAGCTAACATTTTTCTGATTTGCATTTTCGTTTTAGGTTGATCAATCCAGTCGTTGTGTCACCAACGATTGCTGCTGTTGGACTTTCGTTTTACAGTTATGGTTTTCCTCTAGTTGGTAATTGTCTTGAGATTGGAGCGGTGCAGATATTATTGGTTGTTTTATTTTCTCTTGTAAGTTTACCAAAGCTACTCTTGATTTCTTTTTAGTCATGGGAGTTTTTGTTTCTTATGTACTTTGATTTTGACTGGAAACTCCTTTTTTTTTTTTAATTTTTTTCCCTCCATCCTCAGTACCTGCGTAAGATATCCATTCTTGGGCACCGCATATTTTTAATATATGCAGTAAGTTAATTTTTTTTTTCCGTGATTTTCATTTTGCATTCAGAAAGGCTTTCTCATTCCTTTTGTGAGATTGATGTGTTGGTTATGACTAATACTAGGTTCCGTTGGGTCTGGCAATCACATGGGCAGCCGCTTTCTTACTTACTGAAGCTGGAGCCTATAGCTATAAAGGTTGTGATATAAACGTACCCGCCTCAAATATAGTATCCGAACATTGCAGAAAGCATGTTTCAAGGATGAGGCACTGTCGAGTTGATACTTCTCATGCATTAAAATCTTCCCCATGGTTTAGGTTTCCTTATCCCTTACAATGGGGTACTCCAGTCTTCACCTGGAAAATGGCTTTTGTCATGTGTGTAGTCTCCATAATCGCATCAGTTGATTCGGTTAGTTTCCTCTTGCTTTTAATGAATTGATTTCAGGGATATATTTGCTGCAATACATATCAGACTTCCATACATGTGTTTTCTTTATTAGTATTTTCTTATCTCTCTTTTTTCTTCTCCCCTCAAATTTAATTTATCTATGGATTGTTATATAATGCTATTAGAATATTTCAATGGTTGATGCATGTGAAGCGAAGAGTTTGCTTTTAGAACCACTGCTTGCTTTTTTAAGGACAAGTTTTGGAGCTTACGTTAAATTTTTTGACTTTGTTAAATTATGGAACTAATTTAAACACAAGGAAACTACTTAAAAGCATAATAGCACTTTATTTGCTTTTCGCATTTATCAAAATTCTGTATTTTCGTTTGCCATTCTAATCCTCCTAGAGGTTTCCTTGATTTAGATTACTCGAGCATCATGTATGGTTCCCCTGAAACCATAAATATATTGAGCCGTTTTCTTAATAATTTTTTTTTTCCTTAATTTTGTGCTCGCTGTTGGAAGTTCTGTACTTGATATTTCCTCCAAAGCTGTGCAATTACCTTGTTTCAGGTTTTGCTTTTGTATTGAAATTTTTAGGTTGGTTCGTACCACGCATCCTCATTGTTGGTGGCATCTAGACCTCCTACCCCAGGAGTCGTTAGTCGAGGGATTGGTTTGGAAGGCATTTCTTGTGTCTTGGCTGGTCTATGGGGTACAGGAACTGGGTCCACAACTTTAACGGAAAATGTGCACACTATTGCTGTGACTAAAATGGGAAGTCGCAGGGCGGTTGAATTAGGTGCATGCGTTCTGATAGTCTTATCCCTGGTCGGTATGTTTCAATAAAGAAGCCTTTTCAATTTTTGTTATGTGATTGTACCAGCTAAAGCACGAAATCTTCAGAACATGCTTTGTTCTTACTCGTCATTATAACAAACTAAGGATTTTGTGGAAAACAAGAAAATCTGTACTTTTAGGATATTCTATGATGAATATATTTGATAATTTGAAAGATTAATTCTGAGTTCCACTCAGATTTTGGGCTGACTGAACATTTAAAACCTGCAGGATACCTTGTTTCTGTCTCTTAACTTTTGACTGCTTGGCTTCGGCTTACAGTAATATTTCTCCTTTTCATGCAGGTAAAGTTGGAGGCTTCGTTGCATCAATCCCTGAAGTTATGGTTGCTGCCCTCCTATGCTTCATGTGGGCGATGCTTGCTGCTTTAGGCTTGTCAAATCTACGCTACAGTGAGGCCGGGAGTTCTCGGAATATAATCATAGTAGGGTTATCTTTGTTCTTCTCACTCTCTATACCGGCCTACTTTCAGCAATATGGCATCTCTCCAAGTTCCAATTTGTCTGTTCCGAGTTATTTTCAGCCATACATTGTTGCTTCCCATGGGCCATTCCGTAGCAAATATGGGGGGGTATGTTTCCGATTGACCTTTCTCTGATAGAAAAGTTTGTCATGACTTGGGTAACCAAAAACAGTATTGTCTTTTTATTTTTATTTTTTATTTTTTCGAATAAATGTCTTCCATAAGTAGCTACTTTGAGGCATATTTCCACTCCCCTGTTTTTTTGTGCTTTTTAATGACCGATTGTAAGCAACTTCTGACGGATTTTTTATCCTTTCAGGTAAACTATGTCCTGAATACATTGCTATCTTTACACATGGTGATCGCATTTCTAGTGGCTGTAATTCTAGACAACACCGTACCAGGCAGTCGGCAAGAACGTGGGGTGTATGTATGGTCTGAATCCGACATTGCACGAAGAGAGCCTGCTGTTACTAAGGATTACGAGTTACCCTTCAGAATTGGTCGGGTTTTCAGATGGGTGAAATGGGTTGGCTTATGATCCAAGGTTTTTGTCATGGTAGGGGAGGCGATGATAATTTATGATATTGTCAACTTGACCGCGATTCTGAAGGAAGGATAATAGTGTATGTTGATTATAAAATGCAAGTAATTGGACTCTAATGCATCATTTTGGGTCAGAATTATGTTCTGGTACGTCTTTAGGATTATAGGTCGTACAGTGATATTTGTGTACATTCAAGGGACAGTCGGATCTGGCTGTGTTGTATTATTAGATCACGAACATTGTATGTAGTTTTTAGTCATTCGAAAATGTGCGGATCGGACATCTTTCACGTGGTTGAGGGAGCTTTGGTTTGTGTATATGTAATATTTTTTTGTTGGAACGGCTTTTTTTTATTTATTTTTTTTATTATTATTTTATTTTTTTTCCGGAGTGGTGAATTCTCACATCGAAACAAGGCGAAGATTCATTGTGAAAGTCAGGACTGCATTGTGGAATATGGTTTTTTTTTTTACCTTGTACATGCTATTTTTTATGAGGTTTAAATTATCCTGTAGAATTGGTACCTATAGAAGCTGCAGAAGCCTTCATTCAAGGTGTTGTTTTTGGTTATGATTGGTATCATCAAATTTTAGACATAATATACTTGCTTTTTATTTGTATGTTTATTTTTTTGAACTTGCAGGTACGGGGATTCGAATCATACTGTTAGACTATCTCTATAATAATACAATTATTATATGCTTTTTATTTTAGGGATTATACTGTGAATGAATTGATCAATTAACTCATAAAAAATGTGATGATATGTTAATATGTTGAAGCCTTAGTGTTGGGACACGCTTTTTCTTCTCGCATTTTCCAAATTAAAAAAAACATCTCTCAAAAAAAAAAAAAAAAAACTTTATTTTCTCACGTGCTCGTCCAGTCATAGATGAGGTTCAAAAATAGTTGTCTTTCAATGTCTTTTATCTTTTTTTTCAATTATTATTATTTTTTTATTTGAGAAACCCATCTAAAGGAGCCAAAAGTAGGACACAGCTGTCTTCGGCATGTACAACATCTATTTTATCTCTACCTATATTTGCCAAAAAAAGAGATTCACAATCCCATGATCAAGCGTAAACACCCAAAAACCTTCGTCCTATATTTTTAGCTTTTTGAAAATCATATTTTATAACTTCAACTATATCACCTTCATATCTTCAAATTTTGATTTTGTGCTCGACTCTTTCATTTTCTCCATCAATATTCAATTTTGACCAACAAAAAAACTTAAATGCCCTCTAAGAGTGGGGGGGGGGGGGGGGGGGGGGGGGGGGAGGAATTCGTCTTTTTATAGGTTTTTTTTTTTTTTTTTTTTTTAATGTGCGGATTTAGACTCTATATCATATATAGTCAGATATAAAATTATCGTTAGTTAAAATCGGTCTTTGATCCAAAAAGGAAAGGTTTTGATAGCTATCAATGGCTGAGATCGAATTTGAGAACTTTGTAGTAAAATTAACAATTATAATAATGATAATATAAATAAGGATAAATTATTCATTTAATTCTTAAATTCTTAACATTGTACAACTTTGGTTCATGAACTTTTTTTTATAGCTAGAATGTCTATCTTTTCTGTTAATTTTTAAACGAAATTTGTTAGTAATTTGATCAAAAAGTGACGCTAACTTCGGATTCCGTCAAAAAATTTAACGAAAAATACTAATGTAACAATGTTTTTAATAGTTAATAATCATTTCAGTTATGAAAAGAAATGCCCTTAAATTATTAAAATATTCCTATAATAGTCATTTTTGTTAATTTTTTAAACGGAATCTATAAGTAATTTGATCAAAAAATAATATTAACTAACGGATTCCGTCCACATAAAAAACTGTTGTAATAACATTTTAAAAGTTTAAAAACATTCTAATTACGAAAAAAAAATTTAAAAATTAAAATTACAGAAAGATAAAAATTTAGAGATCAGCTTAGTAAACTAGATCTTAACAATAATAATAATATATCTAGTTTTATCGATTCAAATAAATCATGCGATCTTGCGGTTAGATGTTAGGTTCGTCCGCTGTCGTAATGATCACAAGAAACATTCTGTAGTCAAAATTTAATAGTATGCCCTGACTTGGTCGTCCAAGTCTTTTCTGGTCTGCTAATTTTAAGTTAAAATATTGTCTATAAGTTACAGATTAGAGTTCAAACATTTTCCATTATAATAGGATGGTCAACTATTATGTACGTTTTAGCACATGCTCACTTGACAATATTAAAGTCTTAAGAATATTTTGTGGGATTATTATCTCATATATATATATATATATATATTTTTTTTTCCCCCTTAGCTAAGGATTATTATCTGATATTAATTTCACCAGTTTGACGCGAGGGATTGAAATTTGGTGTTTCTTATTTTGATTTCAAATTAGATCATCAACTCTAGTCAATGCCCATTAACCGAGCTAATCTATTGTTTTAATGTGAGCAGTATATTAAGTTTTTAAAGTGATTTATATATAAATAAATCAATTTTTTACGAGATAAATGACTAATTGATTAAAATAATATCTGAATTTTTTAAAAAATGACGATTTAATCTCTCTTTTATTTTATTTTATTTGTCAAGACGATTCTAAACTCTTTAAATATTGATCATTATAGTCTTTTTTATTCAATTTCGTTAAATTTCTAACAGAATCTTACTCAAATGATTATTTTATAATAAAAAGACTAAAATACCCTTTAGTTTTCTCTTACTCCAAAATCCCTCCCCCTCTATCTCTCTCTCTATCTCTCTCTACCTTTGCAGATCCGGCGACAGCCTTCTTCTCCGGCGACGGCTTCATTTCCGGCGAAGCCAGCCCTCCTTCTCTTTCCCCATCGCCGAACCCTGCCCCCCACCCCCCAAACAGGTTTTTTTTTCTTTTTTTTTGATTAAACAGGTCAGAGATCCCAGCCCAACCGCCCCCCCACCCCCCCCCGGGTGCCGGCCGCCGCGCCGAATTTGGACCCCGACCAACCCCCCCGCCGACGAACCCCAGCCCCCCCCACCCTGGCCGACGAACCCAGCTTCCCCCCTCATCCCAGAGTCGCGCACTGACCTCAGGCCCACCCCCCCCCCCCCCCCCCCGGCGCGAACCCAGATCTAGGTTCCGCCCTCCCTCTCGCCGGTGATCTGGATCCGCCTCCCCCCCCCACCCCCCCCGCGCGCGCGATGAACTCAGGTCCCCCCCCCCCCCCAACCCCCGCGCGCTCAACGAACCCAGGCCGGCGATCTGCTGGATCCGCCTCCCCCCAACCCCCCTCGCGCGCGCGACGAACTCAGGCCTTCCCCACCACACACGCCCCTCCCCCCCCCCCCCCCCAAACGGGTCCCCCCTCGAGTCTGGGTTTGCTATTTGGAGAGAGAGAGAGAAGGATGAGTTTAAATTTTTTAATATTTTTTTAAATTAATTATTATTAAAATACTGAAATACCATATCAAATTAGATCACATGTAATTAACATGTTTCATTCCGTTAGAAATTAAATAGAATTGGACGAAAATGACTATATGGCCAATATTTAAAGAGTTTTAGGGTTATCTCGATAAAAAAAAAAAAACCATTACGTTTTAAAGAATTTAGGGATTGTTTGAGTCAATTACTTTCATATAAAGTAACAAAAACGTAAAGCTTTTGAAAGTGAAATTGAAAAAATAAATAAAAAAAGTTCATTAAAAGTGGAAGTCTCCAAATTGATCTTTGGTGATTCCATCACTGTCAATAAATTAGGACTTGATTGTAAAGTTGTTTTTATAATGTAAAATCAATAACAAACATAAAGCTTTTAAACGTGAAATTGAAAAATAAATAAATAAATAAAAGTTTAGTAAGAGCGAAAGTCCTCAATTTAGTCATCACTGTTAATAATAAACTAATTAGGACATAGTTATAAAGTGGTTTTTATAATGTAAAATCAACTGACAACTTCTCTTGATCTGGGTGTCCAGTTCATATATATTCTATTATTTACCAATTTTAAAATATAATTTAGATTTTGACTAGGATTATAAGATTCACAACTAAACACCCACTAAAAATATCTTATACTTGGGCGAAGAGAAAAAAACTATATAAATATATGTTTTCCCACATGGCTAACTGTAAAATTTGGTAAACGTATCCGACAGTCAGTGCTAGGCAACGAATAGGATTATTTTAAACAAAATTCCGGGAAAGGCACGTTCCCTTATTAAACAGACATTATTTTTACAACAATCCCATATGGGATTTGATATGATCACCAAAAATTAATTTTCTATTATTTACCATTACAGAGATATTTCAATAAGTATGTTATACCATAATTTTTTAAGTCTCGAAGTTGAATATAGTTATAACATTGAAAACCGTTTATCATTACAGGAAGATATTAATTTTGTAATATAATAATTAGTACATAAGCAATTAATTTTTGAGGGATTACCACATTACTAACATATAAAAAAAATAAGAGATGTGGCATGATGATTATTTATATAATAATTATTTTACAAAGGCGCAACAAGAATAAAATAAGAGACGAAGTATGACATCTATTGCTATGATTTAACTTTAATATAAGCATTAAAAAGAATAAAATTTATGAACTAAAATAATATAAGAAAAACTCAAGGAAATCTTTTAACTTTTTAGAAATAATTTTTCCACAAATGTTTAATATAAATTGAAATAATAAAAATTATTCACCTAAAATGAGCTACTATACATATTTCCACTAATATCATGAATAAATAAAAAGTATATAGTATGAGTGATTTTCTTTCAATTAATCACAAAGTTTAATTTATATTGAATAGCAAGGTGAATAGATGAGAGCAGGAAAGGACAAAAATTATGTCGAAGAACCAAAAAAAAAAAAAAATGCACGTCACTTTAGATAGAAAGTTGAATACACCTAAATTTAACAAGTGCATTAAGAAAGTTGAAGAGTAAAAAATTTTGTCCGTGTTGAAGTACAAAAACATGAATGAGCTATCCTCCCTTATATATATACAGTTAATAGATTTAAATGTATATATAGGTTATTTATAGGGAATATATATACATACTTTCAGTTGATCTCAACATTTTATTCATATTTAGCTTGCCTAGCATCATTGCCTTTTTTTTTTTTTTTTTTTTTGGGAAGCCTAGTATCATTGCTTGGGTGAAACGATATATAAGCTTTCATTATAAAAGCTCATTGAAATATCAAAGTTTTGGTTTTCCCTCTTAAGTGCGGGGTGCAAAATCCTCACCTTCTTCTCATGATGATTTTTCTAAAGAAAAAAAAAAAAATTCCAAAGGAATGCTCATATAATCAATATCAATATATATTTTAATCGGTTAATCATAGATTGGTCGGATGTTTTAATAAACATTTTAATGATTACTACAATTTTTTTAAAAAAAAAGAGTTCAGTCATTTTTTTTATGTAAGGAGCCGTTTAGAACAACATTTCTAGGTGTAAATTTATAACTTAACTCCAAAACTTTTAAATCTATATCTCACTTTCTCTCTCTTCCATTTTCAAAAAATTTGAATTTTAAAAGTCTATAACTTTTTTATTTCAAGTCGAAATGAAATAATTTTTTTAAATAATATAAAATTACGATAAAAATGAAACATGAACTATATTGCATTTTTTTTTCGAACACATTTCAGAGAATGTATTTTGAACATTTTAACCAAACACATATTTAACTTTCAACCTATGAAACCCTAATTCCAACCAATATTCCAAACTGTAAAGTGTTTAAAAATTGTCGATCTATCTAATTTTAAAATGTTGCTAACATATATATATATATATATATATATTTTTCAAGTTTCCTAAAATGAATTAGAGTGTAGAAAACAATTCCACAATTACTAATATTATTATCCTAAAAAAGGATATATTGTTTGAAACAGATAAGTAGAGTAGTTAGGACAACTATGAACTATGACTACATACTTAATGGAGAATACGTAAGAAATAGAAAAATGTGAACGAACAAAACTGATTTCAATAGGCATCCAAATGTTAATAATAAATTGCACGAATGTACCATGTAACTATAAACTAATAACGTAATACACTCGGTCTAATAATAATTAATCATAATTAGTATTATTACATTTTAGATTATATATAATTGGTGTTTAATATGAAGTAATCTTTTCTAAGGGATGTGACTCTTGAGAATCTGATTGTTAGATTATAGTGTTTTGTTGCATATAATCAAATTTAATAAGATTCATGGAGATGTTAAATTATTATGTTTGGTTGTGCACAAAAATGTTGTTTTTTTTTTTAAAATGTGAACAAAGTTATTCTGAACTAAATTAATAAAAATTCAATAGAATTAATTATAAATGTAATATAGTAATAAATATATCATATAATAATACAACCAAATCTAATGACAAATAATACAAGAAAATACCATAATCTAGTTGTTCTTGTAAAATCAAGGTGCTTTTCATTATTTGTAATAGAATTATACAAACAAAATAGGTTTGTGAATCCCATTTAGAAAAAAAAAAAAATCACATCAAATAATAAAGGTAAAATCTAAACACAGAGAATCCGTAAGTGTAACAAGTTCTCTCATAGTCTACGCGTCTACCCTTAGATCATCCTAATAACATGAGAACATATAACTTATACAAGTGCAAAAGAAGTTGGTCTTCTCGTGATTCTCGTTCATCATTTTCTCTAATTGTTGCAAGTATTTGAATGAAACCATTATTTGCTTTCCACTTCCCATTAAATTATTGAGACACTATTGATCCTCTAATATTACACAAAAAGATGTAGACTAAAAAACCTAATACAAAACGTCAGAATCAGTAATGGAGCTGGATAGAAATTTCAGGGGAGGACGTACACAATTTTTTTAAAAATAAAATAATATAGCATCAATATATAAAAATAATAAGGAGTAAAGTTTTGTTGGGGGCCTATATAGAGATATATTTTCAGTGAGAGCAAGGTAAAAAAATTAAAAAAGTTTTGGAGATAAAATTAAAAGGAAAAAAAAAAATTCATATAAGAACCTTTTCAAACCCCCACTTGCCCACGCCTAAATTCGCCACAGGTCACAATAAGAATCCCTTACTCTCAAAAACATTCCTCTGCCTCTCCATGTTCAGATCTGAAGCATTTAAATTTTTAATCTCATGAAAAAATATCATTTATTTTTTGGTTGATATATGTGTGAATGTTCAAATGGGTTCCGAATAATAGGAGGTTTTTATGAAGTGTGGTTTCGAATTTTCCTATGAATTTGGGAATCCAGATCCGATTTTTAACATAATTATGGAAGAAAGAGGGTGTCATGTCTTTTTTTCTTTTTTTTTTTTTAAATATTTTTTTAAGGACAAAAGTTATATCAAATGACATAATTTTGATCTGTAATGACCCTTTTTACCAACGGCCGTCTAAAAAATCATATATTTTTTTAATTTCTTTTTTCTATCGTTAAGACGAAAGCAAACCATTTTGCTGACTTGCTTCATGATGAATTAGGCCCAATATGGGATTATTGTGTAATTGCAGCTTAAACTTTAAGATATGAGTTTAACATAATTTATTAGCCCTTAGTAGGGGTGTTCAACCAAGCCACAAACCAAACCAAACATATTTTGGTTTGAAGATTTTCAAACCAAACCATTTAAGGAATCAAAACCAAACTAATTGTAATTGGTTTGTTTTGGTTTTTTAATTGGTTTGAACTAATGTTCATCAATCTCTTCTTAGTCATAAGAAAAATATGGTCAACATATTATAATGATAAATATTTATGTATTTCTAAATCATACATATTAGTGACTCAAAATCGAATATCCAAATTAAAATAAAACACTCTTAATAAAAAGTAAAGCATTATCAATTAAATTATAAAAACAATTAGATTAGTTATAAATAGTTTTTAAAATACATATAATACATTCTTATAACATATAATATACCAATTATAATTTAAATAATCCAATCAATTACATTTTATACACATACAAAGGTAATTTAAAAAACATATGTTTCTAATTTTAATTAGAAATCGGTTTGGCTTGGTTTGGTTTTTTCAAGAATAAAATCACAAACCAAATCAAATTTAATTGGTTTTTCAAAAATTCAAACCAACTCAAACCAATAATTGTATGGTTTGGTTTGGTTTTGAATTGGTTTGGTTGGGTTTGATCAGTTTGATTAGTTTATCGGCTTGATGAAGACCCCTAGCCCGTAGTTTCAACTCAAATAGTGAGTTTGGTAGGAGGGAAAAGTGAAAGGAATGAGAGGGAAAGGATTAGTGAAAAGAAATTTTTTTTTTTTTGATATTTATGATTATTGTTAGAGCAATTTTTTCCACATCAACATCCTCACAATACTATCTGCGTCAAACTCTATCATACTCCTCTGTCTCGTGCAATTGGGAATACTAGGCTTGTACCTACGAAGGGCACTTCAACGCTTAGGTCAGATAAAGAGTAATGGAAGTAATAGAGAGAGACGGTTTTAATAAACGAAATGACAATTAAGGCTTGTAATTGGGAGTGACATTGCTTTTCAACCGGCCAATTCTTTTTCTTTTATATGTGAATGTTATGATCATAGGGGTTTGTCTTAAACCCTCCGAACATGACACGTTGGTGTCCCCGTCATCTAAATTTGTAATTCCCCAAGCTAGATGATGTGGAGGCTTATAGAAGTTTCCTTATTTTGCCCAAACGACTCTCCAAAGGATTCTCACTTTTCCTCAGGGGCAGGACAAGTGTTGGATAACTTGGGGCTTTGCTTTCCTTGAGGGGCTCCTCGATATATAGTAATGTATCTCGTAGGGTCCCACTCCTTTGCTTTGGGACTTTTTGAGATACACTTCTTGAGCGCTTCCCCTCAAAGTTTATTACCTCGGATTCTCGACGTTTAAGAACAATGGCTTTCTGATTAGCTTAAAACTCCTCCTTCCCTTGATTTCACTTGTTTTGTCGTATCTCTCGCTCTTTGGCTGGTCGAAGGTCTCACTTTTCTTTTCTTATCGCCCCTCGAAATTAATACATGACGAGAGAAAGAGGAATGAGAAAAACAAATGTCGCTCTTTTATTTATATTCCTTGTTTAGAAGAGAAAAGATGAACGAAGGTTTTAGGGAAGGGATTCCTACTGTTTTAATACACTCTAAGTTTGATCTCTCTTAAATTGGAAAAATTCCTCATTTTTCTCAACTAGGTGATATATCATTCCCCCTTTATTTTCTCTCCTTCCTACCAAACATATCTCGTTCATCACATATTATGGTAAAAAGTGTTGTTTTTCTTTCTTGTTCGTGTGTTTATTTACCAAATTTTGTGGGGTCTATGTAGGGAATGAGAAAAACAAATGTCCTTAGTTGGAAACACATTATGTGCTTATCAAACAAGTAGGTTTTTTTTTTTTTTTTTTGGTTGTTAATTATGCATAAGAACGCATTTTGGTAATAAAATCGATAAGATTTCTATCTCAATTTTAGTAACGTTTAATCTAGTTTTCCATTTCTTGTAAGTTTCAAATTGAGAATTTTCTAGTGAAGCACACGTTTGAGAAACAAATGGTGACTATAGGGATTTCATAAACTGCAAGCTTTGTATGATTATAGTTGAAGATACATACATATATATATATATATATATATCTATATCTAAATGGATTCTAGGAACAGTATCATAGAAAATATCCATACTTTCCCATTACAAGAAAATATATAGGCATAACATACTTTACTGTGTATATAAAATAATAATAATAATAAACTGGTAATCATTTGGTGAGTCCCACATCGACGAGGAGTGGGGTCTTGTATGATATATAAGTACTTATGAGTTCTTTTTAAATAGTAATTATCTGAAAATTGTAACTTACTAAGGTCTACTTTAATCTACCTAATTCCTTATCTTAAAACCCATTGTGATCAATTTACTCCGTAAGAAATGATGGATGAACATTTTAGAGTCCATTCTTCTTCTTCACGATTTTTTTTTTTTTTTTTTAATTTTATTTATCTATTCTACATATATAAAGAAACAAAACTTTCTTGGGAGTAGAAAAAGGTGGTCTTCCGGGTAGAAAAGGATGGTCAATTGATGCCCGTGTAAAAAGTATGTGAATATGTAAAACGTGTTGTAGTAGTCTTTGTAGAGTTTGGAATTATTGGGCAGTGTCGTATTTATATAGTGATAGGTCGACAAGTATATGTATATGGCGCTAAGGAAGGACCACCACGTTCGTGGTAGTTGAGTACGAAAGTTTCTCCAAGTTTCTCACCTAACTTCCTTTTCATCTGCCCTGTAATCCAATCCTAGGTATATAACGGCTTCTAAGTCATAATAATAATAATAATAATAATAATAATAATAATAGTAAATAATTTAATAATTTATTAGTATTATTATTTATAAAAAATGTATCAAACTCAACGTCCGGATCTGTCCTATAATTATAACGTTTTATTTAGAATTTTATAATTATTAATTGATGTACATAATTTTGTATTTAAAATATTATAACGTTACTAGTCAGAGCCATATCAGTATAAAAATATCATTAAAAAAATATTATAATAAAATCAACTGATTATTACATTAACATAAAAAGATATTTATATTTTTTTTTAAAATGTGAGATATTAGACAAACTATGTATGCATATATGTAATTATGGATTTTGACGATAGTCCATTCTATTACAAGGGTTGATTTTGGGAAGCTCCTCCAGAAGTCAAGTCAATTCTCATCTAGATAAATTAATGCCTACATTAACTGACCTTGATGACGTTAAATGAATTTGCACATCATCTTGGCACATAAAACAAAAACACTAGTATAACAACAATTTTCAGGAAAAAAAAAAATTTGGGGGAAACGAAGAAGAAAAAAAGTTTATCAATAATGTCAAAGCCGATATATACATATTATAATATACACGTGTTAAATATGTGTAATGCCCATATATATGTTATTAAACTCCGTAGGGTGTGTAAAAAATAGAAACAAGAAAAGTGTTAAAGAATTATTTTTAAACGTAAAATGATATCGGAAAGGTGTAATATTACAGAGTGTTTATTGTTCTTTTCAATATCATTATTGTATCGAATAAATTTTATATTATATTATATTTCTCCTTTTAAAATATTAAGTTTAAGATTAGACAAATCCTTTTATTAATACAAATATATGTATATATAAATGTGTGTGTGTGTATAATGTTAAAGGCACATGGGGCTTAACTTTAAATATTCCTTCTCACGTTCATAAATCAAGCGTAAGTGTGATTCATTTTGGCCATTCCGAGTGGGTATCATAATTGGGGGTTTTTTTAATGTTTTTTTTTATTTGTTTTGTTATTTGTTATTTGTTTTTGTTTTTGTTTTTTTCTTTTTGCTGAAAGAGTATGGATCATTATAGGTTAGTAAAGGGTGCATTCCTAAATATGTGTTCTTTGATTGGATTAACAACAATGATAAATTTTGACGGCCGGTTAAAGTGTATAATCTAGTAAGGGAAAATCAGTGGGTTTATTGTTTAGCATGTGTTAGAGAAATATCACTAAACTTTTGATTTGTAGTGTTTAATTTGCACTAGGGAATTTAATAAAAAACAATTGTGGAGCTTTAATGATGAATTTGATGAAAATCATATCACCTTTAAATAAAAAATATATTTTCATATTTTTTTATTTGTTAAAAGATGACCCACGATGTGCTTACATCGTCACCCAACGCCATTTAAGAGTATACTAAGATCACATATGAGATATTCAGGACTCTGGTCCTTGAACTTTTTTAGTCAGTAGAAGAAGAAAAACAAAAACTGATTTTTCAATAAATATTTCGAAACCATATTAGAAAAAAAAAAAGCTTTTTAAGTAAAAATAATTTTAAAATTTTCTAATAAGTAATAAAAATATTTAAATAATGTTAAAATGTCCACCTTAAACTCTTACCAAAGTTTTCAAGTTTATTAGAAGAGCTTTTTTCGAAAGTCATATTTTCTAGTTTTAACAGAAAGTTTTTATGAATACAACTTTGCTAATATATCATTGTACACTTTTAAAAGCAACTTTTGAACTCACGAAGTCAAAGGTAATTTCTAGAAAACTCTGTCAAACAGGTCGATATAGAGTTCATCAAGCAAAATTTTAATAGTACTTTTTTATCACCATGCCACTATTACCAGTATAATGTTAGAGTTTTTCTAATTAGAGCATGTAATACTTTTTGTATTAGGTATTAGATTCTACCAAACAGACAACATTAACGTAAATAGATCGGTTTGTGACTGAAAAAAGACATGTTTGCTTGCTGATGTTTTGTAATGTACAACAACACGTTACATTTCACCCGAAAGAAAATAGAGCCAGACAAAACCCCCCCACACTCCCCACACACCCCCCCCCCCCCCCCCCCCCCCCCCAAAAAAAAAAAACAAAAAACAAAAAACAAAAACAAACAAACCAAAAAAGTGTGTGTATAAAGTGAAAGGAAGACCACAAGCCAAGGGGTAGAATTTTGCAATCACGTGAAACATATTGCAAGTAGACAACAAATTAATCAATTTTCAATAGAAAGAATACAAAAGGACAAAAAAAAAAAAAAAAAAAAAGATAAAGATAGAGTAGTGGGGCTAGTTCTGCTAGACGTTGGGATTTGATTGGGTGAGAAATAGCTAAATAATAATAATAATAATAATAATAATAATAATAATAAAAACCCTCTAAATAATTGGGACAGATATATTTGATTCTTCTTGTTGGCCTCTTACCTTAATTGTGGTCCTCAAAATGGTTGTCTCTTTTAAAAATATACAAGTTCGAGAGGCGTGGAACGTCTCGTGAGCAAATATATATATAAATATATATATAAATATATATATATATATATATATGAATATTAGAAACACCGGTTCTAATTTCAATAAATAAATATGTATATATATTTTTGTACTTATTTTTTATTAGGAAAACATATAGGTAAATAAACGAGGGGTGAATTTTAGATTACCCGGAAAAAGACCTCGCCTTAAAGGACTCAAAGGAAAGAAAGTGAAACGACGATGTTCAAAGAAACCTAACAGAAGCAGAACCAAAAATGACTATAAGGCAAAGCAGAGCCTGGATCGTGCCATGTGAGAGAGCAAAGAATAAAAAGCAAAAGGAAATATCACATGTAAAGCTAAAAACAAGAGGTTGAGACCTAAGAATTAAATCTAGAATCTCCCGCTAAATTGGACAGCAAATAGGGGGATTTGAAATTTGCTCGGTTTTGGAGAGACCTAAGATTTGTTGGGAGAGTATAACAGATTTAATCTAATTTTGGGAATCCAATTAAACTTTATGTGTTGTTGTTTGTCATTAGATCCGATTTCAGCACAAATAATATATGTTCATCCAACTTATAATTTTACTGAACTTAACTTGTTAAAGTAATATTTTACATCACTAAGTATAGAAATGTAAGCTTTAACAAATAAAACCAACCTGCAGTTGTTTTCAGTTTCAACCTACCTATAATTTTTTTTTTCCCAAATAAAAACTAATATCATAACCTTTTTACACGTAAAAAAATTATAAATTTAAGATATTTATGAAATGCCGGTTGAACAAAAATCTATTAACTTGTGTTATATTTAATGATGCTTGAACGAAATAAATAGAAAAAACAAATGCATTTTCTCTACTAAATGTAACATAGATTATGATATATAGATTTACAAGTTAAAATATGTATTAAAATAAAATAGAAAGTAAGCGTGGGTTATAATTCCTTTTGTTTTGTTTTTTGTTTTTTGTTTTTGTTTTTGTTTTTTTTATCCCTTAACAGCCTGGGTTATGATTCAGTCCATATTGTAAGCTTCCGATCTGAAAGGCAGTAGTCCAAAGCATTTCACCGGTTGATCATTTGGTGCTAGGGTTTGAATTCTAAAATTACAATTTAATTTTTGTTTTTTTTCCCTCAGTTTTGCTATTTATAATTACTATTCACAGTTTTCTAATGCAAATTTTAAAAGTCCATAATTTTGCATATACAAGTCTAAATGAGATTTTTTAATTATTTTAAATTACATGTAATTTCGAAACGAACGAAACAAGCTTCATATTGATATTTATTTTCCGAATACATTTTAAGTTTTTTTACTTTTTAACTCCAGCAATTCAAACACTTCACCAAACGCACAATTCAATTTAAACTCAAATTTTACAATCCAAACCTTTGCACCAAACACTTTAAATAATATTGTTACAAAAATAACATTTAAAAATTGTTTCACTGGGAACATAATTGATAAAATTTAGGATTTCTCACAAAAAAAAAATGGAAAAGAAAACATAAAAGCAAAAAACAAAAGACCAATCAAGCATCTGTTCAACCTTCAAAAGTTAAAGGAAAAGAGTTATAGACAAAAGAGAACAAATTTGAGAAAAATATTAACTAGGGCAATTAGTTAAAAAATTATTTATTGGAGCCATACTTAATAAAATAATATTTTAGAAGATTGCATGAAAAATGTGTAAATAAGATATGTTCTAAGTAAAATAAGACGCATTTAAAACTACAACAGTATGGAAATAAAACCCATACACATTTGAGAAAAATTAATTTTAAAGGACAAATTAAAAAAAAAATATTTTAATAAGAAACAATTAAAAATACAAGATTCTCAAAAAATAAAAAATAAAATAAAATACATTCTCATGCTTAACATTTCGGGCAACTCTTTCCATAAATTTACGTTCAGATACATGTAAGATTCCCCGGATCCAAATTAATAACATAAATGAAAATAAAAATGTGTAGAGAAAAATAGAAGGTACCATCATTGTCTCAGTCAACAAATATTTTGTACATGTTGGTGTGGGTAAATCTGAGGTAAAATCATTTTTATATACCCTATCGATCGAGCTCATTTTTAAATCGTTCAGATGCAAACGAATAGCTGAGATATTATTTGTATACGACAATTATCATATACCTTACCTTATATTAGTATAGATTAATAAAAAAAATTAAAAAAAGACCAACCCCCTCCCTTCTCCGACGCCGACAATTAACCCCCTCCCCCCCCCCCCCCCCCGATGTTGACGTCCTAACCCTGATGCCGACGAGCCCCCCTCCCCAACGAACCTCCCAGCACTTAAGCCCAAGCACCCTCCCCCCCGACGCTCGAGCGTGGGTGGAGCAATCCATCGGAGTCGCCGGGGGGGGGGGGGGGGGGGGGGGGGGGGGGTGGGGGGTGTCAGCGTCAGGGGGGCGAGATTTGGTCGGGGGAGTGGGGGTCCATCGCAGATATCGGGGGGGGGGGGGGGGGGAGACGGGGCATATCTGACTCGGGGGGAGGGGGTCCATCGCCGACGTTGGCGGAAAGGAAAGGGTTGGTCTTTTTAAAATTTTTTTTTTATTAATTTATACTAATATAAAGTAAAGTGTATGATAATTATTGTACACAAACAACATTTCAGCCGTTCGATTATATCTGGACGGTTTAAAAATAAACTCTATCGATATGGTATATAAAAAGAGTTTTACCGCAGTTTTACCCAATTAATGTATATATTTTCATGAAAAGCGAATCCATTTTATTCTTATTCGAATTCTTATTCGATACATATCAGTCTCTAATAACATTGTCAAACTGCCATGTAACATGTATATAATATGTTAGAATTCAAGGCCAAAAATATAAATTAGAAAAAAGGGTAGCAAGATTATATCAATTAATAACATGTGTATTTTATACCCACATGTTCTTATGTTTTGTCTGAGAGGAATCCTATTTCTTCCAACTGAGAACATTTATCTCTTATTCAACATTATGTCAAAATACAAGTGTTTTGTGTTTTACTATATGTCTTTTGGTCTCGATCGTTTGAAAATTTTCCATCAATAATTGATGTGCCTTTTCAATTTCTTAGAATTGTTGAAATTTGATATACATTTTACCCCATTGTATGTTTTATTAGAATTTATAGGAGAATCAAATCTGTAATTATGATTAAGTTTTCTTATGTTTTATATAAAATCATTCGAGTTAGTATTGATATTCGTATTTTCTTGATTCTAACTACAATTACTTCTTAAATAAAAAAATAAAAAAAATTAAAACATCGTCAGATTATTATATTAGATATTAATTTGGTATCATTTATACTAGATTTCTTTTTTCATGTATTAGCAATGAAAAACTACCGCGTATTAATTTGGTATTGTTCTCGTCAGTGATAAACTGGCTAGATTTTCTTATACACAGAAAGGTTAACATTTAATTAGTAGAAACTATCAGTGTCTTTTTGTTGGCCTTTGGTAAATAACTATATTGTTACTAATGTAGAAAAAAAAAAAAAAAAAACCTATGAAAATAGCAAAAAGAAAAGAAAATTATACTACTAAAAATGTATATTAGTTATTAATATACTTTTTTTTTTGTCTGAATAATTAATATACTATTCACACATGCATACGGACACATCTCTCCAAATACCACTTGTATAATAATTAGATTTGTAAGATAGTCAACTTTTTTTTTTTTTTTTTTCCTTTTCTTTTTTCCAATTGACGCGCCTTCTTCAGAAGCTGGGAATCTGAATGTCTCCGAAACTATTTTATTGTATCATTTAAATTTTAAATTTAAATTTTAAATTTTAATCATATAATAAATAGTAAATATTAAAAATATTTAAACAATTAATCGAATTGTAAAAACAGTATTGAAGAAAACAGTTAATAAAATGGAAAAAAATAAAACAGATAACTTAATTCTTCTTAATGTACAATGGAAGAGAAATAAAAAGTCTTTATGATAATTGAGAACGACATTTACAATAATCCTCACCTTGCTTTTATATACCTCTAAAAGAGAATATCTCAGACAATCATACTGATGGACTTAGAAATTCTTGTGACTAGAATCTAACAATTAAATGTAAAATTATGTTAAAAAAATAATAATTTAATTCTTTCTTCTTTCTTTCTAAATTAAAGGCCTTTAAATGTATCAATTGGGGTATTGGAAAAACTACGTTTAATGACGACTATAAGTTTAAAATTAAATAATTTTTAATGAGAGTTTTGTGAGTATTAATATAAAATAATATATACTTATTTGTAATAAAAAATAAATTGAGTGGGGACTTGAGACCTTACTGGACTTATATTAGCTCCATGGCTGCGGACAAGTGTCCACAATTACGAAAATGGCCCCTCCAAAGTACCTCTATACTCATACACCAAACATTATGTTATATATATATATATATGGCTGCATATTCGTATCCTTTCATTCCCTTGATTATAGAAGTAGTCACATAATGTGACCAGCACCAACCCACTAAACGTTGTCCAAATTATTTATTAGAAGAACTCAAATGGTGTGAATGGTTTTACTCGAAAAACAATGGTGAATAGTTGTTCCTCTTTTAATATTAATATTAATATTATTTTTATTTTTTGATAAATTCTCTTTGATGTTTTTAAAGTGATTAAAACACGTGACAGCTTTTCGAGAGCATATTCTTGTGTCATTGAGAGAACATTTGATAAGAGTCATTAGTGCTTAATGTTTTAACCCTACTAGAACTAGTTCAGCGAGTGGAAAAAAAAAAAAAATTAGGTAAGAATTCTTAAGTTCAAAATATAAAGTTAATTTTCAATTTTATTTAATATTGAAGTCATTGACCATCTACTATAACATATATGTGTATATATATATTTTCAGACCCATCCGGTAGTTCTAATATTCTATTTAGAATCTTATAACTACTGGTTGAGTTACATCTGTAACTTTTTATTAACAATATTAAAACATGATTATTTAGAATTATTAGTGTAAATGATAAATATCACTAAAAATAATAATATATTAGAATCAATTGATTGTTACAATAACATATAAGAGTTTTCTTTTTTTTTTTTTGGTGATTTTTTTTTCTTTCTTACGTTTAGCCATAACGCATAGCATAAATCTAACAATAACTTGTTCTACTTGTGGAAAATGTAGCATTCTAGTATTATAGAACATTTTTCTTTTAATGTTCTAATTTTTTTAAAAAATGCATTTGTCATGTTCAAAACCGTAAAAGCTCTGAATTAGGTTCTATAAGCACCCAATTTAAAACGTGTCAATCACACCTAAATATATATACATACATATATATATATATATATATATATATATAAGGTATCAAAAATTTTCCCTACGTTTTTAGAGATAAAATCCCCCAAAAATTTTGGTGTGTTTATGTCAACGTCCTCGGACCTTCAAAGTACTCTCCGTTGAAAAAATCCATTTTTTTTTTCTTTTTTCTTTTTCAAAGTTTGGATGTGAGTTGAGATTTTCTCTATACTGAATACCCTTCATTATTTGAAGCATATCTAGGCACAAATTTGAGATTTTTTCAACCAAAATCTTCAACTTCACTCTTGTTTTTCTTTAAATATATATATATATGTAGCGCATGGTAGAAAGGGGAAATTCAGTGTTGAATTAAAAAAAAAAAAAAGGAACGATAAACTCAACCACTACTTTTGAAGTTTAACACATTTTAATTTTCATTAACAATTTAGATGGAAAGAGACAGAGTATATTTTCAACGCTTACACTTCGTTTGATAAGAATAAAGAAAATTAGATGAAAAGAAAAATTTTAACAGATAGAAAATAGTAATAATGGAGATGATTTTAGTTTTCCTTTAGGTTGATTCATAGAAATAAAGGAAAGAAAACAAGAAAGTTGTACAATTATTATTCTGTCCACTCAATTATATGTTTAAGTTTAAAAATAAGGATAAAAATGAACTTTAGACAACATTCAATGAATTTTAATTTTTCACCCAAATGTAGTTCGGTAGTAAAAGTATCATTTTCTAATTTTTAGGGGATAATATCACAAATACTGTTGTTTGGTGGAAATTCTACAAGACTTGTTCTATCTAAAACTTTGACAGATTTGGATGTGAGGGAAAATTTTGACACTTTTAATGTAAGTTTATTTATTTATTAATTTATTTATTTTGAAATGTCTTTTAATATAAGTTTAAAGAGTACGAAAATGGCACATTTTTAAAATTTAGAAAGCACATCGCAAGTGTCTAAGTTCAAGGTACAATTTATCGTTATAGAAATGTTAAAGATCTCCAGTAGTTATGTATCTTTATGTGAACACAAAAAATTGGACCAAATCCTAGTTTTTTCAAAGGGGCCAAGTCATGAAATAAGTCTACTTTCTATAAATAATTCACATAATGACCTAACAATTAACAGTGCATTGCAAGGTGTAAAATTCATAATGTTCCACCTTTGAGTTAAAAAAAAAAAAAAAAATCCCTTATACACTAGAAAAAGAAAAGGCATTTCACAACTATTTCATGAGTTACTTCTATTTTTTTTTTAAATAAATCACAAAGCTCATATTCGATAATGAGGATATGAGCAACAATTTTCTTTATTCTCTTTTTCTTTATTTGCCATAACCACTATTATTGACAATAGAAATCCTTTTTATTTGCAGGCACTACAAGATTATTGTCTACCTTAAAATAAACTTTTGCTTTTTATTAATTTGATTGTTAAAATTGTTGTGTAAATTGGAGGCTAAATTTTTTTTTTTTTTTTTTCAATCCTTAACTTTTACAAATGTGTTCCCTTCAAGAATTCACCACAAGAAAACGTTTCATGTGGCCACGTATAGTAGTTTCCTTGTATTGAAGGAAAGCTTTCGATGAATAATTCAATCAAACAATTTTGGAATATGATCCGACTCATGCAAGCAAAGAAGTAAGGGAAAACAAAAATTTCTCAACTCGGGTATGTTTGGCATATAACTTTGAAAAAGAAAATCTGAAAAAGAGTTATTATGTATTTTTCTTTTATTCAGAAAATATATCCTGCATTTTGAATTTTTATAATTTTATACCCTCAAATTACATTTAATATACAAATTTATATAATTTCTTGGTCAACACATAATATTGACCTTAAACTACCTACCCTTAAACAAAAAAACAAAAACTAAGTATTATTTACATTTTTATACCATGTATTTATTTTTCTTCAAAAAGCATACCTCAACATTATAGAATACTGACTTTCGATCGATCGAAATATTCCATCAGTTATCAAGTATTTTTTAAAATAAACATTATACATGTTTGATTATTGGTGTACTGAGATATTTTTTCGTTATCAAATTTCGGTATATGCCCTTCTTCTTGAGTTTGTCATATTTTATTGAGAAAACTGGTCTAGTTAAGAGTTTTAATTTGTGTATTACGATGATGTTTGCATGTATTATTTAGTTTGAACATAATTTCTCCTTCTAAAAAAAATAATAATAAAAGTAGACAACAACGAAAACCAATATTTTTTTCTTGGCTTTTCCTTTATTTTCGGTTAGTAATTTCTCCACAGACAACAACTATTGGTGGGGCCAAAAAGAACAACCTACCAAACTTGACAGGCTGAGCAAATAATTTGAAGCTGTAAGATGATGAGGATGGAGTGACGATATGGGGTGGAAGAGTCACAAAAAGGGTACAGTTTATTTTGAGTTGAAAATTACAGAAGGCACCATTTATACCGTGCTATGTGAGATATTGTAACAAACAGACGATTTTAATATAATATGTTTTAAAAATATTTATCTTTTATATTAATATAAAAATAAAGTTATCTATCAAAAATATAAAGAATTTAGATTATTTAAAATTCTAAATACAAAAAATTGTATATAAATTTACTAATTTTCCTTTTAAAAAATAACTAATTTTTTTTTTATAAATTTTTAAATAAAAGTTATAACTTTCCAATGTATCCCCACGTAGAGAATACAAGACTTTTCTTGGTGTGTTTGAAATAAAGGTCAAACTAGTTTTCGGCTGAATTTTTATTTTTTTATTTTTACTTCATTTGATAAAGTATCTTAAATTTAAATTTTTCATCTTAATTTTTATCTTTATTTAAAAAATTAACAAAAATTATAATTAGTTTTTAAAAAATCAATCAACACAAACTTAAAAATTTTAACTCCAACTATTTCACGAAACAGAGCCTTTATCTTTTAAAAATATCAAATAAAAGTCCAAACTAGTTTTCCACTGAATTTTTATTTTTTATTTTTTAAAAATATCAATAAAAAATTATAATTAATTTTAAAAATGTTATCAACTTTCAACTGAATTTACATATTCGTTATTTTGTGGAAGCTATTGAATTACAGTTCACACGTTGAGCGGAACTCTTCTGTCTTATCAAGAATCATTTATTACCAATTCAGCGAAGAAAAAGAAAATATCACTTATTACCTGAAAAACGTTCTTTTTTTATTTTACGTTATAACGTTTTTAACAACTGATGATTCTTGTATTATCCATTTCATGATAATCGTTTTTGTTGTCTGGATAAAGATGAAGATCCTGTGGCAGATCTTTTGAATCTGATGCCAAAAGACTTCTTTTAATTTACCTTCCAAATTAGCTATAATACTCATCCATATAACTAAGGTAAAAAGTTAAACAAAAAAAAGAAAAAAAAAAAAAAAAACATGTCTTGCAATGCACGCCATTTCTCTGGGGTTGTTTTTTTTTTTTGTTTTGTTTTTTTTTTTCCGAGGAAACACGCCATTTCTCTTTAATTAAAATATTGTTACAAATGTTGGTTTGCATGAAAAAAATGCTATCTCTAACTATCCGTTTGATAACAAAGTTTAACTCCAATTAAACTGTATTTTTTCATCTCAATTTTAATCTTTTTCTGAAAAATCAATAAAGTTTATAACTACTTTTTAAAAAGTCAACTTAACTCAGACTTAAAAATTTCAACTCAACTCAAACTTAACTCATTCACCAAACGGATCCTAAATTTTTCAGTTTTATGAGTTCAAGTGTCAAGCGCTGTCAACAAAAAAACCTACTTTGGGATCAGATTTCTTTGAGCTAGGGCAGAATAGTAAATGAACATTCACTAATTTTTCATGTACTTTGTATTAGTGCATCCCAAAGTTCTCATCATTTACAAATTGAACATTTAGGACACCCATCTGTTTGGCACATTTGCTCCAACCAAATAATTCTAATTGTTTTTTATTTTTTCTTCAAAAGTAAATTAAGTTTTGTTACAAAAGTAAATTAAGTTTTGCTATACCATAATTCGAGACTCACTCCTCATCTGTGAGAAGAACCTATACCTCATCATCGCTCATGGGAGAAGGATGAGCAATAAAGTTTGACAAGATCCTATTCATGATTGCTTGGGAGAGAGGGATAAATAATGAAGTAAGCTTTGCTCTAACACCTAGCAGGAGAGGCTATTCCCCAAAGGTAAAGGTTAAGTTTAGCCAAGCAGGAGAGGAGTAAATTAGATCTTCTCAACGCTTTATGCCAAGTACATCACGGATGAGGCGCAGTAACAACTCATCACATTCCCAAGAATCATGGGATTCGGTTATGAAAATCTTCAGTATTTGAAATTCAAACTTAACAAACCGCGAATTACTCTCCACAGAGATCTCGGAAGCAATTCAAATTACGGGCTAGGGATACTCACTAGGTTTTATTTATTGTATTTGAATTTATTGTAATTATCCAAAGTGACCCTATAAATAAAGGTCATTATCCCCCTTTAGAAAGACACGGTGCTATTTTTGCACACCAAAGCCAAGAGCGACCACTTGTAATCTCCCTGAAAAATAGTGAATCCCCAACACCAACAGAGGATGTGGCCAAAGAGATTCCAGCGAACCTCTATAAAATCTCTTGTGTTATTTACTTTTTACAAATTTACCTTTATTGTTCATTGAGAGTTAGAGCGTGGTGAGGATAATTATGAGTTGACAAATTTTCACCATCAACAATTGGCGCTAGAAGGAGGGCCCAAACCTCCGATCATCTTGTTCCCATCCATAACCAAAGAAGAAGAAAAGTCCTCACCATGGTCCGAGGAAGACAAGCTGAAGATCCTCAGCCCTTGTAGGATGCCCCTCCTACTAGAGGTAAAAGGAGACCTTCGCACACCGCTGCCATTGAGCAATCCGACAAAGAATTGACGAATTTAGCCTACACTCCTGCTGAAAGCGCGGCACATTTGGTAGGAGGCAATTACCCCATGGTCATTGCAGGTGATGACCGGACAGTCATTGCGACTCCTAACGATTTCCCTAACGGGGACAACCAAAAGGAGAAAGCAAAGGGAATCGGAGAGACTGGTGGTGACAACAATCATCCCCCTCCCGAGAGGCCTGCGCAAAGCAATTCGAGGGAAAGTCATCAAAGGAGAGCTGAAAGGCGAGTCCATACGCGAGCGGCGATTGGTCCTACTTCGAGAGAAAAGGAATGCGGCGGGAGTCCCCATATGCCTAATTGACCTCCCGTGAGAAATGAGTATTTTGACAATGTAAACGGAGGGAGACACCCTATGCCCCATCGACCTCCCGCCAGAGATGAGTATTTTGACAATGCATCCACTATTAGCCAATTCCCTCACCCTGAGGGAGACCTGAGAGACCACTTTAGGGCTCGTCAAAAAGAGGTGCATAGTGAGGATTCAAGGAGATTTGTCCAAGAAGCCACACAAATGATGCAACAATATAGTGTTCGCCTTAGGGCGCTGGAAAGCACCATGCATATAGAGCACAAGGCCAAGCCAAAGCACCTTCATCCATTCACTCAAGATATAATGGATATTCAATTACCTGAGCAATTCAAGATGCCTAAGGAAAGACGAATCCTCTAATGATCACATTGAGATCTCCATTGGATACAGGAGAATAAAAGACTTCAAAGCTTTTCTTATACTATTTTGCTTTGAGTACTACGAAATACTACTACGATGTCAACGATATCGAGGGTAAAATATTCAATACCATGTCTAAAAAAAAACGTGTCAAAGTCTCTAATTTAGACAGGGGGCACATATCCCGTACGTTCTACATCAAACAACGAGAAGCAACGTCATCGAACTACAACATCAAGTGACGAGTCTAAAAGACTTGGAAAATTCCAAAATTTTGCTTATTGAGCATATAGAGTACTGCTACTCTCCCCACATGGTAAAGGTTAAAACTTGATGAGTTTTCAAAGAAAACATTACTTAGCCTCTCCTCGATGTGGAGAGGCTGAAAAAAAAAAAAAAGGGCAACATAGTTGTTCTCTCCCCCAAGGGGTTAACTTACAATATATATATATATATATATATATATATGCAACAAAGTTATCCTCTCCCCACAGGGTTTCTTTTTAAAATATATATATATAAAGGTAACAAGGTTGTTTTCTCTCCACAGGGGTTACCTTTAAAAACAAAAAATAGAGACAACAAAGTAGTCATCTCACCTCAAAGGTACCTTTTGAAAAAAAATCGAGGCAACCAAGTTGTCCTTTCCCGACATGGATTAGCTTTAACCATAAGAGGTTATAATGCGGAGAATAAAAGACGAAACAAGTCTCAAGAAAAATTGACGACCGTCTATTCTCTCCTTATTGGAAAGAATCTTAAAAAAAAAGATCATCTTAAAACAAACTATGGAGAGGTCAAAATACTTGGTAAAAAATTCAAAGAAATTATACATTAGTCCTCTCCCATGAGCAATAATCGAAGAAGACCAACACGTTAGTTCCCGACGTAAACGAATGCTACTAAAATCCAAAGGTACATCTTTTATGTTATTTTCATCCCATTTTTAACCTTTTTTTTTTTTTTGGTAGGAAATAAACAGAAGTTCACACAACACCAGAGAATAAAAAGCGAAAAAAAAGAGAGGTTTTAACCTCCATTTATAAGCCAAATAGCCTCGTCCTCTAGCCGTCGATCTGAAAACTAAAGATCAAGTGGTAGAGACGAAAAGCCACCGGTCTAAATTTTTCCTTGCTTGTGAGGACACGACGATTCATTTCTTAAGGTGACATTTGATGGATTGAAGTGGCTGTTGCATTTTTTGAGATGCCTCTTCACACAGAGCTGCCACCACTATCCCCTTTAGGAGTCAAAACGTCACACCTCATCACACTCCTAATAGAAGAACATTAATCAGTCTTAGACTACAAGAACACGAACTAACTCAACAGAGTCACTCCGTATTAAGGGGCAAATGTTATATCATAATTCGATACTTACTCCTCACCTGTGAGAATAACCTATACCTCATCGCTCATAGGAGAGGGATGAGCAATGAAGTTTGGCAAGATCCTATTCCTAATTGCTCGAGGGAGAGGGATAAATAATGAAGTAAGTTTTGCTCCAATACCTAGTAAGAGAGGCTATTCCCCAAAGGGAAAGGTTGAGTTTATCCAAGCGGGAATGGAATAAATTAGATCTTCTCAACACTCTACGTCGAGTACATCACAGATGAGACGAAGTGATAGCTCATCACACTCCCGAGAATCATGGGATTCGGTTATGAGAATCTTCAGTATTTGAAATTCAAACTCAGCAAACCGCGAATTACTCTCCATGGAGATCTCAGAAGCAATTCAAATTACGGGCTAGGGATGTTCACTAAATTTTATTTATTTTATTTGAATTTATTGTAATTATCCAAAGTGAGTATACAAATAAAGGTCATTCTCCCCCTTTGGAAAGACACGGTGCTATTTCTGCACACCAAAGCTAAGAGCTACCAATTGTAATCTCCTTGAAAAATAATGAATCCCCAACACCAAGAGAGGATGTAGCCAAAGAGATTCCGGCTAACCTTTATAATATCCTTTGTGTTCTCTACTTTCTGTAAATTTACCTTTATTGTTCATCGAGAGTCGGAGTGTAGTGAGGATAATTCCGAGTTGATGAATTTTCACTGTCAACAAGTTTCACTATTCATATTTCAAAATCTTTTTCTAAAAATTCAAAACTTTAAAAAGTTCATAATTTTGTTATTTTCAAGTCGAAATGATATTATTTTCTTTTTAATTGCATATAATTTTTACAATAATGAAACAAGATCCATATTAATCTTTTTTCCAAATACATTTCAAGTTTTTGCAACTTTTAACTCCAAACAGTAATAGTTCATTTTTAAGCAAACACACAATTGCAAAACTCAACTCAACTGCAATAAAAATAACTCCAAAACTCCAATAATGAAGTAAACCAACCAAACAGAGGCTTAAGGTTTTAATTTTTGACATTTTAATGCTAAATTCAAACGTCCCAAAAAAAAAAAAACCTGGTAATTTTATATGCTAGTATATTGGTCCATCTTTAGCCTTTATGAAATCACTAGTTGGATTCACCGCTTGCAGAATAGACAATGACGTGATACTACGTGACTGTCATGTGACAAGTAAGGAAGGCATGACCAAAAGAGCCAATGGAGAAATTTCCTTTTTAATGTCTATAATTTATACGGTAAATTACTAGGTTGGTTAATGAGCTTTTAACTTCGTGCAATTTTAGTCCTTGAAATTTTTTTTTAAATTTTTTTTTAGCAGGAATCCCCCTAAACTTTTAAAATGTTGGTACAATAGTCATTTAAGTTAATTTTTGGACAGAATATGTTAGTTAACATCACTTTTTGACTAAATCATAACGAATTCTGTTTAAAAATTAATAAAAATAATTATTTTAACAATAATTTAATAGTTTAGGAGTATTCCATATTCTTTTTTTTTTGGTAATTAGAATGACCATAAATTATTAAAACCGTTACTACAATTGTCTTTTTCATTAATTTTTAGATGCAATCTATAATTAGCACCATTTTTTATTAAATTACTAATAGATTTCGTTCAAAAATTGATAGAAATAACTATTATAGTGATATTTTAAAATTTTAAAGATATTTCAACTATAAAAAAATTTTAGGATCAAAATTATATAAAATTAAAAATTTAATTTATCCTAATCTATGTACAATCTAAAAAAATAAAAATAGTCACTGAATTTGACCAAGAAACTCAGCCGATGGCTTACCCAATGGACCATTAATTTTGCTTTCTTTTTCTTTTTGTTTTTTTCTATTCCCCCACTCACGAGTTATACAATCATAAAATAATATAATTTCAAAACAAGAAAAAAAAATATTTCTTCACCATACCCTAATTTAGAGAGAGAGAGAGAGTAGAGAGAGAAAGAGAGCGGGGGTAGGTGTGAGATTGACCGAACCACCTACGCACACGTACACCATCCCCTCCATTTCTCCATATACTTGTCTCCGACTCTCTCTCTCCTCCCTCTTTCTCTCTCTTCATTTCCTCTCTCTCCACTATATAAACCCTTCCTAATCCCCACTCCCTTTCTCAGCTTGCCGTTCCCTTCCTCCAAGAGAACTGCCAAGCTTCAAACCAAAAAAAAAAAAAAAAAAAGTTTTCACCAAACAAAAAAGAAAAAGAAAACAATTTCAGATTTTTAATTATCTATCTTCTTCACTGTCTTTCTTGAGCCTTCATTTGTGTATTTTTTTTTAAATAGAATTCAGAGCTCATCGGTAAACATGCAGGCCATTACGCCGTCTTCTTCACCCAACAATCTCAAGCCGCTAATCCGGCCGAGCCGGTCCCCGCTCGTCCGGTTCAGCACGACCCGAATCTCCTGCGCTTACCGATCCGACTCCGTCAGCTTCCCAAACGGCGTCGGAACGAGCCGCGCCGACTGGCAAAGCTCCTGCGCCATTCTCGCCAGCAAGGTCGTCTCCCAAGAGCAGCCGACGGAGAACCCCTCCAGTGGCGGCGCCGACCACATCGTCTCCGTCAACGGCCACAAGTCCTCCTCCATCGACCTCAACCTCGTCCCGATCGAAAAAGTTTCCACCGACGGCAACAACAAGCCGGTCAAGAAGCCGTTGACTATCACTGACCTCTCTCCGGCGCCGATGCACGGCTCTCAGCTGCGCGTGGCCTACCAGGGAGTCCCCGGCGCGTACTCTGAGGCGGCCGCCGGAAAAGCCTATCCGAACTGCGAGGCCATACCTTGCGACCAGTTCGAAGTCGCCTTCCAAGCCGTGGAGCTCTGGATCGCCGATCGCGCCGTTCTCCCCGTCGAGAACTCCCTCGGCGGCTCGATCCACCGGAACTACGACCTCCTCCTCCGCCACCGCCTCCACATCGTCGGAGAGGTTCAGCTCCCCGTCCACCACTGCCTCCTCGCGCTGCCAGGAGTCCGCAAGGAGTATCTCACGCGCGTGATCTCACACCCTCAGGCACTCGCGCAGTGCGAGCTGACTCTGACGAAGCTCGGCCTCAACGTAGCGCGTGAGGCGGTGGACGACACCGCCGGCGCGGCAGAGTTCGTGGCGGCAAACAATCTGAGAGACACGGCTGCGATCGCGAGCGCACGCGCCGCCGAGTTGTACGGGATGAACATCCTGGCGGACGGGATCCAGGACGACTCGAGCAATGTGACGAGGTTCGTGATGCTGGCGAGGGAGCCGATCATCCCGAGGACCGACCGGCCGTTCAAGACGAGCATCGTGTTCGCGCACGACAAGGGGACGTCGGTGCTGTTCAAGGTCCTGTCGGCGTTCGCGTTCCGGAACATCAGTCTGACGAAGATCGAGTCGAGGCCTCACCGGAACCGGCCGATCAGGCTTGTCGACGACGCCAACGTTGGGACGGCGAAGCACTTCGAGTACATGTTCTACGTGGATTTCGAGGCGTCCATGGCGGAGGTCAGGGCACAGAACGCGCTGGCTGAGGTTCAGGAGTTCACGTCCTTCTTGAGGGTCTTGGGGAGTTATCCAATGGACATGACGCCTTGGAGCCCTTCCCGGGGAGATTAGCATTATCCCCCCCCCCCCCTTCCTCCAACCCGACCCTTTCTTTTTTATTTATTTATTTTTCTTTTTATGAGACAAAATTGTTATTATTATTTTGCACACCAAGAAAAATTTAATTGGAATATTTCTCTCGCTTTCTGTTATAATTATTTTTACAAATTTGTGAATTTTTAATTGTTCTAAGCAGAAATTGGAAGAAGTTGTTTTGGGTACATAAATTTAGAAGTGTTATTATTATGTAAAAAAAAAAAAGGGAATTTTAGTTGAAAAAGTCCATAAAGGGAAAGTTGGTGGCTGTTACGTGTAAGAATTCGTGGTCTGATGAAAAACACGTCTTCGTCTTCTCCTCTCAGCTACCTGTTGGGTATGTTTTTATGCCGTTTTGGAGGTTGAAAAGACTTTTCAACCGATTTGTCTGTTTATTTTAATTTACTCTCACTAAATTATAATTTTTCATCATAATTTTTATCTTTTTATAAAAAATTAATAAAAAAATTATAATTAATTTTTAAAAAATCGGTTCTAACTCTAACTCAAAATTTTTATCTTTAATTGACGGATCAATCGTATATTTCGTTTTTCATTTTCAATGAATTTTTTGTTTGATGAATTTTCTTAGAAGATTAAAAAGGTACTAATTTGTACTTAAAAATAATTTTTATGTTGTATCATGTAGTTTAAAGTACTTTTTCAATGTTTGAGCTAAAAAGTACTTTTTCAATGTAGATTTTAGCAGAGTTGTGATCTAATATACAAATTTTGTTACAGAGCCAATGTCCTAACTAGGGGTGCACTGCTATTTTTGTGTCGTATCGTTCACCCTCCAAACCGTGGTTTCAATCTGTTTAGCCTATACTGTAGAATAGGTAGTTTTGGTTTAAGTTTTTCTCAAACCATTCTTTTACAAAACCAGACCGTCATGTCCCGCCCTACCAGTTATTTATTATTTCTTTTTCCTATTATTTGTGTTGGGATTTTCTTAAATATGAAGGATATTTGATATTTGATGATTTTTTAAAAGAAATTTGATGATCCTTTTTTTACTAAAAAGTCATGGTTCGTGCGAATGTAATATACAATATATAAGATGCATTTGGATGTCCCATGTATACATTATATTTAAATGTAATGTGTATTTGAATTGTTTACATTTGATCAGTCATTCGTGTATTGTGTGAGTGAGAGAGAGATAAAGAGATAATATGTGATGTGATTGAAAAAAGTAGATTAAAAAAAATAAGTGGATGAATAGGATTTTGAGTTAATTCACTAGTCAAATGTATTTGTACTTGAATAATATAACGTAAACATACATTGTAACTGCATTAGGAGATAACATACAATAAATGTTGTTTCTAAACGCACAATTATTAATAGTTAAAATAAACATAATAAAAGCACAACCATAAAATTTCCTTGTAAAGATTGTATGTGTTTCACGTTTTTTCTCGTAAGGATCAATTAGGATCAAACCGCCCATAGACTGTCTGCCAAAAAGCCATCTCGCCCATCATGTACAATGGTGGTTTTGGTTTGGTTTTTCCCATTGAACAAAACCGCACTACACCACCTGAAAACTACCAAACCGTCCGTCTGTTCACCCCTATTATACTTATTCAGCAATTTGCTGATTGTTTTATTACTTCCCAATGGTGATATCGGGTTGGTTTTTCTTATTGTACAAAATCGCACTGCCCTGCCTGAAAACTGCCAAACCGTCCATATGTGCACCCCCCTTATTACACTTCTTCAATAATTTACTGATTGTTCGTAGCGGTTACATTATATAAATATATTTTTTATTTGATATAATTTTAATGTGATTTGTTAGATTTTTGTTCAATTTATAAGAGTGATTTATTAGAATTGCATCATACTAATAGAGTTTTTTTTTTTCTTCCCCTATCAAGTGTCACTGAATTCTCTTATTGCACGTTTTTAGTTTCATATTTGTTCATATTATTAATTTTACATTGAAATTTTAGAATTATAGTGCCTTTTAATACTTTTTGCAAGATAACATATTTGGACTCATGTGTATCTTGATTTCGCATCCATTTTGAACATCTAGAGCTACTGATACCTCCACTATTAGTTGGTAAATGAGCGAGGAACTTTTCAAAATTTAGCAAATTAAGATTCGTGCATTTAGCCTCCATTCTTGTACCTACCTTAATGAGTTATTTCTGTCCCGCCAATAGATTTGCTCAACAAGACGTAAGATACAATTAGCTTAGTAGCTTGTTTATTAACCTCTTATTAGAAGCAGGGGTTTAGGATATGAAAGTGTTGGGGAAAGTTCCATAAGATGATGACATGTGTCGCGGATTTGCTTCGAGAGAAGATGAGAAAAGAAGAATGGGGACCCTCGAGGTGTTAAATCTATTGGAAGCCTAGGGGTGTTTGTAATAAGTATCTCTCGAGATGGGGACTGAAAAAAAAAAAAAAAAAAAGGAGAAAAGAAAAAAAGAACTCCTAGAAGTCTCCACATCAGCAAATTGGGGACCAATGTGTCAAGATTAAAGGGTTTAAGAAAAACCATATGATCATAACATTCACATTTAAAAAGAAAAAGAACTCGCCAATTAAGGGCTTAATCTTTTATCATTACTCCATTAAAAAAAAAAACTAACGTCTCCTTATTTCCTTCATAGCTGTTTTGTCTTATTTAAGTATTGAAGTGTCATTCGCAGGTAGAAGCAAATTGGAGGGATTCCCAATTTGGGCTAATGAGGATCATCAGACACCAATGTGTCAAGATTAATGGGTTTAAGAAAAACCATATGATCATGACATTCACCTTTAAAAAGAAAAAGAACCCTCCAATTAAGGGCTAAGCCTTTTATCGTCACTCCATTTAAAAAAACTGTCTCTCTATTTCCTTCATAGTTCCTTCATAGTTGTTATGTCTAATTTGAGTCATTTGAGATTTCAAAGGTCAATTACATATTACGAATTTATGGATCCTTTATTTGTCACAAGTTATTTGTGAGTCATCTCGTGTCAGCTTATCAAGAAAACATATCAACCTAATTTTTTCTAAAATTTTCATTTCACGTTTTACATTTGGACTAACCAAAAACTTACAAACAATTGGCCTCAACCTGATATGAATACAGAGTAGTGACAAGATTTTTTTGTTTTTTTTAGTCATTTGAGATTTCATAGTTCAATTATAAGTTACGAATTTGTAGATCCTTTGTTTATCACAAGTTATTTGTGGGCCATGTCGTGTCAATCCATCAAGATAACATATCGAGCTTATGTTTTCTAAAATTTTCATGTTGTAATTTTACATTTGGGACTGACCAAAAAGTTACAAACAATTGGCCTCAACCTGATATAAATACAGAGTTGTGACAATTATTTTTTCGTGGAACAACATAAATTTTGTCCTCTGGAGCATACACTTCAGTTGGAGTTTTCTAAATGTTTTTTGTTTTTTTCTTCAAAAGTAAAACCAGTTAATTTTACTATTCAAATCTCTAAGTACCTCTTTTTTATTTTCAAAAAACTCAATCTTTAAAAGTTCGTAACTCTCTTATTTCAAATCGAATGAGATGATTTTTTTAAATTGCATAAAATGTAAAGAGAAACGAAACATAATCCATATTATTATTTTTTTCGATTATATTTCAAGTTTTTATACTTCTTAACTATCACAATTGATTTTCAACCAAACACACAACTTTAAACATTCACACATAATTTCCAACAAAAAAAAAAAATCTAAAACTTCAGTTGGAGTGTACGTTCCAGACAAGAAGTAATTAGTTGGATTTTGCCTAAATCCTTTTCTTAAAAAAAAAAAAAAGGTTGGAAATTGCTTAAGATTCCCCTCATTGAATAAGATACCCAATTAATTGTCTCTAGTGGATGGTAGTAGGTGAATGTTGCTTGTATTCTACTCCAAAATGTTTTTACTTTCATTTATCCAAAAAAAAAAAAAGAAAAAGAAAAAGAAAATGATTGCTTTGCCGCTTATGTTTAACCCTAACCTTATATTTTCCTACTTTTTACCTAACAGAATATATTTTGCACTAGAAGGATTTTAAATGTTCATTTGTTTTCTACTTTAATTTTTCCCATCCTCCTCCTATTATTTGTTTCAAAATTTACTTTTTCCCAAAGTTTTTTTTTTATCTGAGAAATTTTAATTTATTTGTACTTTTTTTTTTGCATAAATAACTTTTTAGAATTTCTCAAAATATGCAGTAATACATATTTTCCCAATCAAATATTAAATTTAGAATTTATTTAATAGATTCCCCTTAAACTATACACCTTCATTCATTTGCTTGCTAAATTTTCAAAATCTTTCAAAATACATCCTATTGGATACAAAACCATTTAGAATGCTCATTCCATCTATTTCTGTCTATATAACTAATGGATTTGTTGACGTGACATTAATTGTGACTTTGTGAGGCTAACACTTTCATTCATTTTACCTCTTGAATTCTTAAAATCATTTAAAACACCCCCTCATGTATAGAAAACTTTTCAACATACCGCCTTTGTCCCTTTTCGTCTATATACCTAATAGATTTACTGACGTTACATTAATTGTAATTACAAATTCTAATTCCCACATGATTAAAAAAAAATTAAAAAGATGCCCTCCAAAGTTACAATTAATGCCACATCAGTAAATTCGTTAGGTAGACATTTTGAACGGTTTTGTAAAGATTTTGAAAATTTAGGGGGGAAAATAATGAAAGATGGTGTACATGGATATTTATGAAATAAACCCTAAGATGACATTGAAGTTAAATAAAAAGGACCAATATGCAAAACATTAAAAAAAAAAATCTAAAACAATGAAAACCGAGTGAGAGAGCAATCTCAAAAAATATAAAGGTATAGAAATAATATTTTAAATTTTAAGAAAAGTAGGTGGAGGTACTTACAAGATAATAGTGTAAAAATTTATAAATGTGTAGGTTAATTTTAAATTTTCAAAAAAGTGAGTGAGAGCATGCGTTCCTATTGGACCTTATTCGTCACTTATTTGAATTATTAAAAATTTAGCAAAACAAAGGATATAGGAGCATTTAGAGGTTAATAGATAGATAATATATATATATATATATATAATACATATTTTTTAGAAGAGTTAATAGATATTATGCATGAAAATTATGCTGCACACTAAAATATTTCATGATCTTCCTGTATCTTTAGTCAGAGGAATAATACTTATTGTGACTGACCCACACAACAAGTGAAAATGTGGAACACTAATTCCGCTCAAGTAATCACAAGTTATTTAACTTCTATGATTAGCAAATAAATTTTTTTTTTCCCTGAAATTTGACTGTAATCCAATAAAAGGGGAAGCGAGGATAAAAGGGGAAGTCGAGGATAAATCAACTGGGTATCAATACAAATGGGATACCACAATTGTATAAATGAACTGAGAGATTTTCTACAATAAAATCTCTTATTTCACACTATTTGAGAAAAACTATTGACTTAATTGTTTGATTAATTTTTAACAATCTAACTAAGAGTACATATTGTAAATTTTTAACGTAAAACATACAATTAAGAAATCAATCTAATAATTAAAAAGCTTTTTGTTTTTTTTTTACTAATAGTTCAAGAAAAATTGTGCTATAGAAGCTTTTTTGAATTAAACATGACTGCGTATTTGTGTGCTGCCACATATTATTATGAAATATTAGGATTAATTTTATTTATGTTCTCTGAATTTTAAGATTATTTTCACTTTATCTCATAAATTTAAATAACTCCCACTTGACCTTATGAACTTTGAATTTGTCCTATTTTACTAAAATTTTGGTTAAAAATATAAGGAAACAAGGTATTATGTTTTGACTTAAAATTCAAAAAGCGTTGATGAAAATAAACTAAAATATAATTAAATATGTTGCAAAATAAAGTGAAATTTATTACATAAACAAAAACAAACTGGTTGTACACCTATTACTTTTTACTACCACAGTAAAGGGTATGAGAAGTATTTTTTATTTATGGAGTGAGTTGATGAGAAGACCGTCCCGTTTTGAATCCGCCTCATTGCCATCCGTCCGATTCAGAAAAAGGTGCCACCTCAGTGCAATGAAGTGGCAGATTCAAATTGGAACTGGTCCCCCAGTTTTGAATTGGGGGACTGAAGAAAGGTCCTTCTTCTCCCCAACTAACACGGCCCGAGGCTTTGCCATTCTATCACTAGCCTCCTTTCTTTTTCCACCTTTGTATCTCAGGCTCAGCTGACGTAAAGCTGCATCCGAATTGTTCTTGTATTTTTAAACTTTTTTTTTTTTTTTAATCCCATTTCAGCTACAAATTACAATTATTGTCCTTTTTACTTTACCTACACAATTGAGGAATTTCTTTTTGGGAGAAAAATGATTGAACTAAGAATTTATGTTGAATCGACACTAGATATATAATTGACATATATACAAAAGAGTATAGACGAATGAATAAATTAAAAAAGAAGTATAAAAATCCCAGATTTATTTAATTAATATCAATCAATATAAGTATTAATATTAAGTACAAAGTAAAAAAAGCAAGCTTAACCCTTTGCTTTTTTATTTGTTAGGATAAATTATCATTTAGAGTGAAAACTTATAAAAAATATATGAAGAATATTTATTTTAAATGCATAAAAATTGTAAATATTTTTATTTTATAGAAATATCATTTATGATATCAGACATCACCGTTTAAAGTTTTTAACAAAAAATATAATGTAAGAGGTCAGGACAAGTTTTTAAAGAATGGGGATAGAGGGGAAATACGTGTAAAAAAAAAAGAAAAAAGAAAAAAGAAAAGTGGCACAACGAAGAATAATTTGTTTTAAATGTTTTAGGTTTAAATAGTAATAGATTTTTTTAATGCAACTTTGTAGCGAGGTTGCAAATATATATATTTTTAAAAATTTTGAAAGCTTTACAATTTTTTTTTTTTTTTTTTTTTTGGTCTCTAGCTCTCTAACGAGCTTTATTTTTATTGTAGAAACACATGCCTTACCAACTGAAAATTGGAAATTTTTGTTTCAAAAGTTGGCACCAAAAAGTTGGCGCATGTGATATATTATAGGTATTGTTGGTCAATAATATTTTTCTAAGAAGATTTTTATTTATTTATTTTTTTTAAAGAAAATTGGTCTAAGAAGGTTTTTATTAAATGACTGAAATTTGGTAAATGATTGATTAATATTAAAATGTACTTTTTTCTTACTAATGACTATTTTCCTATAAAAAAAAAATCAGCCGTTACTTAAATAAGTGTTTAAAAATTATATATTATTTAATTTTTTGTATTTTTTTTTATTTTAAGGTAGAGAATTCGATCTCTACATTTAAAATTTTCCCATACTATTTAGCTATTGTTAATTCGGTTATTTAATTAATTAATTAATTTTTATATGTGTGTTTTAAAAGGGAAGAGTGATGCAACACTTTAATTGTGGTGGGTAAAGCAAGTGCTTCGTGAATTGAATCTATCAAAATTAAGGACATAGAGATAGAGAGAGAATCATGGTTTTGGGGTAGTTGAAAAAGCCTTTTTGAGCATGCTCTCACCAACCAAGCCAAGTGTTTTATCATTTTCAATGGCTTTTGAGTATGAATTAGTCAGTTGAATATAAAACCCTTGGCTTTCTTTGCGTTCCTTTTCGTATTTTGCTTCGCTTCCCACCAACCAAATGAACTTAAAAAATCGTGTCTTTGCTTCAAATTTCAATATGATTTCTTATCTTTCTAAAACCTAACTCATCTTTAATCTAAGCAATAATCAACGTTAAAACCAAAACCTGGCCCGTGCATTTAGATTTACATTGTCGTGCAATTTTTCTTTTTTTGGAAGGAGAAAGATTAATCCACCCAAGAGTTGTATTTAAAACATTTCCAAATGAATCATAAATTAGTGCTAAATGCTAAATTTTAATATTTAAGTAGGAAATTCACTAATATAAGATTCTTTTCGGGCTAAATTTAACATATATTATACGTTAAGTGTCAAATTTGAAATCAAATATAACACAAATCAAATATCGATAATTAACTTTAATTAATTGATGTATTGCATTTTCATTTTTATTAATTTTACTTTTTCACTAATTAGTATAGTAATATCATTTTTGAATTATTTTAAAATTAAAAGTTTACTTAACAAGTTTCAGATTAGGGTTTCTCTTTTTTTCTCTCCCTCTTTTTCTCTCAAATTTCTCATATATTAGGGTTTCCCTTTATGTGGGGCTTTTGCCGTTGTTGTGGCTGATGAGGTGATCGGTAATTCAATGATATCGACGAGGATGGAGTCAGATGGTCCTAGTTAGGAGTTTCTCGATCAAATCTAGCCTGGTGAGCTTCTAGCGGTTTGGGATCTAGCGAGACCTTGGTAATCCGATGGTTGGTGCGGCGATCTTATACCTTTAGTCTAGCTAATTGATTTCCTTTGTGTTGTGGTACGCTGCGAGGTGGTTGTTCCATGTGGGGTAAGAATATTGCGGTTAATGTTATTTTATATTCATTCTTTGTTTCTGTGTTTTAGTTTTAATTTTATAATAAGGGAGGTAGTTCCCCTACCTCTGATTTTTTTTGTTTAGTATATTCCACTTGAGTCATTTTCTAACATATATATCTACTGGTTCCGTTAGTATTATAGCTAAGCGAAGTTTTTTACAGTCTTTATGCTGCGAGTAATTGTCTCTCAATCAATTAGAATATTCCATCAATTGTAGATTTTTTTTTTCAAAAAGAGCTTTGTACATGTTCGATTATAGTATTGCCAAGGAATTCGAGGAATTTTCCTATCACTCGGTCTCGGTTTATGTCCTCCTCAATGAACTTCATCAGATTTTACTGATAGAATTGGTCTTAATCGAGGGTTGTATCTCATGTACCAAATGGTTGTTTTATCTATGATATTGGTGTTTGTTTTCAGTTTTAATTTGAGTGATAATTTCCATTTCAAAAAAAGTTTCAGATTATTATAATTGTATGAAAAGTAGAGCAACATATCACATGTGTCTAACATTGGGATGTGTTAAGATTGTCTAAATAGGGCAGGAGTTCAATGACATTAGCTTCGGTTTTTGGTTGAAAGCTAAGTGGATTGTCTAAATTTGTAGCCTGATAACAACCATTTTATTATCACAATAATGATAATACAAAACGTAAAAAAAAAAAAAAAAAAAAAATTTGAGAGAAAAATAGTAAAACACATTTAAATTTTCCTAAATACAATGGTTCCTAGCTAAATGAGATGTACAATTGACACACGTTAAGGTTATGATTAATTATTATTATAATTTTTTTAATTTAGGATACAAGAATTCAAACTTAATGATTTATATTGAAATTAAAGGTAAAATTATCGCTAAATTAGTGAAATTAAATGTGAATCCATAGTTACAATATAGAATGTCATGATTAACTATCTACTCTATTTTCTTAGGATGTGAAGGAAATAGGGGGTTTGGTGGGAATAATGTTGGGAAGTGGTAGGTGAGGATTGTAGTTGAGAACTACTACACTTCACAATTTTATATGATTCCTTTCCTACATCGGCTTGGCGCATTCGTCGGCATTTCCCTTATGTTTTTGGTTGGTTTTCTAAAATTTTTGTGATTTTATTTCGGTTAGCAACCCCACGCGCAATGCACTCACGTGTTCCACCCCGTGACTCACTCATTTTATTTTAGTTTTTTTTATTACAAGAAATTGTAGTCAAGTATATTGATTAAAACAATCGAAGTAAATAATAGGGATAAATTACTTTTTTAACAAGTTTTTTAATAAATAGTCAATGTTTTGTAAAACTAGCAAAATGACCGTTTTAAAAAATGTCAATTGACTGATTGATCATGGTTAATATGTGATTAATAAATGATAAATTGTGTTTTTCATTGATTAACAGTTGTTTTCTTAAATAAAAAATCTTGACCATTTATTTAAACAAGTGTTTAATAATTGCCTATTTACTTAATTTTTTTTTCTAGAAAGGTTTTAAAACATTTGAAATAAATAACAAACTTACAAAGTAAATAAAAGATTCATTGAATAAATAATTAATTTACTAGATACAGCTACTTACTTTAAATATTTTTAAAACCAGTTTTACTTGAATTTTTAATATAAAATCACTATTTTCTTCTTTTTTTTTTTAAATATAAAATTAATATTTTCTTCTTTCTTTCTTTTTTTACATTTTTAAGGAGAAAGTACCTTAATACATAAATTTGATACCATTGTACTAACATGACATGAAAAAATAATATTAGACCAATATGACACAAAATTAAACTAACATACACTAAAGTTTATGTCATATTGATCAAAATAAGGTAGTTTCTGATATGTTGGTCAATAGATGGAAAACAGGTGGTTGTTTGGGTAATTTTCTCTATTTTTAAGGATGAAGAGCCTTCATCTCTATGCATATTGATTACATTTTTCCAATTAAGATATTTGATTGAGGGAAAAAATCAGGAAGTATACCACAAAAATAAGTAGTGGATTAATTTTTGTCATAAGATAAAAAGTTTTGCAAAAAATACAATAAGATGATGTCATAAATATATATAAAAAATTATTATTTTCTCTCTCTTCTCTCCTCTCTCCCCCACATGCAAACCGTGACCATCATCAGTCTCTATAAGGAAAAGAGTAAGCTCCTAATAATATGAGGCCCTTTGAAATAAATCTCAAGAGCAAATCTGTAAGGACACAAGACTCAAAACGGACAATAACATACTAAAGGAAGGCGTAAGTCATTATAAATAGTATCAGAGCATACACCTAACCGGATGTAATAACCAACCTGTTTGTAAACTTATGATTTCTTTCGTTAAGAATCAAAGTCTGTTTATGCTATATGTATGATATGTTTTCTATGAAAAGTTGTTGAATATTTTGCTAAAAGATTCAATAAGTTAGTTACGCAAGTTTAAGACCTTTTGTCAAAAAGGGTAAATTTATGCTTTATGATTTTATGTTAGTAGTTCTTAAATTTAGGAAAAATCCTATACACAGTTCAGATAAGTTCTGGACAATGGTCCAGTATCAGTATACTGTTACAGTTCAAAACAGTAATTAAGTATCTATGTTAGTATGAAAATGAGCTGCATTTAGAAGATATGTCAACGAGGTCTTATAGTATGACATTTTGTTTTTAATAGAAAACAAGTGTCATTGCCAAAACCGGTAATCTTACAGGGACCAAAATGTAAATATTTCATGTTTAGGGGTCAATTTGCAAATTTAAGAAACGTTTATGATTATTAATTTTTAGAAGTTAAGAAAGTTCTTTAGAGGAGGATTTAGCAAGAATTTAATGTTCGAAAGCTTAACCTTAGCCGGCCACCTCATAAGGACTAAATTGCAAATATTTTACCTTTAGGGGTCAATGTGCAATTTTGAAGAAAATTGGGGACCTATAAGCAAATATGTAAAATTTTGGAACTATGGATTTTTTAAGTTAAATTTCCTAGTTCAACTAAGCTAATGATCTATTACAAGTTTAGTTAATCTAGTTAGAAATTAAAAAATAAGTTAGGATTGGATGATTCCAAATTCTAATTTGGACCAATCCTATTTTTTCATGTGGATAGCCTAGGAAACCGGCCACCTCATGGTCTTATGAGCAAGAAATCTTGTTTTTAAAGAGTATTATGCAAAGTGGAGAAATTTAAGTATCATTAAAAATTGACAAATCATGCCCTAAGTTTAGTGACTAAGCACTTTAATTTTGCTTGGTTGATTATGTTTTATGATTCAATTAGCAAGTTGTCCCATTTGACACTCAATGGCCGGTCATCATGAGGATAAGACACCTCATGCCTCTAGCTTGGATGAGTCACCCTCCTAGCCTTGCTCTTTAGGCAAGCTAAAGTTTACACAACTCATCACTATAACCGGCCATAACAAGGAGACAACACATCATGGCCTAGCTTTGGTGAGCAACTCTTCTAGCTTGCTCTCTTGGCTAGCTCAAGCTTTGCCAAATCACTAATCATGACCGGCAACCATGAGGGAGGGACAGCTCATGGTCTAGCTTTGATGAATAACCTCCTTTAGCCTAGCTCCCTTGGCAAGCCAATGTTTGCACACCTCACCCCCCTAAGGCCGGCCATTACAAGGAAAAGCCACCTTATGTTTTTAGCTTTGGTGAGCAAGACCTCTAGACTTGCCTACTTGGCAATATGAGATATGAAAGGCCGGCCATCACATGGAGATCATGAGCAAATATGTTGCTCTTAAGGATCAATAGGTAATTTACAAGAATATGAACCTCTTTAGCACTTGACACCTCATGCTCTTTAGTCTTGCTTAGTAAGCATGCTAGCCTTGTTTATTGGTTAGCAAGAGCAAGCTTAAGGCTCCACCTAAGGCCGGTCAACCTAGGAAGAGGACACCTCATGGTTCCTAGCCTTGATTAGCAAGCTTTCCTAGCTTTGCTACTTGGCAAAATGAGACATGCTTGGCCGACCACCACATAGGAAGTAAGGGCAATTGTTTTTCTTGTAAGGACTAGTGAGCAATTTCAAGAAGTAGTGGTTCACCTATAAATAGGTGAAGGTGTTTTCAATTCATTTTGTTAGAGAACTTAATCAAACAGCATACCCTTTAGTTTCTGCCCTTAGGAGCCGAACCAAGAGGGAGGAGAAAACAAGAAAAATGGAGTGTTCGGTTTAGTGTAGGAGGTGTGAGGAAAATTTCAAAACCTTAGTTTAAAAAATTCATCTGTGGAACTTGAGGTAAAAATTGTTATCCTCTAGTTCTTCATTTAAGTCCTAATTAAGATTTAAGTGTATGTTCAATAAGTATAAGTATGAATTAAATTTTAGAAGTTATATGCACTAAGGTTTTGATATGCTTGATTAGAGTTTCTAACCGGACAGTTTTTCTGAAACAAGATTTTAAGGCCCTTAGAGGCCGAATTTGAAAAAAATCAAAACTGTAAAGTTGTAGAGGAGGGAAAATTCTAGGGGCCAGCGTGGAAGGTTTTTGAAAATAAAGCCTTTACGATCCTTGTTTTTACAAAAACCCGAGACCAGGTTATGAAATTGTAATTATGGTCGAAAAATTTTCAAAGGATAAAACAAGTAAGTTAAGGACAGAATTGACTTTTGAGTTAAAAACAAAAGTTGTAGGAGATTTCAATATCTACAACTTTCATGAAGAAAAATTTTTCAAATTTAAAATAAATTTGTAAGAAAAAGAATAAAAATTTATAAATAAGTTTTAAACACAGTTTTTCAGAATTTAGAGTCTTATTGAATTCAAAAAGGAGTTGAGTTTTAGGGTTTGTGTTTTGTAATAGGATAGTAACTAGAGTTATTTGTGATATTATGATAGGATGATTCTTATCCTATGATTTTATTGAAAACAAGAAAGCAACCTGTTTAAGTGGAATATTTTAATTCAAGGTGCAAAGTAACTAGTAAGTACGACTCCACCTACAGCATAAACGAAAATGTTTTTATTGTATGTTTCAAGTTCATGGTGATATGAGTATGAAAAATGTCTATGGCTTTCAAGTTCAAGAAGATATGAGTAAGTTCAAGAAGATATGAGTATGATATATGTTTATGGCTTTCAAGTTCATGAAGATATGAGTATGATATATGTTTATGGCTTTCAAGTTCATGTTGATATGTTTATGATGAATGTTATAGCATGTCTTTTTATATGATGAATATTTTGATATTATGGCATCACGAGACATGCTCATTAACGATAAGTCATTCGGTAAGAATAAGAAATTGGTTTCAAGTAAGAAACTATTTATATGAATTGATTTTCCATTAAGTTAAAGCAAGAACAAGTTAAAGAAAAACTTTCAAGTATAATGGCAAACAAGTTGCCTTGTGTCGTATCGACCCGCACTAGGTCGGCTTTGGTCCATGGTTTGAGTTGGACAGGGCTGGCCGCCCCAACCACTCCATGACAGCGCGCCACGGTACGTACACTTATGTTATGTAAGGGCCCTAAAATTATGTTAAGTTAAGACAACATAATGAAAGCATAAAGAATTCATGCATTACATTTTATGAAATGTTTTACGGATCAATAGTTGTGCTTGCTGAGCGAAAGCTCATAATTTATGTTTATGCTGTAGGAAAGCAAACTTATGGCAGTACATGATACAAGACGGTGGAGTGTGGCAATGCAAAGCTGTGAAACTGTGGGATTGGAAACTGCTACGCATTTTGTTAAGTTCCGCCATGTTTATTTTGATTATGTTGTATCTAAGTACAAAATTATGATAAGTAAATAAGTTTATGTACACACATATATATATATATATATATATACATGTAAGTGATTACTGCGAGTAATCCCAATTTCAAAGTTATATATATATATCGTTTGTAAAAAAAATTTAGTCCCAATTTTTGCATACTGTTAAGTAAGTTATCAAGTAAGTAAGTAAGTAAGTATGATAACGGCCTACGTTAGGCGGGTCGTTACAGAGTTGGTATCAGAGCAGAGGTCCTACCTTTCGGTTTCACAGATTGCCTGCCTGCGCCACAGTCATTGTAAGTTGAAAAAAATAATATTTCGTATTTATATTATGAATTTATAAAATTTGTATAATCTAGATTTGAGGACAATGGACGAAGTTCGAGGTGCAGCTTACGTGTTTTTCATGATGTCTCCGCTAATATTCGGTGGGACTAGACGAATCGTGACACTAGCAGCATGGCTTCATGATATGGAGTCTATATTTCGAATATGTCATATTCCGCCCCATCTACAAGTATCATTGGCAAGTCGTTGTTTAGCAGTAGATGCTAGGTTATGGTGGAGAATGTTAGGAGAACAGGAAGCTCAGGGAGGATCATGGGAAAACTTTCGCAATATTGTCACTGCTCGTTTTGGACCTCCACTGGAGGAAAACGCCGGCATGCACTATCGAGACCCAGATATTTATCGCGACATGAACCTTGTCCGATATCTTAACTATGTTTACGATTGGCATGCTTACCCAAGAGAATCGATGGGCCATTACTGTCAAAGATTTCAAGAGGCTATGTTGCCTCATATTCCTGATTTAGGTAACCCCGAGATGTGGGCACTACAACTACTTAGGGAAGGTTTACCTCCTGAAATCAGGGAACATGTCCAGGCACCGGTAATAGGAATGACAATGGAACACATGATTAATGACATCATGGAAGCTGAATTAATAGCTCATATGGATCCTGATGAATTTCCAAACAACCCCGAGGCCCTTGAGGATCCTCCTGAAAACAACATGGAAGATGAAGAAATAAATATAGAGGATGATCCAGAAGAAATCTTGTTTGTTGATGAGGACTGGGATGTACTCTATGATATAACGTCAGAGTAGATAGTTTAGGTGTAAGATAGTATATATGTGTGATAGATAAGTGATAGTCACTTCTATTTTGTATTTGATCATGTATATATATATAGCAAGTATAGGATATGTACATGATAGTATGGATAAATATGTATGTATGTATGTATGTATGAATTATGAGTTATGATGGAATGTAAGATATGTAAATTATAGAATCAATAAGATGTATTAATATATTACGATGTTAAGATTATGAACAACATATGATATAATATGAAGTGATGAGATCATGATAGATCTCTAACATTATGCTTTATGACATGATATGATGTTACGATATGATACGATGATATGATGTGATAATACGATCTATGATATGATCTATGATATGATCAGATATAGTATTATGATATGATATGATGAATAAGTATTGTTCATAATAAAATTTTATGATGAGATATGAATGAACGAAAAGATATTTGAAGTATAACAATATCTTTATCGTGATTAGATAAGAAATAGAAGATGTCACGTCCACGAACAAGAGTGAACCCTATTCCGCAAGAACCTGATCTTGCAAACATAGTAGCTACCTTGCAACGACAATTGAGGGAACAACAGCAGGAGACGAACCAGCTTCGGGAACAAGTAGCTCAACTGAATTAGGTACCTCGAGCTAACGAAGTTCCACCGCAAAATAACCCCGTACCCCCAGTAGCGCATCAGTGTTGGAAAAATCGGATCCGATATCAGAGTTACGGCGCAGCAGAAGTTTTAAAATTTTTATGCCGATTCGGAAAAGAAGCTCATGATGCATATAACAATAAATTAAATTCATGATCAAGCGTACCTTATTTCTTAGATTCCGGAATTACTAGAGCGATTGACCAATGTGTCTTCTCTATTATTCTCGAGTTCCACGTCTCAGAGTGTGTGTGGACAAACGTTCTTTGAATCCAAGTGACCAGTAATGCTTTCCGAAGTCTAGATCCTTCCTTCTCAATTCCGATGTTCCTCGTTGAGAATATTATCCAACTTCTTTCTTCAAAACTGCAAAACAGGAACCGGTTAACCTCCTATGAAAATTATCACTCGGTTTAACCTTCCTCACAATTTTGATTCAATGAAATTTTCTCTCTTTTTCTCTCTCACAAGATAGCCGAATTTTATGATGTGGAAGAAACCCAAATTATTTTTCTTCTCACTCCAAAAAACGTTTTTCTCCTTTTGTGAATTACTAAAAATTAAGTTTTTCAAGAATTCCTAGCCTTTATATAGAAGTCCAATCCTTTTCAAAATTTATCTCCTTTAAAAAATAATTAATAATTATTTTTCTGGATAAATTTTAAATCAAAAGATCATACAACTTTAGGGCTAGATTCATTGAACCTAAAAACGTTTTTCCAAGAGGAAATCTTTCCTCATAAAATTCGGCCACCTTTGAAATTCAAAGGTTGATTGGTGGTTCAAATGTTAAATCAAGAATCTAGACTAGTCAAAAGATCCCAGTTCTATCTAGATTCAAATTCCTTTTAAACCTTTTTGAATTTAAATATGATTCACTTATTTGAATTAAATATTTTCCACACAACATCAACCATATTAATTAATTTAAATCAATGGAATATTTCAAATTTTCTTTCCTCACAAAAACCGTGCACATCTTTTAAGGAAAGAAAAATCCATCAAATAATCTCCATTATTTAAATCAATTAATAATTTAATGTTAGGAATATATTTGAATAATTTTGAAACAAAATTTTCTTTCCTCCACCTATCTAAAAACCGTGCACCATATTTAGATTAGGAGAGAAAAATTTGTTTTCCAAAATTAAATAATTCAAACACAATCTTATTTCAAAATTCAATTAACCAATCTTATGTTGACAAATCATATTATTTGTCTACACTAATCTCACATGTTCAATCCTTTCTGGATTGCATGTAAGAGAGTATCATGTCTTAATAGACATTACTAAATTCCATTTAAATTTACCGATCTCATTAGGAACAAATCCCGAGACGCTATATGAAACTATATGAGCTAATAGAGGGACCCGATGGAAATATGTAAAGAGGCTCCTATAGTTGTGAAAAATTAATCCCAGATTAATTATTCATCAATTATCAACTTCAATACTATTCCACTAAAAGTTTGAAGCTGAACTCCTGTTTACATACCGTATTACGAAAGATCTCTAACGCAGCGCTTCTTCCATGGTTTATTCATCGCTTGCTTAATCCCCATATGTTATCCATGATTGAATTAAGGACTTTTTCCATTTTACCTTTTCAATCATTTTAACTTAAAGTTCCATTATTCTCTATTGAAAGAATCACCAATTGTAAAACCATACAATTGGTAAACCACCAGAGAACACAAAGTAAACCGATGGCCAAGATCTTGTTATACTATCTTTCAATTCCCGAATAATGCCTTGAAGTAGATAACATTTACTATCGTTAAGATAGTTATGGATTCCGTATCTATGAATCTTGATTTCTCCATCCATAAGTCATGCACCCAAAACACAAGTATATTGACCATGAATTAACAGTGTCTCACCTATAGTGCATTAAAGTACATAAGTCATGGATACGAACTCAAGTAATCATTTCAGAATTAAGATTAATGCAGGATGATAATCAAAGTGTTATTGATTCTTATAAACGGAATTATTAAACCGAATCAATTAACACTTTAGGTCCAGTCCAATGTCATACCTCAATACTGGTATACATCAAAGTTTCTACTCGGAACTTATCCAATGTTTAAGACAAACCATCCCTTTAAGGAAGTAGACAACCTTTACAATCTTATCATGAATAAGATCCCCAAATATTATTCCATCGATTGCGGACTATTTATTTAGACTGTTATCAAATTACCACGTCTTCTATGTATACCCCGTATACATATGGTAATCCGATATATTACCAACAGCCAATGAGTATTTTATGTTTGCTCAAAATAACCATACAATCAACAAATGAAAGTAAATAGGACACAACTTATTAAACATGAATAACCTCCTCTTATTAATATCAAAATGTCATATTTACAGAAAATCCCTAACATTGATTTTCTATCCTTAAGGCATATTTAGATCCCAACAATCTCCCACTTGCCCTAAGCGAGTAAATGTGACATATTACGCATCCCCATGCCTTCAACGTGTTCTTCGAATCTTCTGGCCACCAAAGTCTTCGTGAACGAGTCAGCAAGATTGTCCTCTGATGCGATTTTGCAAATCGTCACATTTCCACTCTCAACAAAGCCTCTGATGATGTGATATTTTCTGTCAATGTGCTTACTCCTCTTATGATGCCTAGGATCCTTAGTATTAGCTACTGCTGCACTGTTGTCACAGTAGAGCACCATAGCTTTATCCATACCAGGAATGACCTCAAGGTCACCAAGGAACCTGCGGAGCCATACCGCTTCCTTTGATGCCTCACTGGCTGCCACATACTCGGCTTCCATGGTCGAGTCAGCAATGCAAGATTGCTTAATACTTCTCCACACAACGGCACCACTACCAAGAGTAAAAACAGATCCTGAAGTCGATTTCCTTGAATCCTGATCTGATTGAAAATCAGAATCTGTGTATCCTCTAGGAACAAGATCCTGACCGGAATACACTAGCATATAGTCCCTCGTTCTCCGTAGATACTTGAGTATATGCTTGACCGCAGCCCAATGGTTCGGTCCCGGATTCGACTGATATCGACTTACCATACTAACCGCAAAACAAATGTCAGGCCTAGCGTAACGACCCGCCTAACGTAGGCCGTTACCATACATACTTGATAACTTACTTAACAATATGCAAAAATTGGGACTAAATTTTTTTTTTCCAACTTACAAACGATATATATACATAACTTTGAAATTGGGATCACTTGCAGTAATCACTTATATATATATAGATATATGTACTTAAACTTATTTACTTATCGTAATTTTATACTTATATACAACATAATCAAAATAAACAAGGCGGAACTTAACAAAATGCGTAGCAGTTTCCAATCCCACAGTTTCACAGCTTTGCATTCCCACACCCCACCGTCTTGTATCATGTACTGCCATAAGTTTGCTTTCCTACAGCATAAACTTAAATTATGAGCTTTCGCTCAGCAAGCACAACTATTAATCCGTAAAACATTTCATAAATCATAGTGCCTGAATTCATTATGCTATCATGGTGTTGTTTTAACTTAACATAATTTTAGGGCCCTTACATAACATAAGTGTACGTACCGTGGCGCGCTGCCATGGAGTGGTTGGGCCGGCCAGTCCTGTCCAACTCAAACCATGGACCAAACCCGACCTAGTGCGGGTCGATATGACACAAGGTAACTTGCTTGCCATTATATTTAAAAGTTTTTCTTTAACTTGTTCTTGCTTTAACTTAATGGAAAGTCAATTCATATAAATAGTTTATTTCTTGAAACCAAATTCTTATTCTTACCGAGTGACTTATCTTTAATGAGCATACTTCGTGATGCCATAGTAGCAAAACATTCATCATACAAAAATACATGCTATAACATTTATCATAAACATTTCATCATGAACTTGAAAGCCATAAACATATATCATACTCATCTCTTCTTGAACTTGAAAGCCATAAACATTTATCATACTCATATCACTATGAACTTGAAACATACAACAAAAACATTTTTGTTTATGCTGTAGGCGGAGTCGTACTTACCAGTTACTTTGCACTTTGAATTAAAATATTCCACTTAAACAGGTTGCTTTCCTGTTTTCAATAAAATCATAGGATAAGAATCATCCTATCATAATATCACAAATAACTCTAGTTACTATCCTATTACAAAATACAAACCCTAAAACTCAACTCCTTTTTGAATTTAGTAGGACTCTAAATTCTGAAAAACTGTGTTTAAAACTTATTTATAAATTTTTGTTCTTTTTCTTACAAATCTATTTTGAATTTGCAAAAGTTTTCTCATGAAAGTTGTAGATATTGAAGTCTCCTACAACTTTTGTTTTTAACTCAAAAGTTAATTCTGTCCATAACTTGCTTATTTTATCTTTTGAAAATTTTTCGACCATAATCACAATTTCATAACCTGGTCTCGGGTTTTTATAAAAACAAGGATCTTAAATGCCTTATTTTCAAAAACCTTCCACGTTGATCCCTAGAATTTTCATTCCTCTACAACTTTGCAGTTTTAATTTTTTTAAGATTCGGCCTCTAAAGGCCTCGAAATCTTGTTTCCAGAAAAACTGTCTAGTTATAAATCCTAATTACACATACCAAAATTCTTGTGTTATGAAACTTAATCAAATGAGCTCATGTTCATACTTATTGAGCATAAACTTAAATCTTAACTAAAACTTAAATGAAGAACTAGAGGATGATAATTTTTACCTCAAGTTCCACGGATGTTGGTCTAGATTATGGTTTTGAAATTTTCTTTACTCTATTCTTACACCAAACCGAAAACTCCTCTCACTTTAGTTTTCTTTTCTCTTTCTTTTTTTTTTCTCTTGGCTCGGCACCTAAGGGCAGAAACTAGAGAGTATATGCAGTTGTGTGTGTGTTGGCTAACAAAATGCAATGAGAGAACCTTCACCTATTTGTAGGTGAATCACTTACTTTTGAAATTGCTCACTAACCCTTACAAGAACCATATTTGCTCCTAACCTCCTATGAGGTGGCCGGCCCTCCTTGTCCCTTTTTGCCAAGTGGCAAAGCTAGGGGAGCTTGCTCATCATGGCTAGGAACCTTGAGGTGTCCTCTTCCTAAGTTGGCCGGCCTTAGGTGGAGCCTTGAGCTTGCTCTTGTTAACCATAAGCAAGGCTAATAAGCATACTAAGCAAGCCTAAGGAGCATGAGGTGTCAAGAGCTAAAGGAGTTCATCTTTTGCAATTTATGCATTGATCCCTAAGGCCAAAATATTTCCCCTTAACCCCTATGTGTTGGCCGGCCCTTCATATCCCAAATTGCCAAGCAAGCTTAGCTGGAGTGCTTGCTCATCAAGGCTACAAGCTTGAGGTGGCATTTCCTTGTGATGGCCGGCCCTAGGGGTGAGGTGTGCAAGCCTTGGCTTGCCAAGGGAGCTAGGCTAGGAAGTCTAGATGGTTGATTCATCTATGCTAGGCCAAGGGATGTGTCTCTCCCTCATGTGACCGGTCATGGTGGTGACTTTGGCAATACATAAGCTTGCCATGTGAGCAAGACTAGGGATGTTACTCGCCAAGGCTATACCATGATGTGTTGCTTCCTTGTGGTGGCCGGCCTTTAGTGCCTAGGTGTGCAAGCCTTGGCTTGCCAAAGATGCAAGGCTAAGAGGGTGGCTTATCCATGCTAGAAGCATGAGGTGTCTCACCCTCATGTGGCCGGCCATTGAGTGCCAAAAGGGACTACTTTACTAATTGAATCATAACACAAAATCAACCAAGCAAATCAAAGTGCTTAACCACTAAACTTGGGGCATGATTTGTAAATTTTTAATGAAACTTAAATTCTTCTAATTTGCATAATGCTCCTCAAAAACAAGATTCCTTGCTTATAAGGCCATGATGTGGCCGGTTCCTAGGCTACCTACATGGAAAAATAGGATTGGTCCAAATTAGAATTTGGAATCATCCAATCCTAACTTATTTCGTAATTTCTAACTAAGTTAACTAAACTTGTATTAGATCATTGGCTTAGTTGAACTAGGAAATTTAACTTAAAAAGTCCATAGTTCCAAAATTTTACATATTTGCTTATAAGTCCATAATTTTCTCCAAAATTACACATTGGTCCCTAAAGGCAAAATATTTACATTTTAGTCCCTATAAGATGACCGGTTTTGGTAATGATACTAGTCATCTATTAAAAACGAAATGTCATACTATTAAGATCTCGTTGACATATCTTCTAAATGCAGCTCATTTTCATACTAACATAGATACTTAATTACTGTTTTGAACTGTAACAGTATACTGATACTGGACCATTGTCCAGAACTTATCTGAACTGCATATAGGATTTTTCCTGAATTTAAGAACTACTAACATAAAATCATAAAGCATAAATTTACCCTTTTTGACAAAAGGTCTTAAACTTGCGTAACTAACTTATTGAATCTTTTAGCAAAATATTCAACAACTTTTCATAGAAAACATATCATACATATATCATAAACAGACTTTGATTCTTAACGAAAGAAATCATAAGTTTACAAACAGGTTGGTTATTACACCTAGTGCATAACATAGTGTACATAAGACTACCTACCGCTGATGCATAAGGTATATTTTTCATACGCTCACTTTCTTCCGATGTCTTGGGACATTCATCTCTAGAAAGCTTGATTCCAATTTTGAAAGGTTGGGCACCTTTCTTGGAATCTTTCATAGAAAACTTCTCAAGTACTTTATCAATGTATGAAACTTGAGAGAGTGCTATCGTTTTGTTCTTTCTATCTCTAAAGAGTTGAATATCAAGAACATAACTAGCCTCTCCTAAGTCCTTCATGTCAAACTGTTTGGCTAACCAAACTTTGACAGATGATAATGTTGCCACATCGTTTCCAATAAGCAATATATCATCCACATAAAGTACAAGAAAAACCACTTTCTCGTTCTTGATACATTTATAAACACATGGTTCATCAATGTTTTGTTCGAATCCATAGATTTTGATCGCTTGATCAGACCTAATATTCCAAGAACGAGACGCTTGCTTTAATCCATAAATGGATTTAAGCAACTTGCATACCTTGTCTTCTTGGCCTTTTGTCTTGAACCCGTCTGGTTGTATCATATAGATATCTTCTTCAAGAGAGCCATTCAAGAAAGCTGTCTTGACATCCATTTGCCAGATCTCATAATCGAGAGCAGCCGCAATAGATAAAAGAATGCGGATTGACTTGAGCATTGCTAAAGGCGAGAAGGTTTCATCATAGTCGATTCCTTCTTTCTACGTATAGCCCTTCGCTACAAGTCTTGCCTTGAAAATTTCCACTTTCCCATCCACACCTCTCTTCCTCTTGTATACCCACTTACACCCAATCGGTTTTATGCCTTGGGGTAAGTCTACAAGTTTCCAAACCCCGTTGGAATCCATAGATTCCATCTCGGTGTTCATAGCTTTTTGCCAAAAACTAGAATCAACATCCTCCATAACTTCCTTGTACGTAGCCGGATCATCAACATGTTCTATGGATTCTGCTTCAAAAACTTCACCATTGAACATGTACCTTTTAGGTTCCCTGATAATCCTCCCACTACGACGAAGCTCCCGTGGTTGTTGATTCTTTAATGGTTTTTCCACAGGGTTTTCTGTGACTTTTGGAATATCCAAACCCGAAGTCATCTCCTCAAGCACTACTTTGCTACGAGGTTTAAAGTCTTTCATGTAACTTTCCTCCAAGAATGTTGCATGTGTAGAAACAAAGACTTTATTTTGCTTCGGATTATAGAACAGACTACCTTTTGTCCCTTTTGGATAGCCAACAAACAAGCACACTTCTGATCGTGACTCCAACTTCTTCGCTTCCTTATCCAGGACGTGTGCCGGACAACCCCAAATTCGAATATGATTCAAATTAGGTTTCCTACTCGTCCATAACTCATAAGGAGTTTTAGGAACAGATTTGGAGGGAACGTTATTCAGAAGATAGCATGCAGTTTGTATGGCGTGCCCCCAAAATGACAAAGGTAATGTGGAGTAACTCATCCTAGACCGGACCATATCCAATAGGGTCCTATTCCTTCTCTCAGCTACACCATTCTGTTGAGGAGTACCAGGTGCAGTCAACTGGGATTGTATCCCATTTTCTATCAAATATCCTAAGAACTCATCCGATAGGTATTCCCCACCTCGATCCGATCGAAGTGTCTTAATGGACTTGCCTAATTGTTTCTCCGCTTCAGCCTGAAATTCTTTGAACTTGTCAAAGGCTTCGCTTTTGCGGGTCATCAAATAGACATATCCATACCTTAAGTAATCAACAATAAAAGTGACATAATACTCATACCCACCACGTGCTTCTATGTTCATGGGACCACAAACATCCGTATGCACAAGTTTTAAGAGTTCCTCGGCACGACCATCCTTGGCAGCAAAATGCCGTTTAGTCATCTTGCCCTCCAAACAGGATTCACATTGTGGCCAAGGTTCAACCTCATACAAGTCAAGGCATTCCTCCTTTACCATCCTTTGAATTCTGTTAAGGCTTATGTGACCAAGTAGTAAATGCCAAAGATATGATTTGTTAGAGTGAGAAGACTTATGTCTTTTAGAGTTCTTTTCTAATTCTGTATCAAGCAGTGAGTGCATCTTAGGTTTGATAAAATAAAGATTTCCATGCATCCATCCATTACAGATAAGAGAATTGTTTTTCCTAATAACAACTTTATTAAAAGAAACTGAATAAGAATCTTTAATCAAACAAGCTACCGAAATTAGGTTCCTCTTGAAACTAGGAACATAAAAACAATGTCTCAAAATAATAAACCTAAATTTATCAAAATAAAGATGCATTTCTCCCACTGCTTCAGCTCGCACCAATGTCCCATCACCGGTTCTTAACGTGAAGTTTTCCTTATGTAGACTTCTCGTTACCTTGAACCCCTGCAGAGAAATACAAACATGGTTAGTAGCTCCAGAATCTATAACCAAATTTTCCTTAGATTCCTCTACTAAATAACACTCAAGATACAGGATATCGAAATTACCTTTTTGCTTTTGCATAGACAGGTATTCTCGGCAATCCTTCTTGAAATGTCCTTTCTTCCCACAGTGAAAGCACTTAGCCTTTTTGGGATCCACCTTTCGCTTCTTAGTCTTGGTAGACTTCTTAGAAACAGGTGCATTCGCCACAGGCTTGTTCCCCTTGTTCTTCCCCTTTTCCTTCTTCCTTTTGGGATTAGGAGCAGGCGAACAAGGTTCAGCCACATTTGCCTCAGCCTTAGATCCAAAACCCTTGAAAATGTTCTCAAAGGCTTGCAACTCTTTCATCAATTCCGTTAAAGACATCTCCTTCCTATTAAGGTTGTAGGATGCCTGAAACAAATCGAAATCCTTGGATAAGGTTTGGAAAACCATGACCAATTGAGTTGCTGCATCGATCTCAGCCCCATTTGCCTGAGCTTTAGACAAATAAGCCATGACTTTCATCATGTGCTCCTTGATGGGAGTTCCAACCTTCTGCCTGCAGTTCATGAGACCTTTGATAGCATCGGTCTTAGCCTGAATAGTTTGTTCACCAAACATTTCCTCCAGGTTATCCATGATCTGCCTAGCAGTTTGATGCTCTTCATGCTGTTTCTGGAGCACGTTAGACATGCTCGCCCGAATATAGCACATAGCACTTAGGTTGGAATTGTCCCAGCGCTCAAGCGCTACAAAATCCCTATCAGGAGCATCGATCGCAGGCGTTGGCGGTCGAGGTTGGGTTAGGACAAAACTGTGTTTCTCAAAGTTTAGGACGATAAGCAAGTTCCTTTTCCAGTCATTAAAATTCTCGCCAGTTAATTTGTTTTGCGTAAGTATCACAGATAAAGGGCTCGACATTTTGATCTATAATAAGAAAACATGTAATAAGTACGAGCAAACATCCTATCAGTTTATAAAATATGGTTTTGTAATGAAACAAAAAGATCTATATGCAATCTAAATGTTCATGAGTAAAACCCTTAAAACACATACCTTACAACGATAATTCCTAGCTTTTGCTTTCTAAGCTACCGAGGGGTAGTCATAGAATAACTAGCCAAGAACACGGATCCCTTCCAATGTGGAAGAAACCCAAATTATTTTTCTTCTCACTCCAAAAAACGTTTTTCTCCTTTTGTGAATTACCAAAAATTAAGTTTTTCAAGAATTCCTAGCCTTTATATAGAAGTCCAATCCTTTTCAAAATTTATCTCCTTTAAAAAATAATTAATAATTATTTTTCTGGATAAATTTTGAATTAAAAGATCATACAACTTTAGGGCTAGATTCATTGAACCTAAAAACGTTTTTCCAAGAGGAAATCTTTCTCATAAAATTCGGCCACCTTTGAAATTCAAAGCTTAATTGGTGGTTCAAATGTTAAATCAAGAATCTAGACTAGTCAAAAGATCCTAGTCCTATCTAGATTCAAATTCCTTTTAAACCTTTTTGAATTTAAATATGATTCACTTATTTGAATTAAATATTTTCCACACAACATCAACCATATTAATTAATTTAAATCAATGTAATATTTCAAATTTTCTTTCCTCACAAAAACCGTGCACATCTTTTAAGGAAAGAAAAACCCATCAAATAATCTTCATTATTTAAATCAATTAATAATTCAATGTTAGGAATATATTTGAATAATTTTGAAACAAAATTTTCTTTCCTCCACCTATCTAAAAACCGTGCACCATATTTAGATTAGGAGAGAAAAATTTGTTTTCCAAAATTAAATAATTCAAACACAATCTTATTTCAAAATTCAATTAACCAATCTTATGTTGACAAATCATATTATTTGTCTACACTAATCTCACATGTCCAATCCTTTCTGGATTGCATGTAAGAGAGTACCATGCCTTAATAGACATTACTAAATTTCATTTAAATTTACCGATCTCATTAGGAACAAATCCCGAGACGCTATACGGAACTATATGAGCTAATAGAGGGACCCGATGGAAATATGTAAAGAGACTCCTATAATTGTGAAAAATTAATCTCAGATTAATTATTTATCAATTATCAACTTCAATACTATTCCACTAAAAGTTTGAAGCTGAACTCCTGTTTACATACCGTATTACGAAAGCTCTCTAACGCAGCGCTTCTTCCATGATTTATTCATCGCTTGCTTAATCCCCATATGTTATCCATGATTGAATTAAGGACTTTTTCCGTTTTACCTTTTCAATCATTTTAACTTAAAGTTCCATTATTCTCTATTGAAAGAATCACCAATTGTAAAACCATACAATTGATAAACCACCAGAGAACACAAAGTAAACCGATGGCCAAGATCTTGCTATACTCTCTTTCAATTCCCGAATAATGCCTTTAAGTAGATAACATTTACTTTCGTTAAGATAGTTATGGATTCCGTATCTATGAATCTTGATTTCTCCATCCATAAGTCATGCACCCAAAACACAAGTATATTGACCATGAATTAACAGTGTCTCACCTATAGTGCATTAAAGTACATAAGTCATGGATACGAACTTAAGTAATCATTTCAGGATTAAGATTAATGCAGGATGATAATCAAAGTGTTATTGATTCTTATAAACGGAATTATTAAACCGAATCAATTAACACTTTAGGTCCAGTCCAATGTCATACCTTAATACTGGTATACATCAAAGTTTCTACTCGGAACTTATCCAATGGTTAAGACAAACCATCCCTCCAAGGAAGTAGACAATCTTTACAATCTTATCTTGAATAAGATCCCCAAATATTATTCCATCGATTGCGGACTATTTATTTAGACTGTTATCAAATTACCACGTCTTCTATGTATACCCCGTATACATATGGTAATCCGATATATTACCAACAGCCAATGAGTATTTTATGTTTGCTCAAAATAACCATACAATCAACAAATGAAAGTAAATAAGACACAACTTATTAAACATGAATAACCTCCTCTTATTAATATCAAAATGTCATATTTTTAGAAAATCCCTAACATTGATTTTCTATCCTTAGGGCACATTTAGATCCCAACAATCAGGTACCAGAGGTTCATCAAGAAGTTCCGTTAGCACCCGAAGGATTGCAAAGGAATCCACCCTTGGTTAGGGAGGATCTGTTATATGAACGATTTAGGCGAATGAAGGCACCTGAATTTGAAGGAACCACAGATCCAATAGCAGCGGATAATTGGCTAATCGATATCCAAGTAATTTTGGATTTTATGGGACTTACAGTACAGGAGAAAGTTCTTTGTGCCTCTTTTGCACTAAAGAAAGATGCGCATCACTGGTGGATGACGGTTCAGATGCGCAGAAACGTAGCGTTCATGAGATGGCAAGATTTTGTAGACGAATTTAGAATAATGTACTACAATCAGGAGATTCTTGCAACTCAACAAGATGAGTTTACCAGTTTTAAGCAAGGGTCTATTTAGTGATGGAAGCAGTCAAAAAGTTTGAACAGCTTGCCCGTTTATGTCCAGAACTGGTGCCGAATGAAAAGGAGAAAGTAAGGAGAATGATGAAAATGTTTCGGACAGACATCGCCAAACAAGTTAGTGCTGGAAGTAGCCCTCCAACTCTTGTAGCTGATTGTATAAGTCGAGCTATGAGAACAGAATACTGGATTAATCAGGATAAGGAAGCGAGGGTTCAAATATTCAAAGCTAAGAAAGAAGACAGAGTTGTAGAGAAACAGATACAGTCTAGGCAAAATCAGGAACCAAACTTAAAAGGCCAGACTAGTAATTCCAGCCAAAGTTCTAAGCAGTTTGGGAGGAATAAAAGAAGAAGAAATGCTACGGGCCAGGGCCAATAGAAGAATTACCCTCAAAAGAGGAACAACCGTGGAAATGAGGGCAATAATAACAATTATCCTGTGTGTACTCAATGCGGAAAGAAACATCTAGGCGTGTGTAGGATGGGAACAAACACTTGCTACATTTGTGGCAAGGAAGGTCATTATGCGAGGAGTTGTACCTCCAATAGTCAGAACCAGAACCCTCAGTACCAGAATAGAAATACAAACCGACAGCTAGGTGCAAGCAAAGATCGAAGGTCCTTCGATTGTACAAGGAAGACTTGAAGCTCCCGAACCACAAGCTAGGATTTATGCTTACACAAAGGGAGATGCTGAGGCTGGAACCTCTAATGTGGTAACAGGTCAGATCTCTATAATCACTTATGATGCATTTGCCCTAATTGATTCTGGTGCCACCCATTCGTTTATATCGATGGAATATGCCCGAAAGTTAGATAGAAGTGAAGAAAATATAGGGCAACCTTTTAGAACCTCTCTTCCATCAGGAGAGATTTTATTGTCTGACTCCTGGATACGAAATGTTCCAATAGTCATGTGTGGTAAAGAATTATATGTAGACCTGATTGCGATTAAGCTTCAGGATTTCGATGTTATCCTGGGAATGGATTTCTTAGATAAGTACAACGCTAAGATAGATTGTCGAAAGCGTTGTGTTACGTTTAGTCTTTTCGGTGAAGAAGAATTCAACTTTCACGGCCAGTCTAAGAGCTCATCAACCCGGCTTGTTTCGGTAATGAAGGCTTGGAAAATGTTGGCTAATGGATGTCAAGGATACTTAGCTAATATGGTGGACAAACAACAAGAAAAAGAGCTACAACCCGAAGATGTTCCCATTATTAGGGAATATGTAGATGTCTTTCCAAAAGATTTAACTAGACTTCTGCCAGAGCGAGAAATCTCTTTTGAAATAGAATTGTTGCCAGGAACAGCTCCAATATCGAAAGCACCCTATCGTATGGCCCCAGCTGAGCTTAGGGAACTCCAAGTACAGTTACAAGAACTTTTGGACAAGGGAGCCATTCCCTATGGGGAGCACCAATACTTTTCGTCAAAAAGAAGGATGGATCATTGCGTATGTGCATCGACTAGAATAAGTACCTTCTTCCAAGAATTGACGATCTCTTTGATCAACTTAGAGGAGCTTTGGTATTCTCGAAAATTGATTTGCGATCGGGATACCATTAACTTAGAATCAAGGAAGGAGATGTTTCTAAGACAGCTTTCCGAACACGCTATGGGCATTATGAGTTTCTTGTCATGCCGTTTGGATTAACTAATGCCCCAGCTGTTTTCATGGACCTCATGAATCAGGTGTTTAAAGAATATATAGATAAGTTTGTTATCGTTTTTATTGACGATATTTTGATCTACTCAAGATCTATAAAAGAACATGAGCAGCATCTCAGAATAGTGTTGGAAACATTAAGACGGAATCAGCTTTACGCCAAATTCACAAAATGTGAATTTTGGTTGGAAAAAGTACATTTCTTGGGCCACGTAGTTTCAAGGGAAGGAATTTCCGTTGATCCTGCTAAAATAGAAGCAGTTAGTGCTTGGTCAGCACCTAAAAATGTTACGGAAATATGAAGCTTTCTTGATTTGGCCGGATACTACCGACGGTTCGTTGAAGGATTCTCCAAGATAGCAGCGCCACTAACAGCTCTTACTAAAAAGGGGAGAAAGTTTGATTGGACACAGAAGTGTGAAGAAAACTTCCAAGAGCTCAAGAGAAAGCTTACAAGTGCACCAGTATTAATAATTCCTGACGTTGATGCAGGAAATTTCACCATTTATAGTGATGCGTCGAGAACTGGATTAGGAGCTGTCCTTATGCAAGGAAGAAATGTGGTTGCCTATGCTTCACGCCAACTAAAGGACCATGAACGGAACTACCCGACGCAGGATTTGGAGCTTGCTGCGGTGGTTTTCGCCTTGAAGATTTGGAGATATTACCTGTATGGTAATAGATGTGAGATTTTTACCGATCACCAAAGTCTCAAATACATCTTTACTCAAAAGGAGCTCAATATGAGGCAACGTCGATGGCTTGAACTCGTAAAGGATTATGATTGTGAAATCCTTTACCACCCTGGAAAAGCAAATAAAGTGGCAGATGCGTTAAGCAGGAAGTCATCATTTATGCTTATGTCAGTTGAAATGTTGTCCAAGCCTCTCCAAAAAGAAATTTCTGATTTCAAATTGGAACTTATAACGGGGAAACTGGCTACTTTGTCTCTTCAGTCCAATCTCCTAGAATCCATTAAGTGTTATCAAGAAAAAGATTCCTTTCTGCTAAAGATTCAACTTCTTCGTGGAGAAGATAAGGAATTTAAGACATCTACAAATGGACTAATTCTCTTTAAAGGAAGGATTTATGTTCCTAACTTTGAATTTCTTAGGAAACAAATTATGTCGGAAGCACATGAAACACCATATTCAGTTCATCCTGGAGCTACTAAGATCTATAAGGACCTCAAAGAGAATTTTTGGTGGCCGAACATGAAAAGAGAAATTGCTGAATTTGTATAAAAATGCCTAACTTATCAGAAAGTTAAGGCTGAACACCGACAACCTGGAGGAGATCTTCAAAAGATAGAACTCCCAGAATGGAAATGGGAACAAACCTCCATGGATTTCGTAGTTGGATTACCCAGGACCGCAGGTGGAAATGATATGATTTGGGTGATTGTGGACAGATTAACCAAATCAGCCCATTTCATTGCTATTAAAGCCACCTTTTCAATTGAGAAATTAGCTGAAATTTATGTATCTCAGATTGTTAGGTTGCATGGAATTCCAAAATCCATTATTTCAGATCGAGATGGGCGTTTTACTTCGCGATTTTGGAAAAGTGTTCACACAGCTATGGGATCAAGGTTGAAATTCAGTACGGCTTTTCACCCTCAGACAGATGGACAATCGGAACGCACTATCCAAACATTAGAAGATATGTTGAGATCTTGTGTTCTGGATTTCAAGGGAAACTGGGATCAAAAGCTACCCTTGATTGAGTTTTTGTATAATAATGACTATCACGCTTCAATTGGTATGGCTCCATTTGAAGCGCTATATAGAAGAAAGTGTCGATCTCCCATCCATTGGCAAGAAGTTGGACAGAAGCAACTTCAAACTACGGATTTCATCAGAAAAACCTCAGAAGACATCAAGATGATCAAACAACGACTCGATGTAGCTTTCAGTCGACAGAAGAGTTCTGCTGATAAACATCGAAGACCCTTAGAATTCCAAGTTGGAGATTCTGTTTTTCTTAAAATTGCTCCAATGAAGGGAATTATGAGGTTTGGTAAGAAAGAAAAGCTTAGTCCAAGATATATAGGTCGTTTTGAAATTCTCGAAAGAATTGGAAAAGTAGCCTACAAGCTTGCTTTGCCACCAGCTTTGGCTTCTGTACATGATGTTTTTCACGTTTCAATGTTAAAGAAATATGTACGTGATCCTTCTCACGTGCTAAGACAAGAACCAATTGAAATACAAACAGATTTGACTTATGAAGAAAAGCCAATCCGGATTCTAGATCGGGAAGAAAAGGTTTTAAGAAACAAAACCATTCCAATGGTTAAAGTGTTATGGCAGAATCATAATATTGAAGAAGCAACGTGGGAAGTAGAAGAAGAAATGAGAAAGAACTATCCCTACTTTTAGTGATTTTCGGGGACGAAAATTTTTAAGGGGGGGTAGATTGTAATAACCAACCTGTTTGTAAACTTATTATTTCTTTCGTTAAGAATCAAAGTCTGTTTATGCTATATGTATGATATGTTTTCTATGAAAAGTTGTTGAATCTTTTGCTAAAAGATTCAATAAGTTAGTTACGCAAGTTTAAGACCTTTTGTCAAAAAGGGTAAATTTATGCTTTATGATTTTATGTTAGTATTTCTTAAATTTAGGAAAAATCCTATACGCAGTTCAGATAAGTTCTGGACAATGGTCCAGTATCAGTATACTGTTACAGTTCAAAACAGTAATTAAGTATCTATGTTAGTATGAAAATGAGCTGCATTTAGAAGATATGTCAAAGAGGTCTTATAGTATGACATTTCATTTTTAATAGAAAACAAGTGTCATTGCCAAAACCGGTCATCTTACAGGGACCAAAATGTAAATATTTTATGTTTAGGGGTCAATTTGTAAATTTAAGAAAAGTTTATGATTATTAATTTTTAGAAGTTAAGAAAGTTCTTTAGAGGAGGATTTAGCAAGAATTTAATGTTCGAAAGCTTAACCTTAGCCGGCCACCTCATAAGGACTAAAGTGCAAATATTTTGCCTTTAGGGGTCAATGTATAATTTTGGAGAAAATTATGGACCTATAAGTAAATATGTAAAATTTTGGAACTATGGACTTTTTAAGTTAAATTTCCTAGTTCAACTAAGGTAATGTTCTATTACAAGTTTAGTTAATCTAGTTAGAAATTAAGAAATAAGTTAGGATTAGATGATTCCAAACTCTAATTTGGACCAATCCTATTTTTTCATGTGGATAGCCTAGGAAACCGGCCACCTCATGGTCTTATGAGCAAGAAATCTTGTTTTTAAAGAGTATTATGCAAAGTGGAGAAATTTAAGTATCATTAAAAATTGACAAATCATGCCCTAAGTTTAGTGACTAAGCACTTTAATTTTGCTTGGTTGATTATGTTTTATGATTCAATTAGCAAGTTGTCCCATTTGACACTCAATGGCCGGTCATCATGAGGATAAGACACCTCATGCCTCTAGCTTGGATGAGTCACCCTCCTAGCCTTGCTCTTTAGGCAAGCTAAAGTTTACACAACTCATCACTATAACCGGCCATAACAAGGAGACAACATATCATGGCCTAGCTTTGGTGAGCAACTCTTCTAGCTTGCTCTCTTGGCTAGCTCAAGCTTTGCCAAATCACTAATCATGATCGGCAACCATGAGGGAGGGACAGCTCATGGTCTAGCTTTGATGAATAACCTCCCTTAGCCTAGCTCCCTTGGCAAGCCAATGTTTGCACACCTCACCCCCCTAAGGCCGGCCATTACAAGGAAAAGCCACCTTATGTTTTTAGCTTTGGTGAGCAAGACCTCTAGACTTGCCTACTTGGCAATATGAGATATGAAAGGCCGGCCATCACATGGAGATCATGAGCAAATATGTTGCTCTTAAGGATCAATAGGTAATTTACAAGAATATGAACCTCTTTAGCACTTGACACCTCATGCTCTTTAGTCTTGCTTAGTAAGCATGCTAGCCTTGCTTATTGGTTAGCAAGAGCAAGCTTAAGGCTCCACCTAAGGCCGGCCAACCTAGGAAGAGGACACCTCATGGTTCCTAGCCTTGATTAGCAAGCTTCCTAGATTTGCTACTTGGCAAAATGAGACATGCTTGGCCGGCCACCACATAGGAAGTAAGGGCAATTGTTTTTCTTGTAAGGACTAGTGAGCAATTTCAAGAAGTAGTGGTTCACCTATAAATAGGTGAAGGTGTTTTCAATTCATTTTGTTAGAGAACTTAATCAAACAGCATACCCTTTAGTTTCTGCCCTTAGAAGCCGAACCAAGAGGTAGGAGAAAACAAGAAAAATGGAGTGTTCGGTTTAGTGTAGGAGGTGTGAGGAAAATTTCAAAACCTTAGTTTAAGAAATTCATCTGTGGAACTTGAGGTAAAAATTGTTATCCTCTAGTTCTTCATTTAAGTCCTAATTAAGATTTAAGTGTATGTTCAATAAGTATAAGTATGAATTAAATTTTAGAAGTTATATGCACTAAGGTTTTGATATGCTTGATTAGAGTTTCTAACCGGACAGTTTTTCTGAAACAAGATTTTGAGGCCCTTAGAGGTCGAATTTGAAAAAAATCAAAACTGCAAAGTTATAGAGGAGGGAAAATTCTAGGGGCTAACATGGAAGGTTTTTGAAAATAAGGCCTTTAAGATCCTTGTTTTTACAAAAACCCGACACCAGGTTATGAAATTGTAATTATGGTCGAAAAATTTTTCAAAGGATAAAACAAGCAAGTTAAGGACAGAATTGACTTTTGAGTTAAAAACAAAAGTTGTAGGAGACTTCAATATCTACAACTTTCATGAAGAAAACTTTTTCAAATTTAAAATATATTTGTAAGAAAAATAAAACAAAATTAGAAATAAGTTTTAAACACAGTTTTTCAGAATTTAGAGTCTTACTGAATTAAAAAAGGAGTTGAGTTTTAGGGTTTGTGTTTTGTAATAGGATAGTAACTAGATTTATTTGTGATATTATGATAGGATGATTCTTATCCTATGATTTTATTGAAAACAGGAAAGCAACCTGTTTAAGTGGAATATTTTAATTCAAGGTGCAAAGTAACTGGTAAGTACGATTCCGCCTACAGCATAAACGAAAATGTTTTTATTGTATGTTTCAAGTTCATGGTGATATGAGTATGATAAATGTCTATGGCTTTCAAGTTCAAGAAGATATGAGTATGATATATATTTATGGCTTTCAAGTTCATGAAGATATGAGTATGATATATGTTATGGCTTTCAAATTACCAAGCAGTTAAAATAACAATTAAATCTTCATTGCAACTTCGGTTCCATCAATAATCCAAAAAGATTGGGTGAGCTAAAATCAAAAAATCCTGAGTTGAGCGTGTGTGCTATCATGCGTCTCCTTGCCCAACCAATAGTCCAAGGGCCGTGCTATACTGCTCGCCTCTGAAGTTTCAGATCTCTCCCTCTTTTTGTCCCGGTGTACCTCTTTCTTTTTGTTTCCTCTCTCAGCTTATTTTTCTGAATTCATGCGTCTACCTCTTCTTTGTACAGTCCTTTCTTAACCTTTTATACTAGGGCAAATTGAGGTACCCTAGTTACACGTGTCCCTCTAATAGCCAAGGCTGGTGGCTACCTTAGATACAGCTGTTCTATTTAGACAAAGTCAGCAAGTGGACCAGCTACCAGCTATAAAGAAAGAATTACATCAGTATGTGCCTTTGGTTGTTTCTTTGCTGCTGCAACATTACTGTAGCATCAGGTGTATTTTAGCTTTCTATTTCATTGCTTTCGTTTTTCCAGTGTGCCTTCACCAATTCTTCACTTCAACCTCCTGAATGGCAAAACACATAATTAACATTTTTTTTTATTAAAGTTGAAGACTGAGTTAATGATTAGGACGAGAGTTTTCCACAATTATCAATCTTTTTCAACTAAAAAAAAACTTCTTAATATTATGTAAAATGCTGAAAACTGAGGTACTTTATCGTGAGACATCGACAACTATTAAGCCTAAAAGCATGATAAATAACCCTATTTCATATAGTTATCACACCCTCAAACTTGAGTCATTGCTCGTCCTCGAGTAATGCCATAAACAACAAAAGATGAAACACACAAAAAGATTTAATGCACAAAATAGAAAATTGCTCTGGTTGCTAAACAAGTTGATTCTCCATTCTCACAAATGCTTCTTAATTCCCAGCTTATTTTCAAAATCAGCACTCATTAAATATCGGCTCCATACTTTATAAGCTCACTCCCAAATGAGGTTCCTCTATAGGTGTATGTGTGAGACTATAGCTAAGCATTTTTGACTCACCTAAGTCACTCGGATCACGATCATTGAGCCTAGTTTATGATCTAATATACTGATTGCTTGACTCTCTCTCCACTAACAACAGTTAACCAAACACCTAGGGTTAGACATATTCCACAGATTGTTCCTTAGGGCATTGGACTGGGTGTACGTATTTATTTATTTATTTACTTTTTATCATCATGTCACTGTTACTTTTTTACACGAATACCAACATTGGTGATGAAGATACCCGGTTACTCAGCAACGCCAAACTTCAGAATTACATATTCATATTCTGAATCGCTGTTTGACGCAAAAGTACACATGGGGTTCATGTTACTCCTGGTTACTAGGTAGCTCAGAATAGTGGAGTTCTTTATTCATAAGAGTTTTTTTTTTTTTTTTTAATAACAGGACACCCTTAAACATTAGCCTTTTTCAAGATCTTTTTACTTTTAATGCAGATCTAGTCTCCCCAGAATGCTTGGCTCCCTAAAGTTTCGCCTCAAAGGTTTTACACAATCAGTTCTCAAATCCTAAACTCTCACAATGATTAGAAATTTCCTAGGCCTTTCACAAGAAAACAAAGCTGTAGTCTGTTGTGCAACATTTCGAGTAATCTCACTCAAAGAGCAAACAAATAACAAACATCACCAATGCTCAATTCATGCCAATTCATTCCATAAGCTGAAAATTCCAAAACACTACTACTCTTCATTGAATTTCCTCAAACCAACAATGCTGTAGCAAAACCAGAGCATTTTTTTCACACATAACCAAAACACTGAACTTAATTTTAATTTAATTTTTTAATATAAAATCACCCAATCAAACCATAAAAATAAAACAGACAGAGAAGAACAAAACAAAACCAAACCTACTAAAATAGACCTTACTAAAACAAACCTAATCAAACCTTGACACCCCCAAACATGAACTAAGCAGTGTCTCACTGCTTGGGGAACAAAACACGAATAACCAAAACAAAACAGAAGTTCTTCTGCAGGGATTTCCGTAAAGCAAAATCCCTATATTAGGCATAAGCCCAATATTGCTGCTGTTGTTTGTGCATATGCTGTAACATTTCCATGGCCTGATACTGTTGAATCTCCTGAAGGCTCATTCATTGTTCCAGCATTTTCAATGATTGGGTCAGCTCGGCAGGTATAGGTCCTCTGCTACTCGATGATGCGGCACCTCTACTAGTAGTGGGCTGTGGTGCTGGGTCTTGCACTTCTTCATCAATGGGAGGCTGCTCTTGGTTTCCTCTGTTGACCTTGATTTGCGTTATCGTTGCTATAGCAATAGTGGTGATGGCTTATTTTGATGATAACCGCTCCTCAGTGTCGAACACCGACATACCACTACTAAAGCATAATCCGGTGATAAGGGATGGAAACCACAAGCTACCACCCTGCTTGCTAGCACAAGCACAGAGCTCTTGGTAAATGATTTTACCCACGTTGATGGGGCGGCCTGAGATGATGGACTCCAACAGTAACACTCAATCTTTTGACACCGTCTGAATGTGTGTGGACGACATCAGACGAGTCTTGAGGAAATGATACCACACCTTGCATTGTGGTGTAAGACTGTTCTTTGGAATTGTCATTGCTCCTTGAGCAGAAACATTCTAGACAGTCCTTTCAACACAGATGTGTTCCAGCATAGTTTGCAGCTATGTTGCATCAGCATTTTCGGCGAACTCCATAAGCAAATCTTCAGCCCCCTTTAAACCGTAAAACCTGTTAATAGTATCCTTGTCAATCGGCACCTGTACACCATGAACATACACCTTCTTCTACCCTTCCTCTATGAGATGGGCATAAAATTCGCTAACTATCGACACAACAGCAGCAATGGGTGGGAGCAAAATTGTCTCCATTTGTGCTTGGTAATCACCAAGTGTCTAAATTCATCATACCCCATAGTGGGGGTGTCTTGCAATGGAAACCCTTTCTCAGGGCAAAATGATCACTCGGAAGTGATTGTCTCATACCTGTCCTCAGCTTCTTTGAATTGAAATGTTCGATAGCTTGTGGTGGTATCTTTTGGCCTTCTAACTACTTGCTTGTGGGCCAATTTCTTTGTTTGTACCATAGTGACACAGAGGAATATTCAAAGATGGATATGTCGGTGGAATGACAACGGGCACCCCCAAACTTGTGAAGCACGGTCAAGAGAAAGACACTATAAAATACGTGGAACAAAAGAAGAGACCAAAACATTTAGGAAGATCGGGATGGAGATAGGACAATTCTGCAACGAGTGGATGGGATCCTCAGCTTTGTGGGGAGATGAGGATGGTATGGGTCTAGGCACCTTTGCGATGGCAGGCGAATGGTAGGAATGGATGGCAAGTGAACAGCGGAGGTGGTCGGCGCGGGTGGACAGCAGGGATGGGCGGCGGCTGAATGGCAGAGATCAATTCTTCGATGCGGTGGCTATGCCCTTCCTTTTAGGTTGACGGTGCAGAGGAGAAAAGTGGGATATGCTAAGGTTCCTTTTTGAATAAAATAAGGAGAAAGTGACCTTGCTTTTGTCATTTTCCCTTATTTGTCACTTTTTTTTTTTTACCAACAGCTGAGATCCTTGTGAAGTCTTTCTGCATTCTCACTGCTAACTGAATTACTGTAGCAATTCTTCATGATGAATAATTTTTCTACAGCAAAACCACAAAAGTGTTGCCTATTTCATGTGAATCTAGTTTTCCTCTTTCTGTTACCACTATCCCTGCACAACACCAGAGCTACTCAAAACTCAGAGCGTAATAGGAAATAAATAGAAAACAAATCAAAAGTAATTTCAAAAATAAAAGTATAGGGTTGCCTCCCTCAAGCGCTTGTTTTAGAGTCTTCAGCCTGACTGTGCTGCCATTCAGGCATCCTGTAGCAAGATGGAGATTTTCTGATGGTTGAGCTCATCACCCCAGTAATGCTTAAGCCTTTAACCGTTGACTTTGAAAGTTCTCCCTGAATTTGCTACAGCAATCTCCACTGCTCCATATGGGTAGGCTTGAACTACCATAAAGGGCCCTGACCACCATGATTTGAGCTTCCCTAGAAATAGCTTCAATCTTAAGTTGAAGAGTAGAACTTGCTGCCCAGCCTCAAATTGCCTTGAAATAATTGTGCTGTCATGCCACTTCTTCATTTTCTCTTTGTATAACCTAGCATTCTCGTAAGCATGCAAACGGAATTCCTCCAGCTCATTTAGTTGCAATAAACGCTTCTCTCCTGCCAGTTGAGGTCCATGTTCAGCTACTTGATTGCCCAGTAAGCCTTGTGCTCTAACTCCAGCGATAGATGACATGCCTTCCCGAAAACTAATCATAATGGTGACATTCCCAGTGGTGTTTTAAATATTGTTCTGTATGCCCAGAATGCGTCATCAAGCCTCAGCGACCAGTCTTTGCGATTTGGGTTAACCACTTTCTCCAAAATCCGCTTTATCTCTCTATTTGAGATTTCTGCCTGCCCACTGGTTTGTGAGTGGTATACTGTAACAATCTTATATTTCACTCCATACCTATCTAAGAGATTCTCAAATTGTCTTTTGCGAAAATGAGTTCCTTCGTTATTGATGATTGCTCTGGGTGTCCCAAAGTAGGTAAAAATATTCTTGTAAAGGAATTTTAACCGCTACCTTGGAATCGTTTGTTTGGAGTGCGACAGCTTATACCCACTTTGAGACATAGTTGACAGCTACCAAAATATACAGGTTTCCATAAGATGGAGGAAATAGCCCCATGAAATCAAGGCCCCACACATCAAATAGTTCGACCTCCAGAATGTTGTTCAAAGGCATTTCATGTCTGCGGGAGATGTTGCTAACCCTTTGACACCGGTCGCACGTCTTGGTGAACTCGTGAGCATCTTTAAACAAAGAAGGCCAGTAAAATCCTAATTGTAGGACCTTGGCAGCTGTTCTTGTTCCTCCAAAATGTCCACCGTAAGGGGATGAATGATAGTGCTGCAAAATGCCCTGGAACATATCTCCTGATAATCTGATCGGCACACTGTTTATAGAGAAAAGGGTCATCCCATAAATAGAATTTTACCTCCTGAAGGAGTGTCTTCTGTCTCTGGCTAGTCATCTCTGGTGGAAACAGCCCACTGACTATGTAATTAACGAAATCTGCATATCAGGGGACAGTAGCTTGTTGCAGGGCCAAAAGTTGCTCATCAGGGAACGTCTCATGAATGAATTCCTTATTCTCAACTTCAGTCCCTACCTCAAGTCTTGACAGATGGTCCGTAACCAGATTTTCAGAACCCTTCTTGTCTTTGATCTCCAAATAAAGTTCTTGTAGGAGCAATATCCACCCGATCAATCATGGTTTAACATCCTTCTTGGCAATTAGGTATTTAATCGCTAAATGGTCCGTGTAAACTATCACTTTGGTACCCATTAGATATGCTCTGAACTTATCGAATGCAAATACCATAGCCAAGAGCTCTTTCTTCGTGGTAGTATAATTCAGCTGGGCCTTTATTAGTGTCTTGCTTGCATAATAAATCGAGTGGAACACCTTCTCATGCCGTTGTCCCAACACTGCACCTACTGCGTAGTCGCTAGCATCGCACATCAACTTAAAGGGCAATGACCAATTAGGTGAAATGATGATGGGTGTGGAAACTAATCACCTTTTCAACTCCAAGAACACCTGCTAACATTCCTCATCAAAATCAAAAAGTCAATTTTGCTCAAGCAAAGTGCACAACTACTTAGAATCTTTTGAGAAATCTCTTACGAATCTTCTATAAAAACCTGCATGACCCAGAGAACTTGTAATCCCCTTTACTAATATAGGTAGTGGTAGCTTGTCAATTACTTCAATCTTTGCTTTGTCCACTTCGATGCCATTGTTGGAAACCTTATGGTCCAAGACGATGCCCTCTTGTATCATGAAATGACACTTTTCCCAGTTGAGGACTATATTGGTTTCTTCAGACCTCATCAAGACTTATACTAAATTCGCTAGGCAGTCACCAAAAGAATCACCGAACACCGAAAAGTCGTCCATAAAAACCTCCAGTGATTTCAACACCATATCGGTGAAAATAGACATCATGTACTTGAAAGCAAAAGTCCCATATGGACAGTAAAAGTTGTCTTCTCCTGATCCTCTAGTGCTATAGTAATATGGTTATAGTCTGAGTATCTGTCCAAGAAATAGTAGTATTCCTTTCCTGCAAATCTATCAAGCATCTAGTCAATGAATGGCATAGGAAAATGATCATTCCTAGTTATTTTGTTTAGCTTCCTATAGTCCATACATACCCTCGACCCAGTTATTGTTCTTGTAGGAATTAGCTCATTGTTGTCATTTGCAACCACAGTGACTCATCCTTTCTTTGGCACACATTGAACTGGACTGACCCAAGAGCTGTCTGAGATAGGATAGATAATCCCTGTATCTAGCCACTTAATCACCTCCTTCTTCACAACTTCTTTCATGATTGGGTTCAGCCTCCTTTGCTGTTCAACAAAATTACTGTAGCATTCCTCGAGCAAAATTTTATGCATACAGATCGATGAACTGATTCCTTTAATATCTGCAATAGTCCACCCAATTGCCCTTTTGAACCTCTTCAGCACATCTAGTAGTTGAGTCTCCTATACCCCAGTCAATCCAGAAGAAATAATCATGAGCAAAGTGTCTGAGTTACCCAAATAAGCATACCTCAAATGTGAGGGTAAAGGTTTCAGTTCCAAAGCAGGTGGTTCTTCAACATATGGTTTATGCGATTTAAGGGGCCTTTCTGATAACTTAAGTGACTCAAATTGCCTTCCAGATCTAGCTGACGCGTGCCTACCCGCCATCCAGTATACTTGATTATCACTATTATCCTCATCTGATTCAGAATCAATCAGGTTATCTTCTTTGTCAGCTTTGTAGAGCATGTTTTCTCAAACTCTATAGCCACTAGTGAATCCAGAACATTGATAGCCGAACATTCTCAACATCATCAGCAAAACTTATCGCCTTGAATATGTTAAAAGTAACATGCTGATAGTGGACTCTCATGGTCAGTTCACCCTACTGCACATCTATTAATGTTCTGCTATAGTCAAAAAAGGTCTTCCAAGGATAATCAGTACCTCCTTGTCTGCTTTATAATCTAGCATAATGAAATCTCTAGAAAAATAAATTTGTCTATCCTCACTAGCACACTTTTAACTCCCTTCTAGATGAGCAAATGACCTGTCAGCTAATTACAGAGTGACTGTGGTGGGTCTTGCTTTCCAATTCCTAGCTTTTTGAAGATAGACATAGGCATCAGATTTATACTTGCCTCCAATTCACACAATGATTTTCCAAAGTACTGATTACCAATGGAGCACGGTATGGTGAAGCTACCAGGATCTTTCAACTTAGGTGGTAGCTTGTTCTTAAGTATCGCACTGCACTCTTCGGTTATTGCTACCGTCTCAAACTCACTTAGCCTACGTTTCTTCGAAAGAATATTTTTCATGAATTTAACGTAGCTAGGCATCTGCTCCAATGCCTCCATGAGTGGAATGTTGATTTGTAACTGCTTCAATACGTCCAAGAACCTTCTGAACCGCTTATCATACTTTTGACTCTGAAATCTCTGAGAAAATGATGGCGAAGGTCTCTCTGATCCACTTTACTGTAGAATTCTAATCTGCTTCAGCATCTGGTTGTTGACCCTTTTGATTTTGGATTGAAGAAGGTTCTGATTCTTTAGCAGATTGTTGAATTGGTTGTTTAATTTTTCTACCATTCCGAAGTGTGATAGCTTTGCAATGCTCTCTGTCATCTCTCCTTGGGTTTTCCATATCGCTAGGAAGCGATCATTGAGGCCTATTGTTCAAAGCGTTAGTTAGCTACCCCACAGTCACTCTGAACTCCAGCCACACGTCTTCCTATAGCAACTCTCCCAGTAGGCCACTAGTAGTTGTTGTTGGACATTCTCTCCAAGATCTCATAGACCTCATTGTAAGACTTCATAAGAAGGGCTCTATTAGCTGATGCATCCACAATACATCGGGTTTGAACATTGAGTCCATTGTAAAAGGTCTCCATTTATATCCAATGGGGAAGTCCGTGGTATGGGCATTTCCTTAGCAACTCTTTAAAGCGCTTCCATGCTTCAAATAAAGCTTCTCCCTCCAACTGCTGGAATGATGTGATATCATTTTTTAGCCTGGCATTTTTGTTTGGAGGGAAGTATTTCACTAGGAATTTCTCAGCCAAGTCATTCCACGTTGTTACTGAATTTGGTGATAGAGAATTCAGCCATGCTCTACCTCTATCCCTTAGAGAATAAGGAAATAACTTAAGTGAAGAGTTTCTTTACTTACACCTGGCAGCTTGAAAGAATCACAGACTTCAATGAATAATCTGAGGTGAAGATGTGGATCTTCAGTCAGCATCCCACTGAATTGTCCCACCGTTTGGAGCATCTGAAACATAACAGGCTTCAGCTCATATTGTTGTGCTTGAATTTCTGGTATAACAATGCTTGGATGCAGACCGTGTAATATGGGTATAGCGTAATCTCTGATCGTTCTGTCTCTATCATCTGCCATTGCTGTAGCATTGTTAATATTATTATTAGCTACTACTCCCTTAGCCATTTCTTCCATTCTTGCAACACCATGTTGTTCCCTTCTTCTTGCTCTAAAGGTTCTTTCAATTTATGGATCCAATGGAACCAAGTCTGTGTCCCTCGGCCTATTCATGCAAGAAAGTTACACCTGACAAAGAAAGAACCAGAGTTGAATGAGATTAAGGAGAGCAAAATAAATGAAAAATAAGAAAAATTTGGTTCCTATAATAATAATTTTCAATAATCACAATTCCCGGCAACGGCGTCAAAAACTTGTTCACCAAAACCCTATGTGTGCAAATAAATCTACGCAAGTATACGTAATCGAACAAGTAATATAGTAATGAGCAAAGTATCGTCTCCATAGGGATTGAATTACTAAAATTAATTATAGAATCCAAATGTTCAAAAATAATTTGAAGAGTGAATTATGTACTAAAATTTGTAATAAATGATGAAAATAAATGGGTGTGATTAAAATGCAAACAAAAGAAAAGACTTAGCAAGATCTAAGCTACAGGCTGTGAATCAATGATAGGTGTAAGCTCGAATTATTGATTTTTCCTCAGTTACAAATCTAACTATGAATGCTGTAGTAATGCTATAGCAAAATTAATCCAGCCAACCTAAAATTCTGCATAATCCTCTTTCGAATGATTTATGCCTTCAGTGCCACGCCCCGACCTACCCACGTCGGGTCGTGTCTTCTCGTACTTACTTACTTAACTTAATTCTTATGGCCTTAAACTTACTGAAATTTCCAGAGTAAATTTTTTTATTTTTTTATTTTTTTATTTTATTTTTTTATAAACTTATACTTTAAATTCAAACTTAAACTTGACTTAATCTTATACTTATACTTATACATGAAATTTAACTTATCCTCATACATACTCAAAGGACCAACCACGTGAATGGGGATCGTTACATTACTTACTTAACTTACTTATTGATTCACATACTTTAAATTCATACTCATACTTGTATAGGTACATATTCGAGTACCGAGCTTTTAAACCTTATTTGAAAGCTATCATATGTAAACCGTGGACCAAACCCGACCTAGTGCGGATCGGTACGACACGAGGCAACTTGCTTGCCATCATACTTGAAAATTTTTCCTTAACTTGTTCTTGAAAATAATTTCTTAAAAATAGTTTTCTTCTTAAAAACAATTCATTGCCCATACTATCACTTTATTATATCATAATATAACATAACACATTATACAAATATATTTTACAAAACATATTTTACATAACATAATTTTACAAAACTCGTAGCAGTGTCCATCCCACATTTCACAGTCTGTAGCGCCAGCCCTCCACAGTCTTGCATCAAGTATTACTGGTAGGTTACTTACCTACAGCATGAACGTAAGTAGTGAGCCTATGCCCAGTAAGCACAATATTCAATCCGCAAAACATTTTAATAAAAGAATGCATGAACCGATTATGTTTTCTTATGAATCAATATAGCTTTCTTATAATAACTTGATTCCGTTCCATTATATGTCTTACGTGTACTTACCGTGGTACATTGCTATGGAGTGGCTGGAGGTGACCAGTCCAATCCAACTCAAACCATAAACTAAACCATTTAAACCCGCCCTTGTGGCAAGTCGGTAGCATTAGCTTGTCTTATCTTATTTTTACCTTGTGATTTAATATTCGTGTACATGCTTCGTGATGTCACGATAATAAAACATAATTCACCATAACATTATAACATGAATCATTGTAATATCATAACATAAACTATCATAACATCATTACATAATTCATCATAACCTCATAACATAAATCATCATAATATCATAACATAAAATATTAGAACATAAAATATCATAACATCATAACATAAATCATAGCATAAACTTATCATAACATAACTTCATAGCATAACTTAAACTTATCATAGCATATGCATCATAATATAAACATATATAAATCATGTAAATCAATTCATGATTTCTTAAAAACATGCCATGCGACAAAAACGTTTTGTCCATACTGTAGGCGGAGTTGTACTTACAATTACTGCGTCTTGAATCAAAATTCCTCACTCAAACAAGTCGTTTTCCTGCTTCCAAGAAAATCATAGGATGAGTATCATCCTATCATAATATCATAATGATTCTAATTGCTAACTACAAATCCTAAATTTCAACTCCTTTTTGAAATTTAGTAAGAACTCTAATATTTTGAAAACCGGGTTTAAAACCAATTCATAAAGTTTAGTTCTTTTTCCCACAAATCTAGTGCAGGGATTTTCTTACTTCCTGTACTGTTTTTATGATAAATCTTTATCTTAAATTCTGTTTAGAATCTGAGAAAACTTTCTTCATGAAAGTTGTAGATCTCGAAAAATACTATAACTTTGGTTCTTTACTCAAAATCCAGTTCTGTCCTTAACTTAATCATTTTTGAGGTTGAATCCTGCTGGCCGTGCATACTGGATCTGGCCTGCCCAGGAATTCTTAGTCTCGGATATTTATAAAAATAAAGGTCTTAAAGGCTTTATTTCCAAAAACTGTCCACGCGAGTCCCTAGAATTTTCCCTTTTCTACAACTTTGTAGTTTTGACTTTTCCAAGATTCGGCCTCTAAAGGCCTCAAAATCTTGTTTTCCGAAAAACCGTCCAATTACAAACCCTAATCAAACGTAACAAAACTCTTATGCATGAAACTTCACAAAATGAACTCATGCTCATAAATATTGAACATACACCTAAATCTTAACTAAAACTTGAATAAAGAACAGGAGGATAAAAAGATTTACCTCAAGTTCCACTGATGGAATTCTTAAATTAGGGTATTAAAATTTTCCCTCACATTTCTTACACTAAACCGAAAACTTTTCTCTAGTTTTCTTTTCTTTCTTTTCTCTCCTCTCTTTGCTCGGCACCTAAGGGCAGAAACTAGAGAGTATGTGCAGTTGTGTGTGTGTTGGCTAACGAAACACAATGAGAGAACCTTCACCTATTTATAGGTGAAGCATAAGTTTTGAAATTGTTTACTAGTCCTCACAAGAAAAATAATTTCTTCTTGCACCCTATGTGGTGGCCGGCCATGCTTGCAACATTTGGCCAAGTAGCAAAGCTAGGGAAGCTTGCTAAGCAAGGCTAGGAACCATGAGGTGTCCTTTTCTTAGGTTGGCCGGCCTTGGGTGGCACCTTGTGCTTGCTCTAGCTAACCAATAAGCAAGCCTAGCATGCTTACCAAGCAATGCTAGAAAGCATGAGGTGGCGGTTCATCATGGTTCCATGAACCAAGTATGCTAAGCTAGGGTGAACTTACTCACCTAAGCTATGGTGTGAGGTGTCAAGCTCTCAAGGTGGCTGGCCTTAGATGGGTTGATGTGTCAATGCCTTGGTCCTTAAGGCCAAACTATTTCCCCCTTAGTCCCTATGTGTTGGCCGGCCATACATCCCCAAAATTTCCAAGCAAGCTTAGCTAGAATGCTTGTTCACCAAGGCTAGGCCAAGAGGTGGCAATTTCTTGTGGTGGCCGGTCATAGGGTGAGGTGTGCAAGCCTTGGCTTGCCAAGGGGGCTAGGCTAGGAAGTCTAGATGGTTGATTCACCTAAGCTAGAAGCATGAGGTGTCTTTTCCTTGTGAGGCCAGCCATGTTTTAGGACATGTGGCTTGTCCTTGTTCACCAAGTAAGCCAAGCTAGAAGACTTACTCATCAAAGCTAGGGAATGAGGTGTTTCTTCCTTATGGTGGCCGGCCCTAAATGATGTGTTGGCAATGTCTTAGCTAACCAAGTAAGCAAGGCTAAGAGCTTACTCACCAAGACTATGAACATGATGTGTCTTGCCCTTATGATGGCCGGTTCTTAGGGTGATGACTTGACAAACCTTAGCTAGCCAAGTGAGCAAGGCTAGGAGGGTTGCTCACCAAAGCTAGTCCATGAGGTGTTTTCTTCTTGTGATGGCCGGCCCTAGGTGGTGAGGTGTGCTAGCCATTGCTAGCCAAATAAGCAAGGCTAGGAAGGTGTATTCATCAAGGCTAGGTTATGAAGTGTCACATTCTTGAGGTGGCCGGCCCTTGGGTGGTGGCTTAGTGTGCAAGCCTTGGTTTGCTTGCTCACCAAGGCTACACCATGATGTGTTACTTCCTTGGGTGGCCGGCCTTTGGTGCCTAAGTGTGCAAGCCTTGGCTTGCCCAAGGTGCAAGGCTAGGTTGTGACTTAGCCAAGCTAGAACCTAGGGTCCCTTATCCTTATGTGGCCGGTTTTTGGTGTAACCAAGTGACACAAATTGCTAATTGTTTCTTAACACAAAATCAACCAACTAAATTAAAGTGTTAAAACACTAAACTTAGGGTTTGATTTGTAAATTTTTATTAACACTTAAAATCTTTTAATTTGCATAATACTTCTCAAAACAAGATCCCTTGCTCAAGAAGCCATGATGTGGCCGGTTCTCATGATGACACATGGAACAATGTGATTGGTTCTAGCTAGAGTTATCAAATACAATCTTAACTTGTCTTCCTTGATTTCCAACCAAACTAACTAAACTAGAAATGGTTCATTGACTTAATTGAACTAAGAAACTTTACTTAAAAAGTCCTTGATTCAGAAATTTACATAATTGCTGATAAATCTACAATTTTTTCCAAAATTACACATTGGCCCCCAAAGGCAAAAATATTTGCACTTTGGTCCCTATGAATTGGCCGGTTATGGTTAAGCCTTAAAACATCAAATTCTTACTAAATTCTTCCTTAGAAGACTTTTTAGCTCTAAAATCATGAACTTTTCTTAATTTGCAAATTGACCCCTAAATATAAAATATTTGCATTTTGGTCCCTGTGAGGTGACCAATCATAGCAATGACACTTGTCATCAGAGGTGTCATCCTTAAAGGCCTTGTTTGGCTTATCTCCTAAATGTAATCCATTTCAAATACTGTTTTCAACTAATAACAGCATAATTAAACTGGACCATTGTCCTAAACTTTTCTAGGATGGTCTTAAATCTTATTTTTGCTTATTTATTCGTAATGACAGTTTATCACAGTATAATTTTCCATATTATTAATTACACTGCAATACTATCTCAGTCAAATCTTATGTCAATCTAGTCAAACATTGACGACATAAAATCATAAATTCCTATTATGCCCTTTTTTTCAAAAGGCCTCATGCTTAACTAAGCAAACTACTATTGAGTCTCATAACAAATTTAAACGAGAACTCAAACATATACTGATTTTTAACTCAAATCATGAGTTTCATATCAACATATAAATTTCAAATTTAGATTTTTCTTATATCTAAGGAAATCCCAAGTTCATCAGAATTTCGGGTTATTACATTCTACCCTTCTTAAAAAAAATTTCGTCCTCGAAAATTTAGTGGTTCTAGTTCTAATGCTCTCATTTTAATACTTTAATGGAATCATGTCTCTTATATGGAACCATAATCTTACTTTCATATCCCATCATCTCCTCATACTTTCATACTTTCATAACTTTCGTATTATCATGCTATCATAACTTTCATACTTTCATAACTTTCATAACTTTTATACTTACATATTTTCATACTACATGTCATCATATCATCGTACTTTCATACTGTATACTTTCATCATACTTACTGCATACTTTCATCATACTTAATACTCACTTTCATTATACTAACTACTTACTTTCATCATACTTACTACTTACTTTCATCATACTTTCACTTTTATACTGCATCATAAGAACTATTTACGTAAAAAGTTTAGCAAGTATTTCATATAACTTGCCACATTTGAGAAACACTTCATATCATATCATATATTCAGTATACTTTCTGAAAATAGTTCCTTTCTTGAAACTTGATTTTATATTATCAAAATCTTTTACTTTTCATAATGGCCCCTTTCTTGGAACTCGTCCCATTCTTGGAACTCATCCCTCAAGGATTCGGCCTATGGCCCCCATCTTGGAACTTGCTTCCTCAAGGATTTGGCCTATGGCTCCTATCTTGGAACCTTTACTTTTAATGACAGCCCCTATCTTGGAATTTCTTCCTCAAGGATTCGGCCATCTTACATAAAATGAGAGGGTTCTATTAAACATAAGATCTTTTATAAAAATATTTTATTTGAATTCTTTCAAAGCCAATCTTGGAAAATCATAATATCGTTCAAGTGATGCAGTAAAAGTATATTTATATCATATCAACTAGCTACTTGCTAGATGGTAGAAGCTTCTCTTCTTGCTTCTCACATTTTCTCCATAACATAAATGCATAATCATAGCTCTAAGGAGGGTCTAAAACTTCTCATCATTACATAATTTCTATTACTTAGAAAGTCATATATAGTCGACATCAGTCAAACCATTATATGTCGATTCCTAGGTTGTTGCTATCAATCCCAACCTCATTAACTTCATCATCAGATTCATAGTCATAATCATAGTCTACTAAATTATCGTTGATAACATCCAACTCATTTTTACATTGCCTATTTGCCAACTTAAAGCTAAGGCACCACTAAACTTTTTCCCGTATCTAATATTATTCTTATGGGGTAAAAGTTTTGGAAACATTAAACTTAACTTTCATGGTGTTGATCCAATTCCTTAGAATGAAAACTTCCTGGCTATCACCATACCAAGGTGAGGTATTAGGCATATCTAATCTCGAAGCCTATTCATTTCTTATCATATCCTATCATGGAAATATCATAACTTATCATATCATACTAGAGATTCATCATATCACATCATATGCTTAACTTAACTTATCCAAGGTATCTACCACACTTCCACTGCGCAACTTTGATCCACCGTGCGGTCACTCCTTGGGTCTTTATCGAAGATGCGTGGCTCCTCCTTCATTTCTCGGAATGCCAACGAAACCTCATGGTCTTCTTTAGTCACACCCGGGTTTAACACAACACCAGGTTCATGTCTTTATCATTATAATCTCATACAATTACTATACATAGAACAGAGTAAGAAAACAAACTTACAAAACTGTGGCGCTGGTGGCAGAACTGTGAAACTGGATGGCAGGAAACCTGCTCTGATACCATCTCTGCCACGCCCCGACCTCCCCACGCCGGGTCGTGTCTTCTCGTACTTACTTACTTAACTTAATTCTTATGGCCTTAAACTTACTGAAATTTCCAGAGTAAATTTTTTTATTTTTTTATTTTTTTATTTATTTTTTTATTTTTTTATAAACTTATACTTTAAATTCAAACTTAAACTTGACTTAATCTTATACTTATACTTATACATGAAATTTAACTTATCCTCATACATACTCAAAGGACCAACCACGTGAATGGGGATCGTTACATTACTTACTTAACTTACTTATTGATTCACATACTTTAAATTCATACTCATACTTGTATAGGTACATATTCGAGTACCGAGCTTTTAAACCTTATTTGAAAGCTATCATATGCAAACCGTGGACCAAACCCGACCTAGTGCGGATCGGTACGACACGAGGCAACTTGCTTGCCATCATACTTGAAAATTTTTCCTTAACTTGTTCTTGAAAATAATTTCTTAAAAATAGTTTTCTTCTTAAAAACAATTCATTGCCCATACTATCACTTTATTATATCATAATATAACATAACACATTATACAAATATATTTTACAAAACATATTTTACATAACATAATTTTACAAAACTCGTGGCAGTGTCCATCCCACATTTCACAGTCTGTAGCGCCAGCCCTCCACAGTCTTGCATCAAGTATTACTGGTAGGTTACTTACCTACAGCATGAACGTAAGTAGTGAGCCTATGCCCAGTAAGCACAATATTCAATCCGCAAAACATTTTAATAAAAGAATGCATGAACCGATTATGTTTTCTTATGAATCAATATAGCTTTCTTATAATAACTTGATTCCGTTCCATTATATGTCTTACGTGTACTTACCGTGGTACATTGCTATGGAGTGGCTGGAGGTGACCAGTCCAATCCAACTCAAACCATAAACTAAACCATTTAAACCCGCCCTTGTGGCAAGTCGGTAGCATTAGCTTGTCTTATCTTATTTTTACCTTGTGATTTAATATTCGTGTACATGCTTCGTGATGTCACGATAATAAAACATAATTCACCATAACATTATAACATGAATCATTGTAATATCATAACATAAACTATCATAACATCATTACATAATTCATCATAACCTCATAACATAAATCATCATAATATCATAACATAAAATATTAGAACATAAAATATCATAACATCATAACATAAATCATAGCATAAACTTATCATAACATAACTTCATAGCATAACTTAAACTTATCATAGCATATGCATCATAATATAAACATATATAAATCATGTAAATCAATTCATGATTTCTTAAAAACATGCCATGCGACAAAAACGTTTTGTCCATACTGTAGGCGGAGTTGTACTTACAATTACTGCGTCTTGAATCAAAATTCCTCACTCAAACAAGTCGTTTTCCTGCTTCCAAGAAAATCATAGGATGAGTATCATCCTATCATAATATCATAATGATTCTAATTGCTAACTACAAATCCTAAATTTCAACTCCTTTTTGAAATTTAGTAAGAACTCTAATATTTTGAAAACCGGGTTTAAAACCAATTCATAAAGTTTAGTTCTTTTTCCCACAAATCTAGTGCAGGGATTTTCTTACTTCCTGTACTGTTTTTATGATAAATCTTTATCTTAAATTCTGTTTAGAATCTGAGAAAACTTTCTTCATGAAAGTTGTAGATCTCGAAAAATACTATAACTTTGGTTCTTTACTCAAAACCCAGTTCTGTCCTTAACTTAATCATTTTTGAGGTTGAATCCTGCTGGCCGTGCATACTGGATCTGGCCTGCCCAGGAATTCTTAGTCTCGGATATTTATAAAAATAAAGGTCTTAAAGGCTTTATTTCCAAAAACTGTCCACGCGAGTCCCTAGAATTTTCCCTTTTCTACAACTTTGTAGTTTTGACTTTTCCAAGATTCGGCCTCTAAAGGCCTCAAAATCTTGTTTTCCGAAAAACCGTCCAATTACAAACCCTAATCAAACGTAACAAAACTCTTATGCATGAAACTTCACAAAATGAACTCATGCTCATAAATATTGAACATACACCTAAATCTTAACTAAAACTTGAATAAAGAACAGGAGGATAAAAAGATTTACCTCAAGTTCCACTGATGGAATTCTTAAATTAGGGTATTAAAATTTTCCCTCACATTTCTTACACTAAACCGAAAACTTTTCTCTAGTTTTCTTTTCTTTCTTTTCTCTCCTCTCTTTGCTCGGCACCTAAGGGCAGAAACTAGAGAGTATGTGCAGTTGTGTGTGTGTTGGCTAACGAAACACAATGAGAGAACCTTCACCTATTTATAGGTGAAGCATAAGTTTTGAAATTGTTTACTAGTCCTCACAAGAAAAATAATTTCTTCTTGCACCCTATGTGGTGGCCGGCCATGCTTGCAACATTTGGCCAAGTAGCAAAGCTAGGGAAGCTTGCTAAGCAAGGCTAGGAACCATGAGGTGTCCTTTTCTTAGGTTGGCCGGCCTTGGGTGGCACCTTGTGCTTGCTCTAGCTAACCAATAAGCAAGCCTAGCATGCTTACCAAGCAATGCTAGAAAGCATGAGGTGGCGGTTCATCATGGTTCCATGAACCAAGTATGCTAAGCTAGGGTGAACTTACTCACCTAAGCTATGGTGTGAGGTGTCAAGCTCTCAAGGTGGCTGGCCTTAGATGGGTTGATGTGTCAATGCCTTGGTCCTTAAGGCCAAACTATTTCCCCCTTAGTCCCTATGTGTTGGCCGGCCATACATCCCCAAAATTTCCAAGCAAGCTTAGCTAGAATGCTTGTTCACCAAGGCTAGGCCAAGAGGTGGCAATTTCTTGTGGTGGCCGGTCATAGGGTGAGGTGTGCAAGCCTTGGCTTGCCAAGGGGGCTAGGCTAGGAAGTCTAGATGGTTGATTCACCTAAGCTAGAAGCATGAGGTGTCTTTTCCTTGTGAGGCCAGCCATGTTTTAGGACATGTGGCTTGTCCTTGTTCACCAAGTAAGCCAAGCTAGAAGACTTACTCATCAAAGCTAGGGAATGAGGTGTTTCTTCCTTATGGTGGCCGGCCCTAAATGATGTGTTGGCAATGTCTTAGCTAACCAAGTAAGCAAGGCTAAGAGCTTACTCACCAAGACTATGAACATGATGTGTCTTGCCCTTATGATGGCCGGTTCTTAGGGTGATGACTTGACAAACCTTAGCTAGCCAAGTGAGCAAGGCTAGGAGGGTTGCTCACCAAAGCTAGTCCATGAGGTGTTTTCTTCTTGTGATGGCCGGCCCTAGGTGGTGAGGTGTGCTAGCCATTGCTAGCCAAATAAGCAAGGCTAGGAAGGTGTATTCATCAAGGCTAGGTTATGAAGTGTCACATTCTTGAGGTGGCCGGCCCTTGGGTGGTGGCTTAGTGTGCAAGCCTTGGTTTGCTTGCTCACCAAGGCTACACCATGATGTGTTACTTCCTTGGGTGGCCGGCCTTTGGTGCCTAAGTGTGCAAGCCTTGGCTTGCCCAAGGTGCAAGGCTAGGTTGTGACTTAGCCAAGCTAGAACCTAGGGTCCCTTATCCTTATGTGGCCGGTTTTTGGTGTAACCAAGTGACACAAATTGCTAATTGTTTCTTAACACAAAATCAACCAACTAAATTAAAGTGTTAAAACACTAAACTTAGGGTTTGATTTGTAAATTTTTATTAACACTTAAAATCTTTTAATTTGCATAATACTTCTCAAAACAAGATCCCTTGCTCAAGAAGCCATGATGTGGCCGGTTCTCATGATGACACATGGAACAATGTGATTGGTTCTAGCTAGAGTTATCAAATACAATCTTAACTTGTCTTCCTTGATTTCCAACCAAACTAACTAAACTAGAAATGGTTCATTGACTTAATTGAACTAAGAAACTTTACTTAAAAAGTCCTTGATTCAGAAATTTACATAATTGCTGATAAATCTACAATTTTTTCCAAAATTACACATTGGCCCCCAAAGGCAAAAATATTTGCACTTTGGTCCCTATGAATTGGCCGGTTATGGTTAAGCCTTAAAACATCAAATTCTTACTAAATTCTTCCTTAGAAGACTTTTTAGCTCTAAAATCATGAACTTTTCTTAATTTGCAAATTGACCCCTAAATATAAAATATTTGCATTTTGGTCCCTGTGAGGTGACCAATCATAGCAATGACACTTGTCATCAGAGGTGTCATCCTTAAAGGCCTTGTTTGGCTTATCTCCTAAATGTAATCCATTTCAAATACTGTTTTCAACTAATAACAGCATAATTAAACTGGACCATTGTCCTAAACTTTTCTAGGATGGTCTTAAATCTTATTTTTGCTTATTTATTCGTAATGACAGTTTATCACAGTATAATTTTCCATATTATTAATTACACTGCAATACTATCTCAGTCAAATCTTATGTCAATCTAGTCAAACATTGACGACATAAAATCATAAATTCCTATTATGCCCTTTTTTTCAAAAGGCCTCATGCTTAACTAAGCAAACTACTATTGAGTCTCATAACAAATTTAAACGAGAACTCAAACATATACTGATTTTTAACTCAAATCATGAGTTTCATATCAACATATAAATTTCAAATTTAGATTTTTCTTATATCTAAGGAAATCCCAAGTTCATCAGAATTTCGGGTTATTACATTCTACCCTTCTTAAAAAAAATTTCGTCCTCGAAAATTTAGTGGTTCTAGTTCTAATGCTCTCATTTTAATACTTTAATGGAATCATGTCTCTTATATGGAACCATAATCTTACTTTCATATCCCATCATCTCCTCATACTTTCATACTTTCATAACTTTCGTATTATCATGCTATCATAACTTTCATACTTTCATAACTTTCATAACTTTTATACTTACATATTTTCATACTACATGTCATCATATCATCGTACTTTCATACTGTATACTTTCATCATACTTACTGCATACTTTCATCATACTTAATACTCACTTTCATTATACTAACTACTTACTTTCATCATACTTACTACTTACTTTCATCATACTTTCACTTTTATACTGCATCATAAGAACTATTTACGTAAAAAGTTTAGCAAGTATTTCATATAACTTGCCACATTTGAGAAACACTTCATATCATATCATATATTCAGTATACTTTCTGAAAATAGTTCCTTTCTTGAAACTTGATTTTATATTATCAAAATCTTTTACTTTTCATAATGGCCCCTTTCTTGGAACTCGTCCCATTCTTGGAACTCATCCCTCAAGGATTCGGCCTATGGCCCCCATCTTGGAACTTGCTTCCTCAAGGATTTGGCCTATGGCTCCTATCTTGGAACCTTTACTTTTAATGACAGCCCCTATCTTGGAATTTCTTCCTCAAGGATTCGGCCATCTTACATAAAATGAGAGGGTTCTATTAAACATAAGATCTTTTATAAAAATATTTTATTTGAATTCTTTCAAAGCCAATCTTGGAAAATCATAATATCGTTCAAGTGATGCAGTAAAAGTATATTTATATCATATCAACTAGCTACTTGCTAGATGGTAGAAGCTTCTCTTCTTGCTTCTCACATTTTCTCCATAACATAAATGCATAATCATAGCTCTAAGGAGGGTCTAAAACTTCTCATCATTACATAATTTCTATTACTTAGAAAGTCATATATAGTCGACATCAGTCAAACCATTATATGTCGATTCCTAGGTTGTTGCTATCAATCCCAACCTCATTAACTTCATCATCAGATTCATAGTCATAATCATAGTCTACTAAATTATCGTTGATAACATCCAACTCATTTTTACATTGCCTATTTGCCAACTTAAAGCTAAGGCACCACTAAACTTTTTCCCGTATCTAATATTATTCTTATGGGGTAAAAGTTTTGGAAACATTAAACTTAACTTTCATGGTGTTGATCCAATTCCTTAGAATGAAAACTTCCTGGCTATCACCATACCAAGGTGAGGTATTAGGCATATCTAATCTCGAAGCCTATTCATTTCTTATCATATCCTATCATGGAAATATCATAACTTATCATATCATACTAGAGATTCATCATATCACATCATATGCTTAACTTAACTTATCCAAGGTATCTACCACACTTCCACTGCGCAACTTTGATCCACCGTGCGGTCACTCCTTGGGTCTTTATCGAAGATGCGTGGCTCCTCCTTCATTTCTCGGAATGCCAACGAAACCTCATGGTCTTCTTTAGTCACACCCGGGTTTAACACAACACCAGGTTCATGTCTTTATCATTATAATCTCATACAATTACTATACATAGAACAGAGTAAGAAAACAAACTTACAAAACTGTGGCGCTGGTGGCAGAACTGTGAAACTGGATGGCAGGAAACCTGCTCTGATACCATCTCTGCCACGCCCCGACCTCCCCACGCCGGGTCGTGTCTTCTCATACTTACTTACTTAACTTAATTCTTATGGCCTTAAACTTACTGAAATTTCCAGAGTAAATTTTTTTATTTTTTTATTTTTTTATTTTTTTTTTATTTTTTTATAAACTTATACTTTAAATTCAAACTTAAACTTGACTTAATCTTATACTTATACTTATACATGAAATTTAACTTATCCTCATACATACTCAAAGGACCAACCACGTGAATGGGGATCGTTACATTACTTACTTAACTTACTTATTGATTCACATACTTTAAATTCATACTCATACTTGTATAGGTACATATTCGAGTACCGAGCTTTTAAACCTTATTTGAAAGCTATCATATGCAAACCGTGGACCAAACCCGACCTAGTACGGATCGGTACGACACGAGGCAACTTGCTTGCCATCATACTTGAAAATTTTTCCTTAACTTGTTCTTGAAAATAATTTCTTAAAAATAGTTTTCTTCTTAAAAACAATTCATTGCCCATACTATCACTTTATTATATCATAATATAACATAACACATTATACAAATATATTTTACAAAACATATTTTACATAACATAATTTTACAAAACTCGTGGCAGTGTCCATCCCACATTTCACAGTCTGTAGCGCCAGCCCTCCACAGTCTTGCATCAAGTATTACTGGTAGGTTACTTACCTACAGCATGAACGTAAGTAGTGAGCCTATGCCCAGTAAGCACAATATTCAATCCGCAAAACATTTTAATAAAAGAATGCATGAACCGATTATGTTTTCTTATGAATCAATATAGCTTTCTTATAATAACTTGATTCCGTTCCATTATATGTCTTACGTGTACTTACCGTGGTACATTGCTATGGAGTGGCTGGAGGTGACCAGTCCAATCCAACTCAAACCATAAACTAAACCATTTAAACCCGCCCTTGTGGCAAGTCGGTAGCATTAGCTTGTCTTATCTTATTTTTACCTTGTGATTTAATATTCGTGTACATGCTTCGTGATGTCACGATAATAAAACATAATTCACCATAACATTATAACATGAATCATTGTAATATCATAACATAAACTATCATAACATCATTACATAATTCATCATAACCTCATAACATAAATCATCATAATATCATAACATAAAATATTAGAACATAAAATATCATAACATCATAACATAAATCATAGCATAAACTTATCATAACATAACTTCATAGCATAACTTAAACTTATCATAGCATATGCATCATAATATAAACATATATAAATCATGTAAATCAATTCATGATTTCTTAAAAACATGCCATGCGACAAAAACATTTTGTCCATACTGTAGGCGGAGTTGTACTTACAATTACTGCGTCTTGAATCAAAATTCCTCACTCAAACAGGTCGTTTTCCTGCTTCCAAGAAAATCATAGGATGAGTATCATCCTATCATAATATCATAATGATTCTAATTGCTAACTACAAATCCTAAATTTCAACTCCTTTTTGAAATTTAGTAAGAACTCTAATATTTTGAAAACCGGGTTTAAAACCAATTCATAAAGTTTAGTTCTTTTTCCCACAAATCTAGTGCAGGGATTTTCTTACTTCCTGTACTGTTTTTATGATAAATCTTTATCTTAAATTCTGTTTAGAATCTGAGAAAACTTTCTTCATGAAAGTTGTAGATCTCGGAAAATACTATAACTTTGGTTCTTTACTCAAAACCCAGTTCTGTCCTTAACTTAATCATTTTTGAGGTTGAATCCTGCTGGCCGTGCATACTGGATCTGGCCTGCCCAGGAATTCTTAGTCTCGGATATTTATAAAAATAAAGGTCTTAAAGGCTTTATTTCCAAAAACTGTCCACGAGAGTCCCTAGAATTTTCCCTTTTCTACAACTTTGTAGTTTTGACTTTTCCAAGATTCGACCTCTAAAGGCCTCAAAATCTTGTTTTCCGAAAAACCGTCCAATTACAAACCCTAATCAAACATAACAAAACTCTTATGCATGAAACTTCACAAAATGAACTCATGCTCATAAATATTGAACATACACCTAAATCTTAACTAAAACTTGAATAAAGAACTAGAGGATAAAAAGATTTACCTCAAGTTCCACTGATGGAATTCTTAAATTAGGGTATTAAAATTTTCCCTCACATTTCTTACACTAAACCGAAAACTTTTCTCTAGTTTTCTTTTCTTTCTTTTCTCTCCTCTCTTTGCTCGGCACCTAAGGGCAGAAACTAGAGAGTATGTGCAGTTGTGTGTGTGTTGGCTAACAAAACACAATGAGAGAACCTTCACCTATTTATAGGTGAAGCATAAGTTTTGAAATTGTTTACTAGTCCTCACAAGAAAAATAATTTCTTCTTGCACCCTATGTGGTGGCCGGCCATGCTTGCAACATTTGGCCAAGTAGCAAAGCTAGGGAAGCTTGCTAAGCAAGGCTAGGAACCATGAGGTGTCCTTTTCTTAGGTTGGCCGGCCTTGGGTGGCACCTTGTGCTTGCTCTAGCTAACCAATAAGCAAGCCTAGCATGCTTACCAAGCAATGCTAGAAAGCATGAGGTGGCGGTTCATCATGGTTCCATGAACCAAGTATGCTAAGCTAGGGTGAACTTACTCACCTAAGCTATGGTGTGAGGTGTCAAGCTCTCAAGGTGGCTGGCCTTAGATGGGTTGATGTGTCAATGCCTTGGTCCTTAAGGCCAACTATTTCCCCCTTAGTCCCTATGTGTTGGCCGGCCATACATCCCCAAAATTTCCAAGCAAGCTTAGCTAGAATGCTTATTCACCAAGGCTAGGCCAAGAGGTGGCAATTTCTTGTGGTGGCCGGTCATAGGGTGAGGTGTGCAAGCCTTGGCTTGCCAAGGGGGCTAGGCTAGGAAGTCTAGATGGTTGATTCACCTAAGCTAGAAGCATGAGGTGTCTTTTCCTTGTGAGGCCAGCCATGTTTTAGGATATGTGGCTTGTCCTTGTTCACCAAGTAAGCCAAGCTAGAAGACTTACTCATCAAAGCTAGGGAATGAGGTGTTTCTTCCTTATGGTGGCCGGCCCTAAATGATGTGTTGGCAATGTCTTAGCTAACCAAGTAAGCAAGGCTAAGAGCTTACTCACCAAGACTATGAACATGATGTGTCTTGCCCTTATGATGGCCGATTCTTAGGGTGATGACTTGACAAACCTTAGCTAGCCAAGTGAGCAAGGCTAGGAGGGTTGCTCACCAAAGCTAGTCCATGAGGTGTTTTCTTCTTGTGATGGCCGGCCCTAGGTGGTGAGGTGTGCTAGCCATTGCTAGCCAAATAAGCAAGGTTAGGAAGGTGTATTCATCAAGGCTAGGTTATGAAGTGTCACATTCTTGAGGTGGCCGGCCCTTGGGTGGTGGCTTAGTGTCCAAGCCTTGGTTTGCTTGCTCACCAAGGCTACACCATGATGTGTTACTTCCTTGGGTGGCCGGCCTTTGGTGCCTAAGTGTGCAAGCCTTGGCTTGCCCAAGGTGCAAGGCTAGGTTGTGACTTAGCCAAGCTAGAACCTAGGGTCCCTTATCCTTATGTGGCCGGTTTTTGGTGTAACCAAGTGACACAAATTGCTAATTGTTTCTTAACACAAAATCAACCAACTAAATTAAAGTGTTAAAACACTAAACTTAGGGTTTGATTTGTAAATTTTTATTAACACTTAAAATCTTTTAATTTGCATAATACTTCTCAAAACAAGATCCCTTGCTCAAGAAGCCATGATGTGGCCGGTTCTCATGATGACACATGGAACAATGTGATTGGTTCTAGCTAGAGTTATCAAATACAATCTTAACTTGTCTTCCTTGATTTCCAACCAAACTAACTAAACTAGAAATGGTTCATTGACTTAATTGAACTAAGAAACTTTACTTAAAAAGTCCTTGATTCAGAAATTTACATAATTGCTGATAAATCTATAATTTTTTCCAAAATTGCACATTGGCCCCCAAAGGCAAAAATATTTGCACTTTGGTCCCTATGAATTGGCCGGTTATGGTTAAGCCTTAAAACATCAAATTCTTACTAAATTCTTCCTTAGAAGACTTTTTAGCTCTAAAATCATGAACTTTTCTTAATTTGCAAATTGACCCCTAAATATAAAATATTTGCATTTTGGTCCCTGTGAGGTGACCAATCATAGCAATGACACTTGTCATCAGAGGTGTCATCCTTAAAGGCCTTGTTTGGCTTATCTCCTAAATGTAATCCATTTCAAATACTGTTTTCAACTAATAACAGCATAATTAAACTGGACCATTGTCCTAAACTTTTCTAGGATGGTCTTAAATCTTATTTTTGCTTATTTATTCGTAATGACAGTTTATCACAGTATAATTTTCCATATTATTAATTACACTGCAATACTATCTCAGTCAAATCTTATGTCAATCTAGTCAAACATTGACGACATAAAATCATAAATTCCTATTATGCCCTTTTTTTCAAAAGGCCTCATGCTTAACTAAGCAAACTACTATTGAGTCTCATAACAAATTTAAACGAGAACTCAAACATATACTGATTTTTAACTCAAATCATGAGTTTCATATCAACATATAAATTTCAAATTTAGATTTTTCTTATATCTAAGGAAATCCCAAGTTCATCAGAATTTCGGGTTATTACATTCAGTTCCTTAAACCAAAATCAACATATTCCTATGCGTTTTAGTTTTCAAAACCTAAAGTTAAGTACCAATTTTACTGGGTTTTACAAGGTAAAAATATATTCTTATACCATTCACTTGTATTATCCAAGCTAGATCTAACTAAAAACAATCTTCCCATAATTAATTTTAGTTTATGTTCTATACCAACTGATGGCCTGTCAATCAACAAAGATTAAACATACAATACACTTGAATAAGCAGGATGAAAATTACCAAGCAATTAAAATAACAATTAAATCTTCATTACAACTTCGGTTCTGTCAATAATCCTAGCTATAGAAATTTAGTTCATGTTCAGTTCAATGAAATTAAAAATAACAATTACAACCAGTGGGTTCATGGTTCACAAAGAGAAAGCGAAGAAATTCCAAAAGGATTGGGTGAGCAAAAATCAGAAAATCCTGAGTTGAGCATGCGTGTTATCATGCGTCTCCTTGCCTAGCCAATAGTCCAAGGGCCGTGTTGTACTATTCGCCTCTGAAGTTTCAGATCTCTCCCCCTTTTTGTCCAGGTGTACCTCTTTTTTTTTTCTTTCCTCTCTCAGCTTGTTTTACCGGATTCGTGCGTCTACCTCCTATTTGTACAATCCTTTATTAACCTTTTATACTTGGGCAAATTGAGGTACCCTAGACGTATCCCTCTAATAGCCAAGGTTGGTGGCCATCTTAGATATAGCTGTTCTATTCAGACAAAGTCAGCAAGTGGACCAGCTACCAGCTGTAAAGAAAGAATTACGTAAGCTTGTGCTTTTGGCTGTTTCTTGGCTGTTGCAGCATTGCTGTATCATCAAGTGTATTTCAGCTTTCCATTTCATTGCTTTCACTTTTCCAGTGTGCCTTCACCAATTCTTCATTTGGACTTCCTGAATGGCAAAGCACATAATTAATATCTTTTATTAAAGTTAAAGACTGAGTTAATGATTAGGATGAGAGTTTTCCACAATTATCAACCTTTTTCAACTAAAGAAAAACTTCTTAATATTATGTAAAATACTGAAAACTGAGGTACTGTACTTTGAGACATCGACAACTATTAAGCCTAAAAGCATGATAAATAACTCTATTTCAAAGAGTTATCAAATAGATAAATAAATATTGATGCTGTCATATGTATTTCTTGCAACAATTTTTTTCTATGTGATAAAAATAAATCCAAGGCATGATTTTGTGGCATTTTTTTAAAAATAAAGTTCTCAAAAGAGTAAAAGAAAAGCAATAAATATTGCACAGCTTATTAAGTTTTAGTAAATTTGAATAATTTAGGTTTACTCTAGCATTTTCCATCTAAATTTTAAGATCATTTCTACTTTTTTTTTTTTTTGTAATTTTGAAAATTCATATTTTATTTTTTTAGTTTTGAATCAATCCCACTTAACATCTTCTAATATAATTTCTATTTGAAATAGATGAAATAAATAAAACGAGGAATTAGTCACACTAGATTTTTTAAAAAAAATTCGATTGACAATAAAAGGAAAAAAATCATTTGAAAGTACTCGTAGAGGGTGAAATCTACCATCAATGTCACTGAATTTGGTCGACTACTCAATAAGTCTATTATGACATGAAAGCAACGAATAGAAAGTGAAATGCAGAAAGCAAATAAAGACAGAAAGCAAATAAAGACACAATTGAGGGTATCTTGTTTCCATTTATTTATTTATTTTATTTTATTTTTTGTCTTTTTCCTCAATTCAAAATTATTTTTCAGTATTCATATTTTCAAATGTCTATAATAAACTAAAACTTTAAAAGTTCATAACTTTGTTATTTCAAGTTCACATGAGATTTTTTTTTTAATTGCATAGAATTTAGAGAGGAATGAAACAAGATCCATAATGATTTTTCAAATATATTTTAAGTTTTTACACTTTTTTACCTCAAATAATTTTTTTTAATACAACACACATTTGTAAAACTCCAATTAAATATCTCTAAAACTTCCCCTAAGCGGGCCCATTTACTCTCAAAACACATTTCCAACATACATTTACTCTCAATTTGAGAGCTAGTACTTTATGTGGTCTTTGAGGATTTTCACTATGATAATAACAAAGAAACGTAACAATGAGTTGTTATAAGCAAGAAATGATATAAAGAATAAGGGATTATGGAAAGTGGAGAGAAAAAATGTAAAGACTTTGCTGAAAATGCATGTGAACAGTTGGAGATGGCTCTGAAAATGTCCTGAGAGGGGTAAACTTGTGTCCCTTGAACATGTAAGATTTTCTTTTATTTATAGATGATAAGTGCTTAATTTCACAGTATTTTCTATTAATTTTTATATGTTTCTTTTTTGGTTTCTTGAGTTTTTTAGTGTTTATTTGTGTTTTTATGTTTTGTAGGTGTTTTGAATATTAAGAAAAGAAAAGAGATTGAAAACGGAGCAAAAAGGAGAGAAAAGAAGAAAATCATGCCACGGACCAGCAAGCCAGGCACCGCGGTGTTAGCTATGTTGGAAGTTAGACATCAGATCTGTAGTGCTGCGGTGCTAGGTATGGGTGAACTTTTCTATTTTTTTAATTTCAATACACATCCGAACTTCCCCTTTTGAACCCAACTTCAGGAGCCTATTAATAGGTCATCCTAGGGTTTATTTGGGTATTTTTTGACCAATGTTTAGCAGCCATTCATGGAGAAGAAGAAGAAAAAAAGGAGAAGATTCATTAGTGGCTCAAGAAGACAATATGCGTAGAGATTTTCAAGACCAAAATTGTTCTTCTTCCTTTATTCTTTTACTTTCCATGTTTTTAGTTTCTAATTTAGTGTTCTTTTCAATTATGTTTAGTTAGGTTTATTTTTTATTAAGGGGGATTTCAAAACCCTAGACATATGATTATTAATTGAATGATTTATAGATTTTATTTTCCAATTTTCCAATTAAGATTGTTTATGTTCTTCTAATTTTATTGTTGATGATTATTTTCTTGTTTAATTTAGGTGCACAACTAAATAGGACTTTGGAATTATCCATTGCTAGATTAGGAGTCTTGATCCGTAATTGTCTTATTTTTCTTATCATTAATAGCAAATTGTGATAATTGATTATGAGATATTTTTGTATGATTGCATGTGGAGCATAACCTAGGATAAATGAACTGAGCTTGTGTGTTTGTTTCTTAGATCAACCTATCTTTCTCATCTTAATGCTTGCATTGGACTAAATTCAGAGAACTTCTTGGAAGGGAATTAGGTATATAGCTTGTCTTGTCCGATGACGAATTAAGGAAAGATTGTGATAATAGATCGAGCTTGTTATTATCTAAGGTATATAGCTTGTCTCTTTTATTATTCTTGAGTCTTTATTTAATTTTCTTTTATGTTTTTGTTTATTTAGTTTAAATATCAAACCCCCCTCTTAATTTAGTGTCTAGTTTTATTGTGTCTTAAATTCTAGAGTTAATAACTAATTAATTAAAATCAATTCTCTATATAAACGATCATTGCTTACTGTTATACTCAATAACAATAAAATTATAATAATGTTTTAATTTAATACTCCATTCGAACCTATCAATAGATGATGAGGAATGAGGCCCATTTTCTATATTATGATGATTTGGACTTATTTATGACCTTTTCCCTCTGTAATTCCTTTTGACTTTGCTCGTAAGGCTTTTTCTTTATGGTTTGGGAAAGTACCCATGTAGCACTTCCCAACTGACCTGTGTCGTTCATTGGACCATTTAAGGCATGAACTTCTAGACACTTTACGTTGAATATTAGACTAATAGAAAACAAATAATAAGAATATATAAAAATATAATTCTAGACATCTTACGTTGAATATTAGACTAATAGAAAACAAGAAATCTTTTTACTATTAGATCATCATACTTAGTGGTGTTTAGTGTGTTGCATGTTATGGAATATTTTTAAGCAATTTTATTCATAAAATTATATATAAAGGAATTATTCATTATGTCTCAAATCATCATACTACAATCTTATGATATATCTGATTTACTGAATAATTTCTGAATAATTTCTTGTAAAAGATATACAAAATATATTTATGACTTAAATTAATGAGGAAATTATTAAATGAAAAAAAAAAGTTGTTACTGTCATTGTTCGACTTGTATGTTGCCCGGAATGGTAGTGTCTCCTCCACGTGGCGAGTTGTTGTGTTTAGAAGGTTATGATTTGTTTGGTGTTTTAATTGGAATTTAAAATTTTCAATTTAATTTTACCTTTTTCTGAAAAGACAATAAAAATTATATTAATTTTTAAAAAATCAATCAATTTGAACTTAAAAATTTCAACTCTAACTGACGAACTAAATGGAGACTTAGAGGGAGTTTGGCATCCAAGTTGGAACTGATTTTTTTGAGTTCAGTCCCAACTGAACAGGTTTGGGAGGTAAGTCCAATCACAACCCTTTTTTGAATCGTTGCACAGTAAACGAAACTTGATTTACTGTGCACCCAATCTCCCCTGCTATTATGTTTCACTCGTGCCTGGACTCCTATTCACCAATCTCGTGTTCCTCCCTACAGGCACCCATGTGCTTTTGTCAATGGCACTGTTGCCTGTGCCCCCCAACCCCTCGACTATCTGCTACTTAGCAGGAGCTCTATTGACTGGTCATCCTTCCTCTCTCCTAGTTGCTTATATCATTGAGCTTTTGGCTTCGCCCATTCCCCATGAAGTAGATGCGGTGCCGGTTGGGGTATGCGAACCGAAGGCGAACCCTTGGGCTGATTACCCACTATTTCCGAGTTCGGAAATCATCTCGCCGACCCGTTAATTCCTACCTTAATCTGACCTCTTACACTGTATACTCATCCTCCGGCTTGAACTCGGTAACCCAAGTATAATTTCTGCCCCTAATTCTCAAACAAACTAGTTTCATTCTCATATGTGTTGATTGTATTTCCTACCGACGTAATCCATGCGATTTTTTTGTTATTGGGGTTCCTTCTCGAAACCGGATTTATGTTGAAGAATTTTTTTATTTTGGATGATGAAACCGGTTTTACATAGTGTTTATATTAAGTATGTATGTCCAAACCGGCCTTATGTGGGGTTTTATGTTGATTTTGGCTGTTGAACCTGTGGGGTTTATTCATCATTTTTTCCTATTTGCATGCTCATAGCCCGTTTTTCTGTCAATTTTTTGGTAATGTGATGGGTATAACTTGATTTGTGCATGAATATTTAGGTTTGTATCATGTTGTGGAAGCCTAAACCTGATTTCTATCACTTGTTAGTTTGTTTGCTGCCTTGAGCAAGTTTTGGGTTCAATTGTACCATGTTGTGGAAGCCTAAACCAGATTTTTGTCACTAGTTAGTGAATTTGCTATCTTGAGCATGTATTGGGTTGCCTTTTATCATGTTTTCCAATCATAAAGGATGTTTTGGGTCACTAGTTAATTCATTTGCTGCCTACACATGTTTTAGGTTCACTTGTATTATGTTTTGCACTCCTAAACCAGATTCCGGTTATGTGCTGCCTTAAAAATTAAATTTATGTTCATTTTTCTTTAAGTTTTCTATCTTGCAACCGATACATTAGGTGACTATTTTTCAAGTTGTGGAATGTTTTTACAAGTTTATATCTTGGTTTATGTTCAACTTTCAACCCTGGTTGGCGATGATGTATACAACAAATTAACATATCTTGTATTATAATCTGACTGATGAGTTAGTTACCCGACATATATTGTCAGTGCTTCACTTATCAAAATTTATCTTTTACAGATTAAATCTATAAAAGATAAATTTTGATAAAGCATGACAGGTGCCATCCCGAATAATGAATAAAGCTATAATATAATAAAAAAAAGGGCGTATATAAATAGCTGTAGTTATATCTGCGTATGTTTACCAGTATATGAGCACATGTTTGTTGTTCAGGGGCTTAATTGTAGGTTATGCTTGTCATGAACTTGGTTAACCCCGAACCCATGGCTTGTATGCCATGGTAGCAGTATATGTATCGGGTCATTGACATGCTTCAGATGAAATATGTCAATCAATTTATACTGAGCCAACTCCTCCTCCTGCGCTTTTTTTTTTTAAGTATGTTTTTCTTTTTTGGTTATCGTTTTCTTAAGGAAATGCCTCGCAAAGCATTAGGTCAGACGTACGTTTGGGATCCCGTGAAGGAAAAAATTTCCTTGAAAAAATTGATGAGTACTTGGCCTACAGTGGCAGTAAACATCCCCCCCTTACAATCCTCGATCAATGGGCCGCCCAGTTTAATGCTGAGTATGGAGGAGTACCTGCCTACGGAATAACATTATATCAAAAGAAGGAGAGGATGAAGAAAATATATAGGGGCTAGAAGGCATTGTAATGTCGGACCGGCCTAGGATACGATCCGTTGACGGATCAAGTCATATGCTCAGACGATGCGTGGCAGAGCTTTATTTAAATAATTGCATTGTCTAATATATGGCATGGATGTTATATTGTTTGTTCACGTGACGATTAGACTTGTATGTTGATAAAATTTCATTTGCAAGTTTATAAGGAATGCAACCATCTCCGCCACGAGGGGCTTCACAACAAGGAGATTTACAATAACGTTTTCGAGAAAAATCATGCTGTGGGTGCCTCGGGGTATGGTTCGGCTACGATGTGAGATGATAGTACTGCATTCGTCGAGCATGAAGGTTCAATGGACAACTCTGGAAACCGGACGGTCTTAGAAGAGGATCTAACGCCAACCACCGGTGCGCATCATTGCAACAACAGAAGATCGGGCGCCGATGCAGGTCCGTCGCGATCTAGGGGCAGTTCTGGTAAGAGGAAGCAAAAAAAGGAAACGGATGAAATGACATACATGGCAATATAGGAAATAGTCAGTCATTTCCGTAGCCGATCGCAATCGGGCACAAGTAACGACCAATTAAGCCGCACGGATCCCATGCTGATGTGCATGACTATTATGTCCGAGATGGGTATTCCACAATATTAGCGGACGATAGTGTAGCACTACTTCGATGCTCATCCACAGCTCCAACGTACCTTCCATCAGCTACCCGATGATGATAGGCGAGGCATTATTACATCCGTTGTTTAGTCCCAGCCACCCCCAGCCGATTGGTTTTCTTGTTCGACTCCTTTTTTATGTAGTTAAATTGTTAGGGATAGATTTGACATTATTCTTCTTATTGGATTATGTTTATTTATTTATTTCATTCAGGTTTCTAAATATGTCGAGCATGTTGTTTACACTATTTTATATTTTTTTATATATGATATTTTCAATTACATTAACCATGTTTTGTAGCGGTTATGGTAAAACAATTTAGTTAATATTCACTTTGAAACGCATAGTTGATCGGTATATGATGGTAATTAATTTTTTCTATTTCATTAACAATTGATATATACCAGGTAAACATCAAAATTTAGAACAACTATCAATCTATTCTGAAAATGAACGAGTATAGTTCCGTATCTGAACAGGAAGAAGATGACATGTACTCAGAAAATGAGCATAGCGATGATGACAGTTATCTTGTGAAGGCAATAGTAGCCGTGACTGCCAATAGGCGTAACAGACGAGAGATCCATAACCAATGCATAATTCAAGACTATCTGGCAGCATGCGTGTGGAAGAGATATAAATGACCATGAAGAAATAATTCAAGGATTGATCAGTATGAAATCAGAAACATTCATATCACTAAATAACCAATTAGGTAGTCGGGAATTATTGAGGCCAACTTCTAACATGAATGTAAATGAGCAGTTGTTTATTTTTTTTATCCATTTGTACATAAGGCGCTATGAACCGACACATTTCATATATGTTCTAGCATTCTAGAGAGACAACTTCACGTTGATTTTTTAAAGTGTTGAAGGCTATTTGCGCGCTAAAGGACGAATTCATCAGACCGCCCGACTACATAGAGGTTCAACCTTTGATTCTGGAGCATTCCTACAAATATCGGCTATGGTTTGATGTACGTTATCGATGTAATCGTATCATATGATCGTATGAAAGAATTATTTAAAAATAGGAATTATTAATGATGTTAGTCATATTAAACAGTGTAATTTTTCATGCAGGGTTGTATTGGCGCTATAGATGGCACACACGTCCCATGTGTGCCACGGCGGGAAAATACTGAAGCTTGGATTAATCGAAAAGGGCATCACTCGCAGAATATATTAGCGACCTGTTCTTTTGATATGAAATTCACATATATGTTGGCTGGCTATGAGGGATCTTGTCATGATGCCAGAATGTTAGAAGAGGCAATAGCATTCTATGGTTTCCCAATACCTCCACAAGGTAAGCTGATCTGTCACATTATAGTAGTATTTATAAATAATAAATTAGTTAAAAAATATTGGATATATCTTGATAATGCGATGTTTATTTTGTAGGAAAATTTTACGTAGCTGATTCGGGCTACGCTAATAAGGATTGTTTCCTGAGTCCATTTCGACAAGAGAAGTATCATTTACCTGAATATCGAAGACGTCGCGTCAGACTAGGCAACCGCAGGGAAGTTTTTAACTACACGCACTCATCACTGCAGAATTGTATTGAGTGAACTTTTGGTGTTTGGAAAGCCATATTTAAAATACTTAAAGGTATCAACAGTTATCCAATGGACAAACAAGTATGATCCCAGTGGCGTGTGCGATTCTTCATAATTTCATAAGGATGGTGCAAGTTGTGGATCCCTTTCTTGAAGAGTATGCGGTAGATTGTGTGCCTGTAGGTGGACAAGTCGATGTTAATGTGGATTACGTGTTGGCCGAGGGGGTAGATGGTACTGGCCCAAGTACAGGATCGCGGCAACATGAATCGAAGAGGGGCGCAATAAATCAGATGAGAGATATGATGGCTGATGATATGTGAGACAGATATCAATAATCTCTATGGTATAAATCAACTTGAAATCAAGCTCAACTTTATCTAGTTAAACCATATTAGGATTGTAATTCATATGTTTTTTTATTAACTTTTAGTGACCAACTACGTAATTCTTGTTGTTGTATTTTTTTCTTTTATTTAAAAAATATTGTAAAAGATTTTGAAGTATATTGTTAAAAAAAGTTTTTAATTAAGTTCATTTTAATTTTTCCATTTTTCTGATGAGAAACATACAATGGAATGTTAAATTTGATTAAAATTTTTAAATCAAATTTTTTACATCCAAACAGGGCCCTAACTCAATTTAAACTTTTCAACTCAAATTTTTTTACCAAACACTTAATTCAAGTTAAACTTTTCAACTCAAACTTTTTTACTAAACACTTAACTCAAGTCAAACTTTTCATCTCAAACTTTTTACCAAACACTCAACTCTAAAACTCAACTTAACTTATCTTCAACTCAACTTACAAATCTTAACCAAACACTCAACTCTAAAACTCAACTTAATTTATCTTCAACTCAACTTAAAAATCTTAACTCAAACTCATTCACCAAACATCCTCTTAGTCTCCAAACCTGACGTGATGTGTGTCAGAGCACGTCTCCCAAAGTGTGTTTCTTGACGTAGTGGAATGATGTGCGTATGAGCGAAGATCTCAGTTGTTGAGATCAAAATAATCTTGGCCGCCATTTTGGTTTCAAACACAATGAAGGTTCTGTTTAAAAATTTCTTAATTTCCTTTTCTTCTTCATAAAGCTTCCCTCTCCCTCCTCTACTTCTCTTGCTGAAGTCCAAGTCTGTCATTGTTGAAGGTCTGTTCTTGGCCTATTCTTGAGGAAGAGAAATCATAGCCTTGTGATTACTGAAGTGAAGTCCATAATGTTAGAAAAATAGCACAGGTTGGTGCAACAAAAGATAATTTTTTTTTTAATTGTAGGAATCAAATTCATGTTATTATATTTACGATTTTCATGATGTTTTGGTGACCAGGGTCGAGTATGATTTTTGTGACTGGGGTCGGGTAAGATTTTCATGACATTTGGGTGACTGCAATCAGGCACAATTTTCATGATATGTTCAGGTATGATTTTCATGGTGTTTTTGTGATTGGGATCGAGTATGATTTTCGAGACGGGTTGTGTTCAGACACATATACGATTTTCATGACTTTGAGTCCGACTCAATTTTCTTGACTAGGGTTGGGTACGATTTTTATGATGTTTCGTGATAGGCGTCGAGTACAATTTTTGTGATCGGTCAAGCATGATTTTCATCTACGGATACAAATACGATTTTCGTGAAGTTGCCATGACCAGGGACGATTACCATTTTCATGTTCGAAAATGGGTACAAATTTCAGGACATTTTCATGGTTGGGGTCAGGTATGATTTAATTACATTTTCATGACCGCAGTCTGGCACGATTTTCATGGCCAAGGTCGAGCATGATTTTGTGACCGTAGTCAAATCGGAACGGTTTTGTGACTGGGGTAAGGCATGATTTTCATGAAAATCGTGAAAATTCTAAAAAGTGAAATTTTGAATTTGGATTTGAGTTGAATTGTATTGAAATAGTGAAACATTTAAATAGTTTCACTCCAGTAGTGTCCAACCAAATGCCTATTGTATTTGAATACAATGATAACTATTACAATCGTTCATCCACAGCCATTGCACATAAATAACATTATTTACTATTTCCTTCTGTTTAACATCCTCTCTCTCTTTCTCTCATATCTCTCTATGTGATTATAGATCCAATCTAGTGATAATTTTACATATCACTTTATCAAATACATGAATCCACCAAAAGTGAAGAATTGGGGTGTGTTGATTGGAGGGATTAAGGGAAGGAATGAAATGGTATGAGAGAGAGGAAGGGAGAAAAGAGACCAACCATTTTTTTGGTAGGGAATATTGTGCAAGGGAATGGATGGGCTAGGGGTTAGCAATCTTTGAGCCCACCAATTTTTTATCCCTCCATTCTTGGACGTAAAGAAAGGGAAGGATGTCATCTTGTTTAGTAGTTTATGGTGGTACCGTTTTTATTTTCTTTAGATAATTCTTACTCAAATTTATATGTTTATATATGTCCTTTTTAATCTAATAATATAATTCAGCAAAAAGAAAAATCTAATAATATACTTCTTTTCTATTTACTTTTTATTTAAAGATATTTATTTTCTATCTCATGATTACTTTTAAGAAAAATTAAAGTGGGTGATATTTTTTAATTACCTAATCTAATAGATGACTTAACTTTTTTTATTTAGGAAAATGGTCGTTTGACATTTTTCTAGATTTGGTCAAATTGAATATGAAAATTAGTGATTGACTCTAAAATTTGATGATTAACATTATAGTTAATCAGTGAAGATCAATTACTGATTGACTATTATGTGGTCAATTACTGATTGATCATTTAAAAAAACTGATTAACTATTTTTAAAAAAGAACTTTTTAACTAATTTTTAAAAACTTCAACCATGTTTTAAAAAATTTCTTTAAAAAAAAAAACGCTATTTAGCTATAAATCCATTAATTTTATAAAAAATGAGAATTGAATTTTCTTATACAAACTTTAATGTCATTTCAATTTATTTTTCTGTTCCATATACATATGTAATTTCGTTTATTTGATTAGATAATTATTATAATAATTAAAACTAGGAAATGCATGCAATATCTATAATACCAACTAATATCAATACAAGTCAACAAAAGATCATTTGGTACTTTCACAAATAAAAGTGACTCGTTCAATCCTTTTTTTCCCCAACTTATACCAAACAAAAATTTTATGGACAAAAAGAATGGATAACCTATATCTTTCTTTCCTATCATCAGGCCCGGGTCAAATCATTTTGGAGCTTAAACAAAAAGTTCCAAGAGGCCTTTTTAATTCTTTTTCCTTAAACAAATAGAGAGAAAGTAAAATAATAATAAAGTATAACCATTAGGACTTATGAGCAGTTAATAAATATTAAAAGAAAATATATTTTTGTATAAAATTTTAAATATGGTAACATCTACAAATTAGATTGCCATTACTCTTACTTCCAAGTGTTTGTTGTGTTATCAAAAATCCTATTATTTGGGGTTTTTTTTTTTCAATAAAACCTTAATTAGTTAAGCATGAACTAAGAAAAATTAATTGATTGCTAAAATGATAAACATATAAAAGAAAATTCAATTAGAGACCTTGGCTCAACATGGGGTCTTAGGTAATTGTCTAAGTGGCCGTATGATCGAGTTAGTACTGCAATTCTGTTATACTAAACAACTTTGAGACAGTTACGATCCTTTTATATTTTTATCCTCTCCTTCCTCTCTCCTACTCTATCCATGATCCCTTGAAAAAGGGAGGGAGGGAGGGAGGGAGGGAGAGAGAGAGAGAGTCTTTCGACTTTATTACATAGGTGCATCATGAATTTATTATAAAGTCATAATTTATATTCTGAATTTATAATTTTTGATAATTTATACATGAAACATATAAATATGTAACAATCTATCTCTGTTTTTAATCAATACTAACCTAAATTTATATATAAAACAAAGTGAATTTTAAATTTATTATTTTAATAAAACTTAATTAAAGATCTTAACCTCAATAAATTTAGGTTAAAATATATAAAAATGATCATTCATATTATGAGTTAATGATTCGTGTATAAATTATATATCAATTTCTTTTAAAAAGAAAAATCAACATCATCATGTATGTTATAAATTGTCATAGATTTTTAAAATTAGGTGTAAATTATCAAAATAAAAAATTTAAGGTATAAATTATAATTATTTGATAAATTCCTGTGCGGATGCAAAAAAAGCCAAATATCTTCCTCCCTCCCAAACAAAAACCCTCTCATGAGTCTCACTTCTTAGCTGGTTCTTCCGCAAAACTCCTCATTTTGTTTTGTCTCTTCACTTCTTTACCTTATCCTCTTCTTCTTCTTCTTCATCTTCATCATCATCTTTCTTGTTAACTCAGAAAACTCAGAAAACCCAGAAAACAATGGCAAGCGAAGTCTCCACAGAGCCCAACACATCTAAAGAAAATGAAGAAGAAGAAGAATTCTCCTCTTCCGACGAGTCCGACTCGTCGGACTCCGAGTCGGAAACGGAGCAAGAGAAGACGGTTAAGCCGGAAGAGCCCGTGGCCTACGTCCGACCGGGAGAAGAAGTAGACGAGCTGGACAATTCGCCGGAGACGAACGTGAGGCTGTTCAACCAGGCTCTGGAGAGCAAGAGGCTGAGGAGGATGATGGAGGAGGAGGAGAGGAACTACGTGAACCATGAGGACCTCTTCGATTTCCCCGAGGACCCGGAGAATTGGAAGGAGGAGGATCTGAGGGAGCTCTGGGCGGATGCTCCATTGGAGATGACCAAGCCCGGCTGGGACCCTGCCTGGGCCGACGAGGACGATTGGGACATTGTTAGGAAGGAGATTGCCGCCGGCCGGGACCCCCCTATTGCGCCGTTTTATGTTCCTTATCGGAAGCCTTATCCGGTCATTCCCGACAACCACCATGATATCTCCAACCCCAAGTCTGTCGTTGAGGAGTTGGATCGGATTGAGGAGTTTCTCACCTGGGTCAGCTACATTTTCCCCGACGGTAGTTCGTAAGTACTAAGCATTCGTTTTGGATGAACTATTTCATTTGAATGTTCGTTCGACTTGTAAATAAATGGTGCTGATATTGTTTTTGAAATTATGTTTGGTTGTGTTTTCAGTCGTTTGGCTGAACTATTGCATATGAATGTTCGTTCAACTTGTACATAAATGATGCTGATATTGTTTCTGAAATTGTGTTTGGTTGTCTTTTAGAGAGACTGGTTCGAGTGTAGGAAAAAGGCAAAATTGTGTGTTTGTGTATGATTTTGAAACATGTATTAAGTTATGCCAATTTTCCCCCCCAAACCTTACTTTAATTGTCTGGTTTTCTTTTCAAAGGTTTAGCTTTCGTTTGGTTTAGCATTCGTTTGGATGAACTACTAGAGTAGTTCATTATTCCATTGGAATGCAATGTGTGTTTGGTTACACAACTATTGGAGTGAAAGCATTTGAATGTTTCACTATTTCACAGCAATTCATATCAAATATATACCTTTTAGAAATCCGTACCACACTCAAATGCTATAGTTCACACAAACGAATGTTTAGTTTGGTTTGGTTTGTGAGTACTAATTTTTTCCTACAAGTACTTGGGCCGCTTTGGCATTACATTAACTTTTCTTTTCTTCTTGTCAGTAGAAGAAGATGATAAGTAAAAGTTATGTATTTTTTTGTTAAGTGTTTGGATCCATATATAAATATATATATATATATATTTAAAGAACATAATGAGATAAATAGGATATTTTTGGTTTTGTTTGGTAGGGTTTGGAAATGGTTTTTTGGGGTATGTAAAGTAAATGATCCTTAATGAAGATTGTTTCTGAAATTGTGTTTGGTTTTGTTTTCATAGAGATTGGTTTGAGTATAAGAAAAAAAGGTGAAATTGTTTTTGTGTATGTTTTTGAAACATGTGCAAGTTATATAGCCTTGAAAAATGAATATGGAAATGAGAAAACAGTTTTCAACCATTTTTCATTTTCTTGACAAAAACCATTCTCATCATTTTTTTTGTTTCCATTTTCAAAGCATTTGTTAACCAAACGCGATTTAGAAAATGTTTTGTTTTTGTGCGGAAACATTTTCAAAAACACTACCGAACACCTCCTACGATTTTTCTAGGAGTTACTTAGTAGGTTCAGTTATTTTGGTGTCTTGCATCCTGTTTGTTTGACTTGTGTGGTTTTATTAACATACAGTAGTAATATATGTTTATATATATATATTATCTCCTTGGGATTCTGTTAGAGATTTCGGTTTCTAGTAACGATTTTGTTGTTGTTAGATGATTGGTCTTGTATTAAAAAGTTTCCATAACTATTTCTTTTTAGATCTGTTCTTGATGAAAAGCATGGCTTTTTGTATTATATCGTCTATCTCCTTTTTACTAAATAGATGCAGTGGGTAACTATATGCTCTCCCTAGAACTTTCTTCACAGTTATCATGTTTAAAGCACAAACGGGTTGTTTTGTTGTTTCACTTTCTGTTTGTTTGACTGGTGAAGTTTTGATCCAGCAATGGTTATTGTTTCTTTTCAAGTTTACCCTGGAATCATGATTATGTTTGTTATAGTATCTTTCTCAAATTCTTTGGATTCTTGAAATGTACCAGTGTTGTTGTTTATGAACTTGAAGCCAATTCATTAATAGTTTCTTATGCTAGAACGTAACTAGTAGTTATGACTATCAGAATCAATGAGTGGTAATTTCATCATTTCTGTTTGGTGAGTCCTATAATTTTTGGTTCCTTGGTGGTTCTTCTTCTTTTTTTTCCCCCCCTCCTAATCATAAAATAGATGACAGCTTGATAGTATTTCTTTCTACTAGAACTTGTAGCTATTGAACAAGGTGTCATTTTCTCGTCTCGTGTTGCTTCTCTTGAATGGTGTAGTTTTGGTTCAGTAGCGCTTTTTTGACTTGATATATATATATATATATATCTTTTTTTTCCCCCCCTCTTTGTGCAAGGTATGAGGGCACTGTTTGGGATGATTTGGCTCATGGAAAAGGCGTTTATGTTGGTGAACGGGGGCTGGTCAGGTTTGTCAATTTGAGTGTTTCGTATTAATTACTATGTATATTTTTTGACTATGTATACTCATTTACTTCTTACTGGCTGCCTACGTACTTTTGGGTAGGTATGAAGGTGAATGGCTTCAAAATAACATGGAGGGTCACGGAGTTGTTGAAGTCGATATACCTGATATAGAACCTGTGCCAGGTTCCGAGTATGTTTCTAATCCCTAATGCCTTGTGTATATTCTCGAAAGTTCTCAGCAATTGGAACCTTCGAAGTCTTTTCTTGGGAGATTAATCAATAGATAATTTTGTTATCTCCTCTTTAGGCTTGAAGCACAAATGCGCGCCGAAGGGAAAATAATATCGAGAGACTACATGACCCCAGAAGATAGGGAATGGCTGGAAATGGATATTGAAGACAGCATTCTTTTGGCGGATGGAAATTATGAAATACCTTTCTATGAGAATGATGAGTGGATTAGACAATTTGGGAAGAAGCCGTAAGCTAGATTTTTTTAACTGCTGTTGCTTTTACCGAAGTTATTTTTTAACTGAATCGTAAAATAGGCTAAATATGGCATTGGAAGTTTGTAAATTTGTGATTTACTCTTTCTATTAAAATGCCTTCCATAAAATTCATCGTGCCCGAGGGAATCTCATTGATAATTGGTTTCTTTGTCAGTGAGAAAGGTCGGTACCGATATGCTGGTCAGTGGAAGCATGGCAGGATGCATGGATGTGGTGTATACGAAATCAATGAGCGTACTATCTTCGTATGTGCATTTCCCTCAAGACTTAAATTTGGACCACCTTAAATTTATATATATTTTGCTTTCTGCATTAATAATCACAGTGCTAAAATCCATTAAGGATGCCACCAAAAAAAAAAATTTATTCAATTTATTCTTTTCTATCAGTAAATAAATATGTAGAGACCTTTATTTTAGAATAATTTGAAATCATGTTAACACTTAGTTACTAGGGTTTACTTTTTCATTTGCTGAGGACGCATCATCCTTTGTGCTCTGAAAATTGTGAACTTGATGAATAAGTGGATTTTTTGGTATAAGATTTGTATGTCTGCAGGTATATAAATTCTTACATATGTTAGAAATTAGATTAAACCAGACAACTGTAATCTGTAGGATACTATCCCGCGGAGGATGCAAATTAGGCTTTATATCGACTGCTCTAAATCGATTGCTATATCCCATTTAGTCATCTGTGTCTCTCTTTCTCTCTTTCTCCCCCACCACCCCACCCACCCCACCCCCACCCCCCCCCCCCCCCCCCCCCCCCCCCCCCGCAATCTTTTTAACTAAGACAAGTATTTTCATTATGCTTCCAGGGTAGGTTCTACTTTGGGGAACTATTGGAGGATGATTATGGTTGTGATGCAGATATATCGGCGGTATTTGTTCATATGTGATTCTTCGATTTATCTCCACATTGGTGGGACGGTTGGTTAAAATTTTAAAAATAAGCTCTTTTGGAGCTGCTACTAAATCTAAATCTAAAAATGCTGGCCCTTTCTCAGGTGCATGCAGGTATCGCACAAGTAGCTGCTGCTAAGGCTCGGATGTTCATAAACAAGCCTGACGGAAGTACGTTGTTTGAATTTTTGAAGTATTTTCTTGATAAGGAATATTAAGCAAAGTACCATCACCTTAATGCCACATATTATGGCTTTTATCTGGCAATTGGGTAGTACGAAACATGAAGAAAAATGGCACGCAGTGAATAGTAATCTGAGTCGTGTATGGTCGAGTGTCAATTTTAAGATTTAGGTGGGTATACATGATGGACCAAATTATTATAAATAGCTACAAATATTTTTTCAGGAGTTAGTGCGTTCTTTGGTTTACGTAGTTCAGCAAATTCTCTCTTCTCACGCCCTGGATTGCAGGTTCTTGCCCTTCTGTTTTTGGTCCTGACTAATAACCCGCTTATTTCATGTGTAACCGTTTCTCTGTATGTTGTGTAAATAACATATTTAGTGGTCATGCGATTATGTGATAGTATTGCTCCTTCATTACACTTCATACCGATTTGGTTTGTAGAATTTAATAGATTCTATCACCTTTTATTGTTCATGTATTGGTCTTTTGTCTACCTTGCAGTGGTTCGGGAAGAGAGAGGCCCATATAGTGATCCCCAACATCCCTATTTCTATGAAGAAGAAGATGTTTGGATGGCGCCAGGCTTTATAAACCAATTCTATGAAGTAAGTTCCCCATTCAGTGACAATCTTTTTTTGTTTTTTGGTTATATAATTCAAGAAACTGAGAATGAAGTAAGCATGATGGTTGGATTCAAACTGAGAACGAACATATTTCCTTGGCAGGTCCCTGATTATTGGAAAACATACGTGCATGAGGTCGACAAGGAAAGGGAAATGTGGTTGAACTCCTTTTATAAAGCTCCCTTAAGATTACCTATGCCCGCGGAGCTCGAGTACTGGTGGTCGAAAGGTATTTGTTTTCTCATTTCTACAATCTCGGCTGTACTGATCGACTTAGAAACCAACGGATGGTTATCTAAGTCTTGTCACACATTTCCTTTGTTTGTATGAAAAAAATGAAAAAAAAGGAAATGAGTTTAAAGTAAGAAACGACGGCTTGTCTGATCCATATTTCATTTCCTTCATCAGATGATACTCCGGAATTTGTTCTCGTTGGCAAAGAACCAGAGACTGATCCTGATGATCCATCAAAGCCTGTTGAAACTGAAGATCCCCTAATCCTACATACTCCAACTGGGCGTCTTATCAATTATAAAGAGGATGCAGAACATGGAATTCGTTTGTTTTGGCAGCCGGAAGATAGGAATGTTGAGGATCCTGAAAAGATTGAATACCTACCCCTTGGCTTTGATGAGTTTTATGGACGAGATACTGGCACGAAGAAGGAGGGTATTTTGAAGCGTTTTGTATCAGCTGTTGAAAAAACATACAAGCCAGTTTTAGATAAACTAGAGAGATGGACTGAAGAGCAGAAACAGGCTAGCGAGTTGAGGATGAAGCTGATCGAGAAAGAACTCGACCTGATAGAGGCTGAGATAAGTCTTGAAGAGACGATTGAGGACATGGATGAAGAGTTGAAAACGAGGGAAAAAGAAGAGGAAAAGAAGGTGGAAATGGGTGTAGAGGAGACGGAAGATACTGTGCCATTGGCTAAAGAAGACGAGAAAGTTTCAGTTGAAGAGTTGGAAGGCAAAGAAGAAGCAGATGAAGAGGAAGATGATGATGATGGCGATGGCGATGGCGATGGCTTTGATGATGATGATGACGACGCTCCATCAAGTTTTGGTTCTGCTAGTACTAATACAGATAAAAATCCAAGTAAGAAAGACCAAAAGGGAAGCAAATCCAGGCCATCTCCATTTTCAACATCGTCATTATCTTTTGCTACTAGTGGCCTCGTCTCCGGAGTGAGTTATATAAAAAAATTCCATGATCAAATGCAGTCATTTCTGTTCTTTTCTCGTTCCAAGTCTCCTAGTGTCGATTGAATTAAATCTCTTTTGGCAGGTTCCAACTTTGTTACACCAATCATTTCTGTCATGGAAGAAGAGTAGATCAACTGTTAAGTCAACTCCTCCCCTGTACACCAAATGCCCTGGTGACTTTCTGCAGGGACCAGATTCAGTTAGTTTTCCTGCGGTGTTTGGTACCCAGGGAAAGTTGATCACCAAAAGCCGAACTCCCCAACTGCAAGCAAAGAACTGCTCAAATGGAAGGATACGTCGGCTGCACCCCGTATCTCAGATACCATTACATCTCTCAGTTCCTGTGAACCCGAAAAGAAGCAGAAAACTGCATGGAGCAAGGAATCATGCTTGGTTGGACACGGCACCGGAGAATGAATTAGATACCATTCTGTCTTTGCACACACCCGTTCATTATTTGGAACAGTATAAATACGAAAAAATTTGGTGAGCAAACCTTGAACCTGTCTTTAACAGAATACAAGAACCTTAGAATTTTGATCCTGGAACCAATTTTTGTAATGCTGCTATCATTTTTCTTCAGTCACATACTTTAATCTTGGTTCCGCTTTTCTGGGTTTGTGCGAGAGATGAAAACAAGAGAATGCAGAGTACAGAGTCCAATTGCTTTCTTTCTTTGCAATTCGAGTGCAAAGAAGTTTTTTATTGCTTGAACGAGATAGAGTTCGTCGCTAAATCTGGCTCTTTTTCTCTTTGTTTAGCAATTTGAAGAAAAAGAACAGGAAATGAAGATGCTAGTTTACATCAAAATGGCCTACAACACGAATGCTCTGAAAAACTGCTTTAATTGCATGTTTTCAGAAACGTTTGTGCCCGTTGAAGGAAATCCCTGCGATGCCATACTCTTTATTTCAAATAAGCTTGATTAACATATTTTCTTTTTTAATTAAATAATATCATTTTTAGCAATTATCTAATTAAAATAAACGGTGATATATTATTTATTCAAAACACTATTTAATTCATAAATCTGTAATTTGGCACACATTTCTATGCATGTACAGTCAACCACACACGTGTCCTCCGGTTGACTGAACAACACTTGTGTGTGATTCTAGAGACAAGAATCATGCCGGTTAACTGGACAATAACATCTGGTTGACCTGACCGCTTTATCTAGTAACTTTTATATATTTAGTTTGCATTTGATTTGTCGTTTGGAGATAAAATTTTTAAATTAAAATTAATAGACTTTTTTAAAACTAGTTATAAATTTTATTGATTTTTCATAAAAAGATAAACTCAGATGAAAAAATACAATTTAATTGAAATTAAACTTAAACATTAAACAAAGTCTTAATTTCTCCCAGAGAATATGGCATGTGTTCAAGTTCACCTTAGATGGTCGATTTGTATACCATCAGTTGTATAGGAATCATCCCAATTCAATTAAAGAGAATTTGTAGAATTTGTAAAATTTGTAAGCTAGTAAAGAGATCTGATGGACATAATTAATACAAATTTAAATAATTATAGTTAAAAAATTTATCCACCCAACTATTAATTTAGTGTTACTACATTAAAATTCTGAAGCTGCACTCTTTGTTATATAAGGTATTACAAAAGACCAATACTCTTTTGTCCACGGTACATTATTATATGAAATATACCTATAAGTTATCCCCAATTGACTTAATAAAAAATTCTGTTTCATCTGTGATCATCTTATCTTCATGTTCGATTATTTTTCCGTAAATCCATGTAAATAGAGTATCATATGGTCAACAAATAACCAAATAATCGAGATCACTCATGTTTTTCCAAATCCCAAATAATATATTTAAGAGGATAGCATTGAATCTTCTTAGAAAAATTATGGATTCCACATTTATAAATAATGATCTTATCATTTATAAGTCATACCTCCAACGTAAACGTATGTTAACCTTCTATTATTATGCTTTCACCCTTAATAAATCAAAAGACATAAGTCATAAATATAAAATTGTGTATTTATTTTAAGATTAAGATCGATTACAAAAATGATAATTAAAGTGAACTGATTCAGTTAAACGAAATTATTAAACAAATCAATTACACTCAAAGTTCAATCCAATGTATATCCACCACTAGAACTTATCATGTATATACCTTGAAAACCCTACTCCAATAGCCAACATAAGTCATCTCCCCAATTGAAAGTATATATCATTACAATCTTATTTAAAAATATAAAAAAGAAGCAAAGTTTCCATCGACATTTAACAGACTGTGGACCATGAATTTAAACTATTACCTTGCAGTTGTATCCTCTTAAATATATTTCCCCTATATGTACCATTCAAGATTTTAATAAATAATAATATAGGACATTTAGTTTGGTTGTATGCAATCAACATATGAAAGTCAATAAGACGCAATTAACAAAATAAAATAATATAATATTCTTATTGAAACAAATGTCATAAATAAATCCAATGGATTCTGTCTTAGGGTAGAAATCCCAAAATCTCCGACTTTCCTTAAGTGTGCAGATGTGATATGTTATGCTCCTCACGCCCTTGATATGCCTTTCAAAGATTATAGCGACCAAAGTCTTAGTAAAGAGATCAACAAAGTTGTCCTGCGTCGTGACTTTGGAGATTACCACAGCTCCATTTTTTTACGAAACTCCTAATAATAGCATACTTGCTATCAATGTCCTTACTCATCTTATGGTGTCTTGAATCCTTTGTATTAGCTATGGCCACATTATTGTCAGAAAATAGTGTCATAGGTTTATCCATATTAAGGATTACCTCAAGATTTCTAAGGAACTTGCAAAGCTAAACCACTTTCTCAGATGCCTTTCTGGCCGTCATATACTTGATTTCCATAGTAGAGTTAGCAATACAAGTTTGCTTTGCAAACCTCTACACAATGACATCTCTTCCAAGAGTAAAGGCTGATTGCCTAACTTATAAATCGATTTTATCGAATCCTTGTTCCCATAGGTGTTAGTTCCTCTACAAAGTACACTTGCATATAATTTTTCATTCTCCTAATGGTATAACAAATATCTGGTGTTGCATGAAGCATTATATATATATACAACTTTCCATAACTGAAGAATGAGGTAATTTCTTCATGTACTCTCTCTCTCTTTGATGTCTTTGGACGGTCATTCTTAGAAAGTGTAATTCCAACCCTAGAAGGTTGCCTCCATTCTTGAAAGTTTACATTGCTATTTCTCAAGAAACAGCTTTCCCTTTGGTGCGTTTCTTAAGATCTGTAGAATATTTTCGGCCATCTCTCGAATGTAGACTGCACGATCTACATTCTGTTGAACTGGTGAGACAAGGACTGGAGAAATAAACTCGAACTGTTAATCCATACCTGCTCTTGTACAACAATCCGTTAAGTATCTGCAAAATAATTAGGCACACTTGTTACACAAAAACAACATATATAAGATCAAGAAGGATAAATAATTAAATTTTTTAAGGATAAATGTATTACCTGATGTAAACCATTATGTTGTTTGCACTAATTTCTTTAAATATTATGAAATGGTATACATCTTCAAACCCAATATGTATGGGCATGCCATCACCAATGACGAACTATTGTAGTGGGCACACTATTCAGATACCGTCATACATGTAACTTTATATGTAATATGTCAAAGGTCTCAATTCGAAGGGAATTTCACTAAAGTCGAACGAAGGTAGTTCTTGTTACGCCGGTTGTTGTTGTACCTCCAATTGTGACTGTATTTTCTTCCTCCTGCTCTCCTTTTGGTTCGTTTGCTTCCCTCAGCTTCTCGATCAGGAGCATGACTGGGACCTTGACTTGCCTGGCTTTAACTTGTTTGAACGACGACTAATCTTTTCGGCTAAGCAACAAACCCACCAACAGCTTCTTCAATACATGTGGCTTCGTTCGTCGGAATAGGTAGGAGTGCACGTTTTAGTTTTGGGACTGTAATTGTCACTCGTACATTCTCCTCACCTAAAGGAATCCCATGGACTGTGTCGGTTGGAACACAGTCCATGTATGCCCTGCCGATTGCAACAAGCACATCTCCTCCGTTAACTAAATCAGGAAGAAAGAGCTGGCATTTCTTACTTGCGTTCGGCATGGGCTTCGGATCCGACGGCCCAACTTCTTTATCATTTAGAGTGCAACTAGCCTTGAAACTGTTGTGTTGATCAACAGTCGGTGCGGTCGTCTCATCGCTTCGCACAAAGTTCCTGTACGGTTCTTTCCAATGCGGCAAGCTGCCATTTCATATTCGAGACTTCAGCATTTTCCCTTGAACTTTGCACAAGGTTGAAGTATTGCGACTACTTGACAAACTTATATTGACCCCGAATCCAACCCGAATGCTCGGCATTGCCTAATGCCTTGGTCAATATGTCATTTGTCCCCACAGATTCGAAAATTCCTTGTGTCTCTTGTTCACTGAAGTCATCCTGTAACAATTAGAGAATATGTTATGAACTCGTAAACATAAAGGAGTGTACGGGATGAATATATTTTAAATGGATTCGAAAACTTACTATTGTATTGGCAATAATTTTAAATGCTTCATTCTTGAACTCTCCATCGGGTTTGACGCACATGTCCAGCCACCTAGTATGTCGCTCTGCCCATTTTCCCGTTTTCTCAAACTGCAGTTTAATAATTACCATTAGTAAACATAAAGGAAGAAATTGGAAGTACAACATAACATTTACACAATTTGTCTAAGTAATTCACGTACATGAGCTTGGTCACATTTCCTATATCCATCTCGTCCCCCGATTGATCCGTATTTGCTCTTCTTTTTTATCTCACTTCCTTATTCGGATAGTCTTTTTAATTTCGGGGTACGTCGATACGTAATGAATTTTTCCCAATCATCCGGGCTGATGGTGGGATAATTGTGAACCACTTTTGGCGGTCATTACCACACATTTTCATCATCAATATGATCCCTGACAAAAGCTTAGTAAAGATCATATCTAAAATTTTTTGCTGACTCTGCACATGAATTTAAAGTTTGTTTTTTAAACGATAGCTCCACAGTGAAAGAAGTTACGATTTCCACCCACACTCTTTCTTACTTGGGGCTAAATCGGCACTTCTAAATTCAGATATCCAAATGGGAAAGTGCTCTCAAGCAAGCACTCCAATCCAACTCTATAATTCATCTCCTTCCTTCCCTAATGGTTGTCCTTTCGCGTCGAACGAAACTTCAATTAGTTATCCCTTTGTCCCAACATTATGTACTCTTCTTATAAGAGTTGCTTTTCGTTTACCATCTTCATCGGAATTGAATCTAGGTGAGTTGGTTTGTCGTGGTTTTCCAATTTGAGTTTGAGTTGAGTATTCCTCCTCGTGATCTTGTGACATTTTAAATCAATCTAAAACAACTCCGTACCGAAACACGTTAAAAACAAAAAATCTTTGTCATTAAATCATTATAAAAGCATGGCACCCAAATATATAAAAAGCAAATGAAAGTATACATTAAATCATTGTAAATCCGTGCAACTAAACATATACTTTACTTAATTATGGAAATGACACACAACATAATCAAAGAGGCATTTTATCGAACATGTCATATGCTAACATATAAGTCATAAAATCAACACTTTTTCCGAAAAATTGTCGAATCCGTGTCTTACCCAAGCAATTTTAAAGTAATCTAAATTACGTCCACAATCAACAATCACCGAAGATATAGGGGACAGATTTTGGTCGGAAAATTTCCAAATCAACTATCAACAAAATTAACATTTTTTTCCGGAAAAATCTCTAAACCGTCGCCTCACCCAACCATTGTACAACAATCCAAAACTAAGTCTTACTCAAAGAGGCATTTTACCGAACATGTAGTATGCAAAAATTTAAATCACAAAAACAACACTTTTTTCCAGAAATTTGGTAAACCGTCGCCTCACCCAACCATTGTACAACAATCCAAAACTAAGTCTCACTCAAAGAGGTATTTTGTCGAACATGTAGTATGCAAAAATTAACATGCAAAATCAATACTTTTTTCCGGAAATTTGATAAACCGTCGCCTCACCCAACCATTGTACAACAATCCAAAACTAAGTCTCACTCAAAGAGGCATTTTGTCGAACATGTAGTATGTAAAAATTTAACATGCAAAATCAACACCTATTTTCGTGGAAAAAATCACCCAAAATCACAACAACAATCAACAATCACCGAAAATCAAGTTTACAATCAACTAAATTCACTTCCATAAACTGTGCGGTGAAAGAGAGACCTCGACGTACCAAGTACTCAAGTGTGGGTACGGGTGGGTCGATCGGTACCGGCATAGGCGACGGCCGGTTTGGTCGCGGCGATAGAGAGAGGGAGACAAGGTAGAGAGGGCGAGGACGAGAGAGAATGGGACGAGATAAAGAGGGCGAGGACGAGAGAGAATGGAGATGGGAGCCAAGAGAGACAATGGAGGGAGGAGGCACGGCAAGCAAAGAGAGAGAATGGAGGGAGAGTTTGTATATTGAGAGAGAGAATGTGGAGGGAATTACTGAGGTTTTTATTTTGTAGAGGCATGAGGGCATGGTTTTCGGGAAATTTTTAAAATTTCCTGAAAACATATACCACGACGGTTTTCAAAACTGTCGTGGTATCCTAGATACCACAAGTGTTTTTGAAAAAACCGTCGTGGTAGCCGATTTTTTTAATTTTTTAAAAAATTTCCTAAAATTTTTTTCAAAATTTTAAAACATATTTAAAAATTCCAAGTAGCTTGAGATATCATGTGACAAAACCATCGTGGTATCTCAAGATACCACGATGGTTTTTTAAAAAAACCGTCGTGGTGGTTAAATTTTTTTATTTTTTTAAAAAATTCCCCTTCAATTTTTTAAAAATTTTAACACATTTTTAAAAATACTCGGAAAAGTTACAATGACGGTTTATTTAAAAAACCGTCGTGGTATCCTATATTTTATTTTTTTTAAAAATTCCCTTTTTAACAAAATTTTAAAAAACTCCTGGTCAGATACCACGACGGTTTTTGAAAGAAAAAAACCGTCGTGGTTTATCGATACCACGACGGTTTTTGAAAAAAACCGTTGTGGTATTGTGACCGGAAATTTTTTAAAATAATTTTTTTTTCAACTATAATCCCACAGGCGGCCAAACCTGTGTGTTATGCATGAATCAGCCCATCAATAACTCATATTCTTGTATTCATTCACACAAAAGACATATATAAATAATATAGTGTGCACAATTAATATAGTTAATACAATTTATGTATAAATTATACACAACGAAAAAAAAAACTTTTTTTGGTCTTTTCAACACATGTCCACTTGACATCTAAACGAAGCAAGTGTGAGGCATCATCATCCAAATCATCAATCTCCTCCACCGGTGACAATCCGTTTGTGTAAGATGGAATGTCGGTGCAATCTTCAACATCTTCTTGGCCATCCCGGATTATTTTTGACTTCATTGGTACAACTAAAGATAACTCTAAATTGTCGGGATCCGTTGTGCAAAAGACTTGTACCACTTGCGACGTCATAATGAAAGGAACATTTTTGTATCCCAATCACCTAAAATCCACCACTGTCACGCCGTCCCTATCAATCTTAACAAAATTATTGTAAGCCCACTTGCATTTAAAAGAGTGCTATCCGCAAGCCGCAATAATCAAGTTCCCAAATATTTTCAATAAACCCAAAGTAGTTCATGGAACCATATACTAGGTTCTTGTCCTTTGCGGATGAAATATGCATAGACTCGACACAAAGGCTCACACCACTATTTTGGACGGGATGCTTCTCATCTCTTTCGCGAGTGTAGAAAGAGTAGCCATTGACAAAATACGATGTATATCTTGTGACTATCGATGACGGTCCTCTTGCTAGCTTCATTAAGTCTTGGGAAATGCCCAGCCTTCATATACAAATCTTTTCTTATCCACTACCGAAATGTCCGGCTGTGCTCATCTTGAATCCACTTCTCACATCTTGTTTTTCTTGGATTCGCATATCTTAATTCCATCATGTGAACCTCAATTAGCATTGTGCAAAATATACAGACATTGTGCAAAATATACAGACAAGCTTTTTCCCATTCATCTTGATTTACTGGTGAATGAACGCCTACGGATAGTCCTTTCGACGTAAATAGCCTGCTCATTGACATCCCTATTGGGTCTGCGTTGGACAAATACTCAGAGTAAAATTCAACTGATTCCTCAGCTATGTAGTTTTCCACTATATATCCCTCCGGCCTATTTCGGTTCTTCACATAACCCTTTAAAACCTTCATGTACCTTTCAAAAGGATACATCTACCTCAAATGGACCAGTCCACATAGCTTAACTTCCCGAACTAAATGCACCGTTAGGTGGATCATTATATCAAAAAAGGCTGGTGGGAAATACTTCTCAAGCATGAACAAAGTCATCACCAATTCTGATTGTAGCGAATCTAGCATAAGTGGATCGATTATCTTGGAGCATATTGAATTGAAAAATGAGCATAATTTCATAATTGCATATCTCACATTTTTCGTTAAAAGTCACCGCAATGTACGAGGTAATAATTGCTGTATCAAGATATAACAATCATGTGTTTTCATTCCAATGAGCCTCAAATCCTTCATCGACATCAACCTTTTAAAGTTGGAAGAGTACCCACTTGGCACTTTCACGGACGCAAGTTATTCACAAAACTTTCTCTTTTCTTGTCTCGATAATGTGTGCTTTACCGGAGGTAAGTATGTGCCATTCGTTCTATTGTTGGGGGGCAAATTTGGTCTAATCTTCATCTCTTTAAGATTCAACAGTGTCTTTTCACCATCTTTAGTTTTATTTGGCATGTCAAGCAACGTGCCTACTATCGATTCATAAACGTTTTTCTCAATATGCATAACATCTAAGCAATGACGAACGTATGGAAGTTCATTGAATATTGACTTCTTCTTCCAAGGTCCATCGACAACTGGAGCCTTACGTTTTCTCTTTCCCAAAACTACTTTCACATCTTTAACTACCTCAAATACATCTTCGCCAGACAAAATCCGAGGAGCTGTTCTTTCTTCGGAATTACTATCAAAAGCCTTCTTTTATTTACGGTATTGATGATTTTTTGGCAAGAATCTCCTGTGACCAAGGTAAACGGTTTTCTTATCATTCTTCAACCAGATGGAAGATGTTTCCTTCATACAAACTGGACAACCTATAGAACTCTCCACAGGATAACCAGATAGGTTGCCAAGTGCAGGAAAATCATTAATTGACCAAATCAATATTGCACGAAGGTTGAACGTATCTTGATGGTAAGAATCTATAACTTATAAACCATCTTCCCAAAAGCTTTTTAGGTCATCGATTAATAGTGCCAAGTACACGTCAATGTCATTCCCCGGTTGTTGAGGGCCTGAGATCAATAATGTCAACATTAAGAACTTCCGCTTCATGCACAATTCTGGAGGGAGATTATAGTTGACAAGTATGACTGGCCAGGTACTATGCTGACTACTCATGTTACTATGTGGGTTCATTCCGTCCGTCGATAAACCAAGACATAAATTCCTTGGTACTGCACTAAAATCTGGATGATTGTCATCAAAGGTCTTCTATTGTGGTGCGTCGGCCGGATGCCTAAGTTTGCCATCATCAACATGTTTATCATGGTGCCATGTCAAATTCTTAGCATGCTCGGCATTACGGAATAACCAACGTAAACTTGGAGCCGGTGGAATATACCATAACACGTTAACCGGCACTCCTTTTCTACCATTCGATGGCATCTTACCCTTCTTCCATCTTGACTCGTTACAAACTGGATATTCATCTAAATCTTCATATTCTTTCCGGTAAAGGACGCAGTCATTTGGACAAGCATGTATCTTTTCATATTTCATTCCCAAAGTACTCAACGTCTTCGCCTCGTACATATTAGGTGGCACTTTGTTATCCTCCGGTAGAACATCTTTTAGAAATTCTAAAAGAGTCGTGAAACTAGAATTCTTCCACCCTCCCGACGCTTTCATATTCCATAATTTAACCGATGCCCCTAATTTCATATATTTTGTACACCTGACATACAAGGACGTTTCGGCATCATTAATCATTGCCTCAAATAACTCCGGACGTTGCACAAAGTTTTCTTCCAAATCATTTATCATATTAAACATATTATCACCAACGTCTTCCTCAACATTAGGCTCTTTACCTTTAGTACTCGTCGATGTATATTTAATATCGAAAAAATCTTTGCCATGTAAATATCATGTTTGGTAAGAACAAATAATCACATAAGCACGCAAATGCCCTCTAACATCATCAATGGTATGAGATCTATGATTACCACAAATTTGACATGACCACGGAATCTTATTATCTTGTATGTGAGCTTTGGTAAATGACAAAAATTCTTCAACACCATCTTCATATGCTTTAGACAATCTATCAAACCGCATCCATTTCCTATGCATAATTTGCAAATCCTAAATAAAAAAATTAAAATACTTAGAAGTCAAAGTACTCTATTTTAACATGCATATATATCATTTTCATTAATTAACACCGGCCCATTAATTGATCAATAATTAAAAATCAAAAAAACATAACAAAACTAATTAAAATACAAAACCATCTAAAACCATAATTAATTAAGTCTAAATACCGGGGGAAAAATAACATTTCTTGATCACTTAATTTAACACACATTGCACAATTTAACTCTAAATCGATCCCAAAACATATATATATATATATATATATATAACATCTTATAAAATCATACATATCAATAATATTAATACTAAGGAAAACACAACAATAAGAAGACGTTAATTAGTTATCACTTACAGAGAGATTATATTAATGGATATGGTAGATGGTGGTAGTGACGTCCAGTGGTGTACTGACTATTTTTGGAGTGATCTGATCTTATTTTGGGATATGCAGAATTATTGATGTGAAAAATTGAGGGCAACAACACTCAGCATTTTGTTTAAATTTTTCGCGAATTTTGCAGGACGGTTTTTTAAAAACGGTCGTGGAAGCTTCAGGTTTCCACGACCGTTTCTAGAAAATCGTCCTGGAAGACCATGGTTCCACGACGGTTTTCTATGACCGTCGTGGAAGCCTGCTGCTTTCACGCGGTCTTCTACGACGGTTTTCGGGAACTCTGTTCCGCTCCGTGTTTTTTCTACCTTTTCCATGACGGTTTTTTTTAAAAATAGTCGTGGAAGCTCCGTCGTGAAATCCACATTTTATAGTAGTGATCATTCCTAATGAATAGAATTTCATCAACATAAAGCACCGGAAAATCTTGATTTCCGCGCTCTGAACTAAAAAAAAGACTACAAGGGAAAACATTGTTCTATACTTTATAAGATGCGTTTTTCTTATTGAAGATGTATGTGCTAGTAGTGCTTGAATTTCTGACATGTGACCACAGCCTGGACATGATTTTTTTTTTTTTTTTTTTTGGTACACTACTTGAGTTGTTGCTTTTGTTCGTAGTTGATGCAAGTGAGGAAGGTGAAAGTTCAAGAATTCTTGAGACAGTGCCTTATATGCCATTTCTTCCAAAGGTTTCCCTAATTTATATTCCCACTAATCCGACCAATTGCAATAACCCTCAACAGCTACGTATTATACTACTAATTCATAATAACAAATTAACTTCTAACTAGCTACTAACCAACCATTTAACTAATAAACTTCCAATTCCTATCACATAATATGAAATCGATAATGAAAAATTAAAATTAAAAAGAAAGAATTGAAAAAAAAAAAAAAAGACTAGAAATTACAAGCCGTGAGAGATGACATGTCTCTGATGAAGATACATCTATATATATTAATGCTGCTAAAAGTCTTAATTAATCTAATCAACCAGTTTCCAAAATTTTCACTGTCTTATTGCAGCCACATTCATTTCTTCGCATGACAGTCATGCACAAATGAACTTTCATGGAGACAATCAGGGACAGAGCCACCTATAACTGTGTGGGGACTTCCGTCTTTAATAAACTTGTATCTTTTTTCAATTGTTTTTTTTTTTTTTTTGGCCCCTTTCATTCACACTAAAAATTAATTATCATTATCTGTATATAAATCTCTCCTAAAAATGTAGCCTTTATTATACGTCTCCATTAAACGACGGGTGGAGTCACCCATAACCGAATGGGGACTTCCTTCCTCAATGAAATCTTATGATTATTCATATATAAACCTCTCCTAAAATTTTATTTTTTTAAATATATGTTTCCGTTAAAACAAGATGCGGGCTCCGCTGCTGCTGGAGACCATAAATAGAGTTAACATCACTGCAGTCTGCAACTATCCTTTACCAACTTGGCAACTTGAGCTAAGGCATACAATGCATCTGCACGTCTGCCGAATGCGACCACAGAGTTTGAGGGGTCCAAAAATAATTCAAAACTATGATAATGGAATTCTATCTCTTACAATTTAGTGGCCCCATTAAAGCTTCTGAATCTCGTTCGTACTATATATATATATTTTTTTTCTCAACAAACTTAATTATTAGTTCGATTTTTAAATATTTATTTGGTTTGCCTCCATTGCTTCAATACTTTGATTTTGTTTTGACAAATTTTTTTTTTTTTTTCTCCTGTTACGGGATCTTTTTTTTAATTGCTTGAAACTATGGAAACCTTTATTTGATACTTACTAAGAACAAACTCATTGGTCTTTTCGTAACTAATTTAACAAAAAAATAATAATAATAATAATAATCATATAGGATATGTTACAATAATTTAATAAGTACATAAGTTAAATTATAACCCTACATTCTATGGTTCTGCCTTGTAGCAAGTTAGCAACTGCTATCCACCCCACCACCTCAAAGTGGACTACTTGTGGTATACATACATATATAATATATATATATATATGGACCACTTGAAGTATCCTCGAACGAGGATGTGAAAAGTACTCTTTAGTCTTTACGCAGTAATTAATCAACAATTTTTTATTTTTTTTATTTTTGGAAAAAAACCAACAGTTAAATTTTGATAATAAAATATTGTCATGCAAGATGGAAGTTTCCTTTAATCTAGGAGATTGTAATCTCATGTCAAGTAAACTAATCTAGAAGTTTTCTAAGATAAAATAGAATAAATTCACTTATCCTATATTATCAAAAGGTAAAAGTTCAGCATGTATTCTTTTTTTTTTTTTAATTTTTAAGACCCTATTATTTGTACAATCAAATCAAAAACCTCCATTGCCGTGTGGTTGCAGATATAGTCTAGTAATGGTGATATCATATCTGATTTCATCTAAAGGTGCAGAATTCGAATCCCTCCGTCCTATTTAAAAAAAAAAAAAAACTCCATTGTTGTAGAAATAGTCAGTTTCACATAATAAAATGAGCAAATCTTGAAAAATAAAAATAAATAAATAAAAGGATAGAAGAGAAGAGAAAAGATTAATATGAAATGATCGACGGACTAGAAATGAAAATAAGATGCAAAAGATTAATATGAAATGATCTACGGAGTAGAAATGAAAATAAGATGCAATAATATAAAGCACTATATTCATTTTCTGTACACAAAAACGGTTAAGTTATCTTAAGATATCAAATCTTCTAAAATTAGAAATTTTGTACTTCCTAATTCTCATATATTAAATGAAACAAATTCATCTCCTACATTACAATCAAGAAATCTAAAAAATGGAAAGAATTCTAAAAAATGAAAATGAAATTCCTTTTTCGTTGAAAAATTCAAAATAAACCCTAAACAATCAAAACATAAAAATCAAAAAACACATTTGAGTTTTTTCTCCGAAGGAGATCATCGGCCACCAAAGAAGACGACTTGCAATTGTGAGCCACGACAGAGGGGCCATATGTAATGTGTTAACATCAAAGCTTGGACATTTAGGGGGTTTTTTTTTTTTGGTGGAAAGAAGCAAATAGTATTTTTTGCATAAATAATTGAAGTAAATAGAATGTCTTAAAATATTTAGAGTAAATTTTTTTTTTTTTTTTTTGGTGGAAAGAAGCAAATAGTATTTTGGCATAAATGATTGAAGTAAATAGAATGTCTTAAAATATTTAGAGTAAATAATATGTTCATCAGATAAACGATTTAGTTACTTACCTAGTATTTGATATTTTGTTTTTCAAAATTTTTTAAATCTTGCTATATTTCAATTATTTTCATTGCGCTTACTTTTTCTTCAGTCTACCGTCGATTTCGAGAGATGTAAGGACATCCAAAATCAAGTTTTCTGTATAGTCTCTTGTCCTCTTGGATCTTAGTAGAGGTTTATAAGATTGATGCTGGCGCAGAGTGGAGGATTGGGAACAAAAAGTGGTTAGAAGAGTTCTTCATGTATGTCTAAAACGGATAGTGGTGACGCCAAGGTGGTTGATGATACTGTTGGCACAGTTGGCGTTGGCCAATTTGAAAGGCAAAGCGCATTTTCGGCCCTGAAATTGCATATGACACTCTTGGATGTCATACCGGCATAATCAATCTTACGAATTTTGAGGATAGAGACGATTGAGCATAATATAATTATTCAAATTATGAAATGCTATTTACTACATTTTTTTCTTTTTTTCTTTTTTTTTTTTAACCTTTTTGATAAATTAGCTTAGACATACAGTTGTTCAAAAGATTAGCTAAGAGATCATAAGTCAAAGCACTGCTGTTTCACATTTCAATGTGATAACTAGAAGGAAACCAAATTTTCCCCAACAAAATGGTGCGGTTTGCAAGAAAATCTCTCTATCAAAGTAACTCAAAACCACGTATCCCAAATGCACCACAACACGTCTCTTACCATTTTTATTAATATTGCTATTATTTTATATATTCGTCGCTTAATATTTGGGGCAATTTAATTTCGTAAAAAACCTTAGCACGACACGGAACCACATGATAAGCATAATCATACTAAATAGTAAATCAAACCAAACTCCTATCACATCATATATTAAAATTGACGACGACATTAAATTAAGCTCTTTTTGCACAATTACATCTTGAATTTATCTCGCAGTCATAATTTACACCCCAAAACTTTTAATTTTGATAGTTTGTACCCTAAGTTTATAAATTTATATAATGTTAATATTTTGAAGAAAATTGACATGTTATTTATACATGAGTCGTTAATTAATGACATAAATGAATATTTTATTTTTCTATTTTAACCCAAATTTATTGAGCTTAAGATCTTTAATTAAGTTATATGAAATTGAAAATTTTGAATTAACTATATTTTAAGTATAAATTTATGCTAACATTGATTAGAAAAGACTTTTTATATTCTTAATTAACTATCTATATACAAGTCAAGTCAAGAATCAATTTTCATTAAAAAATAAATGAACTTTAGTATCAATAAAGTAGATTGTTATAGATTTGTAAATTTATGATGCAAATTATTAAAATTAAAAATATAAACAATAAATCATAATTGTGTGATAATTTCAAAATGCACCAGTGGGAAAAAAAAAAAATCTTAAATCAATGTTTTGTCAAATCTTTTCACTCTCAGTGCTAGATTAGACCAAAAAAAAATAGACGACTCTAATGATGTAGTTTATAACAATAATAGAGCATTTCGGATATGTATACGCTACACAACAAATTCACGTTATTCTACGCACTTTGGTATATGATACTTTCATTAAAATAAAACAATTTGATATATATATATATATATATATATTTTAATGAGTCGGATAGCCATCACCAAAGTACTCACTGAGACATCCCCAGATGACACCCTTTAACAATTCCTATTCTATGAGGATTCACAATATCATATGATTGTTACAAATTATTATATTCGGCACACAATAATGATAATAGTGCAACTTAAAATATTATTTGAGCAATGTTATTGTTTCAACTAGATATAATATATGTTTGAATTGTATACATGTTGAGGGAGAATAAAGAACAACTTAATTATTAGGCATTTTAGCATTGACATATTTTGATACTAGTTCAAATCTGTAATTTCTAAAATTTATGATTGAATAAAAATTAGGCAATTGAATTGCCAAATATATGTCAAGATTTGACTTAAAACTCAGAATTTGTTTAAGAAGTAAAATAGGATACGAAGACTTGAAAACTTAGGAAAAAAGGAAAATGTAATTATCACAAGAAATAAGATTCTGTTATCAACCCTAGAGTAATTCGACAAAAATTCCACTCCATACTCATTCCTGGTTTATGAGTCTAGTGGTGGAGCTAGCTTGTTAATTCAGTGAGGGTGTAAACTTTTTTTTTTTTTTTATTTGAGAAATTAATATTAAATAACATTAAATAATATCTTTGTGGTTTTCAAGAACTACCAAATATATATATATATATATATAGATGAATCATATAAAATATATTACAACAATTTATGATGAGTTTTTATACTTTAAAACCGTTGCAAAATAGCTTTTAGCAGGGACATAAATAAACATAATTAATTTTAAGAATGGGCAAAATGAAAAATCATCTTGAGAGAAAATTAGCAAGAAGGAATTTTGCAATATTGAAGGGATTTCAAGAGCAGCAAATATCAAGACAACCGATAATCGCTAGGTTAGTCCCTCAAGTTGATCCTATACGGCGGTGAGAAAATATAGAGAAGAGTTTTTATTTGTTTAGTATAATTGGCGATTATTAACTTTATTATTTAGTAATAGATTGTTCAATAACAACTAAGTGAAGCTTCGTGGAGTAGGTTTTTATCAAAATCACATTAAAATTGCATGTGTTCTTTTATAATTAGTTTATTTATATAGTTTAATTAATTAAAATTAATAAAATAGCTTAAAATAGACGTAACTTAGGATACAAAGTATACCAACTATAGAGGGTTTTTTTTTTTTTTTTTTTGGCGGGATGTGGGGAAGGTGTTGTTAGATATATGTAAACCATAATTGATACATGACAAAATAGAAGCCAAACAACTATGAATGAAATAATGAATTGAGTACAAAATGAGTTGGATAAAACAAAGATAGATATAGACTTGACATTAATTACCTTCATTCATGGCCTCATTGGACCCAACGTCACTAATGATGTTTCCTCCTTTTTGTTGCTGCTGCCACTACATGGTATTAACGCAAGATGGTTACATAATATGTCATTTAAAGGTACAGCTCCTCGACCTAATTGAATAAGACCACGGGTAAATTGCCTGTTTGATTTCTTTTTTTTTTTTTTTTTTTTTGTTTTTTAATGTAATTGTGATTTAGTCTTTATTCTTTTTTTTATTATTAATAAAAAGTCTTTAAACTCTTCAAAAGAGTGTAAAATAATCATTTTTATTAACAAATGTTAAAAATTAGATGGAATGGATCATGTGTATAACATATGTATGTTAAATCATGTAAATTTTTTTCTTAATTGCTCTTAAATTATAAATCACATGTGAATAACGTAATTTTTAATCAAATTTTTAACGTATATTAACAAAAAGGGATCATTTTGCCCTTTTTAAAAGAGTTTATATGGATCTTTTACTAAGAAATATTAAAATTGGAGATCAAATTGTAATTTCATAAAAAAGTTAAGGATCAAATAAGTAATTTACCCTAAGATAAGCTATTTGTGATAAGTTATCGAGTTCATTTAGGAACCTGCAGGCTTTAAATTTTCTAAAAGTAGAATCTGTCAAACATCTCTATCTTCCTGCAAATTAATCTCGCATCATCTCTGGAATTTCTATGAGTTTTTTTATTTTTATTTTTATTTTTTAATCCTTGTTAATGCGTGTAGAGCTAATCCTCAATCGCACTAATCTTTTTTCTTTAATTTATGAAGGCACCAATTAATTAATTGTTAATTAGTTAATTAGATTCTTGAAAGTACTAATTATTGATTCAACTAAAAATATTGATAATAAAAAGTTTTATACGAGAGGGTATTAATCCAATTAGTAGAAAATACTTTTAAAAATCACAAGACTAAACAAAGATGCAAAACTAAGAGATACATTAAATTAAGGAGGTTAAAAAGAATTCAAAATGATAGCTGACGTTCAACACTTATCTATTAAATGTAAATATATCCCCAGTTCTACTTTATCGAATTGAATCGTCAACCTAAGACTTATCTTATCAAAACAGTCGTAAAAGCTTATAATTCTAGGGGGGGAAAAAAAATTTCATAAAAGCTCATAAGTGGGGCCTTATATGTAAACTACACATTGTTTTCTTCATTTCAATTTTCAGTTGAACGTTATAGTATTTTATTTCTTGATGAGATCGGTTCAGAGTTTCCGATTAATTATTAATTAAATGAAGAGAATGAGCAATTGATAATAGATAAGATTAAATGTCATGATAATAATCATATTTGAAGTGCGCAAATAAAAGATAATTCGGAACACATGATTTACAATCTCAATTGGTTTAGCAAACCTAAAATTCTGATCAGCGACCCAAATGATGCATTAATGAGAACTTTAGCCTTTGTTTGGTAGATTGGAAAAGGAAATGAAAGAAATTAGATGAGGGATTTTGGAGAGTAAATTGAAATCTTAGTTGTTCGGTAGAGAGGAAATTGGAAAGAAAGTGAAATTGAGAATCCATGGCCCCACAACTTTTAATCTTTCCAATTTTATGAAGAAAAATGGAAACTCACTCATTTTCATCACATAGAGATTTTACTCTTCTTTTATTTATATTTTCGATCCCTCTTACTAAGTATTGCATTAAGATAAAGTAAATTGCATTACTTTTTAACATCTGAAAAATGCATCTTTTGCAAAAACGGTCACAAATCACAAATTGTAATACAAAACTATTCCATTTTTAGAACGAAATTGTTTGTACTTGAATATTTAAACTATTGGCTTTGTCCGAGTAAAAGATTTTGCATCATTTAAACATCCTTAAACGGTAATTCTGTGGTAAAACTCATTTTATATACCTTATCGGTAGAACTTATTTTTAAACAGTTAAGATGTAATCAAACGATTGACATGTTGCTTGGTATGATAATTATAATGCACCTTACCTCATTTTAGTATAAACTAAAAAATTAAAAAATAATATATAAAAAATAAATTAAAAAGAAAACACCACAAATTCCCTCCCCGGCCATAGGCAACGCTCCTCAACCAACGACCCCCCCCCCCCAACCGCCAAAGCCAGATCTGGTAGGCGTTTGGGGAGGGGGGTGCGTCATCGCTAGCATTTGGGGGCCGCCGGTGGACGGTCGCAAGACCCTTTTTTTTTTATTTTTTGAATTTATATTTTTTTATTTTTAGTATATAATATTATGGATTAAGGTACATTATAGTTATTGTGCACAAGTAATATCTCAACAGTTCGATTATATTAGAACGGTTTAAAAATAAAATCTACCGATAAAGTATATAAATGAGATTTTACTACAGACTTTTCCCCTTAAAAAATAGAATGAAGATAAATAAAAATAAAATTTTCAAAATGTGAAGAACACCGTTTTTTTTTTTTTAAGGATTTAGCAAGAATTCAAAAATATATTAATATATAATGAGAAAGCGAGAAAATATAACTGAATAATTTTTCTACAACCTTAAAATACCGGTGTAAAATTAAAAAACAATAACGCATGAAACATTCAAGCAGAAAAGGAATAGAAAAAGATGAAACAGAGGAATCTTCTTCTTCTTCTTTTTCTTTTTATTTTTTTATTTTTATTTATTTATTTATTTATTTTTGAAATGAAACAAAGGAATCTTTAGGGCATAATAATATTATGATAAAAATAAGAAAGCAAGCACAGGAGGAAACCTTGTACTCAGCTTCCGTTTCCTAACAAAATTTCTGCACCTGCTGGGACGGCCGTTTGAGTACAAACTAAAATAAAAGGTAAATGGGAGCAACCGTCCCCACGACTTTTTGAAAGATTTTGTTTCAATATTTTCAAATTTATGATTTTTTCATTTTGTCATGTTATAAGTAATATTTTTATAAAAAAGAGGTAGTTCACCCATTACTGGTTTGTATTTTTATGTGCTTTACTCGAGTTGTACTAGGCGGTATCTATATGTTGATTTCATTAGTTTTGTAATTAGACGGAGTTTGTTGTGGTCTCTGTGTTGTAAACGATTATCTTTTAATTGATTAAGATATTCTATTATTATAGATGTTATTATTAAAATTTAAAAAAAAAAGAGCTTTATACATATTTAATTATAAGATTATCAAGAAATTCGAAGAATTTTTTCACTATCAGGTCTTGACTTATGTCCTCCTCATTAAATTTAAACAAATTTTATTAATAAAATCGATTTTAGTTAAAAATTATATTTCCTATACCACATAATTGTTTTATTTTTACTATTTATTTTTGTGTCCTGTCTTAATTTAAAAGATATTCCCTTTCAAATTTGAATGTAGAACCTTATCATAATATGACATTTTTCTGTTAATGCACATGATAATTTTCAAATAATACTGTAACAAAAAAATTTTTTCATTTTTTGTGTTATTTATTTGTGTTTTTTTTTTAAATAAAATCATAATTGTCATCACCGATTATGCAACACAAAACGCATTGCACCAGATACTTCTCTCTTAATGGGACCCACTACAGTCCATGTCCATCTAAGTGCCACGTGTTTTCAATTAAAGTAGGAATCCTCTCCAGTCTGTTCGAAATGTTAATTATAAATGTCAACACGTGCCAAACGTGTGACGCACGAAAATTCACAGCCACAGCCGCCCCAGGGAAGAGAAATTATTGAGTTGGTGACGCCGTCAAAAGGATTTCTCAAAACCCGAGAAAATCTCACCACATACATGAGTCCAAGTGTCCTTCTTATGCCACCTTCAGTAACGCTAGCAACGCCACTCTCCCACTGCGGCGCACGTTAGCAACTGGGGTGAGGTCTCCAAACGAGAAACTGATCCGAAAGTAGAACAATAATGCACACGTCGAAGAGTGCGCGGGCTGTAGCCGGTCACACCCTCTTTTTTGACCGTTTGACCGCTCCATTTTCTCTCGTCTTGCAACCGGCAATAGCCCGTCGCCTCCATTTAGGAAAAGTCCTAGTCCCGTCCCAACACTACTCCACTTCTCACCGGTATAAAAGCTCAGAGGAGGCTAGGCTTATTCTTCATCAGCAATTTTCCTTAGTTTGCCGCTCGCTGGTCTCTTTATTAACGGTTATACCACACCGACGGATCTTATATGCTAGCTCTCAGCGACCGGGAACCTGGGAGCCATAGCTCTGCCTCTGCTCTCGGTTTCCCTAGCCTCAGATTCTTCCGGTACCGACGCTTGAGGTGAGCTGTGAACAACCGAAGAAATAAACTTTTTAAACCATTGAATAAGAAGATATTTACGAAAATGCCAAGCCCGAAGAGTGGTGGTAGTACAAGTCACCGGAGAGGACAGGAGGAGAAGAACCGGAGAGGAAGACTGGCGGAGAAATCGTCGTCGTTTCACTGCCGGACTTCGTCGGAGGCGATGTCTGAACTCCGGCGGCCCAAAACGGTTCCGGATTTGCTCCCGAACAGGAGCGTGTGCGTGACGATGACGTCGTCGGAGCAAGTACGGCCGGCGAAGCCGACGAAGGTGCTTCTGAACGTGACGATTCAGGGGAGCGTCGGGGCCGTACAGGTGTTGATGTCGACGGAGTCTACCGTCGGCAACGTGGTGGCGGCGGCGCTCTGTCAGTACGTTAAGGAAGGTCGCCGTCCGATCTTGCCGACCGCCGAGCCCTCGCGATTCAACCTCCATTACTCCCAGTTCAGCTTGGAATGTAAGTACTCTCTCTTTGTGCCGTTGGATTGTATTAGAGAAACAAATCGGAGTCGTTCGTTTTCTTGACTTTTTTCATCGACTTTGCGTTTAATAACAGACTTTCTGACTTCCAATTAGCTGGTGGTCTTATCTTTGTGTCTAGTTTGTTCAATATTTTTGGTAATATTTCAATTTAGCTTGTAAAATACTTCTATTTTTGGTTCTTGCATGCTAATCCTTGACCCTTGTCTTCATCAAGTTCTAACTCAATCCACGTATCAGTTATCATCTTTTTATAATTTTATTTACACATACATATAATTAATATTAGTGAGATTTTAACACTTACAAACAAAATAAATAAATAACATATCATATTGGGGATATTCAAAAATTAATATTAGAACTTGCGTCCTAATATTTTTTCTTTCTTGTTAAGTTTTTAATAGGAACTATTAAATTAGGAATTTTAGACATAAATAATATAGTTTATATAACCAAAATGTTTACTTTTTATAATTGAGGACCTAAAATAAAGTTTTATTATTATTATTATTATTATTATTATTTTTTGGTAGAAGAGGAACTAAAATAAAGTTGTTCTTTTATAAAAGGTAACAGCATAAAACCATAACTATCCAATATAATACTGGCTAATTGCTTGCAAAATGAGATTCTTATTTAGAAAATAGATTAAAAAAGATTTATATAGCGAAATTAACCTTCATATATATACATTGCATCTTTCAAAAAACGTTAGGCAGGAATTGATTGATTGTTTGTTGGTGTGGTGGGCCAGGCTTGGAGAGGGAGGAGCAGGTGATGGAATTGGGATCCAGAAACTTTTTTGTGTGTCCAACAACAATGAACGGTGCAACTGACAGTGGCGGTGTCGGAATGACGTCGTCTTCTTCATGTGCTTCTCAGGCCGATAGTGCAGTAACAAAATCTGGCTTCAATTTGCTCAAATTCATGGATTTTAAGCTGTAAAAATTTATTTCCTTTTTTCACCCTTATTGTTGACTTTCGCTTGCTGAAAGAAGTCGATAATTATTTCTATGTACCGGATTTTAAATCGTGTACAAAGTGTAGTATAAGTTTGCGAAACTAAGCTGTTTTGTTATATTCGTTTTATTGCTAGCCGGAACCTTCTCTAAAGGTTTCAATCAATAGATTTATACCATTTTTCTTAAAAAAAAATAGTTTAGTTTTGGAAAGTGTTCATTCCAAGCTCCGATTTGTTTAATGGGTTCAATCTAATTTGTGTCACTTTAAATCGGATTTCTCAATTAAAATTGTGTTTGGTAATATAAATTTTGGAGTTGAATCCTAATTCAGAGTCAAAAAAGCAAATTTATTTTACACAACAATTCTTTCTCTTCTATTTATATAAAAACTCAATTTAAAAATATTGTATCCCCTTCATTTTATTTCTGATCATGACGAGATATATATATATATATATATATATTTTTTAATATCTTCAGAATGAAGATAGGAATAAATCTCCTTACATATACCATTTAAAATATACCATGATGTTAAGGTTTTATTCGATATGTTAGAAAATTAATAATTTCAAACATATAATCAAACACATATTAAGATTTTATTATCTTCTCATATTGAGGATTTAATTCCATCCAAATGCCAATTTGAATTAAAATTTAAATACTCTGTTAGAATTTCAACTCAAGTAAAAAATTTTCAAACACATATGTGACATATGTAAGACATGTGAAGGACTTATTTCGGGCCCATAGGCAGACATCGATGTCAATCACTTGAAGTTATACAGTAGGAAAATTTGTCCAATTGTTGGTAATTTGCTTTATTAACAGTGTGGAGTGATGGATATATTAGACAAAGGAAGGTTCGATGTGGCAAATAACAATCATGATTATTGTGAGAACCTATCGCACTTGCTTGTATAGCGAAAGTTTAAAAAAAAAAAAATTTAATTAATTAATTCTAGTTTGGGGGTCTCTAAAAGATAACTTTATCCACACTTGAAAACATTTTCGGTGTTTCGGTGGTCTCTATGAAGTTGTGCAATTCGTTATCTTCTCCCTCTAACAAGCAAAGGGAAATAAGAGAGATCGCTTTGTTGTTTTTGGAGCTTTCCGTTGTACAGATGCCCTTTTTTTTTTTAAGCGTTTGATCTTTTTAAAATTGTATCAAAACTAAAAAGTTCGGATTTAATATAAATATAACAGTTTAAAATAAAATCTATTAGTAAGATATTTTTTACTATAAGAATTTTCACCTTCCGTCGCCGAAAATTTGATAGTAAAATACTCTAAGTTTGATCGGAAAAGCATTCTACGACCAAACCATTTTGGCCATTGATTGGTCACCAAAGGTCGGTCACGGAATGTTTTGGCGACCAAACGCAAAATATCTTGCGACCAAATGTTGAGTTTCAGCTACCAAATTTTGGCAACAGAAAGATGCAGCAGACTAAACAAGATGTGACAAAATGTTTGGTCGCTGCTTCTTTTGATAGCATAAAGTGTTGCTTTTAGTGACCAAAATTTGGCAGCTGAATGCTTTGACAACCAAATATATAGTTCGTAGCAATAAGTTTTAGCTATCAAATATTTTGGTTCAAAAATATTTGCAATGTAACACTTTTTTTTTTTTTTAAACGGAAGTGGGGAAGCATCTCCAATAATTTCAAATATATTTACGTATAAGCAAATATTAGACATGATATTTAATCCTCAAAATATGTTTGTTATATTAAAAAGGCTCCAAATCTCTTAACCCAATCCATATGATACATGCCAATCCATAATATGCATTTAATAGGATGATTTTGAGGAATACATAAAGAGTGTGCAGTTTTGAAATATTGTCTTATCTATCATGACTTCAGGATTTTTACCCCTACAAAATAAGTCAAATGTCAATATTTTACATATTTTCAAAAATCCCCTGATAAATCAAAAAGATATTCTAAATGAGCGTTTGATATATGGTAATCAATAGAAATTAAATTATTAAAAAAGTGATAGTAGGTATTATCACGTTTGGTTGCATATAAGAATTTTCACAAGATTCTTAGGAATATCATTTATATTGTGTTTGGTTGCCCACACTAATATATTTCTAATATAAAAAATTAAAAGGTTTAAGTCTTTTTAGAGTAATCCAGAAAAAGGTTTTTTTTTACTTACCAATATTACAGTAATATTGAAACCAACGCTATCTAAATTTTTTTTTCAATTTTTCAGGGGAAAAAAAAAAATCAAATTTCAAAGTTGAACAAAAAAAAAAAAAATAAAGAAACGGCTGTGGTACATTCCTTTATAGGGACACTGTCTTAATATCTAATCTAATGTTATGTTTGATAATAAAATTTAATTTTAATTAAATTATATTTTTTTATCTTAAATTTTTTTTTTTTAAATCTAATAAAATTTATAACTACATTTTAAAAAATTAACTCAATTCAAATTTAAAAATTTTAACTTAACTCAAATTTAATTCATTCATCAAACCGTTCTAAGTCAATATTGGTCGTTAACTAAAGTGGACGGTCGTGGAAAAAGATGTACTAGATCCTAGTATACATTTGAGCACGTCCAATCATTTTTTTCTAAAACATTTGGCTAAATAAAAAAATAAAAAAAATTTTGAGCTTCTGGGTTTCCTGAACAGTTAAGCAGAGGTGGAGCTAGAGCCAGAGCCGGAGCCGGAGCCGAAACCGAAGTCGGAGAACACGGTGAATTGCGATGCTGGAGCTGGAGCCTGAGAAGACTATCAAATTGCAACACCGGAGTCGGAGAAGCAGGGCGTGGCTTACAGGAGAGAGATGGGCCTTCTTCGATTTGTGGGGTTTGGAGGAGAGTTTGGGAGAGGGAGAGGGAGAGGGAGAGGGAGAGGGAAAGGAGAGAGTGAAATGGGAACCGGAAAAGGCCCGCCATCTGCGCTTCTCCGGCCATTCTTGCCATCGCCAGAGCTCTTGGCTTCTACTCTCTCGCCGTCGTGACTGGCCGTCGTGAGAGAGAGGCCGGCAAGAGCGACAGCAACATCGAGTGATGGGATGGCACCGGCGAGAGAGGGCAGACTCATCGACAGTGAAGGTAACAACGACGGGATGACGCTATCGACAAGGATGGCTATGATGATGGGATGGCGATCTGTGTTCTCGACTTGACATCCACGGCGATGAAAGCTTAATGGCATTTCTGGATTTTTTTTTTTTTTGGATGATAGGCTATGGTCAAGTGTAGTGAGTTTTTGTGCAACTCTTACATCTTATCGTTGGACTAAATATCGAACGGTGAAAAAAAAAAAAAAAAAGAACTCTACGATAGGTCTCTCAAAAGGGCTTTACTAAATATCTCCCCCAAAAAAAATCAAATTTTTAAAGTTAATTAAAAAATAAAAAAAATGCTTTAAAGATTCTCTCTCTTCTCCTTCTTGCTCTCTGTAACACTCACCAGATCTGGGTTTGAGATCTGGGTCTTGTTGGTGAAAGTGTTGCAGGGTTTCATAAAAGGGGGGGAAAAAAAAAAGTGTTGGGAGTTTGGCTGGGGACAATGTGGTGGCTCGAGCAAGTGTGGCTAGAGGTCGGGCAGGGGAGGTAGAGGGAAGTTGCAGATCTCGACGAGGGGCATATCGGGGCTGCAATGGTGTCTTGGGCGAGGCTGACAAGAGAAAGGGCTGTGAAGGTGGAACGAAGTGCAGATCTCAGCGAGGATCATATCGGGGCTGCGACGGTAGACTACGACGTGGGCTGTAATGGTGGTAAGGACTGAGATGGTGGTACGGCGAGGCTACGACTGTGGGCTGCAACGGTGGTAAGGACTGAGACAGTAGTGTGGTGGGACTGGCGACAGCGGGGCTTCGATGGCGAGGCCGCGACGGGGGTACGACAATGGCTGCAAAAGTGGTGGGCTGCAACAGTGGTGATGAAGTGGGTTTTTAAAATATTTTAATTTGTTTTCCATGGTATTGAGATTCCAAAATATATGAATATCACCATGTTGGATGAGTTTTAGATTATCTTATTTTGAAATAAAGTAAATCCCATGCTATTAAGTTTTCTGAGAATGCAAAATTTTTAATTCTTGTACCAAATAGAGAAATGTGAGAAGATTCTCATTTCCCCTTAAAGATTACTGCATATCAAATACTTCTTGGTACTCTAGAGTATTCTAGTAGACTACCAACAAGAATACTTTTTCGTAGTCTATTAGAATACTTTTGGTTTTTAATATTATTTTCGATCAGCAATAGGTCGTAATCTATCAGAATATATTTGATATTCAGCACGGTTACCAATAGGCAACGTCAGTTTGTGACCGCTAAAGAGTGTTCACTAAAGAGTATTCTAATATAATACTTTTTTGTCTATTATAATATTTTTTGATATTTTAGAAGGAGAATATTTTTTATAATCCACTGGATTTTTTGAACTCCACTTAATCATTTTTTGAACTCCACCAGATTAGTTATTATTCTTTAACGGATTTGTCATAGCATTCTAGAGAACTGATACCGTAATTTATTATAATTATTTGTTATTCATCATATCTTTCGAACTATCCATTTCTTGTAACAGTGGTATTTCCTACTATAAAAAAAATTAACCAATAAAATTTTTACCATGGTCTTTTTTTATGTATGCTTATTATTATTTTTAAGTATACATTTAATTGCAACAAAAAAAAGTATTTTTCCAGAAAAAAAATACAATAATTAAAATAAGTTATAAAACTATAATTTACAATCTGAAATTATTTTTAAGAGGAAAAGGTGCTTATAAATTTTAACAAATAGTTTAATGAAATTTTTTTAATTTGTTATGGAGACAAAGAAATTGGGCGGATTGAAATTATTATATTTTGTAAAGGATATTTTAGTAAATTTGTATAATGATAAAAGTTGTATAAAAGCAACCTACAACAATTTAGGAAATGGCTATATTAGTCCCTAAACTCTTTAAAAATGTATCATTTGGTTCTCAAAAAAAAATTTTTTGATCAGTGCCTGAACTCTTAAAAAATGTATAAGTAGATCTTTTTCGCTAAGGATAATTAGGAGCCATGCCACAAATAAGAAAGGTGGATTGATTTTTGCCACCAACTAAAAACTATAGTAGAAAATGTCATTTTGATGATGTCATATTTAATTTAAATACTATTTTTAAAAAAGAAAAATTAGGTTAGGTGATTTTTTTTAATCACTTAATATAATAAATGACCCAATTTCTTTTTATGTTGGAAAATGGTCGTGTGTCATTTTTCAGATTTAGTCAATCAGTGATTGACTATGAAATTTAATAATTTATGTTATGATTAATCAGTGATTGACCATAAGTTAATCACTGATTGACTATTACGTGATCAATCACTAATTGAATATTTAAGAAAATTGATTAACCATTTTTAAAAAAATGGTCTTTTTAAAAAAAAAATCTTAAAAAACTTCGGCAATTTACTAAAAAACTTCTTAAAAAAAAAGTTATTTAGCTATAAACCCTAATAAAAATCTCTCTCTTTACTTTCAAAAAAAAAAAAAAGAGTAATAGGCCAAAAGAATCTTTGAACTCTTTAGAAAGTGAAGATTTGATCCCTGTTTTTTTTTTTTTTTTTAATTTTAGCCGATATGACCATAAACTCTTTAAGGGTATGTTTGGTTGGAGGGAGAGATGGAAGGAAGGAGAGGGGTGGAGGGAGACACACATTCCTTTGTTTGTTTAGAGGGAAGAGAGGAAGGAAAGGAGAGATAGAGGGGATGCCCTCTCCATCTGGGCCAACCATTTTGCATCATTCATGCAAGTTCTCTTTTGCCTTTCATTAAAAGGCATTTTAATCCTCAAAAAATTTTAAAAAGATTTTATAAATGGACAATATAGTAATTATACAAATAATTATCATCAATTCTTTTAACTCTCCCTCTCTCCTACAAAACAACATGAGGGATTCCTACAACTCTCTCCATCCTTCACACTCTCCATCCATCCTGCCTATCCATCCTTCTTACCAAACATAGCCTAAATGTTGACAATCTTAGTAATTAACAATAATTATTTTTAAATTAAAAAAAAGTCATCGCTCTCTCTCTCTCTCTCTCTCTCTCTCTCTCTCTCTCTCTCTCTCTCTCTCTCTCTCTCTCTCTCTCTCTCTCTCTCTCTCTCTCTCTCTCTCTCTCTCTCTCTCTCTCTCTCTCTCATCTCTCTCTCTCTCTCTCTCTCTCTCTCTCTCTCTCTCTCTCTCTCTCTCTCTCATCTCTCTCTCTCTCCTCTCTCTCTCTCTCTCTCTCCTTCTCTCTCTCTCTCCTCTCTCTCTCTCTCTCTCTCTCTCCATCTCTCTCTCTCTCTCTCTCTCTCTCTCTCTCTCTCTCTCTCTCTCTCATCTCTCTCTCTCTCTCTCTCTCTCTCTCCTCTCTCTCTCTCTCTCTCTCTCTCTCTCTCTCTCTCATTTATCAAAAACCAGATCGACGATCAAGGGGGTGCGACCGACAACCTGCGAGTGTTCTGCGGCGGAGAGGGGGGGGCCGGGTTTTGGGGGCTACGTTCGGCGAATGGCGGGGGGCTATCAGTGATGGAGAAAAATGTGGGTCTGGTTTTGGGCCTAAGTTTTAAGTTCGTTTTATGGTTGGGGGGGGGGGGGGGGAGGGGGGGAGGGAGGCTATCAGCGACAAAGAAGAAGGTGAGGTTGGATTTTGGAGCTGCACTCGGCGAACGACAGGGGGGTTGGGTCACACGAATCTGGTGCGGGTGACAGAATGGCAGGGATGGAGGGGGGAGGGGTGAACGACGGGAATGTAGGGGGGTGAGAGGCTGGGTTGTCTTTTGGGGGGGTTGCGAACGGCCGGGGGCGGTGGGGGGTGAGGGAGCTGGGTGTTCTCTTAGGGGGGGGGGGGGGGTTGCAAACGTCGTGGTGGACAGAGTGAGGCGAGGAGGCTAACGGCTAGGGCAGTGAGGGTGAGGGGGCTGGTTTTATGGGATTTGTGGGGGGAGAAGGAGAGAGGAGGCTTTTTTTTCTTTCTTTTTTTCTTTTTAATGTTATTGGTGTGAATAAAGGTATTTTCGTCTTTTCATGATTAATTGAGCTCATGTGATGGTCACTTGACTCATTCCGTTAGAAACTTAACGTAATTGGACGAAAAGGACAAAGATTGTCAACATTTAGAGAGTTTAGGGTTATCTTGACCAAAATTAAAAAAACAGGAACCAAATCGTCACCTTCTAAAGAGTTCAACGACCATTTTGGCCAATTACTCAAAAAAAAAAAAAAAAAAAAAAAACCCTCTCTCCCTAGATCCCTTTCTCTTTCTCTCTTTCTCAATGTGGCAGCAACAATTGGAGATCACCGACGCACGCCAACAACGGCGCTCCTCCACGCGGCCCGCAAAGGTGAAGATCTGAGCCTCACCGTGCCTATGAGAATGAGGCAATCTCCGGCTTAAGGCGAAGCACGGCGGAAGAACCGGAGCATGTGGTCTGTAGCACGAGACAACCTCTGGTGAGGAGACTAGCAGATCGGCATCGCTGGAGGAAGAGATCTTGTCAATGTCGTCGGAGTTTACGTGCCAGATATGAGCCGCGACCAAATCTGAAGCTCCCATCCCTGGTCGAAGATCTATTCAGGCAGAGTTTCTGGTGGAGGCATTGAGGAGTTGAGATCCATCATGATTGGCGGTGGCGCAGAGGCTGTTCCACGTTCGAAGGATTTTTTTTTATTTTTTTTATTTTTATGAAAGTCTGTGGTAAAGTCTATTTATATACCTTATTGGTAGAGCTCATTTTTACAACGTTTAGATGTAATTGAACGGTTGAGATGTTACTTGTGCATACTAATTACAATGCACATTATCTTATAATAGTAAGAAATTAAAAAATTGAAAAACAAATGAAATTACAAAAATCCTATCTCAATGATGGAGGTTTTCTGGGATGTTGACCAACGAGGCCGGTGACGAGGAGTGAAGATTGGGCGCGAGGGAGGGGTTGGGGGGGGGGGGGGGTGACGGACGAGAGGGGGGTAGGTTCGCTAATGATTGCACGGGGGGATCCATCGCCGAAGCACGGGGGAGTTCATCGCCGTGAGGGAATTGGGCTTCGTCAGTGTTGTGGGGGGAACGGGGCTGGTCACGGGGGGAGGGGGGTTGTCACCTGCTTCAGGGGGGGAGGGTTCATCATCGACGTCGGAGGGGAGGAATGGGTCGCCATATCAGGGGATCGTCGCGAACGTCGAGGGGATTGGGTTGAGGGGTGTTAGTTTTTTTTTATATATTATTTTATTTTAAAATTTTTTAGTTTATATTAGTATGAGGTCAGGTCCACTATAATTATTATACACAAGCAATATCTCAATCGTTCGATTACATCTTAACGGTTTAAAAAGAGTTTCTATCGATAGGGTATATAAAAAGAGTTGTACCACAGCCTTTCCCCTTTTTTTTTTTCCTTTTGAATTTAATGAATTTTTTCTACTTATTTGAATATAATTAATTTTTTCTTGTGATAATGTAATTTTTTTAAATTATGTTCTTTAGTATTTCTTAGTTTTTTATACTTTATAATGATTTTTTTATTTACCAAAAAAGCATTTATATTGATTTTTTATAAATTTTGTGGAATATAGATGGATTTTTGTTAAATTTTCTAAGGTTTGTTTAGTAATCAAGTTCAACTCCAACTAAACTGTACATTTTCATCAACAAAAATTATAATTAATTTATTAATTTTTGAAAAATCAACTAATTCCAACTTAAAAATTTCAACTTCAACCAGCAATCAAAACGTAAGTTTAGTATTTCAGCGATGAAATCTGGGTTTTGTTAAGTACTCCAATGACGGAACCCAGAATATCTAACAGAATTGGAAGTTTCCAATCGGTAACCAGCTGGTTACCAATTGGTAACCAAAGAGTTACCACCGGCAGAACTGGTTATCATTTGGTTACCAACTGGTTAGCTGCCTGCGATGATGGTTACCAATCAGAACCCTGTCGAGCGATGGTGGTTACCGATTAGAACCACCGACGGCGGTGGTTAACGATTGGAAACATGTCAGCAATCGGTAACCAATTGGCTATTATTTGGTAACTTATTGGGGTGTTCGGTAACCAACTAGTAACCCAGATGGACATGAAGTAGTAATTATAATTGATATTTATGAGCTGTAATCGCACAAACCATATCAGCCTTGTGAAGTCTATAGAGGAAGCATCAGTTCATTTGGATAACATCAAAACTGTAGTCTAAAGGAACAACATTCTATTCATCTACTATATTAGTACTTCAAAAGTGTAATAATACTTAAAATGTTTTTAACTTAACTTCCAAGTTATTGACAGATTGAAAGGCTTTGTATCAAGTGGGGATGGTTGGAGACGCTGCTTGTCCAAAGAAGTCATCATTTCTTTGCATCTCTTTTGAGAAGACAAAGAACTTCGTTTCTTCCCTGAGAAAGGAGAAAATAAAAATTTACCATGGCTCATAGCATTAACCATCCTTGTATCAGAATTGAAAAATAACCTATCAAAAAAAAATTTTCTCCATATTATAAGTAGAGTCAGCAAAACAAACATAGGCTTCTAAGATTAAGCAACACCGCAAAAAACAACAAAAAACAAAAAATTTTCAGTAAATTGAAACCAAAACCCTCTCACTGCAAAGCAAAAGAACCTAAGAACACAGAACTTCACCAAAATTTTCAGTAAATTAATAATTTAAACTGATTTAAATTCCAACATCAAAACAAAAAAAAAAAAAAATTGACAATGATCAAACCAAAACCACTTCGCACTATCTTGCTTCTAAATTCTGCTCACACTTTCACAGAGCAAACACTTCTGCTCATGCTTTCTACTAAAGCCTCATAAGTTAATGAAAGGAGAACAGACGTATTACATATCTGCTGTTTTCTTAGTCTCATTGTTCAGAAACTGAAAAAGGAAACTAATATGTATTTAGCTTTCCTCTTTCATATTCAACTTTTATGACCATAATTTGCAATAAGAATTTCTGGAGCTAAAACTCTGCTGCATTTTTCATTACTTTGAAGCAAAGTAAATAATACTTGCACCAGACACATGATTTTGTGAGAATAATAATATCGATGAAAAAAATTACACTTCAAGTGCTTATTCAAATGTCCTACACTAGAAATGAGCTCCTATATGTATTATCTTTGCTCTTACATTTTCTTTATCAGTTTATTTGCTACTATGAACCACGAAACCAACAGACATGAAGATTATATGTGGCACCAAATGTAAAAGATTTAACATATGCATATTACCGACAGGGAAAGCAAGAATTAAAATGTGGCAGTTAAATATCTAATCAGGTCAACAGAAACCCAATACAAGTAGATTTAAAGACATGTCAAGTTCAGCTTTATTTCCATTAGATTAACCTGAAAACTTATATAAGCAGCCAAAATTTGACCCCCCAAAAAAAACCCTTAAATTTGGCAGCAGACCAGGAAGAAGGGAAAAAAAAAAAAAAGAAAAAGAAAAAAGGGGACCTTTTGGAGAAGAAAGTCCGGCGAAATTTGGAGGTGCTCTGTTAAAGCAACAAAGGCTTAGAGGCTTTTCTAAAATTTCAGCCTCACACAATGATACATCCAGCTACCCATGAAAACACCCACACTTGCAGGGCATCTTCCGCAAATCTACCCACTAAAACCAATAACTCAATAATCATGAAAAACGATGAGCTTTCTTGAAGCTTTATGTCGGTGGAGATTCATACCCTCCTCATGGCAGGTTCTGAAAAGGGAGATTGAAACGTGGAAGATGTGACGACTGGAAAACCAAAAGTAGCCCAGCACCTTTTAACTCTCAGTTTGATCTGGAGGGAATTTTAAGAAAGTAAATGAGCAAAAGAGGAAACAGAAGAATGAACACGTCCTTCTTCATGCCGTAGAGACGTTTTTTTTTTTGGGAAAAGGAAGAACTTCAATTAAAGGCCCAATGCCAAAGGCCCATGTTTCTCTCTCTTAACATTACGACCAATTGTCGCTGTAATAACTGGAAAGAATAAGGGTATATAGGTCTAAAAAATATTGACAAAAAGTTGTACAAGGTACTTATCTTCCATTTGATAAATTAATTGAAAATAAGATTTTTAAATTGAAGTTAATTAATTTTTTAAAAATAATTATAAAATTTTATTGATTTAAAAAAAATAAAAAATATAATTAAAATATAATTTAATTAAAATTAAACTTAAATATCAAATCACATTTTAGTTATATATAATTATATATAATAGATAATAGATTAACTATTTCTCAATTTAAAAAAGAAAAAAAGATAAAATAAAAGTCTCTCTCTACTTCTCTTCCCCTCCCTTCGTGTAAGGCAGGGACTGATTGTTTGCCGATTTGGTGGACCAGGTTTGGATAGGGAGGAGCACGGGAAGGAATTGGGATGCAGAAACTTTTTCTTGTGTTCAACAACAATAGTGACCTACAATGAACGACGTCATCTTCTTCATGTACTGCTCAGGCTGATAAAGGAATAGCAGAATCTGGCTTCCATTGGCTCAATTTCATGGATTTCATGCTGTAAATTTTTTATTTTTATTTTTATTTTTTACTTATTATTGACTTTAGTTTTTTGAAAGAAGTCAATAATTGTTTCTATTTCCCTGGGTTTAAATCATGTGTACAAAGTATAGAATAGGTTTGCAAAATTAAGCTGTTTTGTTAGATTCTTTTTATTGGACCATTTCTAAAGGTTTCAATCAATAGATTTATACCCTTTTTATTTTCTTAATTAGTTCAGTTTTGGAAAGTTTTTAATTCTATGTCCCGGTTTGTTATATGGGTTCGATTTAATTTGTGCACCAGTTTAAATCGGATTTCTCAATTTGAAATTATGTTCGGCAACAAAAATTTGGAGTTGAGCTCTTATGGTGTGTTTGGAACTCAGGTTCCAACTCAAAATTTTCATCTCAGTTTTTATCTTTTTCTGAAAAGTCAATAAAAATTATAATTAGTTTTTGAAAAGTCAACCAGCTCGAACTTAAAAATTTCATCTCTAATTAACTTAACAAACGGAAGCTTAGTTGAGAGTTAAAAAAGTCAAACTTATATAAGAAGTCAATTTTAAAGATACTATCCTATCTTTAAAAAAAATTAAAAAAATATTGTTTTAATTCTAATTATGGCAATAATTCTTTTTAAAGTACTCAAAACAAGGAGAGGAAAAAATCCCTAGATCTATCCTATTAAAATATGTCCTGATGTTAGATTGTACTAATATATTAGAAAACCATTAAATTTTTTAACATTTAATCAAACACATTTTAGGATTTTATTCTCTTCTCATATTGACAATTTAATTGAACACTCAAATATCAATTCAAATAACAATTTAGATATTCTATTTAGGATTTCAACTTAAATAAAAATTTTCAAACAAAATATTACATATGTAAGACGTGAAGGACTTATTTTGGACCAATAGGGGACCAATAATAATAATAATAATAATATAATTAAGTCCTAGTTCTACTACTACTGCAACTGCACTTCGCAATATAAAAACGCAGAAGAGGACTAAGCGTCTAAACTGCTTCTTCATTCTTTGTTTCGTCCACACTTTTTCCCTATTTTGCCACCATCTGTTCTCGTTATTTACAGTTATACCACTGCCGGTTCTTGTACGCTATAGCTCTCGGTTTCCCTCGTCCCAGTTCTTGCGGAACCGGTGCTTGCGTTATACCGGTCAACAACCAAGAAAATAAATCATCAAGTTTCCCGATTTTGTATTTGAATAAGGCGTGATATTTACGACAATGATAAGTCACCGGAGAGGACAGGAGGAGAAGAACAGGAGATCAGGAAGACTGGCGGAGAAATCATCGTCGTTTCACCGCCGAAGTTCGTCGTCGGAAATGATATCTCAGCTCCGGCGGCCCAAAACGGCCCCGGATTTGCTTTCGGGCCGGAGCGTGGTCGTGACAACGTCGTTGGAGCAAGTACGACCGATGAAGCTGACGAAGGTGCTTCTGAACGTGACGATTCAGGGGAGAGTCGGGGCCGTACAGGTGTTGATGACGCCGGAGTCGACCGTCGGCGATGTGGTGGCGGCGGCGCTTTCTCGGTACGTTAAGGAAGGTCGCCGTCCGATCTTGCAGACCACCGAGCCCTCGCGATTCAACCTCCATTACTCCCAGTTCAGCTTGGAATGTAAGTTCTCTCTTTTCTTTTGTGTCGTATGATCGTTTTTTTTTTTTTTTTTTTTTTTTTTTCGGAAAAAAATAATCTTGATGGAGGATATATGATGAAAAACGTGCAAGACAAAGAGAGTGATTGTTTGTCGGTTTGGTGGGCCAGGTTTGGATAGGAAGGAGCACGTGATGGAATTGGGATCCAGAAATTTTTTCTTGTGTCCAAACACAACAATGAACGACCGTGGAACGACGTCGTCTTCTTCATGTGCTGCTGTAGCCGATAAAGGAGCAACAGAATCTGGCGTCAATTGGCTCAATTTTTTAACTGATTATTGACTTTCGTTTTCTGAAATAAGTCAATAATTGTTTCTATATACCTGGGTTTAAATCATGTGTACAAAGTATACTATGGGTTTGCAAAACTACAGCTGTTGTTTTAGATTCTTTAAATTAATTGCTAGCCAGGACCTTTTGTATAGGTTTCAATCCTCTGCAAGTAGAGAATTAATGTAGATTTATACCAATTCTTTTTTTTTTTTAATTAGTTTAGTTTTGGAAAGTGTTCAATTCTAAGCCCCGGTTTACTATGTTTAAAAGAATAAAAGTGAGAAACTAAATCCTAATTCAGAATTGAAAAATAACAACGAATCCAAATTTACACACCTTAATTTTTGACTTTTCAAATTTCGTAATTAGTTTATTAGTTTCTTTCACTTTTATTTTTATGAAAACTCTTAAGTTTTAAAAAATCTTAACTTCTTTGTTTCATAATCAATTAAGACAACCCTTTTTCAAATGTGCTTAGAATAAAGGGAGAACCAATCTTCATACATGTACCTTATTAAAACATGTCATGGTGTTAAGATTTTATTAGATTTCTTAGAAAATCATTCAATTTTCGATATCTGTCCAAATCTAAATATATAGAAATGACAAAAAAAAAAACTTGCGTTTTGGTCGAAATGTGCGTTTTGTCTTTTTTTTTTTTTTTTTTTCCCTTCTTCTTTTACTTTGTGTCAGGAAAATGGATGTATATAACCCAAAATTAAACCGCCATTGCATATATGACCTTCGTTTTAATTGTTTTTTATTTTTTATTTTTTTATTCAAATTTTTAAAGAAAAAGGCTAAAAAGCCCCGTCAGTTTCTCTTCAATTTAATAAATTAAAAAAAAGTCAAATAGATAAATCAAAAGTCAAAATCTCTCAATTTTATTTCAATCTCACTCAAAGCCAGCAAAGACAAATGGGACCCATAGGGGTGGCAATTCGTGTCATGTGTCGGATTCGTGTCGTGTTTGAGCCGTGTCGAATTTTTTCTTCTCCAACCCGAACACGACCCGTGACACGAAAATGATACGAAACCGCGACACGAACACGACACGAACCCGTAACGGGTTGACACGACACGAACCGAACTTGACCCGCGACACGAAATTGACCCGCAACACTAAATTAACCCGCGACACGAAATTGACCCGTGACACGAAATTGACACGAAATTCAGGTTGAACCCGAAATTGACACGAATTTGACACGAATTTAACACGAATTTGACACGAAATTTAGGTTGAATCCGAAATTGACCCGAAATTGACACGAAATTGACACGAATTTGACACGAATTTGACACGAATTTGACACGAAATTGACACGTTATTTGACACGGAAAAATTCGTGTCAACCCGAACACGACACGAATTTTTCCGTGTCAATTTTGGGTGACCCGAACACGACACGACTAATATTTTTCCCAACCCAAACCCGTAAAATTCGTGTCGTTTTCGATTCGTGTCGTCGTGTCGCGACCCGTATTGCCACCCCTAGGGACCCAACACAATCCATCTCACTCACTCTCACTCCAACGGCAACGGCACCGCAAACTCACCCTCACGCCCAGCCGTTGCCATCTCTGGTGACTTTTCCAGTCACGCCGTTAGCTGCAAACATCCCCTCTTCGACACCTCTCTGTGCAATGTCGGCTCTTTGATCTCATCTCCTGCTCCTTTCTCCTTATGCCAACTGATGTGATTGGCTTATCAACTTCTTTATTGTTGGTAAAATATCAACTTCTTTTCTTTGTCTTTTTATTTTTTTGATTTTGTAATTTTTGAGATTTTCATCAGCTTCTGAACATTTAATCAACCTTATACATTTACATACTGAAGCAGAAGCTTGTGTTTAAACCTGAGGAAATCAAAGTATTGGTGGATAAAATTTTGAGCTCTATTCTTATGAGCATGAACTCTTTCCCAAATTGGTGTTGTTGTTATTTATGGTCATATATACATTTATGTTGCAGATTCAATTTTAATGTTTTTTAATTTTCGTTGGAGGAGTATTGGTTATAAGTTCACATGTTCAATATTACTGAGGTAATAATAAATTGGTTTCATGGAAGATTCAAATTTGAATGATCATTTTTGGGAGTTAAAGACTAGACTCAAATTCTTCTAATTTTCATTTTCGTATTTTTGAGAGACTACTGACTACCAAATGATTGCTACCTTTTCATTCTTGGAGTGCTCTGTTTCGCTTTTGGTTTCAACAAAGTTTTGAAAAGCTGAAAAAGATTAACATTGGTCTTCCTTCAAATGGTAAAATTGGGGAAAACAAAGTTTTAAACTTTAAGTTTTGAACTAGAATGATAACTGTTGGGGTTAGACTTCGTCTTCCCATTACGACGTTAACTACTAACAGTTTGTCTAACGAACGTCGAACGTATTACTTTTGGGCCGGACCCAACTAACATTGCCTTATCATGTTCAATAATCGATCACATAATTGGGCCAGACCCAATCCATTCCGTTCAAGCTCGAACGATGATCGCTCGTTTAACATGGGCCGGACCCAGTTAACGATTCCAAGTCATTACAATAAAACGCTCGTTCACTCACGAACGTCGAACCAACAGATCAAACCGATCTCTATATAAGCTACGAACAATGGATCACAATATCAGACTTGTGTCCGAATTAACGTTCGTCGCTCGTGTTCGACAAATTGAGACATCTCTCCTATAATCGTCGAACTCAAATATCAACAACGATATTACATCAATAACCGCCAAGCCCATTGTCCGAGATTAAGGCTTACTCTGGTAACCGTCTGTTCAAAATCTCCAATGGCATGCTTACACGTGTCCCAAGGACATTATCTGAAACTGTCCGAAGCAGTTACGGGCTCAGGCCCATCTTCCTCTATAAATAGAGGAAGACCCCCCACGGGGAAGAGGACGAATGATATATACAATTCTGAATCTCTGCCTTTCTTTTATTTCCCAGAAAACATACTCTCCCTCTGCAGAAATCTTCTCAAACTTTCATTGTATTCACAAACATTCATATTTAGTGAAATTACTCTCACTGACAGAGGACGTAGCACCAATTTGGGCGAACCTCTATACTTCTTGGTGTCAATTTATATTCTGCTTTTCTTTAATTTCATTTTCTGATATGAAATATGTTCTTACATTGCTTTGTTGAATTTCATCACGATGTCCAAGGGCCCAATTAATCGATTTTCACATACTCTGTTTTAACTCTTCTGTTAATTTTTGACTGTAGAAAACCAGCATCTACAGTTTGGCGCCCACCGTGGGGCTCTTGGAAATCTTACTTCGGAAATTTACAAAGTATCATGGCAGCAGAACATGAACGCCAGGAAGAACTTCCCCAGGGAAGCCCAGTCAACCACGAAGAAGCTTCAACCTCTGAAGCAAACTCCCAAATCGCCCATCTGACGCGATTGGTCGAGGAACTGACAAAGAAACACGACAGTCAGCAAAGTCAGATGGAAAACATCACTGCAGAGAACCAGATTCTCAAGAACCAGTTGATGTCGAACTCCCAAGCGGCCTACTCGTATTACTACCCGTACTTCGGGTATACAACCGGAACGAGCGCTGGGGGCTGGAACACAGCCACCCTACAAAACCCCCAAGGTACGAACACAGGGGGCTGGCAAGCATCCACTTCCCGTGAACAACATGGGACGAACGCTGGAGGCTTGCAACGAGCAATTCCTCAACAACGAGCGTCGAGGGCTGCGTACAGTCCTGTGGCATCAATGCAACCCCTATTCACACCTGGGGAAACTCCGGCTGTAAACGAGTGGCGAGCGGAGCAGAGACAGACAGCACAAGGATTCGGCGCCGGAAGACAGACTACACCAGTGCGGCGTTCGACGTCCGACGTACCAGTACCACCAGGTCTCATTCAACAGGAGCCCGCGAACGTTGAAGACCTGATGAGGAGTATAATGTCCGAAGAAATGAGGACATTAGAAGCGCAAATGCAACAGCGCTTCTCCTCGCAAATACATAGAGCAACGACCTCCACACCTGGGATAGACGACCTTGCTCGTGGTGTCCGCGAGACGCCTTTGACAAAGCGGATCACCAGCACAATCACCCCCAAGTTCAGCAATGTTACTTTTCCTCGGTTTGACGGAATGTCAGACCCTCATGACCATCTCCTGCAATACAAGCACGTCGTACAGTCGACGAACATACCGACTGGTATGCTCGACGATATGATGTGTAAATTGTTCGCTCAAAGCCTGAAGGGAACGGCTTTGAGGTGGTTTTGCAACCTTCCAGCAGAATCGATCGACTCATTCGATGAACTTTCGCTTGAGTTCATGCGAAGCTATTCCGTTCACATCCAATCTGGCAAGACAACAAAGGATCTTTGGAGTGTGATCCAGGGGCCACAGGAGTCACTGCGCGCTTATGTAAAGCGCTTCAGCAAAGCAATATCGGAGATTTCTGGGCTCGATGACGGAACGGCTAGAGAAGCTTTGAAGAAGGGACTAAGGCACAGGTCCTTGTTCAAAAATGAGATTTGTGCCCGATACCCTCCAACGATCCAAGATGCTTTGCATCGAGCGAAGGGATATATCGAACTGGAGGAAGAAAACGAGCGAGTTGAACGAGATCTTGCTCGGACAAGGGAAGAATTGACGAAGGCTCGTAACGAGCCAAACAAGACTTTCAGACGCGAACGCCCGCGCCCACAACGTCGAACGGACATCAGAGTCGAACGCTCGACTAGGCGTGACCACAAGCGTCCTCTCTCACCACCAAAGTATGCCCTTGGCATTAGTCCTTCCGAACTGATCGCTCACCTCAAGCGACAGGACTTTGTCACCTGGCCCAAAAAGCTGCCAGCGAACCCTGCCAGAGACACAACGAAGTACTGTGAGTTCCACAAAGACCATGGTCACCAGACCGTTGATTGCAGGGCTTTGCGAGCGGAAGTGGCTGAGCTTTTGAAGAAGGGCCACCTTCGAGAATTTCTCACAGAGAAGGGGAGAGAGACGTACGGGCTTGGAGGCGAGAGCAAGGAAAGAAGAGTAGTACAGCACATCGAAGACACGCCTTCGCCACCGCCAGTTCGAAAGACGATAGGCGTAATTTGCGGAGGCTCGATTTATTGCGGAGATACAGTCACTGCTGTCAAGTCTCATCGAAGAAAGGCCATGCAGCCGATCGCGTCAGTTCTTCCCGATGATCCCGTCGAGCATTCAATCTCTTTCCACAGCAGCGAGGCTACAAACCTAAGCCGACCTCACGACGACGCACTTGTTTTGACACTTAACGTGTCGAACTGTGAAGTTGGTCGTATTCTCATCGATAATGGTAGTTCTGCCGATGTTCTTTTCCTTTCAACACTCAGAGAGATGGAGTTATCTGAGTCGGACATCGAGCGTTCAACGACCATATTGACAGGCTTCAACGGAGAATCGACCGCTGCTGTTGGAAAAATCAAGCTCCCAGTTTTTGCAGGAGGAGAAAACAAGCTGACCACCTTTTTGGTGTTAGACTGCCCGTCTGCCTACAACATTATTCTAGGTAGACCATGGATACACTCCATGAAGGCAGTACCGTCCACCTATCATCAGAGGATCAGGTTCCCAACGAAGAGAGGAGTTAAGGAGATCAAGGGGAACCAGGAAGTCGCGAGGACATGCTACTTGCATTCTCTGAAGATGAAGAAGACCGATCGCTTATAGCAATTAGAGCAGAAAAGCGAATCGAGCGATCGTGTACAACCGGACGTTGAACAACTAGATGAGATCCAGATCGACCCAGCCCAGCCAGATCGAGTCATCAACATTGGCTCTCTGCTCGATGACACTACTCGCACACAGCTCCTGAGTTTCCTTCAGAAGAATCTAGACTGCTTTGCATGGTCGCACAAGGACATGCCAGGCATTGACCCAGAAGTGACAACACATCGACTCAACGTCGATCCAAGCCACAAGCCTGTTAAGCAGAAAAGAAGGAAACTTGGTATCGAGCGGAACAAGATCATTAACGACGAAGTGCGAAAGCTAATCGAGGCTGGATTCATCAAGGAGGTTCAGTACCCAGACTGGCTGGCGAACGTTGTAATTGTCAAGAAAAAGAACGGCAAATGGAGAGTTTGTATCGACTTCACAGACCTAAACAAAGCATGCCCAAAAGACAGTTTTCCCCTTCCACACATCGATCGTTTAGTTGATGCCACTGCGGGCCATGAATTACTCTCGTTCATGGACGCATTTTCTGGCTACAATCAGATCCTAATGCATCCTGACGATCAAGAGAAGACAGCGTTCATAACAGAAAGGGGAATCTACTGTTATAAAGTCATGCCATTTGGGTTGAAGAACGCCGGTGCAACTTATCAGAGACTCGTCAACGCAATGTTCGCTGATCAACTCGGTCGAACGATGGAGGTATACATTGACGATATGCTGGTCAAATCATTGAAGGCTGCGGACCACATTGGACACCTATCAGAATGCTTCTCGGTACTCAGGCAACACAACATGCGTTTGAATCCTTCCAAATGCTCGTTTGGTGTTTCGTCTGGAAAATTCTTAGGTTACATTGTGACGCAGCGTGGTATCGAAGCGAATCCTGACCAGATACGAGCGTTAATGAATATGCCTTCACCAAAGAACAAGCGAGAGATCCAGAAGTTGACTGGACGTATAGCAGCGCTGAATAGATTCATCTCTCGATCGACCGACAAATGCCAGCCATTTTTCAAACTGCTCAAAGGCAACAAGAAGTTTGAATGGAACGAACGATGCCAACAAGCCTTTGACGAACTGAAAAGGTATCTGTCCACACCTCCAATACTAGCCAAACCAGAAACAGGAGAAAGTCTATTTATTTACTTGTCCGTAACGGAAGTTGCGGTAAGTGCCGTTCTAGTACGTGATTCGAACGGTGAACAGCCAATCTACTATGTCAGCAAGACATTACTCGACGCGGAGACACGATACCCGGTGGTTGAGAAATTAGCACTCTCCCTCATAACTGCTGCGAGGAAGCTGAGGCCATATTTCCAATCACACTCGATCATTGTAATGTCAACCTACCCCCTACGAGCGATACTTCATAGTCCAAACTTGTCTGGACGTTTGACAAAATGGGCAGTGGAGTTGAGCGAGTTTGACATCGAGTACCGGGTTCGAACAAGCATTAAATCTCAAGTACTTGCTGACTTTGTAACTGAACTCACTCCCGATCCTTCTACGCCAAAAACGCTAGAAGAATGCTGCTGGACGCTCATGGTGGACGGAGCATCGAACGTTAAAGGATCTGGAGTGGGAGTTTTTTGCAAGACCCCTGAAGGAGAAATAATCGAGCAGTCATTTCGCCTGGGATTCAACGCTTCGAATAATGAAGCTGAGTACGAAGCTTTGATTGCTGGACTACGTTTAATGAAAGCGCTGGGTGCTCGACGTTTGAAGATTCAAAGCGACTCACAGCTCGTTGTGAATCAAGTGTTGGGAGAATACACAGCCAAGGATACAAGAATGGAAGCTTATCTGAACGTTGTTCGTTCGCTTGTACAGTATTTCGAAGGATACTCGATTGAACAAGTGTCGAGGGATCTCAACACACAAGCGGACGCCTTGGCATCATTTGGTTCAACTTCGGAACCGAATATACGTCGAAGCATCCCAGTAGGATACATCGAGGAACCAAGCATCCAGCTCGAGTCCACAATCAATACAGACGAAGCCCCAGACGATTAGCGAACGTCTATAACTGCATACCTGAAGGAAGGAGTCTTGCCAGAAACTAAGCAGGAAGTTCGAAAGCTCAAGACCAAAGCTGCACGATTTTCACTAATCAACGACATCCTCTTCCGACGTTCGTTTAATGGCCCCTATGTTCGATGTCTCGGTGACAAAGAAGCAACATACGTTCTGAAGGAAGTTCATGAAGGCGAATGCGGAAACCACTCTGGGGGACGATCATTATGCAACAAAGTCAAGCGACAGGGCTACTACTGGCCCACTATGCTTCAAGACAGCGAAGACTTTGTCAGACGATGCGACAAGTGCCAGAGACATTCCCCCGTTTTCCATCAGCCAGCAGAACGATTATCGAGCATCGCATCTCCATATCCATTCATGAAATATTCAATGGATATAGTGGGCCCACTACCAAGAGCGAGCGGTCAACGCAAATATTTGCTTGTACTCACTGATTATTTTACTAAGTGGGTCGAGACAGAAGCATTTGCGGACGTTAAGGATTCGGACGTTGAAGCATTCATCTGGAAGAGCATTATCTGCAGATTTGGTGTGCCCCAAGAGATTATTACAGACAACGGATCTCAATTCATTTCGGGTAACTTCAGAAAATTCTGCAAGGAATGGAACATCGAGCTTAGCTTTTCTACCCCAAGATACCCTCAAGGGAACGGACAAGCTGAAGCAACGAACAAAACAATTGTTCAGAATTTGAAGAAGAAACTCGAGGCTCGAAAGGGGCGATGGGCAGACGAACTTCATGGCGTACTTTGGGCGTACAGAACAACCCCGAGAAGGGCGAACGGAGAATCTCCATTCTCACTAACCTTCGGTGCTGAAGCTGTTGTCCCAGCAGAAATCGGTGTCCCTACACTCCGGCGTCAATTGGCATTTGAAAACGAAAGTCAAAATCAAGAAATGCTCAGCGACAGTCTGGACCTGCTTGACGAACGACGAGATCAAGCCCTGATTCGCATGGCAAACTACCAGTAGTCGGTGGCAAAGTACTACAACTCCAAAGTTCGACCGAGAACTTTCAACGAAGGAGATCTCGTACTTTGTAAAGTATTCCAGAACACTGCCGAGCCAAACGCAGGAAAGTTGGGAGCAAATTGGGAAGGTCCTTACCGGATCTTGAAGGTTATCAAACCAAGCGTCTACCGTCTGGAGACGAGCGATGGAGTGGAGGTTCTTCGCAGTTGGAACTCAAATCACCTACGTAAATATTACTTGTAATTTTTATACTTGTAATTTTTATTTTGGACAAATTTCTCTAAAGGCTAGATCCATTACGTCGAACATTCGATGTCGAATCGAATCCGTAGGTCTATGCCTAAAGACTCCGTACTTTAATTTTTTCGCGATTCATTTTTGTAAAGGCTAGATCCGTTACAGCGAACGTTCGACACACGTTCGAACCTGTAGGTCTACGCCTCAAGACTATTTAGTTCAGTTCCTGAACTACGTTCGACTTGATCCCTAAACATTGGGTACGTAGGCAGCTCGTATACGCTTGTACGAGTCCAGTCGCAAAAATCATACAATTTCATTGTAAATCGAACTACGGAAGGCTTGATCCCTAAACATTGGGTACGTAGGCAGCTCATCACATTTGAATGAGTTCAGCTAATATAACTATTCAAAAACATTGTGTTTCACACACTTGTTTTCATTCGATGTTCGTCTTTACGGACTTGATCAAACAATGTTCGTCTTCACGAACTACATTATTCGGTTGCAAATCTCATTCGATGTTCGTCTTTACGGATTCGATTTAATATAACGTTCGTTATCGCGAATTGTTAGACATGCAACCCAATCATCCACCGTTCGTCTTTACGAATGAGTGCGGATACATTATTACACAATAATCGTTCAGATTATTAATGTTCGTCGATACGAACTAAACGAGCTACTATATACTCCAATTCTTTGCTAATTGTCCGAGTAACGCTCGTTTCGACAATCAACATGCGACATTTCGCATCGTCATCACACAAATGGGAACAAAAATTTAAACTTCATTAAAAATCAAAGAATTAATGTTGTTTACAATTCATTGTTCCAACAAAACAAAAATACAAAATTAATCTCGAGGCTCGCGAGCATCAGATAGGTCCTCATGGGCTGGGGGCTCGACTCCAGTTTGGCCAGGTTCAGTCGATGTTTGCTCAGTCTCAGCTTCAGGAACTGATGATGGACCTTCCATCTCATCCCTATACAATTCAAGCTCTTCGTCGATGTCAGCATCAACAAAGAGCCCTTGCTTGTACTCCTTCAGGAGATCATAACGAGCCTTGATGGTGGCCTTTTCAAACGCATCAAGGATCTGGGTTGCGAGCGCAGCATTCTCTGCTTCGAGGTTTTTAATTTTGGCTTGCGCCTCATCAAACCTTCCAACCATGACTCCCATCATGCTCGCACCCTCCTTCGCCTGATGCATTATCTCTTTCAGATTGGCCGTCAATCCTTCAGCGCTCGTTTTGACATCACTGAACTTACGTTCGATGTCCATCAGCATCTCCCCGCGTTTCTTATCTCTTACTTCGAGCTCCTGTAGTCGAGCCCGAAGTTCAACATTCTTTTCGCTGGTGCGCTTCATCAGCCCCATAGCTCGAATATTAGTCTGCAAGACATTCAAAGAAGTTCAATATTAATACTTGATATTGAATTCACAAAGTATGAATTACAAATTTTTACACACATACCTTCAGGCCATCCCAGAGAAGATCGTCGATATGGCCCTGAAGGGGACCCTGGCTCAGCGTCTCCGCATCGGCATCCGAAAGCAATTGATGCATGATCTCGACGCTCGTCTGTCGGTCCTGCAGAAGCCGCGCTCTTAGAGGTAAATTCACCTCGACCTTCGGACCTTCATCGTCCGCCTCCGGAGTCGAAATCTTCGACTTTTTGCTCCTCTTCGCCGGGAACTTCCTCTTTCCCTTCTCGATTGCCTTTCGTTTTTTGGCAATCGGCGAAGTAGGCTTCGCAGGAGGTTCAGGGGATGATTCGAGCACCGGAAAAGGTTCGGGTTCATTGCCTGTTGATGCACTCGCAGCAGCAGCAGCAGCAGCAGCAGCAGCAGCAACTTTCTCTGCTTCTTTGGCGGCTTTTCGCTTCGCCATTATCTCTTTAGGGTTGGGGAAATCCATCACCATTGTATCGAGCGCGAAGTCTGCGATTAAAGCTTCCTCGTCAGTTAGGGCGTTGATAAACAATGGAGCGCCGAACAGTCTCCTTAACGCTCCCCTGACTACGAAAGACCAATCTACCCAGGGAGGAACTCGTTTAGGAATACCTGAAGGGATTTCCACGAAATTCTTCCAAAGGCTCGATGCTCGAAATCTCTGGGGAATGTTGATCTCGTCCCACTCTCTGTTTGGCAAGGCGAGCAAACGTTCAAGCTTCTCCTCGAACAATAGTCCCTGAGGTGGTGGCTTCTTGGATTCCTTATCTGCAAAACGAAAGATACTAAGGTTAGTATTCGTGCAATGAACAACGTCGTACCTTCGATAGACGACGTTCGAAACTTACGAAGAATTCCCCATAACGGGTAAAATGCATTGGCAAGTCCACCCATCGACTTCTCATTGATATGCATGAAGAAGTAATGGTTTTGCCAGTATCTGTCCGCGTTTCTCATCTCGCCGATGATTTGCTTCCCTTTCCTGGGATACATAGAGTATCGCCCTTTGTCTTTGAAATTTTCTTGGGGATAATAAGTGGCGAGAACATCATCCACTGACAGTTCGATGCTCGCTTCACCCGCAAGTACAACTAAACCCAGGAAGACCCTCATCCCGTTCGGCATCAACTGCGGAATGGCCAACTGATAGTGATTCATGCACTGGATGAGGAGAGAAGGAAGAGGAAGCCGAAGTCCACACTCGAAGTAGATGGTGTACATACAAATCCATCCTTCGGTCACGGTATCTGCTCGTTCGTCCTCCATCGGAAGGCGAAGCTGGACTTCATTGGGAAAGCCGAATTTACCACGGATTTCGGCCAAGTCATCTTCCGTCAGAACAGACTTCGGGTTCGACGTTCGCAAAAACGACTCGATGCTCAACTGCCTTGGCTTCTTCGTCAATCGAGCAATGGGAGGGATTGACAAGACTTCAGCTCCCGATGTCGTCGCCGGACGATTTCTCTCAGTCGCTACGTTACTTGACCCAGTGTCCGTTCGACTATGTTCGAAAGCATATTCGAACCTCGAGCGCTGAGTGTCGGAAGCCAGTTCGACATCCGGACTTTCTTCGCTGGAGTCGGTGCTCGTCCACTCCACATCTGCATCTTCGATGACTTGCTTTTTCTTGTCCATAACTAAAGTCGTGACGAACGATGGAAGGTTTTAAGATCTAAAAGCGGTTTTCTAAACCCAGATCCTATGAAGCTATGGATGAACACGAAGAACAGCAAGCCAAAAACCCGATGAAAAACCCAGAAAAATCTCACTAAACTACAAACCTTCGGTAGAAATGCAGAAAAATGACCGAAATAACTCGGAAACAGAAAAAGAGAGAACTCTATCAAAAGAAAATTACTCGAAATGAAGAACAGGAGCGAGAGAGAAGAAATCTTGCCTGAAGTTTTCGAAGTTCTTGAAAAACTTTTGGGTTCTGGATTTCTGGACGCTTCGAATGCAAATATAAGGGGGTGAGGGTATGCGAAGAGTTATATAGCTTCGCCAAGCATCAACGGTCCCGATTTATTCGGAGAGGTGTGATCAAACGGCGTCAATATCGTAACTATTCGTATTCCCGCTCGATGAATCGTACGATGCAACGGTTCGAAATCCCAAAAATCTCGCGTATTCCAGCTGTATCTTCATACGTCACAACGGTACGAATTCCAACAGAAATTAATGATGTTGTTTCAGAGTACCCACTCAATACACGCCACGTGTACACAGGTAACATCTCTCGTTGGGCTCGAGATTTCCCATCGAGTGATTCGTAGTCTGTTCAGATTTCCCTTATCTGATGTAACCACGACTGATGCGATTTTCACGTTAACGTTCAAACACTCTATCGAGGATCCATCGCTCGATAGAGTGGGGGGCTATCTGTTGGGGTTAGACTTCGTCTTCCCATTACGACGTTAACTACTAACAGTTTGTCTAACGAACGTCGAACGTATTACTTTTGGGCCGGACCCAACTAACATTGCCTTATCATGTTCAATAATCGATCACATAATTGGGCCAGACCCAATCCATTCCGTTCAAGCTCGAACGATGATCGCTCGTTTAACATGGGCCGGACCCAGTTAACGATTCCAAGTCATTACAATAAAACGCTCGTTCACTCACGAACGTCGAACCAACAGATCAAACCGATCTCTATATAAGCTACGAACAATGGATCACAATATCAGACTTGTGTCCGAATTAACGTTCGTCGCTCGTATTCGACAAATTGAGACATCTCTCCTATAATCGTCGAACTCAAATATCAACAACGATATTACATCAATAACCGCCAAGCCCATTGTCCGAGATTAAGGCTTACTCTGGTAACCGTCTGTTCAAAATCTCCAATGGCATGCTTACACGTGTCCCAAGGACATTATCTGAAACTGTCCGAAGCAGTTACGGGCTCAGGCCCATCTTCCTCTATAAATAGAGGAAGACCCCCCACGGGGAAGAGGACGAATGATATATACAATTCTGAATCTCTGCCTTTCTTTTATTTCCCAGAAAACATACTCTCCCTCTGCAGAAATCTTCTCAAACTTTCATTGTATTCACAAACATTCATATTTAGTGAAATTACTCTCACTGACAGAGGACGTAGCACCAATTTGGGCGAACCTCTATACTTCTTGGTGTCAATTTATATTCTGCTTTTCTTTAATTTCATTTTCTGATATGAAATATGTTCTTACATTGCTTTGTTGAATTTCATCACGATGTCCAAGGGCCCAATTAATCGATTTTCACATACTCTGTTTTAACTCTTCTGTTAATTTTTGACTGTAGAAAACCAGCATCTACAATAACCATTGAGCACAATAATCATTATTGATCCAATACGCATCTGTTTTCCAATTAATAACTTTAATATAAATGAGCACGACTAGGATTAAGCAATGATTCTGATATTGTCTAACCTTGCAAGACAATTTGATAATACTCATGTCAATAAAAGTATGTATGACTAAATAACATATAAGTCATCAATCATATGCACATTTAATATGTATAAATACATAAATATGTATACAGTTATAATCAGCCAGAAGCCTAGAATCATATGTTTCAATCTACTTACTCCATATTTGTTCAGCCAAAATTAACAAACGAAAAAGTGTTGGCTTTTATATCACAAAAACTAGTGTCTTGCCAAATTCAATTCAAAACCTTTTAAAAATGCAAAGGGAGTGTCACAAAGTGCTTCCAACCTCAAAACCTCAAATGCATTTGTGATAAATAAAATTATTAGATATCGTAGAAGCTGAACCCAGTATATAATGCAATCTCTATAATAACCTAACAGGCCATTCTAGCAATGAGATTGTAATTGGAGAATGCAAAGGGGGTAAGCCGATTCGGATTACTACGTTTCAGATTTATGAAAATGCCACTCAAAACTACACCATTTCAATAAATGTGATTTCCTTTGTAACATCAATACTTTGTATAAAGTTGCTCTAACTAGACTATTTCAAGATTGTTGTTTTCTTTAAAGCATTTATTCTTTGACGGCAGTTGTTTTTCATATTTTAGAAGTTTGTTTGGTAGAAGGGAAAAGTGGAAAGAGATATAGGTATAAGTACGGGGAATTAGCATAAGGATTTTAAAACATATGGTTATTTAGTAGGAACGATTGGAGCAAGGAATGGTTTTGCGTGATTGATTCAAAATTCTTCAAAAAACCTCAATTTTGATTCCTCTTAATTTGGAAGGATTCTTGGATGGATGGAACTTGTCCGCTTAATTGGACTATGGTATCCAATTACTTTATGACTTCCCATTATTGAATGAAACGAGGCCAATAAATTACTTTATTAGATCCTCTTTTTGGCATCGTCGGTCCAAGTTGTTCGTAATTCTAGGATCCAATCTTTTTTCACCTACTCTCATGGAAATGCATTGTCATCTTTCCATTTGTGAATTTAACCTTTTAAAATTAATTGTCATGCCATTTTCCAAAAACTACTTATATTTTTTTATCATTTTTGTTTCTAGCTATGACATGAAGCTGGACCTCATCGGCATAATCTCCTTGTCGTACCCAACGGCGTCGATATTTAGAACCACCGGAGATGGACTCGGAAAATGACTCTGAAGAAATAAGTAGGACCACACCCTAACCGGATGGCAACATGTCACCTCAATCGCCGCCAGTCATAATATCAAAAGTAAGTTATCAATTATATTTATGCATTCTAAAATTTGACATCAATTAAATTATTATGGGAGATACCTCTTGCAGTAGTAATATGGTTAAAATATTTTTATAACTATAACTTACAAGTTTTGAATTTGGATGTCAATAAAAGTAAGTTGTTATGCTGTCGAATTTTTAGAAAAGTATTAAATTATTTAGAATATTTAATTGTATATTTTATTTATGTTATTAGGTTTTATAATAAAATATATTTTATTAATATGTAATTTTATGTAAATGTAAGTTTTGGGCCTCTCATCGCCCATTTTGAAATTGAATATAGATCAAATCAATTTCAAATATAAAATTACAATCAAACACTGATTAAAGGATGTTGTTGATACTGTGACCAATGCCTTACAGGACCACCCTAATGGCATAGAGTGGTTTAAGAAGTCCCAATTTAGCCACCCATTTAATATTACAGACCACATCAAAGTAACTTGAACCCCATCAAGGATGTTACTATCCCGAGTGGTGGTTACAAAAAAGAACTATGAAATGTGGTTCATTTTGAATGACATCCCCATTAGGTACTCGCTCATGGAGCATGTACTTATAAGTGGACTTAATTGTTCTGCTTATCCTAAAGATCCTTGTCATACAGGAAACAAATTTAGAGAAAGTCTTTCTCGGAATGAAAAAGATCTCGCAAAATGATGTTAAAAAATACTTGGAAGGTATGGTCATCCGTCCCAAGAAGAATCAGAGTAATAGAAGGAGGCACAGTAACGAAATCAGAAAAAGAGAAAAAGAGAGATCGACCCTTCTAAATGATAAGTTGAAGTTGGTTATCCTATACTTTCTGTCTGTAGTCCTCCGTGGTCCAGAAAAACCCGACCAAAAAATTGATTACAAACTCTTTAAAATGATTGATGACTTAGATCGGTGTGCCAATTACCCATGGGGAAGAAAGACATACCAATATTTAATGACTCAGGTCCAGAAGTTAGACCTAGTTGCAAAATGGAAAAACGCTTTTGAGAAGTTGACAAGATGGAATTGTCATGCATTCATACTACCATTGATGGTATGTAAATTTTTTTTCAATTATAAGATTCTCACTTTTAATTTGTTCTAAAATGTTCACAATCTAATATATTTTATTGCTCATTAGTATAGCTTCTACCATTTGAATATATCCCTACCTTGACCCCAAAGTATGCTGAGATTAGAAAAGATGTTACAGGACTGGTGCCAAGAATTTGTCGATGGAAAACAAAGTTTCATCGACAACAAGCTCCACCGTTGGAGCAAATTCTACATGTAGTTGGGGATAGCACGGTTGGTCTTTTGTTTTGTTTTGTTTTGTTTTATATTACCCCAGATACGTCTTGATTTGTATGTTACTAATTTGAAGTGCCTAAATTTTAAAACATAAAGAGCATTCTTGTCCCAACTTTAAAGGTGCAGAAAGCCAACCACATGAAGGGGTTTGTTCCTTATCATGATGATCCCGACGCCATTGTGGACAAATGGGCAACCATCTTAGAGTCTGGAACAAGCATATTTTGGGAGGACTTATTGCATGCTGATCTAGAAGGCCGACGTAACTTCCTTCATGGTTATAGTGAGAGAGTTCAAGGACGAGATAGAGAGATGCCTGAAAATATTGTACATGAGCAGTCTACACCTCAATAAGGTACCACTGCAGCCGAGCAAACCAGGTCTCCACCGTCTAACCCTATTATCGACGAGTCTATACCTCCACAAGCTAGCTCTCATGCTGACAATTCAATGGTACTACGTGAGATTCAAGTTCCAAAGCAGATAGTAGAAAAGATGTGCACCGAACATGAATCTCAGTTTTCACAATTAGAGAAATTGATAACCAGGAATAGTAACCGCGTTGATATACTGACAAACATTGTGTCAAGAATTGTTCAACAACAATTAGAGACTTGGAAAGGTGGAGATCGAGGTGAGAGCAGTGGAGGTGGAGGTGAGCATAGTAAAGGTGTTGATGTTAGAATTAATGGAGGTGGTGATATTGAGGTTTAAAATGTTATATATGCACCAACAGTTACTGTGACTACTATAGGTGGAGTTGTTGAGGTTGACTCTAGTAGAGGTGGAGGTAAGATGAGAAAAGTGAAAGTGGAGGTAAAAATAATGGAGGTATTGGTGATAAAATAAACGGAGGTGGTGACTTTGAGGTTGAGGATGTTACAAATACACCTCCAGATGTTTGTTTTGATATTGAAATCAATGTAGAAAGAGACATGGAAGATTCTCACCTTAATGAATTCTTTTATCAGACTTTGACTTTTTCGAGTGATGAGGATTGTGAAAATGATGTTTTGAATATTGAGCAACCCAAGAGATGACCTCAAAGACATCTAAAGAAGTCAAAATATAAGAGAACTCCAAATACCGATCTCGGTCCAAAGAAGATGATGTTTCGTAAAGGGTCAATCAAAGAATTCGATCAATTGCACTTACCTAAAGAAGATGATGTTTCGTAAAGGGTCAATCAAAGAATTCGATCAATTGCACTTACCTGACAGTATGCGAAAATCATTTGAAGACTACATGAGTTCAGATTCGAAGCCCCCATTTACTTCTGGTCTTGGGTTAACACGAAGGTGGGATTTCTTTGATAAAATAATAACTGAGCAGTTTTGGCTTTTAAGTGATGTAAGTGATTCTCTACTAAATAACGCTATATCTAAGTTTTTTCTTTATTTTTTTTTTTTACATTTTTTATAGCAAAAGATTTTTTATCTATACTACTTTTTTTTTTGTAGCACATAAAAGAAGCCATGTATGGAATAAGAAAAAGACAGTCCAAATATCGAGATGTCATCAATCAAGACGTCGTCATTTTGGATAAGATCTTTGACCAATTATTGGTGATGAATGCCAATGAATATGTGATCATAGATGATTGTTTCATAACATACATTGGAAGCAACATCCCCAAAATGGGAAAATATTGGAATGGTGCCAAGGCACTTTACTTCATACTTAATTTATATGACACATTAGACACCAATGTCACCAAAAAAGAAAGGGAAAAACATTGGGTTTCAGTAAAGGTTGATTTGATAACTGCAGAGCTGGTGGTTTTTTATTGTAATTGGAAATGTTACGAGAAAGTAAAGATTAATATATTCATAGAGCCCGTGCAAAAGATGATTACCTTAATACTTCAAAAATCTGGACATTTCGGCCACCCTGATCATTCTATATGACCTATAGGCGCCTACTCAACCATCCGCAGAATGAGAAATCGTAAGTGTACTTCAAATGTTTTTTAATTTTTTATTTGTCATTTATAATTACAAATATTAACAAACATATTGTTTAAAACATGGGAGATTGTGTCATATATGCCATCAAATATATCGAGTTCGATATGCAGGGCCACAATTTTGAATTAATAAATGATAAGATGGTCAAATGTTATAAAGTGAAGATGGCAATTAATATTTACCATAATGATTAGGTTCCATAAACACTTTATATATGTATTTGGTTTTACTTTTGAATGGGCACGTCTTGCATTTATAGCATGGCCAAATTTTTTTATATGTTGTTTTTTCCAGGGTCTAAGTTATGATGTTTGATTAAAATAAGCTATTATGGTGACAAAATTTTTTCTCATAGGCAATTTGGGTAAAAAAATTCATGACCAGCATAGGCAGTTAGGCCAGTCAGGCCTGTCCGAAAGACCAGATAAAAAGCATCATACTACTTCGGTGTCATGACTGGCAAAACCAACAAGATCGCTAGCCGATTCGGGTGAAAAAATTGATGACCGGTGTAGGTGGTCAGGCCAGTCTAACTGGTTAAGAAAACCAGATAAAAAGCATCATATTACTTCGACGTCATGACCGGTAAATTGTCACCGGTCCAGGTAAAAAAATTTCTGACTAGCATAGGCGGTCAAGGTAGTCCGGTCGGTTTGGAAAACCAAATAAAAAGTATCATACTACTTCGGTGTCATGACTAGCAAATTGCCATCGGTCCGGATAAAAAAATTTCTGATTAGCATAGGCAATTTGGTTAGTTTAGCCGGTCTGGAAAACCAGATAAAAAGCATCATACTACTTCGGTGTCATGACCGGTAAAACTGACAAGATCACATGTCGGTCTGGGTAAAAATTCATGAATGGTATAGGCGGTCAGGCTAGTCCTGTCAGTTCGGAAAACCAAATAAAAAGTATCATACTACTTCAATGTCATAACCAGGAAAACTGACAAGATCGCCCCGGTACGAGTAAAAATATTCCTAACCGGCATAGGTAGTCAGGCCAGTCCAGCCGATATAGAAAATCAGATAAAAAGCGTCATACTACTTCGGTATCATAACCGGCAAGACCAGCAAGACCGCCAGCCGTTACATTATATTAATCAGTTATTGACAGTAAATCAATTTTACTGATTGACCATTTAAGATAATTGATTAACCATTTTGGGGAAAAAATGGTAGTTTAACTAATTTTTGAAAACTTCGGTCATTTATTAAAAAACTTCTTAAAAAAAGCTATTTAGCTAATTAGACTAGGTGGTATTTTTTAATCATCTAATCTAATATATGGCCCAACTGTTTTTTTATTTAGGAAAATGATCGTTTGTCTTTTTTCAGATATGGTCAATCAGTGATTAACTATGAAAATTGTTGATTGACTAATGATCAATCAGTGATTGACTGTCAAATTTAGTGATTTACATTATGGATAATCAGTAATTGACCGTAAGTTAATCAATAATTGACTATTACATGACCATTAAAAAAAATTAATTAACCATTTGAGAAACATCAGGAAGGAAAAAAAAAATGAACACATCGTTCTTCATGCTGTAGACACGTTTCTGTTTTTTTTTTTTTTTTTTTTTTTTTTTTTTTTTTTTTGGGAAAAGGAAGAACTTCAATTACAACCCACGGTTGAGGGCCCATGTTTCTCTCTGTTAACATTACAACCCAACTTCCCTCCCCACCACTTTCGCGGTAATAACGGGAAAGAAAAAGGGTATATAGGTCTAAAAAATATTGACAAAAAGTTGTACAATCCATTTAGTCTCGGTTTAGTAAATTAGTTGGAGATAAAATTTTTAAGTTAAAGTCTGTTAACTTTTTAAAAATTAATTATAAATTTTATTAATTAAAAAAAACAAAAATTAATATAAAAATATATAATTTAGTTGAAATTAAACTTAAATATGAAAGGAGATCTTAGTTATACATAGTTATATATAATAGATAATAGATTAACTATTTCTCAATTTTAAAAAGAAAAAAATAAAAAATAAAAATATCTCTCTACTTCTCTTCCCCTCCGTTCGTGTAAGGCAGGGACTGGTTGTTTGTCGGTTTGGTGGGCCAGGTTACACGGGGAGGAATTGGGATCCAGAAACCTTTTCTTGTGTTCAACAACAATAGTGACCTACTATGAACGACGCCGTCTTCTTCATATGCTGCTCAGGCAGATACAGGAATAGCAGAATCTGGCTTCAATTGGCTCAATTTCATGGATTTCATGCTGTAAATTTTTTTTTTATACTTATTATTGACTTTATTGACTTTATTTATTTTTTAAAAAGTCAATAATTGTTTCTATTTCCCTGGGTTTGAATCATGTGTACAAAGTATAGTATAGGTTTGCAAATTTAAGCTGTTTTGTTAGATTATTTTTATTGGACCTTTTCTAAAGGTTTCAATCGACAGATTCATACCCTTTTTTTCTCCCTTAATTAGTTCAGTTTTGGAAAGTGTTTAATTCTATGTCCTGGTTTATTATATGGATTTATTATATGCGTTCGATCTAATTCGTTTGTCACTTTAAATCGGATTTCTCAATTTAAAATTGTGTTCAGTAACATAAATTTGGAGTTAAAATCCTAATTCAGAGTTAAAAAGTCAAACTTATATGAGAACTCAATTTTAAAGATACTATCTTTAAAAAAAATTAAAAATATTGACTTTTTTTCGTTTTAATTCTTATTATGGCGAATTTTTTTTTTTTAATGTACTCAAAACAAAGAGAAGAAAAAAAATCCCTTGATCTATCCCGATTAAAATTTGTCCTGATGCTAGGAAAACCATTAAATTTTCTAACATCTAATCAAACACATATTAATATTTTATTCTCTTTTCAGATTGACAATTTAATTAACAATTTAGGATTTCAACTTAAATAAAAAAAATTTCAAACAAAATATTACATACGTAAGACATGTGAAAGACATATTTTGGACCAATTGGGGACTAATAATAATAATAATAACAATAATAATAATAATATAATCAAGTCCTAGTTCTACTACGACTACAACTGCACTTCGCAATATAAAAACGCAGAGGAGGACAAAACGTCTAAAACTGCTTCTTCATTCTTTGTTTCGTCCACACTTTTTCTCTATTTTGCCACCATCTGGTCTCGTTATTTACAGTTATACCACTGCCGGTTCTTGTACGCTATAGCTCTCGGTTTCCCTCGTCGCAGATTCTTGCGGAACCGGCGCTCGCGTTATACCGGTCAACAACCAAGAAAATAAATCATCAAGTTTCCCGATTTTGTATTTGAATAAGGCGTGATATTTACGACAATGACAAGTCACCGGAGAGGACAGGAGGAGGAGAACAGGAGATCAGGAAGACTGGCGGAGAAATCATCGTCGTTTCACTGCCGAAGTTCGTCGTCGGAAATGATATCTCAGCTCCGGCGGCCCAAAACGGCGCCGGATTTGCTTTCGGGCCGGAGCGTGGTCGTGACAACGTCGTTGGAGCAAGTACGGCCGAGGAAGCTGACAAAGGTGCTTCTGAACGTGACGATTCAGGGGAGAGTAGGGGCCGTACAGGTGTTGATGACGCCGGAGTCCACCGTCGGCGACGTAGTGGCGGCGGCGCTTTCTCGGTACGTTAAGGAAGGTCGCCGTCCGATCTTGCCGACCACCGAGCCCTCGCGATTCAACCTCCATTACTCCCAGTTCAGCTTGGAATGTAAGTACTCTCTTTTCTTTTGTGTCGTTTGATTTTTATTTTTTTTCTTTTTTTGGAAAAAAAATAATTTTGATGGAGGATATACGATGAAAAACGTGCAAGACAAAGAGACTGTTTGTTTGTCGGTTTGGTGGCCCAGGTTTGGGTAGGAAGGAGCACGTGATGGAATTGGGATCCAGAAATTTTTTCTTGTGTCCAAACACAACAATGAACGACTGTGGAACGACGTCGTCTTCTTCATGTGCTGCTCAGGCCGATAAAGGAGTAGCAGAATCCGGCGTCAATTGGCTCAATTTCATGGATTTCATGCTGTAAATTAATATTATTTTTTAACTGATTATTGACTTTCGTTTTCTGAAATAAGTCAATAATTGTTTCTATATGCCCGGGTTTAAATCATTTGTACAAAATATAGTATGGGTTTCCAAAACGAAAGCTGTTTTGTTAGATTCTTTAATTTAATTGCTAGCCAGAACCTTTTGTATAGGTTTCAATCCTTTGCAAGTAGAGAATTAATGTAGATTTATACCAATTCTTTTTTTTATTATTATTAGTTTAGTTTTGGAAAGAGTTCAATTATAAGCCCCGGTTTGTTTAATGAGTTCAATCTTATTTGTGAATAAGAAAAGTGTTATGTTTGACGGGATTAAAGTCGGAGATCCTAATTCAAAGTTGAAAAATAATGATGAAACCTTAATTTTTGACTTTTCAAATTTAATATTTAGATTATTATTTCTCTTACTTTTATTTTTATGAAAACTCAAGTTTTAAACATCTTAACTTTTTTGTTTCATAACCGATTAAGACAACCCTTTTTCAAATGCCCTTAGAATAAAGGGAGGAACCAATCTTCATACATGTACCTATTAAAACATGTCATGGTGTTGAGATTTTATTAGATTTATTTGAAAATCATTCAATTTTCAATATATGTTCAAATCTAAATATATAAAAATGCCAAAAAAAAAAATTTAACTTATTGTTCGTCCAAAACGAACGTTTTGGTTGAAACGTTTTGTCTTTTTTTTCTTTGTGTGGCTTCTGGTTTGTGTAGGGTTGTGTTGGTTTGTCCTTTTTATTTTTTATTTTTTTTTGGGAGTGAGGAAATGTGGGGTAAGTGAGAAAGAGACCATTTCTTGTTTTTTTTTTCCTCTTTCTTTTTAAATTCTGTTTGAGAGAGAGAGAGAGAGAGAGAGAGAGAGAGAGCCTTTTTTGGGTTTTTTTTTGGCTTCTGTTTTCAAGGGAGGGTGAGAGAGTGAGAGGGTGCGTTGGGAAAGGAAAGAAAGGAGGAGGGGGAAATTTGTGGGATTCATAAAGTTTGAATATTTTTGTACTGTCATTAAAATAATATATATCATGTAGGATTTATGAGATTTATTTATTAAAATAAAAAAAAATAATAGTTATCTATCTAAAATTTTATAACACTAATTTAATTATCTCAATAGGAACAAAGGCGGAGCTGCCTTAGGCCCAAGGGCTCTTTCAATTTTGGCCCCATAGTTTAAAAGTTTTGCAAAAAATTCTTTCTGTCATTCAACCCCATGAGATTCTTTAATTACGAAATTTACATAATATTTTTTAAAATTACAATGATAACCTAAGTTTTTATTTTTAATTTTTACATTTTAGACGTAACATCTCAATTAAATAAAGAAAACACATTATATTAATATAAAAATTAGTAATTTCTTGGTCTCTAGACTTAAAAGTTGAACCAAATTCTATTATTAACTAGTTATTAAAAAAAAAAAAGATATCAAAGATACAAACAAATAAAGAAAGTTGAAATTTTTATATTGTAATTTTAGTTCATTTCATGCCCTCCTAAAAGTAATTCGTGGCTCCACCACTGCAAAGGAAGACATTGATGTCAATTATCTCAAGTTGTACAGTCCCTCAATTTGTCCAATTATTAGTAATTAATGTACGAACATGTCAATAATGCGACGAAACCAATACCAAATCTGGGAACAACGAACCCAAGATTTTCAAGTTCGATGGAAACCGTGACCCGTTGCTTAGCAAAGCAAAAACCTTGATATAGTGAAGACACTAAAAACGGGTATGGAAAGTCCGTTTGATAAGTCAATTTGAACACCACAAGGAATTCTTGATAAGTTCGGATAAGTTTCTTCAAAAACTCAAGAAGAATAACTCACAATAGGAATAAACATCAAAATCTGCTTCCATACTCTGAAAATTAACCTTGTATAGCCTAATTTCAATTTGTAAAATATCTAATATACCCCTAAGAATAAACACGCCTAAAAAACCTAGGAATCAAATTTATCTAAATAAAAATACTTAAATTCAGATTTAAATTCAAATTTTAAACTAAAACTTAAAACTAAAATAAGATTACAAAGAAATCAAATCTTGATCAGATCTTCTAAACTTCTTGAATCTTGTTTTGAATCTTGAACTTTTTAAAACTTGAAAACGTAATTTTGATTTGATTCTTTGTTGGAAAACAAACGTCCACATCAGCCTTGGCTCTCTTTCGGATCAATTTTGATGAGTAAAATCAGTCTTAATTCACCATCAGTAGTGAACAGACTTTCTTCTTATTGTAGAACTCTCCGGATTAAGTTATTCAGCTCTTCTTTGAATCTTTTAGCCCGAACCCTCGTGACCGGACCAACTAGAACTTGAATTGATTTGTGAGCATTCCTTGCAGCATTGATGTCCTCATCAGTAATTTGCTTTATTAGTAGTGTGGAGTGACAGATTTATCAGACAAATGGAACGTTCGTGTGATTCTCAGAACTTATCGCACTTGCTTGTAAAACGAAAAGGGGAGAGAGAGAGAGAAAGAGAGAGAATAATCCAGTACTAAACAAACATTACTCTGAATTTTTGATAAGTGCCATAAGTTTTTTTTTTTTTTTTTTCTTTAAATCAGTAATTATCTAGAAGTTGTAACTAAGTGGAATTCATTTATGAGTCAACTAAATTCATTTTGTGGTCGATGTGTCTCATATGATTACATGTATTCTTGCATGTGTGAATATTAAAAAAAAACGAAAAGAAAAAGAAAACATTTTTGTATGTAAATGTCACTTTATGTGATAAAGATGCCCACCATGTTTTTGAAGTATTTATCTCATTAAAATTATATCAAAATTAGAAAGCATGGATTTGATATAAATTTGGCATTTCAAAACAGCAATAAAAAGATTTATTTTCGTATATACTAGTTTAGAAGCACATGCAAGTTAAGTTTTTTTAATTTTTTTGGACATAATGAAGAAGAATATTTAACTAAAAATGTAGTTGATGGTTACAAACAGGTTAAAAAATTAACCAGTCATGAGTTACGGGATGGGGATGGATTTAGCAGTCCCCAACCCAATTCCCCGTTTACCTGTTTAGTTATGCATTATTTTATATTATATACACTATACAAGTGTTATATAATATATAAGATTTTAAATATTAAATTTTAACATATTTAATATATAAAAAGTTGAATAATATAATTTTTATTTGTTTTAATTTAAAGTATCATATTTATTAATTATTTTTTGATTTTAGTTTTTTAATTTTCTTATGATGGAAATATTCAATATGGTTAATGGAGCACCATGTGAATACCCCGAATCCGTGACGGGAAAAACCTGCTCCATCTCCGCCAATTTATATAGATTATGGGACAGGTATGTGAAGTGTTTTTATTCGCGGGGTGGGTTGGCAAGAAGATCGCCCAACCCTGAACCCGCCCCATTGCCATCCCTAGGTATAAATCATAAAGAAAAAATATTTTCATTAGACATAGTTAAAAATACAACATTTAAAGCTAAAAGAGAAGAAAGAAAAATAAGAAGGAAAAGTGAGTATACTTGAAAATTTTATTTAATTGGGGACAAGTTGAAAAGAAGAAGGGTAAGATTTCATAAAATTGTTCAAAAAAAAAAAAAAAAAAAACCTCAAAAAAGGACCAAAATAATTGGAAAAAATTTTGAATAACAAAACTAATATGAGAAAAAAAATAACAGGACAATTGAAAAAAGTAGTTATAAAATAATGCATGAATGAGATTCATAGTAATTCTGATTACAAATGCTAAAACACTTGAGTTATTCATACGAATGTCTAAATTTGAGGTTTTAATTTAAAAATGTTTATTTTTTCTTTTATTTACATGAATGTTTAACGCATGAATGAGAATTGCAGTGACTTTGATTTCGAATCTTAGAGCACTTGAGTTATTTACAAGAATGCCTATTTTGGAGGTTTTAATTTACAAATATATATATTTTTATTTACACGAATGTCTAAATTGATACATATAAAGACTATATTACCCTTTCATAAATAATTAAAAATAAAAAAAATAAAGAACTGATAAAAAAAGAAAGAAAATCTCCGAAAAAAAAAAAAGAAGTCAAACTAAGTAAATATTTGATAAAAGGAATAAAAAGACCATTTTACATTATTTATTATTAAGAAAAAGGATCAAGACATATTCAAGTTGTTTGGGATGTGAAAAGCATTCATTCAAGTAAATAATTGGTCGTTAATATAAAAATCACAATGAATATTAAACAAAATTGAATGATTATTGTAAAAAAATAGAAAACACTTTAAAACTTAAAAACAACAACATATTGATATAGTAATTATCATAAAAAAATATTAATAATATAGTAATATTATAAAGAAAAAAAAGCATACCATATTTTGGAAAAAAAAATCATAATGAGATAGTAATTACCATAAAGAAGTAATCAATTTCAAGCCACATTAAATTTTAGGAACTAACTACTAAAACAAGACCAATAAGAATATAAAAAAAAAATTACCATACTAATATTACAATTATCATGAAGAACCTAAATCGTAAAAAAAAAAAAAAAGATTTCTAAGAAACCTAAATCACACTTAAGAAATATGTTTATAAAAATATAAATGATACTAACAAGCAATCATTGTAATAAATAATTAATCATTAAGATAAATATATAATAATAATAAAAATAAAGAAGAGAAAAAAAGGAATCATTACGAGAGAAAATGATATTAATAAAAATAATAATAAAGTAAAATAAATATTACAAGCCACTATATCTTAATAAATAGATATTTAATGGACATATTTTAAAATGAGATCCTATTTTATGACTTTTTGTGGAATTATTTTAGATACTTTCAAAACCATGGTCTATTTTATATCTTATGGACTTGTTTTGAGTTTTTTGTGGCACATATCATTTACATAATGGACTTAGACCATATTATAGTATCTTAAAGTTTCAAACTTGTCATGGGCTCGTTTCATCTTTTGGATTACGGAATTCCTAGACAATTTTCTGATGGAGTCTAAATCTGCTATCCTAAAAAAATTGTCCTTTTTGCTCTCTCCCCTAATAAATTTTGACACATCATCTAACTTTTACCCATCAGCTGTTGATGTTAATTGTTATGTTATGATTATTTTTCAAACATTTTATTATCTTTTTTACTTTTCTTCTGAACACAACTTTATTATCTACTTTTTTTTTTTTTTTTTTTTTTCCGACTTGCCACTCCTCCATGATAACATATACAAAAGTACAAAAAGCACGCCTCATAGCCATTTTTTCCGATTATGAACGGATGAAGACCACATCAACAAATCCCATAACCCTCCCAAACAAAAGAAACAAAAAAAGAAGAACCTCAAATGTGTTGAATCCAAAGATGAAAGCTTAAACTAAATTTGGGAAAAAAGAGAGAAAAAAATCATTGAAAAGAAAGAAAAAAGAAATCATTGCTTGCCCACTCTCTCACAAAAGATGAAGATAAAGAATCGCTACTCTTGGGAAGATCAAACGTCCTACAACTCCGACGATGAAGCAGCGACCACCATCATTTCTCCGTCAAGATTGACGATCTTCAACTATCGAAATGCACACAGAAGGCATGAACGTCGCTAGATTAGAGCTTCTGTGGCTTCAGCGAAGAAGCCAGAAAATTCTCAACTGTCAGAAAATTTTCACAGAGGGAGAGTCGAGTCGAGGCAGATCTAGAGAGTAAAATACCGATGAAACCTTCAACAATATATTGAATAAACACTCTCACCGCTGAATCTTGCCGGCAGTGCAATCGACAAAACTTACTGTCGACGTTGAAGGTCACGGAGCGCCCCAAATCCAATGGATTGAAAGAGGGATAATGGTGGTTTTATTACGTAATTTCAGAAGGACAATCTTGAAAAAGAAATTTTTGGGAACAGAATCATATTCATCCTTCTCAAAATCACTTTGTTAATTGACTCTGGTTACAATACTAACTGATGTGTGAAAATTCGATGGCGTGTCAAAACTTAACAGGAGAGACAGCAAATGAGACAGCAGATCCACAGACTCTTTCCTTGACTCCACTCACAGCTTATAAACAGTTTTTTAAACTGTTCAGATACAGTTTCAGAGTTTATAAGTGACGACTCCTTGATTTTATAGGTTTAGTTTTTTCCTACGTATTTTTCTCCTTTATGCTTTCTTAGTGATTCAAACCTACTTTTACACTTACAAAAATTCATGAACTTAATTACAATGAGTATACAGCTCCAAATCAGACTCAGAGTGAAACTCCCTATTTTTCCCTAACTTTGCCAAATTACCCTTTTGCCCCTATATAGATTCTATATTGTCCTAAATTCATTGTTTGATCTTTACTCTGCGTACAACTATACACTGTTTATTGTGGTTTAGTTACAGTTTTTATTTATATATTTATTTGAAAAGCAGTTTGAAAAAATAGTTCACAGTTTATAATTTTTCTATTTTTTCCCACACCCACACCCACACCCACACCCCTTTTTTTTTTTTCTTTTTTTTTTTTTTTTTGGTATTTCTCGCGCTTTAACCCCTACCGGATTTCTCTTTTTTTCTACTATTATTCCTATTGGTCTAACACTTATTTGGGCCAAATGAAACAGTTTGTCACTGCCTGAAATGTCCATTTACTGAAACGTTTCAAACATTTACAGTTTTTCCCCAAAAAGTCAAACTTTTGACACTTGATCCCTCTAATGTTTCTAGTCCATTTTTAATCCGATTATTACCAAAATTTGACATAAGCCAGATTTTATTGTGGTAATATTGACTGCAAAGCCATGTCCTTAATCTCAGCTTCTAAGTCCCTCTTTTTTTTTCATTTTTATCCCGTAAGGATAAAATTTTACACTTTTGTCCTTTTGTGCCAATTTAGAAAATTTCATTTTGGAGTTTGGTTTGGGAAAATAGAGACAGTTGGTCGTCTTTCAACTGCCATCTCAAACTCAATTTATGTATGTCTCTAAAGTTTAAAAATCATATTTTTTTTATTTATTTTTCTATCAAACTTGTTCAAAATGTGTACAAATTGAACATATTGCATTTATAATTTGTACTAATTATTCTCATTGCATAATAATCATTTTAAATGAATTTTCAAAGTCTAAAATAAACTAGACTTTTCATACTTTCCTATCGTGCATAAACTTTACATGACAAAACTTAAATCACATACCACAACACATCAACGTTCACTGCTTTTATCTTGTTAAAAATCCAAACTTTATCTATAAAGGCTAGCCTTTGCTCATTAACCAATTCAATCAACATGATAATCATGGAACCCATATTCATCCACAGACAAACAGCTCTTTTCACCTCTTTTTGGAAATGTGAATAGTGAGAAGTAATTTTCAACTCAATAAAAAGGACAAAAGAAGCATTTGGAGATCGATTTGGAGATGTGCCCCAAAACAAACCCTTACAGTGTTCTTCACAAATCAACATCACGCATCAAAATTGTCATGAAAAAGGGTAAATTGCTCATTTAGTCCATAAACTTTTAACCTGATGTAACTTTGGTCCATGAACTTTTTTTTCATTGCTAGAATGTCCCTAAACTTTCAAAATATGCTACGATAGTAATTTCTGTTAATTTTTAGACGGAATTTGTTAGTAATTTGGTCAAAAATTGGTACTAACTACAGATTCCATACAAAAATTAACAGAAAGAACTACTATAATAACATTTTTAATAGTTTATAGTTATTTCAGCTATGACAAAAAAGAACATGAAATGCGCCTAAATTATTAAAATATTACAAAAATAGTCATTTATGTTAATTTTTAAATGATATTTGTGAATAATTTGGTCATGAAGTGATGCTAACTAATAGATTCTGTCAAAAAATTAATATAAAGGACTATTGTAGTGACATTTTGAAAGTTTAAGGGCATTTCAGCTACGAAAAAAAGTTCAAATACCAAAATTGCATGAAGTTAAAAATTTAGTAACCAACCTAGCAATTTACCCTAAAAAAAAGTATGCCAAGACTAAAGAATAATTATACATATCAATGATTTCAAGATCCACATAATTATATATATATATATATATATATATATATATATTCATCTTGCGTAACATCATCTGTATTCATCTGGATCCAATCCTGATGAGGAGGCAACCATCTCACCAAGTCACTTGGGGTTTATTTTCACTGCCATCCAAATCACGACCTTAGCCGAATTGCTTTTTATCTTTTTGGACTGGGGGGTGAGAGACTCACACTCTGTACTTTTAGATAGAATTAAATGTGATATTACTATTAGATTATGTTTGTAATCTTTCGAATTGGTGTTTTTTCTTATAACTGAATTGGGTATCAAATCACCTATATGTTTGTTTATATGCTCATATCCTCAAGAAATGGAACCTTTAAGGCCCTTAAGTGCACAAGCATTAGAGAACCCAAGAAAAGCCGACCCAATGCCCATTATCAAAAGCCCAAGTCTATAAAATTTCATTTTGTGTTTTATTTTATTTTTTTATTTTTTATTTTTATTATAATATTTTGGGGTTGGGGGGAATAAAGGGAAAGAAAACCCTAGGGGTAGGGGGGGTCACAAAAACTCACGAAAACCTGGCGGCAACTTTGTTATAAAACGCCCCTTCAAACCCCTTCTCCTCTTCTGCCTCTCTCTCTCTCTCTCTCTCTCTAAACCCCTTCCAAAACCCTAGCGCCTCCTCTTCTCTCTCGCTCAATCGCCTTCAATGGAGTTCTGGGGTAAGCCTCTCCTTCTGGCCCTTCTTTGATATCGTCCATGGATTTCGTCCCTTTTCATTTTCTCTTTAGTTTGTTTTTCTCTTTTCTTCTCTTTTTTTATTTTTTTTATATTTATTTTTTTTATATTTTTTATAAATAATATTGTTGTTTGGTTATGCTCTTATTTACGAATCCGTATTTTCTCTGTTGCTCATGAAATGAAAACAGAAAAATATATATATGATATTGAAATGATTTAGGAATACACCAAATGGCCGAGCCGGAAACCTTTTCTTGTGCCTCCGTTGAGATAAAATTTTAAATCTATTTTAAGTTGTTAAATAGTGTCACAATTATGATTTTTCTGGGCACGAAATTTCACAAAGTCTGGAGGGTAAAATCTAAAACCTTCAAACATGACCAGTATTTATGGTGTCTTTTCATTCTTGTCTGAATTTGTATAGAAATTGTTCGTTTTTCTGCTGTTTGTCAAGTTTAAATCTGTTTTTCATTTCTCTTTATCCTTTTGTTTCTAGGTGTTGAAGTCAAGGCTGGAGTGCCTTATAAAGTCGAACCCGAAGCCGGTATGGTTATTCACGTTTCCCAGGTAATTTTATTTTATTTTTATTTTTTTTGGATATTCGTCATTTTGGTCGTCTTTATGTTTTCATTTTTGGGTTTGTTATAAAAATCTATGGACTGGTTTGAAATGTGGCTTGTTGTTTTTGTTTTTCTAGGCTTGCTTGGGTGAGACCAAGAACAAGGGGACTGAATCCATTATTCTCTCTGTGAAAATCGATGACAAGAAGTTTGTTTTGGGAAACCTTTCCTTGGATAAGATCCCGCAATTGACATGCGATTTGGTTTTCGAGAAGGATTTTGAGCTTTCACACACATGGAAACATGGAAGTATTTACTTGTGTGGATACCAAACCTATGCTGGAGATAAATATCCTTTTAATCATTTACTTTATATTCAGCCTAAATCTTTTAACTGTATAGGTTTGTTTGCTGTTTGTGTGTATTTATTTTTTTGCAATTCTTGTGAGCTTTTTTTTAGTTGTTTCTTTGACTATAATGCTGCTGCTTTGCACTGAGGGAGATGATTTTGATGGTAAGTGTTAATTTCTTAACGCCTCTTTTTCAACGCATTTCATGATCATCATGTTGAGACACTTTTTAATTTGATTTTCTTGCTATAGACTTTGATGATGATTCGGAAGAGGAAGCGGATGTCCCACAGATTGCCCTTCAAAATGGTTAGTGTTGATTTGGCTGCCTTTTTTGTATTGGTTTGTGATGTGAATTATTTACATGTTTGCTTATAAAACGGGTTGGTTTATTATTTTCAGGAAAAGGTGGCCCAAAGCTTGAGCTTGTTAAGCCAGCTGCTGCTAAAACTAATGCTGCCAAACCTGAATCTTCTGAGAAGCCGAAAGTTAAAGTTGTAGAGCCAAGCAAAGAGGAGGATGGTGACGATGATGATGAAGACGATAGTGACGAGGATGATGAGTCTGATGATGAAATGGTTAGTTCAGGAGATGATTCTGATGAGGTATTGTCGGAGGTTTTAGCTTTTACTTGATTAAATAAATACATTTAGGCATAGAAAAGTATTCTAGGGGCGTAAAACCTTATTTCTATATGGTTGAATTGGAACCAAAAAATATATTATGTTTGGAGGAAATTTTGTGGATGAGATTGTATAAGATTTTTGGTATTTTGGTTATTTATGTGTCTTGTACATCTTTTGTAGGACATGGCTGATGGTGATAGTGATGATGATGTAGATAGTGATGAGGAAGATGATGAAGAAACCCCTAAGAAGGTAGCGGTCCTGCTACAGCTTATTCATGTTGCTGGCAAAATTTAAACTGGTTTTTGAACTTTTAGATTTCTGTTTGTTTGTGGAGCTGTGTTTTAATTGTGTTACTTTTATTTTGAAGGCTGAATTGGGCAAGAAAAGAACTAATGAATCAGCAGTCAAAACTCCTGTTCCCGCTAAAAAGGCTAAAGGAGCAGCTTCTCCTAAGAGTGGTAATCTCTCCGTTCCATTTTTCATTTTTCTTTCTACTCTGAATGTGGCTTTCAGCTTTGGTAATCATTTTGCAAAATTCAAGTGACGTCATGTTTTTTCTTTGTTTTTAAGTACTGTTAAGTTATATATTTAATAGTATTTCTTGAACCATAGTGATCTCGGTAAATTGTTGCTGCTGATTGAAAGAGATTTATGCTAATATGTTAATAGCGGGGTTTGTCACAGAAGGTAAGAAGGGTGGCCATACTGCAACACCACACCCTGCAAAGAATGCTGGAAAGACTCCTGCCACTGGAGATAAATCGAAAGGCCAACAGACTCCCAAATCCGGTGGCAAATCTGGCGGCATCTCTTGCAAGTCTTGCAGCAAGTATGATATTCAATGATAATATTGTGACTTTTACCTTTTCCACTTGTTGAGGTAATGCGCTTACTAGAGAAATGTTTGTGTGCAGGACCTTCGCCTCTGATATGGCACTCGAGTCTCACACGAAGGCGAAACATGGATGAATTAGGCCGGGAGCAAATGGGAACATGCGGTAAAAAGCTTGTTTTGGAGCTATTTTTTTGACATGAATTCTATAGAAAAATGAAGTGAAGTTTTGGCATAGTATGGGGAGGCTTTCTGGTGGTAGCAAGGACGGTTATTTTTGGTTACCGGATTCGATTTTGTTTGGACCGATCTTTTATGTAGTTGCCTGTATTTTCTTGTTTCAGTAATTAAATTTCCATTCGCTCATGTTTTACTTGGTGCAAAATATCTCCCTCAATGTGCATCTTGGTTGTTTATTATTCACTGTATTTTTTTTTCCCAGAATTTTGTTATCGTCTTCTGGTTAACAAGGTCTTAAATACACATTTGGTGCAATTTCTGTTAGTAGATTAATCATTATCCAATTGTGTAGCCAATGGAGTTTGGTCTTTGATTTATTTATTTTTTTGAAATGTTGAATTGAAACGATAAGCTAATAGCTTAAATTCTATTTCTGGTATGAGAACTACATTTTTCATTCAATTCTTCTCTGTTAGCCAAGTCTTGCTAGAATTAGGTCAACAAAACAATCTCAAATAGAGTCGCATCTAATTAAGCTGAAAATTAATTTTACTTTGAAGTTTGTCGGTTGTCAAGATTTTAATATTACAGACAAATTTGCCATATTCTAGAAGTTTAGGGATGTACATGCAAATAGTCCTTTAAGGAATTGAAATAAGTTGGAACAAATTTTATTTTTGCTCCTTGAACTTTAGTACTTTTTAAATTTTGTTGAGTTAATTGCTCGTTTGGTTTTTAATCTTTTTACGAAGTTGTAATTTGTTTTGTTTTGTTTTTTTTTTTCTTGGTGGTTAAAAGACAACCAAACTTTTTAAAAAGGGTGCAATTGTTCATTTTTACTAAAATAAAGAGTTCAAATTTTAACAAAGATGTCACGTTAATTACATAATTTACTATTAAAGTATAATTAAGTAGAGATTTTACATGATCAATTTATGTGTTATCATATGGGATCATCCAGTTTTTGACTTTTTTTTTTTTAGTAAAATGGATTAAATTGTATCTATTTAAAGAATTTAGGGACATTTTAGTCACAAAAAAAGATTGGGGACTAAATCATAATTTTATAAAAAGAATATTAAAAACTAAACGAGTAATTTATCATAATTTTGTCTTGAATATTACAAATTAATGCTAACTCGCTTCAAACCTAAAACTGTTAGAAAAAATTTCAATCGAATTTTAAACCGTTGCAAAAACACTCCTTGTCATATTTTTGCACTTAAAACTAGGATAAATTTTATTTCCCCCTCTATCTTTAGTATCTTTGTAACTTCACTCCCACCCCTTGAACTTTGAAAATAGTGCTTACACCCCTGAAACTTTAAACTGTTAGCAATAACACTCATTCAATCACATTTTGTCCACTTAAGTTGCTTTGACATTAATTTAAATAATAAAAAATTAATTTGAACTGCTAAACGAAGCAATAACCTTTAAAATTCAGAAAAATAACCTTTATTATTACAAAGCATTTGTACAATATAAAGCATTTGTATAATTATTAATAATCATCATAATTTTTACTAACAGTGTAAAGTTTCAGATGTGTATGCAACTTTTTTCAAAACTCAAGGTTAAAGTTACAAATTTATTAAGGATTATTTATATAAATGTCTAAATTGAAGATTGTGATTTAAAATATGTTCATTTTTTTTATTTACATGAATGTCTAATTTGATACTTATAAAGTCTATATTATCCTTTTATCAAGAATTGATAAAAAAGGAAAAAAAAAATCTCTTAAAAATGTGGAACTAAGTAAATCTTTTATAAAGGAAAAAAAAATCATTTTACTTGATTTATTATAAAGAAAAAAGGACCTGACAGATATTAGTTGTACGGTATATGAAAAACAATAATAATAACAATTAATTTGTCGTTACGAAAAAATTCACATCAATATATAAAAAAAATTAAATAGATTTTGCATAGAAATATCAAACACTTTAAAACCTAAAAAAGACATCATAATGATATAATAATTATTAAAAAGAAAAAAACATCATATTAATATAGTAATCATAAAGAGTAATAATATATACCACATTTAACAAAGTATCATAATGATATGTTAATTATCATAATGAAATAAAGAATTTCATATGACATTCTTTATATGACATTTAAACTTTAGAAACTAATTGTTAAACAATTCCAATTATAATAAATAAAATGAAGAGTAATTGACCTAGATAGTTTCTGAACTCTTGCAAAGTAGACGGTTTGATCCATGTTCTTTTTTTTTTTTTACTGAGATGATCCTAAACTCTTATTTTTTGGCCGTTATGGTCATTTCCGTCAAAATCTGTTAATTTCTAACAGAACGAGAAGGTGTTTTAGTAATTTACTAATAATTAATTTAAAAATTTTTTAAAAAATTAATCTCTCTCTTCTCTCTCTCTCTCCTCCAAACTAAAGCCCTCACACACACACACACGCATGCATGCACACACACACACTCTCTCTCCCTCCTCGATCTCTTTCTCTCCTCTAAACCAAAGCCCTTACTCTTTCTCTCCCTCCTCGATTTCTCTCTCTCCTCAAAACCAAAGCAGCCAAGATCTGGGGGTGGGGCAAGGTCAGCGACGGGGGGAAGAAACCAGATCGGAGTGCCCGGACAGCAGTGGGGTGTGGGGATGGATCGCAAACTACAGCGGTGGTTAGGGGGGGGGGGGGACCCAATTCAGTTATGGGTTTTGAGCCGAGCTCGGCGAGGGCGAAGATAATGGATTGAGGAGGGGGGGGGGGGGGGGGGGGTGGGGTGGGGGGGGGGGAGGCTTGACGGTGGTGAAGACGAGGGGAAACAAATCGGTGATTCTTGGGGAGGGGGGGTTCGATGATGGCGAAGACAGAGGAGGGCAACTCCGATCTGGGTTTCGATTGGGGGGGGGGGGGGGTGGGGGCTCACGGCGAACGGCAGTAGAAGGGGGCCCCAAACCGACAGAGAGAGAAAGAGGAGGGGGTGGGGGGGGGGGGGGGGGGGGGGCGAACGACGGCGGGGTTGGGGGGGCCAGACCCAGAGAGAGGGGGGGGGCAAAACAGAGAGAGGGGATTGGGGAAGGGTGAAAGAGGGGAGGGTATTTTAGTAATTTTATTATAAAAATAATCATTTCAATAAAATTCTATTAAAAAATTTAACAAATTTTGACAGAAAGGACCATAACAGCCAAAAAATAAGAGTTTAGGATCATCTCGGCAAAAAAAAAAAAAAGAACATGAATCAAACTGTCACCTTTGCAAGAGTTCATGGACTATTTAGATTAATTACTCTAAAATAAATTATCATAATAATGTTACAATTATCATAAAGAACCTAAATCATACTAAAAAAAAGGGTTTTCAAGAAACCTAAATCATAATTAAGAAGTAGGTTTATTAAAAACTTAAATCTTACTAACAAACAATCACTATAATAAAAAAACTACTCATTAAGATAAAGATATAACAATAATGGATAAATAACGAAAAAAATATGAACCGTGATGAGGGAGAATGATGTTAAATATAATAAAATGGCAAAATGGGTACTTTAAATGGTTGTTTTTATAATTATGTAATTATTTCATTTCTTAAAGTTCGGGAGTTTGAGATTTTCATGAATATTTTTTAATTATTTTTTAAGCATTCCAATGAAAAATCTTTTGTATATCAATAGTTACTTATATGTATCATCGTTAGTTACTGATCAATATCACGGTGCTTATGAATTGATTATCAATTGGTGGCTAATGGGTATTTAGCACCGCTGCCTTCAAATTTGTCACCATTTGCCAATTTGCCCGTCAAACTTTTGATTTTGACAATTTACATCTTGAACTTTCTAAGTTGTTACAATGTACTTAATTTTTACATTTAATTGAACATGTAAAATTTCAAGATTTGCGTTAGGGTTGGTAATAGATTTGGAAATTTTGATTGCAAATACGGTTCTACGTTTTCATGTGAGGTGTATGTAGGCTTTTAGTAACTAATTTGACGGAAAATAAACCCAAATGTGGCATGTCACAGTAATTTAGTAAATTCAAGATAAAAATTGTAAAAATAAAAAATTTATGGGTAAGTTGCCAAAAACTTACAAGTTTAGAGTACATCAATAGTCAATACTCTCCGGTGGCTGATTGCTGCCAGTATCATGGTGGTTACTAATTCGGTAACCGACCGTTGGTTGCCATGGTGGTCATTGATTGGTTACTACTAGTAACCTCCTATGGACGGTTACCAGGTTGTATTGCGCGTCGTTACCAACGCAACTTGAGCGTACATTTTTTTTGTTGAGAAACTTGAGTGTACAATTTTTTTAATTTTTTTTGAATAAACTTAAGTGTACATTTGGTATAATAATAATAATAATAATAATAATAATAATAATAATAATAATAATGTGACATGCGACATGGCATGACATTTTTTTGGAATATTTTTTCGTTCTATTACATAACTCAATCCAAAGTACGAATATATGACTTGGATAATAGTCCGGATGTTTTTAGAATATCTATTAATTTATCATCATCATTTATTCAGGAAAAAAAATAAAAAAAGGCATTCCCATTTAAAAAAAAATGCATTTCATTCCTGTATTATTTTGTTTAGAGCCCATTTGAGCCCCACGTAAAGCCCAATCATGAGAAATTACAGTAAATAAGTCATTTTTTGATAAAATGTTTAAAGTAAATAGTATATTTTAAAAATATTTGAGTAAATAACTTATCTATAACAAATTGTTTATTTACGAAAATTTTTAATGTAATTTAGATATGTTTCATAAATAAATTTTAATCATCAACATGATATTTGCAGTATATATTTTATTTAGAATAATACTTTAAATAGGTCATTTTATTTAAAACAATATTTTTAAATAGGTCATTTTATTTAATCTTCATTTTAAAAAAAATATTCAAAGTAAATAGCATATTTTAAAAATATTTGAGGTAAATAACATATTTATAATAAATTATTTATTTACGAATTTTTTGTTGATTTATTTCATCTATTCCATGACCGCAACAGGGAGATACATGTTACACCACGATTTTGAATCAGAAGAGAGATTTTAAGAAATGACAGATCTATTCACTCTATCAATAACCGAGCCGGATCTGGTATATCATAAGGAAACATGTATAGGGGCTGATACCTACCCAGTGCCGGAAGGTCAAGGAAGTTGGTGATCCGAATAGTCCTATTTTTCCTCCACGGCGATAAGGGGCTAAAAGATTGCTTCATTAGTAAATTATTAATCACAAAAACGGTATTTGCTGTAAATGTTTTATGCAAAAAATGTTTTAAGATACTTTTTGTTTCGACTATATTTCATACACTATTTATTATACATGTGTTATTTACCATCATCCAAAATATTTTTTGCAATTTATTTTTAGAGAATTCATATACTATAGCTTATCTTCAAAACTTATTGTAAAAAAAATAGCAGATCTGACAATTTCTAGAAAATTATAGCAAATTTTTAATTTATTGGAAGTATAATTCCTTTTTTTACCCCTATGAATGTTTGTCTTCTTCACAGCTGGTGACTGTAGAAGTTCCGGCGACTTTGCGATACACCAATGGTGACTGCAGAAGTTCTGGCGACCTTGCAATGCGGTGACGGTGACTGTAGATCATCAGAATCCTCAAGTAGGTTGGATTGATGGCATCTTGGTTAGATCGCGAAGTCCAACTACGAGATGAGATCGCGAATGATCTCCGATCACGATGAAGAAACAAAGGTCGTGAGCTCTATCACCGGTGACTCAAGGTTTGTGAGCTCGATCTCGGTCTCCAGATGACGCACGCTTCTCCGATCTTCAATGATGTGGTGGTGGCGGTGGCGGTGGCTTCGAAAGCTTCACGAATGATCTTCATCATCGGCGACTCGACTTCCCCGAGCTCGATCGTGTACTCCAAAGCATGCACGTTTCTTGGATTTCTGGCGATATAGGGACGGTGGCGGCTCGCCAAAGCTTTGTGACTCATTCTCTGGCGATATGGCTATGGTGGCAACAACGACGGTAATTGGAGATTTAGGGTTAGGGTTTGATTGAATTGGGGCTTAATATGAGATACTTTTGGGGTAATATTTGTAATTTAATAAAAATTTGTAAATAAGTAAAAGTTTATTTTTTAAAAAATTAATTTAATTATTTAATGGAAATTTTCATATTTACATATAATTACTGATACTTATTTGATAAATATTTAGATTTACTATTTATACGAAAAGTATAAAATGCAAGATAAATAAAGGATTTACGTGTAAATACTATTATTTATTAGTAAATATGTGTATTTACCAAACAAATTAAGATAATAATACTTATTGCACTAAAAATAATGTAGATATTTTATAATTTAAGAAATATTGTAAATAAGTAAAAATTATTTTAATTAAATATTATTTGAATATTTTTTTAATTATTTAATTGAAATTAATATATTTACATGTAATTACTGATATTTACCTAAATATTTAGGTTTAATTTTTATATGAAAAGTGTAACATACAAGACAAAAAAAGATTTACGTGTAAATATAATTATTTCTTGATAAATATATGGATTTACTGGTAATAACGTTAAATTAAAAGGAATTTTGTTTAATATTATAAAAATATTTACTTGTAAATAAATGTATTTACCTAGAAAATAAACAACAAAATACAAATATTTACAAGTAAATCTTGTATTTACTGAATTAAAATGTCAAAAAAATCTAGAAAATGGAATAAACTTATTTTCTTGATAACTACCATTACTTATTAGTATATATAAAACCATGTAAATATTAATATTTATCAGTAAATAAATTTATTTTCGTAGTAAAAAAATCTTTGTTAAAGAAGGTATTTATGAACCAGGTAAATATTACTATTTACTAGTAGATAATAATATTTACAAGTAAATATTAAATATTATTATTTATTAGTAAATATGATTTTTTTTGTTACAATAGTTTTAATTTACTTGTAAATAAACTATCTAATGAAGTAAAATAATAATTTTTTTATATTTTTTTCATTAATTACAATTTTTACTCTTAATTTAAAAAAAAAACCAAAAAAAAAAAAACAAATCCCAAATTAGAAAAAAAAAAAAAAAAAAACCCCCCAAAACCCTAGATCTAACCTAGATCAAATCCCATGTCGCCACTGGAGAAGGCATGACGAATTTGACGATAAAGATAGCCGACAATCTCGTGACGGGTGATCGTTGCTTGTCGTTTTGGGGGATTAAGCAAGGAGATCGGAGCTTCGACGAGATAAATCACGAAAGCAAGGCCTTAACCAAAAAACTAATGGAGAAGAATCTGTCGCTGGAGAAGATGATGACCTCAGCGAGTTGGAGGAAGGAGGCATGCACGGGATGGCCGGTGACGCTGAGCAGATGCCAATGGGGAAGATCGAGATTCCCGTGATTTGGGTTCGATTGGGACGGCGGCAACCGTGAATTTTTCCGGCATGGGGAGAGAATGGTCGACGACGTGCTTTTCCTGCGAGGGGTGGCAGAGAAAGAGTAAGAGAAGAGAGATTAGTGAGGAGAGAAATTTATGGGTATTTTTGATTTTTTACCTTGCTATTTTATCCTAATTATGCTATTAGGTAGCAATAGCTTAGTTTATGCTATTATTTTAAAAGCTTACATTGTATTATGCTATTTTGATTAATTTCTCTTATTTTTATAACTAGGAGTTTTTGGCATAGTTCCCAGCTCCTTCCCAAAATCATTACCCAAATGCAAAAAGCATACAAACGATAAAAAATAAGTTAGGGATACACATATGGACCAGTTTTACTCTAATACGGATACACAAAATGTCCAACAATTGCCTCAAAATTTCACCATATTTCTCTCCTTTGGTGAAGCTAGCTCGTATCGTCATATGTTTGTAGTAATTAAGGGCTATTCTAAGACGCAAGATGTGTATTTTTAGTTTTTTTTTTATTCATTTATTATTACTATTATTTTGGTATCGAGAGATAAGATCTGTCGTTTTATCATGTATTGCTCATAAATCTTCTTCACTTTTCATAAGATCTTTACAGTTCTCTCTCTCTCTCTGTCTCTCTCTCTCTCTCTCTTTTTTGATAAATAAAAATCTTACAGCTTTGTATACTAGAAGACTGTGCCATATTACGATCTCCCATTTTGTCGCAAGCTTCCTACAATTTGGAGCTGTTATAGTCTGTGAGATTGTGACACTAAATTACGGAGCCAGGCATAATTTTCAGTGACAGCCTAGATCAATTAAAAAAAAAAAAAGAAAGAAAAAAAGTCAAAATATAAGAATTAAAGGGTAAAGTTTTAATAAGGAGTATATAAGAATTTTTAATTTTGAAAGGGGTAAAGTAGGAAACTGTTAATATTTATGCGGATAAAATTGAAAGGAAAAGAATTTTAACGGGGGGCGTTCTTGAATGAATCCGTCACTGTGTGCCACCCTCCAGTAGCCCATGTTTATCTATTGAATTTTCTTTCTTTAGAAGAAGAAAAATACAAGAAAATTAAAAAAAGAAAATTTATGGACAGTGCACACGATACACAACGGTAAATTTGTGGATCACCAACAACTCTGCATGTGCTTCTTCAATCACAAATGAGAATCACACCATACTCTTTTGTCATAGTGTTTATTTGGTTGACAGTTCTCTATTTCTCTTATCATTATTTCCCACAATGCTTCAATCTTTTCATGTGAATATCTAGTTTCTAGTCCCTCAAAAAAAAAAAAGTTTCGTTTTTAGTTACATTTCGTATATTTTAACTTATATGTATCATATTTTTCATTGAACTTTGAGTCTATGGATAAACTAAAAGGGTGCCTATAGTGAACTTCGCAAAATCATTTATTTAATTTAAAATAAATACTAATTTAAATCCTACATATTAATATCATATATTACTCAGTTAGTGGGAGTCGTCAGTTAGTGAGTTATTTGGATATCCATAAATGATATGGATCTTTTAAATAAATACCACATCTCTACATACTTAGTGATGAGGATTAAGTCACTTTTCTTGTACGTATTATTTTTTGCTCTCTCCTATCTCTCTCACATTTTCTAAAAAGTTCTTGTGCTATGTAATTTTTTGTGGTTGTTCGAATCTTTAGTTTTTGTAATAACCACACACCGATTAATCAAGGATATTGTTGATAATCAAAATCTGCCAACTTGATTTCTCTTTTATCACGTAGCACTCAATGTTTTCTCTCACGTAATCCAAAAGCATTTAAAATAAAAAATAAATACAGAAATTTATAAAGATTCATCTTAATAAAAACTACGTTCTCTTTATATACAAGGGGTGTTTTTCATTATTTTTCAAAAAAAAAAAAAACCAGTGTTTTCTCCAGAGAACGGAGATATGTTCTTTTTTAGGATCATTTTACATTTTATATTCCATCTCCCATGAGACAGGACGGTTACTGTTTTTGACACCTAGGCTTACCCATGCTTGATTGTGACGTGTCTTTGGGCTTCAATACATCTTCAGTCCTCAACTGCTATTTCGAGGTTATTCTCCCACATTTCCCAGGGTAGTGGAGTAGTGGCTGCTCTTTGAGATTCTATGTTGACTTGACGTCGGTCAATGTAGCTTATCGAAAATAGCCTCTCCTTCTGTCTTCCACTAATTTAGAGTTAGCCTTTGAGGTCTAGAGCACATCTGAACACCCCTCACGGTAGAGGACGTTTTAGCCTAGCCTCAAATGAGGTGTAAGTGTAACATATATGATGATTGTGTTCATGAATGATCGTGGACTTGGATCGTGAAAATCATGCTCATAGAACTATAGTATTATAAATCTATGCTTAACAAATTCTAAAATAATGTATATCGTATATCGAATCTAGAATCGACAAAGGATGTTTTCGTATATATATCAGATATTTTTTCCTTCAATTTTGTCCCTTTCTTTAGTATATCAGTATAAATAAGTGGACAGATTTATACTGAAATTGAAAATAAATCTATATAGATTGGTCAATTTTCGGCGGCCTTGTTCTGAAACATCCCCGTTCACCCACATTGTCACGTTCCTTGAGTACCCTTTTGCAGCTTTATTCATAGCTTGGACCTTGGTATGTAACTTGTTAGATACATGATGCAAGCTAATGATGATAATTCAACGAGCAGAAAAACAAAGATAAAGTCAAAAGGGTAAAAAGAAGAAGAAAAGAATAGTTGGAAAATTTTTACTGTACATTCACTGTATATACAAAGATTGTATTATATCCGATCTTTTCATAAAAACAATATTTTTATTTTTATTTTTTTATGATAGTATAATACAAATTGATTTTAATATTATATTTTTCAATGATAATTATTATGTATACTGAAAGTTTTAATTAATACTATTATAATATTCTAAATCAAAAGTAATATATAAGTTTGTCAATAATTATAAGATTTTAAATAAAATAATATAACTACCGAATAGATCTAATTACTGAGCTTGTGACATTTTATATATGTAAAATGACATTTATAACTTTTTTTGAGTGAGAAAATTATAATAACGAGGTTATTTTAATATAATATTTTTAATGATATTTATTATTTTTACTAAATATCTACGTAATGTCATGTAATAAGATTTTTAATTATATATAAATCAACTAGTTATAAGTTTTTAAGTAGAAAATTATAACTGTAATTAAAAAAAAAAATTGTTGGATGAATTCGTTCACCGAATGCCGGATCTTTCCTTTAGTCGGACAGTTGCACCAGTAGTTGTCCCAGGTGTCAGCTTTTGGATTAAAGTTGTAAAGTAGCCACGAGATATGTATGGATTGTTAAGCATTATCGGAGAAAGGAAACCCGGCTATGAAAGGTAAAGTTTACAACAATTAAGGAGGAAGGTACTTTATATTTTTGTTTTGTTTTTTTTTTTTTGGGGGGGGGGGGGGGGGGGGGGGGTTGTGGTGTGGGGAATATAATATATATTTTTTAATTTTAATATAATATATATGTGTATAAATTAATATTGATCCCACTTAAATTAATAGCTTTTTATATTTTAGGGAGATTTTCTTATTTATTATTTCCTTTCCTTTTTTTAGAGATATTGTTTTCTTTTTAAGAATGAAAATATATCTTCTTTCCTTGTTTAGATTGTTAATTTATTTTTAACAAAATAAATTAAAACTAAAATAAAAAATGGGTGGATGAGAAGATTAATTATGATATTATATAAAAAAATATTTATAAAAGGATAAATTTATTATGTTTATATTAGAAAACATTTATTAGATAAGGATATTTATTAATATTGTGGGTATAAATATAACTACTCATATTTTAATGGGCAAATAATTTAGATTTTAAGAAATAAAACAGTTTTGCTAAATCTATAAATATTAGTGGGTTTAATGGCTTGATTGGAAATTTTTTTTTGACCCCCCTACCCTTAAATCCTGGCTCCATCACTTAATTGAAACAAACATCTACTATTACAACTTGAGGTGATAAACTATTCCACCACATGACATGATAGTGCATGAAAAAAAAGTAGGTAAGTACATGATTAAGAAGTAGATCCTAATAATATGGAAGATCTCCTAGGTCGGCATAGCTTAATGTCTTGCAAGGCCAACAATGAGATCGAGGTCAAGAGTGGACATGTTTGCCTTACTGCAAGATTTGTGGCATGTTTACTTATCAAAAATAGGGAATGAGAATGGAGAATGAGAGTCAATCCCTTGTTTACTTGCTTATTTTTTTTTTCTGGAATGAGAATGAGAATGGTGGGTCCCACATCAATTTAGGATTGAAAAATGGGATTAGCAATCCCATGTCTCCATCTGGATTGTGACTCTCATTCCTACTATTAACATTAAATTACCATTTTATCTTTAGTTCATTTGCAAAAAATTGTATTAAAAAATAACAACTTATATTAATTATTTTTATTAACTAAATATAATATATTTTTATTAACTTAATATTATATAACTATCCTAATTACTATTAACATTATTAGAGTAAATAAAGAACTTTTTTTATCATAATATATTATTATGTTTCTATTTTTATATTTTTTATACTTTAATTATTTTAATTCATTTTTTTTTCTCTTTTTAATTTTTTAAACAAAAAATTACACAATTTAATTTTATTGCCTTAATATCATAATGATTATTTTACTTTTGATTAATAGTATGATAATAAATAAAAAAATAATCAATTTTTTAATTTTTGAAAATACAATAAATAAAAGGATATACAAGTAAATTTATAGCAACTAACTCCGATTCCTGTTCTAAGTAAATATATAAATGGGATTGACAGTGATTCCAACTCCGATTCCTGGAACCTAAGTAAACAGCATATTTGACTCCGAATCTTGATTCCGAATCCAGCCCACTCCGAATCCTACCTACTCCGATTCATGCTCACTCCGATTAGGCGAAGTAAACATGCCATTGGTGTTTCTACACTCTCATTCCTTATTACCCTAAAGCCCTCCAAGATGCCCTCTTGTCTTTCTCCCTTCACGAATGCACCGTATGGGATAAACACGATTCCCTCCGACAAGCACTGATACCAAGCCAGTCCAATTTCGATCCACCCCCATTGCCCTACCTCGCATTGGTGCTGTAGAGCTCTTTCTCACTCCTCCTCGAATTTTTGCCCATCGCCCCACTCACTTTTCTCTGCCTAGATATGTAATGCCATGCAACCTCTGTTCTCTTTCTTTTATGATAAAAAAATGACGTCTGGTTTTTGCTATTGCTTATTGATACCTATTTTTGTATAAAGCCTTCTCTTGAGGTCCAAGTCCAATATTCGTATCTTGATATGTGAATGTGCTCGTTTAGTTACTGGACCCAAGTCACGATCAGGGAGCTTGCGTGAGCCATAGTTTGGTGGGCCATGAGTAACCAAGTAGACCTATTTATCCTTGGTCAAACTTGGTTTTTGATCTCACTTGGGGGTTGACTTATCAAGATAAATGAGTGGTCGAGAAATAGCTAAATAAACCCAATATCTTATCTTAGGTAGACCAAAGTGTATCACTTCCTATAACTGTATTAGCCTCTCCAGATACCAAGACAATGTTTTTACGTTAATTTGACCAGTCTCTAGCGGGCTCCTTGACTTGACTCCAGAGACAATATGGTTTTCCAAATTTGCTCTGGCTGCTTGTTTTGGACCAGTCCATAGCAAGTCACCTATTCTACAGATGGAAGGACACGTACTAAGCATGTGAAAGCAACCTCTACAAGCTTCTAAGCTTCTAAAAACACTCCAAGTCAGATCACTTAGTCCACATCACTTCTTATTTTTAGCGTTCCTTAAAGCCCAAACACACAACCGTTATTGTCTTGGATACTAGAAATAAGATGGAGTGCATTAGGAATCTCCTAGAGCCCAAGAGGTATGCCACAAGCTACTTCCAAAATGGCTGAAGACTCCCTTTATGAGTAGCCTCACTTATCCAAGACAAACAAGAAGACACAATACAATAAGGGATTCACCCCAGAAACTCATCTTTTAGTGTTAGAAACTTTGAACCTTCATTATCTTCATCAAGCTCTTTATTTCCGAAAAATTTCGGGAAATTGTAAAAGTTAGTCTTTGGAGACAACTCATGTTCGTCTCTAGAGCGATCTTGAGCTCTCTCAAAAATACTCCAGAGACATAACTTATCTCCATCTTACCTTATCCGAATCTCTATCAATTATTTGATTACAATTCTCCCACTTTTTTTCGATTTCACCAATTTCTTTTGATCGATTTTCTTGTGTTTTGCAGATTCTTTTGGGGATTTGGCAATAGAGGATGTCTTGTAACTCATCATTCTTCGATTTCTTTCAAGCGTAATCAGACTCAAATCATGATGGAGGTCATGCCCTAATTTTTTGCTCTAGCTCTTCAACATCTCTAGCCATGTCAGAACCATCACTAGACAACTAGAGGTTGTCACATCGACATAATTAATGACATGTCATCTATCGGATCTACGGGGCCCTATCAACAACGTTCTTTTTTTTTTCCCCCCAGCTATGTGGCCCCCTATTCCCAATTTTCCAAAACTACCCATAGCATTTCACAGGTTTCTTTTTTCAAGTACCGATTAACACCGACAGCTAATATTTGTAATATCCTTAGTTGAATGTGAACCGTCAGATTTAAGTTGACGGTCTTGATGTCAGAGGAGTAGCAAAATTTCAAAGTAGTAGTATCAAACTGTATACACTTCCTATATATAAACACACAGTTTTTATATTTTGCGATATAGATAATTCACCGTTAAAAGCTATGTTTGCTCATAACCCATTAACTTTCCAATCTAATACATCACTTCATTACTGCCAACATCCTTTCTAATCTAATCTAATTCAATTATCACTAAATATTTATATTCGAGTTACCCCCATCATGTTAATTGGGGTATATGAGTAATCTACTTCGTAAAGAATTCATGTATCATGTGAGTAACCACTTATTTGGGTATGTTAACCTCTACTTCTATAATTCGCTTGTACTTTAAAATAGATCATTTGATAAAATCATTAAATTTGATAATTCTAGAGTTTTTTTTTTCTTTTGAAAAACAATAGAGAATTAAAAAAAAAAAGATGTATTTATATTATAATTTATGGGTTAGAAATTTTAAATTTTACATCATATAATAAATATGATAAAGTTAGATGTGAAATTACCGATGAATTATGAATATATTCATTTAAAAAAAAGTAGATTTTTAGTTGCTTTTTTTTATTTAATTTTCTTAATAGTTAAAATTTGAAACTTGCGGTGGGATGCCGTACCACGTAAAAGTACACCAAAATTATATTGAAGGTTAAAAAGAATACAATTTTACTGAAATTCGATGGCAACATAATGATTAAATCGTATGAAATCAGTAGAGATTTTTCAGGAGAAAGAAGTAAATGGTTATTTACATAAATAATTAAAGTAAACAACTGGTTTTAAAAAAAATATTTAAAATAAATAACAGTAATTAATAAATTTATCATATTAAGAATCTAATTTTTGATAAATGATAAATGATATATTTATTTCTTATAAATATGTTATTTACTTAGTAAATTATCTATCCTAACCAGTAATTTTTTTATTTATTTAGTAAATTTATAATTTACTGCAATTTTTTTTTTCAAACTTTCTTTTAAATATTTTAAAACCTTGTTGTTTTCTTTAGTTATTTATGAAAAAATTTACTAATTACAGTTTCTGTTTTTTTTTTTTGGTAGTCTATTAAATGATTTTCCTCTAAACATTATAGGAAAATTTTTAGGAAAAGAATATATAAATACTCTATAGAAATATTAAAGTATGCTATATGGACCACAAGAAAAATTTATTTGTGTTTCTTTCTTAAATTTTTTTTTAATAATCTTCCCTGCTTACTAAAGAACAAATCAAAAAACAACAAAATAACTTTTTTGTAAGGGGACTTCTACAATAATGTACACTTTCTTTGCTCCACCAAACAACTATAAGATAGACCACATATTATAACAGTTAACAGACAAAACATAAAATAAAAATAAAAATTCTTCCTTCTTGAATATGCCAAATTCAAACGATAGTACTCTATAGTCTCCGGCAAGTCCTCCGACGGCAGCAAGAAACCCCAGACTCCCTCCACGAGCAAGAATGTATGAAGTCCCGTGCCTCCTAACAGCACAAATTCGATGCATCTCTCCAAAAACCACATTTCGATCAATACCCTCTTCGACTACAAAATCCCCAAAGTTTGAATCTCTTGGTTATTATTTTGATGAAAAGAATGGGTTTATCAAAATATATATATATATATATTTTATTTCAATCGTTAAGATGAAACTTCATAATTACACAACTAAAGCAGTGACAATGCAAATTACAACCCACAAACAAGCACAACGAGGTGGTTTTTTTTTTGGACAAGGTTAGAGTAACAATGGAGGAGAAAAAACAAAAAAAACAAAAACCAGCAAACTGAAACAAATGAGAAACCAAACTCTACTATGAGTGAACTCTGCTATGCCCTTAAACATTACAAAAATAGGATTGGATTTATCATTGATCGGCTAAGTATGTTGTCATTTGATTTGTGTTTTAAGAATCGTTTTTTGGTGGTGCAAACGGGAGATCTCGCCACACCCCACGGCGGCCCAGACACGACGTGGTTTCTTCTATGCCCAAACGCCAGCAGACTCATCTGTTAGCTTCCATGACCCCTCGTTCTCCTCCGGGGACGGGTAGGATTTGCCGATTTGGAGTAGGTCGAACTTTTTTCATGGCAACCATTTTTATTTTATTTTATTTTTTCTTTAAACAACCGGCTTCTATTTAGAAATAATATAATAATTCTTCTGATCACGTGTAGTTTTGCACATAGTGAATTTTGTATACCCATAACATCTGTACATCTGTACCATTAAAATGCAATTGGATGGTTTAGAATTTTTTTCCCCCACCATAGAATTAGCCTTTCTGTAATCAGTGAGTAGAGAAGAGTAGTTCAGAAGAATAAAGTAAAGATAGTGACACCCATTTTATAAAGAGATGGGCCGAAATGTCTGCAAATCATAGGACAAGAAATTTGTATTTGAGCAAAAATTGGACAATAAATTTTTTGATGTGTCAATTTAGGATTTGAGGCAGTCATTTTAGAACCCACAGAAATATGTAAATGCAAACGACAAGACAGAGTACATAAAACAGGCCCAAATACAGCAAGTGATAAGAAAGACACCTCAACTAACATGTGCAAGAGAGAGAGTCAAGTTAAAAAATAAAATAAAAATAAAAATTATTCAGAAATAATAAAAACAAAAAGCAAAAAGACATGTGCAAGCAAGAGAGAGATAATGCGTGTAGTAGCTTTCAGATTGGAGGACCAAATAAAAGTTGCCAAAAAGTATGAATTTAGGAATTGGGGTCAATCTGCTCGTATTCGTCGGGTTAAACGGGGTTCAGTATAACTCACTTTCAAAAGTTAGTTACACATTTTTTCACACTTGATACGTTATGCAAACGAGTTCATCACACGTAAAATTTGACTATGATATTATGTTAAATAGTTTTGTACTATTGCTCATTGCTTAAAGCAAACTCAAGAAGAGAATGAGATCAATTAATATACAAATAGTACAATAGTCTAATAATTTAATAATATAAAATAAATTCACAATCTAACTGGTCCTATTATATTACATTGTTTTATTTGATATTTAGACAACAGAGTATAAAAGAAAATATATATCGTGGACAGAGAATCTCTCGGAATTATTACATTTTCATTAAGAAAAAAATATGTAACATCTACATAATGTTCATTTTCTATTATGATTTACACATAATTTAACATTTAGAACTACATCAACTTATACTTTTGAGGTTCTAACCAAAAAATTGTTTTGTAACATAAATAACTATTGTAGTGAGAATTATCATGTGTTTATGGACTTCAAATCGCATTAAAACTAAAGAAGTGTTAAAAAACCAAATTCGAGAAAAATTTGACGATTCGGAGAGGGTTCCCTCACCCCAACTAACTTAAATCCGTAAATCATGTGAGATTTTTTCTTCTTTTTTCCTTTTCACGACAAGAAAAAACCGGCCTTGAGACAACTACCTAGATTTCGTAAAGAAACATTTTCTAAGGAAATCCTGCAGCAAGAAAAGTTTCTCAACGAGAAAGGGAAAGATTTTCCAAGACTTTTTTTATTTTAATTTTTTGATAGGAAAAAAGATTTTCTAAGACTTGTTGAATTGGTGAAAGATACTTGCCAACGTCATGGAAATCCAGGATGCATATGGCCTAAATTTTCTCATCCCAGCATCTGCTTTTTCTTTTTCTCTCTCTCTCTCTCTCTTTTTTTTTTTTTTAATACACGAGGGACCAAAAAATTAATGTATCACGTTTTAATATATAGTACTAAATATAAAAAGAATTATGAGTTTTTTTTTTCTTTCTAAAGAATAAAAAAGATTATAAAAAAAGAGGTTGGAGTCCTATAATTACACAATCGCATATGAGATATACTGTATATGTTTTTTGTCCTATAACTTGATTAACATGATGGGAGCAACTCGAATCCATGTCGTATGTGAAGAGAGACAAGCACCCTATTAATCCATCAGTTAGTCCATTGACAAAGAATATGAGTTAATTCTCTCTCTCTCTAAATTGATAAAGAAGGATTAGATCTCCCCAACTCGGAAACTGATTTCCAATTTTTTTTTTCTTTTTAAAAATCGAATAATAGTTGAGGGAGATAGCTGATCAACTCCTTGCTGGTGCAAGTTACAACTTGGAACAAGAACATTACAAAAATGTGACACTTTTATTTTTCTAGGATTATTATATTTTGCATTTCATCAAGAAAATCCAACAAAGCTTATAATATATATGATCGATTTTTAACGCCGACACTTTCGTACACTTTAATTTTTCTAGTGAAAAACAAGTAGATAGATAAACGGATACATACATTATATAATATATGACCATGTCCATATCTTAAAAGCTTAACGCCGACACTTCCTACCATGTCAGTTTTTATAGTGAAAATTAGCGGTATATTATATTATGATGGAGTAATTTTTCAGAAAGCTTCTAATACTTGCATTTTAGCCTAGGCAATTCTATCCATCCCAGTGCCCAACAAAAATTCATCATTTTTTTTAAAGGTGATTTGTTAGACTGTCTTTTAAAAAGTATCTCTCTAAATTATTATCTTATTTATAATATTTTCAGTTTTTTGAGTTCTAATTAGATAAATAAAAAATGTCGAATAAATCCAAACTAGAGGGTAAAAAAACATTAATATGTCTATTTAAAATTATTTTATTTTATTTTATTTTATTTTTTGCGAGAAAGGCTATTTAAAAAGTTGTTTCCACATTTTTTTTGGTTTACTATTATAGTTTGAGATCTATAGTGTGAGTGTACTGAGTAGCTTTCTCTCTCTCTCTCTCTCTCTCTCTCTCTCTTTTTCTGTTTTCGTGTACAAAGAAGAAGGTCTACTTTTCTTGTCTCTAAATTCCAAAATAAAAAAAAAGGTTATTTATATTTTGTATTTTTATACCTTGTATTTTTTTTTTAATTTTGAGGGTATTTTCAATATTTTTTAAATCAAATAACTGTTGATAAAAAAAATATAGATTTACGTATTAAATATATTTTAATGATATAAAAACATAGAATTTTAAAATATACGATATATTTTCTAAATAAAAATAAAATACAGAGTATAAAAAGATAGTAATTTTACTTTTTTACTAAGGGTATTGAGGGTATTTTTAGGTTAAAATTAAGTGTTGATCAATAAAGAGTTAAATTTATATTAAGCGTAAGTCTATTGACATCCCACATTTTATTTTTCCCACCTACTTTTTAAAACCACTTATCATATTAATTTTAAAATTAAATAATTACTTATTACACCTTTTTATTTTTCCAAAAATAAAAAAATAAAAAACCTTAATAAATAAATTATTTATTTTTTTCTTTCTCCTTTCATTGCAGTCTAAATCCCTATAATTTTTTTCCCTTACTTTTTTTAAATGTTCTATTTTGTTGTTATTTTTTTAATTCATTTTCACGAGAATTTTTTTTTTAAAGAGAAGATTCTTTCATTTTGTTTGTTATTATTCTTAATTTTCAATAGTTTTTGTAGTTTCATATTATAACTAGTTTTTTGTTTTCTAAAAAATAACAAGTAATGGAAAACACGTATGTATGATATTAATATATAATCAAATAATGTGGATATATAATCAAATATATTGATTTGATTAGTTATTCATTTTATAAATAATTGAGAGAAATTGTTATGAATTCATATAAACTCTTAATTGTGAGTTTTTTCTAATTATTGAATAAGAGTATTAACCAAATTTATTCAACAATGCTTGTGAAATACTAAGCTTCATCAGTATTTATCCTCAAGTTTTTATTGTCTCAAGAAGAAGTATGCCAAAGAATAAGTTCATAGATTTTTATCTCAATATATAAATTGATAAATAATTTTTATTGAATATGAAAAAAGAAAAAAAAATCTCGTGAGGAAAAAAAAAAACAAAACAGTTAAAAAAAAACTATACAATGGTTTTGATTTAGCAGGTGGTGAAAGAATAAAGAAAGAAAAAAGATAAATAATTTAGTTATAAGGACTTTTTGGGAAGACTAAGGGGTAGAATAAATATTTTTTTTAATTTTAAAATTAATTTGTTGATGATTTTAAAAAAATTAATGAAAAACAAAATAAAATGTGTCAATAGACCCACATTTATATTAAATGTGTGATCTGATAGAATAAAACACAAAACTTTCAAAACCGAACGTATATTTTCTGAACAAGAGTGAAAAAAAAAAATTCTCTCAGCCAAATACAACTATATAAGTATATCTACAGTTTATATACATATATATATATATATATATATATCAAATATGTAAGGCATTGATTCCTACACCACAGCAACACCAATGAATGAATGCATGGAATTAATATCTATTACAGCCTGGTAGATGACATATGAAAACCCATCTTCTTGGATTTTTAATTGTGAGTGAGAGTGTAGTTGTGGACTGTTGGGAAAAATTAAAAAAAAAAAAAGAAGAAGATAATGTCATATATGGAAAGTATTTACCAATTAGACTGACAAAATAGTTGGCAATTTTGTGTGAGCAAAACACATGGCAATGTGGTTGAAGTAGAACATGGCCAGCTTGCAGCTAGATGATTTTTTGATCTCCTTAATAAATAGTGGAATAATTGTGTTTTGAGCCTTTGTTTTGATTCCAAATTAACTTGGATTCTCATGCCAAAAAAAAGCAAATACTGTTTTTTCTTTTTTCTTTTTTGTATAGTTTTTCTTTTACTAGTTAAAATAAATAACTTGATTACCTTAATTTGAAAAGCACATGAGTTTATTTTTTATTTTAATACTTCATTTGATATTTCAATTTAATTCTAACTAAACTATATTTTTTTATTTCAGTTTTTATTTTTTTTTTGAAATGTCAGTAAAATTTATAATTAGTTTTTGTAAAGTCAACTAACTCCAACTTAAAAATTTCATCTTCAATTGACAAATCAAACATAAACTTAGTCTTTTTCTCTGAGAAGCCAAATTGATACACTATATATATGCTTTTTTTTATGGTTTTTTCAGAAGAACATATTTCTAACATAAAATAAAATATAAAAAAAGAGCTTAATATGATATTTATTAACATAATACTGATATTTAAAAGGCGTGCATCAAAAAATTTAGTTATCTCAAATTTTTGTTACACTTTTTTAACTTAGTGTGGACATTAAAAAGAGTATTACACCAAATAATTCAGTTATTCAAATATTACTATGCCCTTTTAATTCATGGTTATATAAAATAAATATCATCTTGTGTTTGTTATTTCAATATGTAACGTTAGAAGTATGGTCCTCCTAATAGGACATAAACAGACCCTATACAAATACATATAGGCTTATGTACAAATATACCATAAATTTGACATCTCATTATCTTTATGCCCATTATAATATTAAAATTAATAATTTTAATATTATAAAATTATAAAATTATAAACAGGTATTCAAAATATCACTTTCCACCTAATTTTCTTATATAAAATACATACATGTATATAATTTACCTTTAATATGATGGAAGGAGATTTTACCAAAAGATAACTAGTTAGATATATATATATTTTTATTTTTTGACATAAACTACACGTTTATGTGCATGTTAGGTCAAACCAGTATCAATATGTAAGACCAAAGGCCTTTTTTTTTTTTTTTTTTTTTAGCTTAAAGTAAGACCAAAGGCTTTTGAAGTATTATAAAAAAAAAATGGAAGTTTATTTATTTATTTATTATTATTATTTTTTTGTGAAAGTAAAAAAAAAATTCCTGCATTTATTATCTCTTTAGTTTGCAGGACAACTTGCCCTGGAAGTTTCCGTAATGCATCATTCAACATTAAAAAGGCTTACTTAATTATATTATACCATATGATATTAGCGGTAGGACAATTATCGATGTCTTTTTTTGTTAAGATTGATAAATAAAAACAGAACTAATTGGTATTCCCAATGTACTTAAAAAGCCTGGATCTACTCCTTACAATTTATAGTTTTACGCATATAATGATTACAGTGCCTTCATTGTATATTTATTTTATATATATATATATATATATATATATATATATATATCTCCCTCTTACTTGCACTCTATTGGTTTTAGGACTGATAATGACACTTCTAATGCAAGCAAGTATGAACTTTTGTTACTTTAAACTTTTATTTTTTTTTTCAATGCCAAAAAAAGAAAAAAAGAGAGTATAAAATTTTTTACTATTAAAAAAATATTTGCAGCACAACCCTTTTGGTCACTTTGAAGGGTAAACATGATTTCATGTTATTCACAGGCTTTCAAATGATTGCGCTAGATAAGGCATGAAAAGTCCAATGAAAATGTTGGCCAAATTGTTTCACTTTTCACTTAGCAAATTAAAGTACATATTAGGAAAGGCCTAGGTGTAATGATGATAAGTGATCCTATAGTTTATACCATGGTAAAACAATTGCTTAACACCACTTAAAAAAAAAAAAACTCATTTAGTATCTAATCATAGTCCTGAAATTAAGCTTATTTTTTCAAAATGAAAATTTATTTTGCTAAGATAAAAGTTAACATGAAATTGCAATTATGAGGATGTGGATGGCTTAAAAAAGGGTAAAAATAACAACTATATGATATGGACATTAATTAATAGAGTTATTTTTTCTGAAGGTCCTGAATTATAATATATATTATGTCTCATGTTAATTCTCGACTTTTGATCTTTACATATCAAACTCACTTGAATTGTCTTATTATTATGCCAATAGTCTTTCTGTCAAAATTTTGTTGAAAAAAATTTAGACAGATACTGAATATGTTATGACCACATGAGATTTATTTATAGGTAAAATCATAATTAAACAATTTTTAGAAAGAAATTGAACCACTATCATAGATATTTTTAAAGTAAGTAAGATACTTAAACAATATTCTTGAGAATGAGGAAAATCAAAGATCTGATTCAACAGCACAGTCAACCGATTATTTTAGTAGAATTATACATCTTGAAGTTTTGAAGAAGGTTTATACAGAAATAATCAAGTTTTTAGTTGAGGTAAAATGAAAAAAAAATATATATATTTAGAGATAAAATTAAACAAAATTAAAAATTCATTAGAGATGAAAACCCCCACTTGATCATGGGTGGCTCCACCCGGCCTGAACCTTGTGCTCTATAAGTTAGATATAGTTTTTCAATACACTCTAACAAGGAAGCTTACAGAGATATCAAAAGGTAATCAAATTACAAATGCACCCTTTTCAACTATGATCTTATTCCCAACAATCTAGCAAATTCTACAAATTCCAAAACCCAAGAAAGGAAAGAACAAAATTTGATTTAAAAAAAAAAATTACAAACAATAACCTGATAAAGAGAAAAATACAAACAGCACTTTCCTTGTCTAAACCCAAAGCTGTTTCTGCTTCTTAATATTCCTTAACAAATTGAACCTGTATGACTTTTGTTCAAAATACTAACAGCATTTTTAATCTTTGTAACCTCAAAGTTTACCTCAACTCGAGCAATCAAAGAGATCTGCTGTGGAGAAGTGAACAGCAAGAACTTCTCTCTCTCTCTCTCTCTTTTTTTTTTTTTTTTTTTCCCTCTCTCTTTTACACCAATCTGATGAATTTAAATGAGCTGATGAAAAACATATAGTACATTTTGCAAGCAATAATTGCTCATAGAACCCTCTTCAACTTCTGTAATTTTGCAGCAAAGGACAAAGATTGGGACATCGGATGACAAACAATAAGAGGATTCTGTCAAATTTGTAGGTATAAATATTTATATATATTTTGTCTTGTATGCTGGCAAACTAAAATCAGCTCGGAATTATGGTGCCAACAAAGCCAAATCCACAGATGAGGAAGGTGATGGTTTGCAGGAAGAGGTATACGAAGTAATTGTTCTTCCCGTGCACGAAATCGTAGCATCCGCATAAGAAAAGGAACACTCCGAATCCCAGCTCCAACAGGTGAAGCCTGTCATTCAAGCCAAAATCGACATTATAGAAAATATACACATTATATATTTAAGTAGAGTGTTGTCACTTTGCAAATAAAAACCAACAAGAAATCCAACAATCCAGTGAAATTTCTTTAATTTAAATAATAAATCTTCTATGCAAAGATTCTTCTCTAGGATAAGAACAAATTAAAAAACAATATACTACTTTACCTTACTTGTGGATTAGGTCATATTGTCTAATAGTTTTTATGTATCCTACATGTGGTTGGTTTTGAGACCGATGAGAGCCGCACACAATACAGAAACGACATTTTCGATCTTTGTCTCGGTCTACATGTGCTTGTCAGTGTAAAAACTGCTTATTAAATTCCATTGATGTTGACAAAGTAACATGCCTAGAGCAGATAGGAAGAATTTTAGAGATGTGACTAAGCTCAAACATACCTGTCTCCGAACTTGAATCGCGGTCTCTTGAACAATTTAAAGGGCGTTTTCTTGGTGGCGGCATCTGCCTCTGCTTTCTTCTTGAGGGCATCTCCCAATTTCTCGGTGACAACCCATTCGTTGGCTCTCCCTGCCTCCAGAAGGCCAATGAAAGTCGCCTTGGTACGGTGCAGGGACATCACATTCTCGAAAAGGATCCAGTAAAACAAAAGGTGAATCGACCTGTAAACGTTCAAGGATACAAATGTTACGAACCTTTTCACATTGCGATGAAAAAGAGGACGACAATTATTAGTAAGCATCAAAAACCATACCTTGGAGTTCCGACCGAATTGAGAATGGTGATAATGGAGGGAATGTAAACGGCTCCCCAGATCGGAACATGGACTTCGGGAACCAAAATGGTTAAAGGAAGTACAACACAGTAAAAGCAGAAGGTCACCATGTGGGCTATGATCTTCCTCACAAAGAAGAAACTGTATATGACATACACCTTCTTCCAGAACTTCACTTTCTGAGGAGAAACATATCGACAATAAAACTAGTAGAAAATGCGACGAGAAAAGAAAAAAGAAGTTTGATCGGAAATTTTTATATATCACGGAGTAAAGAGAGTTAGCTAACCTTGTTTCTTACGATCTCCATAACCATTTTCCTGAACAGATTTGCAGGACCACATGACCACCTGTGCTGCTGAAAACGGAATGCTTTGAAAGTACTAGGGAGTTCACTTTTTGCCTAGAGAAGTAGAAAGTAGGTGTAAGGAAGTTGAAGGTTTATCAATAGAAATATTTTTATTTCTTCCACTACTATTTCCGCAGGATGCTACTCTCTAAACACAATGAGGATTACCTGAAGGTCACCAAGATACACAAATTTCCAGCCTCTGAGACTGGCACGGACGGCAAGATCCATGTCCTCGACCGTGGTCCGGTCTTTCCACCCGCCTGCCTCATTGATAGCAGCAATTCTCCAAACACCAGCGGTTCCTGCAACACATAAAATTTGTGTTTCAATGGTGTAAAAGTTAGAAATCAAATGCGTGTTTCAATTCACACATAAAATGTTTACATTCAAATGTAGAAATCAAATGCGTGTTTCAATGGTGTAAAAGTTAGAAAAACTGAGTGTTGTACGTAGTTTTGAAAAGTGAAATTTCGATACGGACCGTTGAAGCCAAAGAAGGCATGTGTGGCTGAGCCAACTTCTTGCTCCACGGTGAAATGGTAATCCAAAGACATCTCTTGCATCCTTGTCAACAAGCACTCATCAGCATTCACTGCAACAACAACCAACAAAACCAACCACTTCGAATTAGTAATTCCTCCTTTTTTTTTTTTTTTTTTTAATAACAACAATAATTCATACACTCACATAAAAATATGTTACACCTCTTATTACTCCCTAAACTATAACCGCCGTCATCAAATTGGATCAAGTTATTTCCGTTTTACCAAGTGACGATCGGGATAGAGATCAGGATGATTAAAAAAAAAAAAAAAGGGTTGGTCCCACTCCCACGAGAGTGCTGTGATTGGTGAGTTGGCGGGCTCTCATTAGTTGCTGCCCCAATAATAGGAAAGGGCAGCTCAAAAAGTTGGAAGCCCGTTTCTGTAGTCACGTGACACAAAGCACATGTTGCCACGTCACGACGGGCACGAGGCTCCAAGTGTCGGTAACAAGGGTCCACCACAGAAACTTACTCTGTACAATAACAATTCCTTATTTTTTTAAAAAGAGAACACAGAAAGCAAGAATTCAACTGCACGTGGAGGGTGCAGGAGATAAAGATGAAAACTGCTGAATCTGAAATGACGATAATAACCCTTCCCCTTTCTCAGCTTTTCAATGCACGGAAAGGAAGTTGACCGTTTGTCCGTACAATCCGGGCCGGTCAGAAGCCGCTGTCGAGATTTTTACTATTTAAATGACGAAAATACCCTCCCGATTTTTGCACCATTTTCACTGGCACTGTGAATCCGTATATAGCCTCAATATCGCACTTAAGATTAGGACAGTCACGTCATTTTAGCTGTTATGAGGACGGAAAAATGATAGGGACATTATGCCCGAAATACATTTATGTTTTTAATGGAACTAGGGAACACATAATTAGAAAATTTAATATGTACCATAATGCAAAAAAAAAAAAAAACCCCTATTAATAAAACTACAAGAAAATGAGGAATGAAAGATTACCATTTCATAAATATGGGAAAAACGTAAGAAATGAGTTAAATATGGAAACCCCAATTTCCCAAATTAATCATATTTAATGAGGAGCCACTAGTCCTAATTAGGGGAAATTAATACTTACCTTGTTTTTTTTTTTCAACCCCAAAAAAAACAAAAGTACAGCTCTAGTTCAGATTTTTAAAATTATATTATAAATATTTTTATAGGTAATTATTTTATATATTTTTTTAGTTAATTATTTATATGTGGTCCCACACACAGGTGATGTGGGGCCCAATGGGATTAGCCAAGTTCAACAATCATGGAGGTCGAAGAGGAGAGAGGAGTGGGGGCTGGTTGTGCTAAGTGCTAAGTGCTAAGTGCTAAGTGAAGCCCACCCCGTGATTGATGGGTTTTCTCCTAAGTGGACCTTTTTTTTTCCCTCATGCAGGTTACCAGCAATCCCAGCCGACGAAAACAGTAATAAAATTTAAATAAAATAAAAAATAAAATAAAATAAAATAAACCATCCTAGAAAAATATCAGACTACCACCCGTATTAAACATCATCATATAAAATAAATAAAAAAAAAAAGGGTCGCATTCGTGAGTCGCATACGGTGTTTAACATCTCTGGTGCGGTGCTCCTGTAACGTTGTTTGCCATAAGGGAGTAGTAGTGATGACTAGTGTGTGCTCTTTTGCTCTGTTATGAAGATCTAAAAAGTGCAAAAACATTGTCCATAATGTATTTACTGTCTTTTTACCTTTAATATATATATTTATAAAATTATATATAAAATTATCTTTAAATTATAATTAAAAAAATTACAAAAAGAAAAAGATAAAAGCAAAAAATATAAGAAATGAAAGACCACCGACAGTTTCCGAAATATTAAAACAAGGAAAAATAAGGATTAACCGTAATCAATAGCTCGAAAGAAAGAAAACAAAAAGAAGAAAACAAGAACAACAAAAAAAGGAAAAAAAAAAAAAAAAAAAAAGGAAGCGAAAGTGGTGAATAATACCAAATCGCCAGCGAGCTTGGACCAAAGCAATGTCGGGGTTCTGGACCAAGAAAGGGATGGAACGACGGAGAAAGTCTGGCTCCGGTCGAAAATCGGCGTCGAAGATTGCGACGAACTCGCAATGCTTAACATAGCTTCTCTTAAGCCCTTCCTTAAGAGCTCCAGCTTTGTAACCTGTTCTGTTTTCTCTTATTTGGTACGTTATGTTTATCCCTTTGCTTGCCCATCTCTGACACTCCATTTCCACCAATTGCTACAACAAACCCCAAAATATATATATATATATATTCATTTTCTTTTCCATTATTGGCAAAAATAAAAACTCATTTCCTAAAACCACTCAAATTCGGAGTTTTCCTCTCTTTTTTTTTGGTTTGCATAAAGTTTGATTTTATTTTAGGCATAATTAACATTCAATGGCGGTACTTAAACAAACCCCACTTCGCGGAATGCGGTCAATGACTCAAATTCCTTTTCGGAACATTTTCCTTTCTTAAATGGTAAAAAAGTGGAAACAACCCCATTTCGTGAAAATTTGCCAAATCCGAGAATCAGTGAGTTTTTCCTGTCGGTTTTGGTTTTTTTGAACAGAAAATGATTTCCTAAAAAACTGTGTCATTTTTGCAGAGAAGTGAAAAATATATATATATATATATATTTATTTATATATATTTTTTTGGTTGTGAAGCAGTTTTCGTGGGGTGGTATACCTTAATTGCTGGATCAGTTGAATCGTCGAGGACTTGGATCACGAGACGATCGGACGGCCATGAAAGCCCACATGCAGCACCAATTGAGATCTTGTAAACCTGACCAAAAAAAAGAACCCACACTTTTAGGCTTTTTTTTTTCTCTCCAAAACCCAGAAACAAAAAAGAGAGAAACAACACAATGATGGTGAAACAGATAAAAAAAAAAAACACACACACAAAAACACAGAGAAACAAACCTCTTTTTCATTGAACATGGGGATTTGGATCAAGACGACAGGGAAATTGGAGCTGCCCATTTCGACATCGTCCTGAAGGGGCTCGAAATTGTACCTCTTTTCTGGTTTTTTCCAAAAAAGCTTCACCAAAATGATGACCACACCCATGTAAAGCCTCTCCATGAAGAGCATGAGAGACATTGCTAGGCAAATGTAGACCCCCAGCCTCAGCAGTGGCACTATCACCGGCGCTTTTATCAGCTCCCACATCATTCCGATCTGCGCCGCAATGTCGTATCCCGGATTCTGAAACGCTTCCGGGATCGGGATTTTCTCCGCCATTTTTTTTCTCTTTCAATTCTATCAGAAAACAGATGGACAAATTGAAAGGGAAAATGGTTACAGATCTTTTTTTTTTTTTCCTCTCTCTCTCTCTCTCTCTTACTCTGTTTTTCTCTCTCCCTCTCTCTGAGTGTGTAGAGATGGAAAGTACAGAAAAGGTTTTTGGTTTTCTTTCTTTACTTTCCGTTTCTCCCAAACACTCTTTTATTTGTTTTCTCTCTCTCTCTAAAACTGTTATGCCGACCTATATTTCTTCTTCTGCTTCTCGCAACAAGCTATGAAGCGGAAACAGAAGAGCATTGAGGCCGATTATGAGAGATAGAGGGAGAAAGAAAGAAAGAGTGTCTTTATATAGTCAGTCTTGGTCCTATTCGGGTTTTGTATCTATTTGGGGGGTTACGTCAAACAATTTTTCTATTTTTTATTTTTCTATTAATTGCCTGGCTTTTTATGTATTCTAATTACTCTTTCTTTTTCAATTTAAAAAAAAAAAAAAAAAAAGCCCTTTTGTTGTTTCTCAATTAAAAACCTTTTGAACTTCTTTCTTTTTTCTTTTTTTTTTTTTAACTGTTTCAACCCAACTGTAATCTGGCTCTATTGCAGTTCAGACTCTCATGCCTATATTATATATTTGGTCGCAAAAATATATGAATATAAAATGAAGGGGCATAATAGACAATCCAATAAAGGGACAAAAGTCTAATCAGCATCCGTTGGCTTTAGATCTTCTTATGGAAGCTCCTCAATAATTTCTATATAGGCCAAGTTTCTTGCACTCATGAATTTACTTGGGGCAAAGTTTGCTAATCGAGAATTCAAAGAATAGAAAACTAATTTAAAAAAAAAAAGAATTAAGTTACACAGAAATAAATTCAAGAATTTGATTAAAGTATTTTTAATTTATTAAGAATTCAAATTCCATGAGAAAATAAAATTTTAATTTACTGTTTATTTTGATAATTTGAAATTAAAAATATTGAAAATAGAGTTACTATAGTTTCAAAAATATCTTAATTTGAGAAATTTATTAAATTGAAATAAATATGTATTTGGAATGTTTAGCCAAAAAAAAAAAAGAATATTTGTTAGAGAGGTTAATTAGTTCCTATATTTAGGAACAAGAATTTAATTATGTTGGTAATGCATGGAAGACAGATCAATATAAAACCTATTTCTCATTTTTAGGTGGGACTTTCACAAATGTAAAAGTAAACGTTAGAATTTAAAATTGGAAACTATATAATGTAACGGTATATCTAAAAGTTAAAAAATATATATTAATTCTTACCTTAACACCATATTCTCCCTATAATTTTTATTATTTTTTTAAAGTTAATTCTTCCTATTATTTAGTCCAAAGAGATTAGCTCCAAAAAATGTAATTAATTATTGAGGAGACCTAATTGCTCCAAATCTGCTGGTCTTACCTTACAAATCTTTTTCTCCTTTTGTTCTTTCTCTAAGGCTAAAACTAAATTATTATAATTAAAAGACTTATTCCCCTTTATGAGCAAAAAGATTTATTGCTCACTTGCAAGGAATTGGTTATAGGCGAAAAAAAAACGTGTATTGCCTACACTTTGTTATTTATCTCCAAAAAAATTACCTAATAATCACTTTTTTTTTTATTCATTGATCAACATGATAAAAAAAAAAAAAAAAAAAAAAAAAAAAAAAAAAAAAACCTTTTGATATTGTTTTGGGTATGAAAATGAAAATGAGAATTCTTTTTAAAATGATACTAAAATCATTTCTAAATTCATATGTAATTATGTTTTTAGAGAAATTGATTTGAGTATGAGAAAAATGAAATTATTTTTGGATATGTTTGGAAAAAAAAAAAGGAAAATAACTTTCAGCCTTTTTTTCATTTACTTAATAAAATTATTCTAACCATTTATTGTTTTTGTTTCCGTTTCTAAAATATTTAACCAGTAAATACAATCTAAAAAATGTTTTAATTTTTATACCTCAAAAACTGTGATTTCTTTTTCAAATGTTTTGAAAATTATGCCAAACGCTTAGAACAAAGAGATCTATATGAGTTTCCTATTTTATTGTATTTGATATTGACTGTTTCATAGTATGAGTCATTTATATCAGTCACTTTTTCTTCATATAATCGCATTAAATATGGACTAAACCCTCGGTGTGAGGCCTAAAGAAGAGAATCCCAATGCCATGTGCATGGTAGGACTTATGCAAGTAATAGAAGGAATTAGAGAGCTTGGGAGTAAAACTTTATAATAAGAATAGTGCGAAAAAAGGACATCAATTTCAATCTCGATTTTTTTAAATTAATAATTTATGTAAAATTGAGTTGTCATGTATTTATTAATAGATAAATTTTTTTAATTTTATATAGTGTTGAAGATATCGACTCTAATATTAATTTTTAAGTACTCACTCACGTGACAGTGAGTTAACAGTTTTCAATGATAGATACTTTGAATTGATGTGATAATTATGTGAATAAGAAAAATGACTACTCATATATGACATAAGATAGTATTCAAAAATTAGGATCAGAGTTGGTGTCCCTATCTTCTTTATTTTTTTTTTCAATTTTGACGATTTATTAATTAATAAGAAAATCGCAACTCATGTGGTGTTAAGGATATCAACTCTAATCTCAATTTTTTTAGTATCCACTCACTTGATAGTGAGTTATCAAATTTTTAATGATAGATACTTTTAAATGTGTTAATTATATCAATAAAACAAATGACAACTCATATACTCAAAAGTTGATATTAAAGTTGATATCGTTATCTTTTTAATTTTAAAGTTTTATTAATTAATAAAAAATGATAACTCACATACATACATGTAGATTGATAATTAAAAATTGAAATTAAATTTGATGTCCATAGTCTTGTTCTCATAATAAAGGATTTGTGATTTTGGCATTCCCTTGTGGCCCAACTTTGCTTCACATTTAATACGCAGAAAGCATATTCTGAAGAATAAGTAAGAATTCTCTCTTTTTTTTTTTTTTGTTACTATTATTTTTCATCTTCAATGTTTTTGTTTTTCTCAAAAAACTAATAAGACAACCCATAAGTCTTTATTAGAAAAAATCTGAGAGGTTCTTTTAGTTACACTATAGACACAAATTACAAAATAACTCATTTTTCTTGTTTGTTTGTTTGTTTGTTTTTTTTTTTTTAAATCTAAAAAAAGAGGACCAACAAACATCTTGCAGAGGGTTTCAAATTTTAAAAACTTTTACTTTGGAAACATTTTTTTTCCCTATCGCGTTTTATTTGCTAGCATAATTAAGAATCACAAAGGAAAGGAAATTAAGATATTTTAATTTTCTTTTATTTGAGGAAAAACTAATAAGCATTTGTCAAATAATATTTAAGGATTTTATTTTAATGTGTGGCCATAAAAATGAAAATATTTTTGTGTGTCTAATATAATATTATTTGATTATCGGCACACCATATTATCTTTCCATCCCCTTTTTCTGCCGTTTGACACCACAAAATAGATAAATAAATAAACATAAGGAAATTTCAGACATATTTTTCTAGCTAGCTGCATTTTTCAGGGTAAATTATCCATTAGTTCTCATATTAGAAAAATCTTATATCTCATCTTATTCTTCATATGTGTTCAATAATAATATCAAAGATACTTTAGTAAAACAATATTTTGGGAATCATTAAGGAGGTAGACATATTTGACAATATTGTGATGGAATCCAACTAAAAATGTGAGAAAAAAAGTACAAAATAGTTAAGTGTATTTATTTTAGTAGCTAGACAGAAGATATAAGCATTAATATCGAGAACTCTATTGAATGAACACACAACATTATTTTCCATATATATGTGCTGAATCTTTGGCGTGGAGTAATGTGCAAACAGTGAATGGGTCTACTGGGGACCAATAAATGAAGTTCACCAAATGTTCCAAAGATGCACATTATTTTGATTTGCAGGCATATCATAATTAAATAACTTATAATCATGCGATGATATTTCATGACAAAAAAATTAATTCTCATTTATATTTTTGAATTTTAAAATAATTCTCACTTTATAATTGAACTTTGAAAACCCTCAGTCTCTCACTTTGCCTGTTAGTTTTGAATTTCTCCACTTAAACCATTTTACTATAATTTTGATTAAAAATTAGTCCTCTTAAATCTATTGATCACATAACTACACTTAGTTCACTTTTTTTTCCGTTTATTTTTAACAGAAGTTAAAAGAAAAGGGGTTAAGTGGGGGTTAATTTAAAATTTAAGAAACATAATAAGAGTTTTTAAGGGGTCCCTAAAATTCAGGATTATAGATAGATAATAATCATAAATGATATAAAGCACATCTAATTTCTAAAACTTGGCCATGCGAAACAAGGTTTGACTAAGATAAATTGTTAAATTGTACTCTTAAGGGAAATAGTGCGCAAATGGGACCACTGGCTTCAACGTTCGGTTTGGAGTAGAACTTAGGGTTATAACGTTCCTATCTAGTTGACAATTAAATAAGAAAGTTACTTCAATTAAAAAAAAAGAAAAGAATATCGAAGGGGGGCCAACTTGAAGACCATTGCTATATGTCATTTAGTGATATAAAACCGTTACGTTATTATTATTATTTTTTTATGAGCTTATAGTTGAGAAATTTGAACTCTAAATCTTTAATAAAGTCATGTATTATATTATCATTAAATGCGAAACAAAACCGTTATATATAACAATGGAATCACTATTTAAAAATTGAAGCAACCTCAATCTTGTGAATAGTGTAAGCTTATATTTTATTTTATATATTTTTCCAAAAACAAGTTTATGCCTAATTTGAAAAAAATATCAACGGAAATATCACACACACACACACACACATATATATATATATATATATATATCTTAATTAGCAATATGGAAAAGGTTGAGTTGAGATATTAATTAAGTTGATACAAAACCGGTGTGTGTATCTAGTGAATCACTATTTTAAAATTGAACCAACGTCAACTTTGTGCGTCATGTAAATTTTTAATAAAAAAAATTAGATTATTTTATACTGAATTTTTTTTCTTTTGAAATAAAACGTTAATACTTATTTGGACAGAAATGTCAACCGAATTACATGTATAACCAACTAGCTAGCAATATGGAAAAAGTTGAGTTGAGATATTAATTCAATTGATATAAAATTGTTATGTAAGGAGAGAATCACGATTCAAAATTGAACCAACCTCAACCTTGTGTCATGTAATTTTTTTCTTACAAAATTAGATTATATTTTATGGTTAATTTTTTGCCTAAAAAAAGTTTATACTTAATATTTGACAGAAATATCAACCAAATTACATGTATAACCTAGCTAGCAATATGAAAAAGGTTGAGTTGAGATATTAATTCACTTGATATAAATTATTAGGTTTTTAACACTAGTGCATCGTAAATATATTTATGTTTGACAATTTACATTCTAAACTTTCAATTTTTATAAATGAGAATATAAATTTTTAATCCGGTTGTAATTATGATCCAATGAGTATCCAATATCAAGTGAATATGATTTTTGAACGAAATGCGTCTATACTTTTGTTCGTCAGCAAGTTGGATATTTGACACTAGAATTTTGATATTTGGATTCCTAATTACTGTTTATTATGTTCGTTGTTAATTGAACTGCATTGTCAAAAAATTATAGAGATTTAGAAATTGACAACTTAAACTCCAACTATAAAGTAATATCAAACCAATATCAAAATGTTTGGAAGCACATATATATACACACACACACACACACATATGTATATGTCTTTTTGTTCATCGATCCATTGAACCATCACTCCGCTTATAGCGGCACTCCATGAGGCGTTTTGCTGATAAGAAATTATAAATTAAAGTCAAAGATTTCGGAATTTCGTATGTGTAATTTTCTCTACGTTTACTAAAAGAAATGTTCATTCTTTTCTTTTGACACCTGCAACACCAAATCCCATTTTACCTAAAAATTAAAATCTTTCCTTTTTGCAATGCGGCAAATGAGGTTCCAATTTTGTTTTCACTAGTAGAAAAGAGAGAGAGAGAGAGAGAGAGAGAGAGGACAAAAGAAAAAGATAGACTTTTGTAAGAAAATATATATATATATATATATTTATATCCAAAAAACGTTTGCGTATAATTATGCCATGGAAGACGGGTTTAATGCCATTTGTGATTAGTGACGTCGAAAGCGATTTGTTTCTGCAAAAGATAGGAGAGGGGTATGTTTGCAAAAGTGAAACAAAGACATTGGTACGTCGTTGTAATTAATGAATATCTAGGGACTGCTTTTGTGAGATTCTATTTGGGTCCTTTCGGCACGTGCCTATGACATAACGAAGGACTCTCGTTTGATAAATGACCAAACTACCCTTGTCTATTGGTTTGGGAGACCGTTGCATTATTTTCTTTTATTTTTTGTTTATCATATTCAATAATATATAATTCCAGAAAAAAATCATTTACAAATAATTATTTTATGTTATTATCCCAAAGAATAATGTCGGTGGAAATAAGGTGAAAAAACACCATAAATTAGTTACCGTTAATTTGATAATAAGATTAACGTTAATTTCTGTCATCTTCATCTTTTTATTTTATTTTTTTTTAACATCTTATAGAAGTGAACACTTTTGTATCACAAATTAGCATTAAATTTATTGTATTTATTGTATTTTGTATTTTATGGTTTTGTTTTTATTTTGAGTATGTCATGTCGAAGGTGATCTTCTTACTATTCGAGTTTATTTATGATCAGTCAGATCTATTTCATTTTGGTTCAACTAGAGTTTTGTTATATAGAGTTGGTGATGACCTCAATACTATAGGTTAATGATTCGTAATTAGTCGGTAGATTTTATCGATTACAGAGGTCTTTACAAAATAAACTTTATATGTGTTCGAATATTGGTATGTCGAGAAACTTTCTCATTAATGAGTCTTTGTGTACATCATTTTTCATGAACTTCATTAAATTTTATTGATATGTCTGATCTCAGTTAAAGATTTTGTCTTATATACTACATGGTGATTTGTACGGATGTTTGTAAATTTTGTTTAGTTAGATATAATTCATCCTTTAAAAGAAATAATAACTCGTGAGCTAATCTTTACAAATAGTCAACTTTTTTTTTTTTTTTGTTGGGTTCAATTCTTCTGACATTTTAATTGCTGTTGGTTCTGTTGAAGATGCAGTCCATGGGAACTTGAGTTAAATTATTTTATATACGTAATCAAAGTCGATTTAAAGTCTCTTCATGTTTATCAGAATATTACCAACACCCCCAAAAAGAAAATTAAAACAAAACATAATAAAGAAAAAAAAAGGAAAAAATTAAAATAAAATATAAGTAAAACCTAGAGCCTTGTGTCAACTCACACACCTCAGTCGCTCGCTCTTTAGTGTCGGTCATTCAGTTGCATATACTCATTATAAAAAAACAAACAAATTTTCACACACACACACACACACATCATGCATATATATATATATATATATACACGTCATACTGGACTTACTTACATTTAATTTGTGTGTATTCACATATATAATAAACAAGAAATATGAACTTATTAAAAAAAAAAACAAGAAATATAAAACCGTTCTTTTTTATTTATTAATAAGAGATTAATTTTTTTTTTGGAATTCATAACATTAATTAATCAGATAGTTAATTAGCAAGATAAGTAGAGTGAAGATCAAACAAAAGGAAGATTTTCAGGGGAAAAAAGAAATATTGAACGCAGGTACTGCCTTGCTAGGCCACTTGTCATTATGCTATCATGATTTAATTCCATTTCACAACATTTTCATCTTCTACAATTTCTTTTCTTTTATTTTCTTTTTTGTTTTGTTTGTGTTTTTGGTTTTATTTTGTTTTTTTATACTTTCAGGAACAATGGTAGAGGGGAAACAAAGGCCTCTCTTACTTGACAACAAGACTGTAGCAGCATTTTATACCAATTTATATATATATATATATACATATATATATAAACATCTTAGTCACATTTTTGTCATGGTTTAGGTTTCTGCTAATTAATAAAACAAAAAAAAAATTGAAGGTTGAAAAATAATACAATATCAATTAGTACATGTAAATTGTAATATTTTTCTTTTTACGCCCGTTTAGATAAACTATTATTATTATGCCCATATACAATAGATGTTAATTTGGTTGGTTAACTGATGGAGTGGATTTCTTTGAAGGGAAAATTTCATATTTTTCTCTTGAATTTTAAGTTTTATCACAAAATATCCCCTGAATTTTAATTTATAACAATTGTTTTCCCTGAGCTTTGAAACTTTTTCAAATTTCTTCCTTCTGTTAGTTTTGTAGACGGAAATTGACTCGTGATTAAACGAAGTTAAATAATTGATCTAAAATGACTAATTTACCCTAAAATTAGCCTTCATAGCTAAAGTTAGATATTAATTACTGAATTTAAAATATTAATTGCCCATTTAAAGAATAATGCCTTAATTGTTTGAAAGAAATCAGCTTCGGTAAGAACCGACACTTTCTCACTCCAAAAAGAATCAATACTCGCCTCAGAAAAATTATTTAAAAAAAAAAAAAAAACCCTCTTCGGAAGATCGTTATTTTCTAGAGTTTTTCCCTGGCATTGTTGATAACTTTCGATTTCAAAAACCCAAACTCTCAACAGAGAATCCAATAGGATTTGATCATATTACAGTTTCGAGTTCCCTTTGGATTTCTATTCCTTGTGGGGATTTAGGTTTTATGGGGGGTTTTTATTATTATTATTATTATTATTATCATTATTATTTGTTTTGGTCTTGTTAATTATTGTTGTGATCTGCATATGATTTGTTCTTCATTTTGAATTTCGTGTGATTTTTGAGTATGGGTCTTTGATCAATTTGATAGAGAGGCCTTGTAATTTGAAATCGGTAACAAAAGGGGGGGTTTTCGGGTCGAATTGGGGTTTGAAAAATGTACGTCGATGTTGATTTGAATCCGTTCCCCAGGTGGTCCGGACAATCCGCTGGGTTTTTGGAGAGCCGGCGCGGACATTGCTTTGACGGATCGATCCTAATTTACCAAATTGTTGCCGGCTCTGTGATTCCCATGCGCGTTCTAAGATCGGACTCGGTTGCGTCGGCGAAGCTAAGGATCCGGACGTGTAAATGGTTCGTGTACAGGATTTGCTTGTGGGGATCCCATGGTGGATGCACGACCTTCTTTGACGGAGGGAGTCGAGTGACCACACCGAGTTTTACTTGCCAACTTTCCGGGATCCTCTGCACCCACGAGGAAACCACTTTTTTATGTTTTTTAACTTTTCAAATTTTTTTTTATATAAATATTATTTTTGGTATTACAAAAATGCGCTTTTCATCTTGCCACGTATCAATTTCCCTCCACAAAACTAATAGAACAGGGAAATTTGAAAAAGTTTCAAAGTTCATGAGGGAACGAATGTTACAAATTTAAGTTCTGAGGGTATTTTGTTACAAGGCTTAAAGTTTAGGGAGACAATATAAAATTTTTCTTCCTTTGAATTTGGCACAAATATTTGCATTCAAATGTAGAATGTGAATTATGTATTTAAACTAAATGTGTACTTGAATAATTTTTGTTAAGGATAATATTTATATAATATAAAGAGATAAAATTAAATGAATGTGGTACAAGATATAGATTTAAGTTGAATAATTGTGAAAAAGTTATAAAGACTAAAAAATTTTTTCCTTCAGGACACTAATAAGTGCTTTCTTGTTTTTTAATTTCTCACCGTCGCTATTTTTTCTATAGGTACTAACGAAATTTTTTCTTCAAATCTTTCTATGAAAGTGTAGAGAAAGCGGATACTAAAAAATGAAATTAATAAAATGATAGCTAAGATTATTCATTGAAAAAAAATAGAGCCTAGGATATTAAATATAGAAAGGATAAAATAGTTTTATTTCAGTAGGGGCATATTTGAGAAAAAAAGTTATTTGATGGGATCATATTTGAAAAATTCAGCAAATATGTAGGTCAAATTTAAATTATGAAAAATTGAACGGGGACATCGCTCCCACCAATCTTGATGTAGCTCTATGTATGAATCGAGTCCAATAACAACAATTCATCCAAACATAATATCAATTTGAATAAACATTCAAATACAATTTATAATCCAAACGAATCATATATCTTTTAATAATGTTTTCAAATACTATTGGGTAACATTTCTAATTTATTTACAGTATCATCATCATCTATCAAATGATTCATACGATGTGAAAAGTAATATTTGATCTATATAAATGTCTTTTATAGCACATAATAGAATTAAAAAAAAAAAAAAAAAAAACAAACAAACAAACAACCTTTCTAAATAAAACAGAACCCATATGGAACTGTTGATTATTAAATCATTTGATTCATTAATGGCAATTATTGAGCACATATAAATTTAGATATATATATATATATATATATATAAATAATGTGAACCATCACGAATTAAAGCACACTAAAGATGGTGACCTTAATTCATGGGTCATGTCTGTCATTTTGTCAAAAATATTCCGCCATATATTAATTTCCCTCGTAACTTTGCTTGTGGAAAGTAATCGAGATCAAACCCTTCGAAAATCGAGATCAGAAAGTGACATTTTCCAAAATTTTGTGCTACATTATATAGGAACACTATATAAAAATTAATTTGTGCTCAAAATTTACTAGTTTTTTTTTTTAAATGGAAATTATCATTTAAGATAAAACGGGATAGAAATATTAATATCAAAGGTAAAACAATCTTGTGGTACAAGAGACATAACCCTCGATTAATACCGATTTTATTAGTAAAATCTGATGAAGCTCGATAAGGAGGATATAAGCCGAGATCCGTTGGCGGAAAAATTCCTCAAATTTCTCGACAATCCTATAATCGAATATGTATAAAGATCTTAAAAAAAAACATATACAATCAATAGAATATTCCGATCAATCAAGAGACAGTCACTTGTAGTATAGAGACTGCGACAAATTTCACCTAGCCATAACACTAGCGGAACCAATAGACATATACTACTAGAAAAGAACTTAAGCAAAACACACACAGAAAAACAAATCGGAGGTGGGGGAACTACCTCCTTTATTACAAAACTAAAATTAAAACTAAAATACATGAATAAATCATTCATATAAAAAAAATCAACTGCAAAATTCTCACCCATATGAAACAACCATACCGCCGCACGCCACAACTTGGAGGAAAACAATTGGCTTGAGGTAAGAGATCGTTGTACCTGTCATCGGACAACCAAGACATCGCTGGATCCAAAATCGTCAAAAGTTTGTCGGCTAGATCTGATCGAGAAACTCCCATTTAGAATCTTCCGACTCATTCCCGCCGAAATCGTCAAAACCCTCACTAGCCGCGGCGGTGGAAGTCCCATACAAAGGGAAACCCTAGTTATGAGAAATTTGAGAGAACAAAGGGTGGCAGAAAGAAAGTGAAACCCTCGAAATTTTTTTTAAAAAAAAATTGCTAGTTTTAAGTAGACTTTTATGTCTAAAATTTTCACTTAAAAAATTAAAAAGAAGTTTTTAAACCTATAAAAATGAAAGCTAAGAGTGAACAGGCAAGCGGATTGGTAGCCTTGGGAGGGGCGGGGCGGTTTTTTTCATTGGCCAGTTGAGTAAGGAAACCACATGCAAACCGCATGAGCATAGGCGGGCGGTGGGTGGACACGCCAACGGCCGGTGCGGCTGGGTGATTCACTAGTGTGGAGCGGTTTTTGTGCGGCCGTAATTAAAACTTTTACGGGATAAATAAAAATGTTCTATGGAATGATATGTATATGTATCATTGATATTAAATATTTTTCTGAACATGAAATTATTTTGTTTAAGAGAAACATGAAATTATAGAGTCAAAGAAAGTCTAAAATCATTTTTTACATTAATTCCCATGTTACTTTTTATCAATGGTGTGTACTTATTACGAATAAATTGGCTTTGAAAGACCAACGTATATACAAACTAATTGAACTAGAGTAAAGGGCACAAAGATAATTGAAAAACTGAGGAAAGATATTTATGAATTTATTTTTGTTTTTGTTTTTCAGAGAAAGAGAGGAAAAATCCCTTGTCCATTACTTCTTGTCTTTTTTTTTTCCCCCTCCTTTTTATTACATACCTAATTTATAAGAGAGTATCTTATGACAATGTTTACAAAGTGACAAAGGGTGTTCATTAGCAAAATATTTCTTTAGCACCTAATAGTTTGTTTATTTGTCATGATAAGTAGAAAAACTTATCCGGAATATTGATTAACATAAATAAAATATTCCAATAGATAGCACAAAGTTAGAACACTCTATATACTCACGGCGCATATAACTAAATATCATATCCATCGTATTCATATAATATTATGTTAAATTTACTGATTTTGATACAACTAATTATATATATATATATATATTTTCTTATCCAACGTCCTTACAAAATGATATTTGTAACTTTTTTTTGTATATTATTATAACAACCTTTGATTTTAATATATATTATATGTTTCAGTGATAATTATCTTTGCGCTAGTAGTTCTCATGTTACAAGATTCTAAATAAAATTCGCATGTAAATCAATTAGTAATACAAATGTGAAATAAAATATTATAACTGTTGAATTTATCTGGTTGTCAGATATGAGATATTTTCATATACTAGTCTAAAGCACGTGCTATACACATGTGAGACATATTTGAAAAAATTTATCGAAATAGGAAAAAAAATTAAAATAATAAATAAAAAAAATCAATAAAGGACCTGAAAAAAAATAAGCATGAAAAAAAGACCAAAAAATAAAATGACTAAAATAAAAAAAAAACTTATCATTACAGAAAAAAAAAACTAAAATGAAAAAAAAAGTCTGAAAAATAACGGAAGACAAAAAAAAAAGTTTTTCGTTCAAAACAAACCGTTTTGGATGAAAACTCAAGTGCATAGCAAGTGCATTTTGAGCTATATATATATATATATATATATATAGGGTTGGTCTCCTGTCTAATACCGGTTAATATCCGACAATATAAACTTCAGTTATTATAAATATAAAATTTAATTATTAGAAATGTAAATTTATACAGAAAAAATGTAAAATAAAGAGAATTCATATTCACTTTAACTATATTTATTGCTGCATAAATTCACATTTCTAATAACTAAAATTTACATCATCAGATATCATACGATACATGATGTGAGACTTCCTGCATATATATATATATATATATATATATGTACACGTACGTAAATGGGCGTGGTATTATTGAGCATTTGGTGTGTCGGTGTCTTTGGTTGGTATAATTAGGAGGTTCAACTCTTTCGTCCTTTTTGTGGCTGCTACTTCTGAATTTCTCCAAATGCCAATTGAAGAGAAAAGGATAATGTGCCAAAAAGTTAGGACACCAGCTGACCCTACTACCCTACTCATGTGTATACCTTTCTCTTCCTAAGGCTAAAATATAATTGTCAAATAAAATAAAAGGAGCTTGAATATCACCATTTAAAAAATAATAATAAATATCACCATTTTTTTAGATAAATAAATATCTTTAGGTATTAGTATTTTTGTTTTTGTTTTTTTTTTTGGTTTTTGGCTTATGACCGACAAATTTAATGCTAATAACCGGGAAATTAGTTTGCGTGTTGTCTTTCCTGTGTTCAAATCCATTAGTCAAATTAAAAAAAAAAAAAAAAAAGAATATGTCTAATTGAGTGGAAGCCTCGAAGGCATCTTTTCCATTGGTTGCAATATATATATATATATATATACGTATATATATATATATGTAAATATACACACATACATATTTACTGTACTATCTACACATACATACATACTTTTCAGCAAACAATTATCACCATTTTTTTTAAGTCGCTTTGCTAAGCCGCTAGGTTATTTATTTATTTATTTATTAATTATTATTTTATTATATATATACTTTTATAGCTGAACTTATGGGAATTATTTCGACTATTTTGGACTTCGCTAAAAAATACAACCAGGACTTCTTTTAGTTTTAGTTTGACTATGTTTATTTTTGACTTACTTCTCTCTCATTGCATAAGTGTTCTTGTGAGATTTCATCAGACGGTGCTAACAATTATCTTAACGAGATTTGTGTTGAGCTTCTCACGTTTTAAAGAAGAAAATCATGTTGCGGATAGACTTACTCTTATACAATCAACTTAGCTGATGTTACTTAGTGGTTCAATGCTTTGGGCTTCTGTTCCTCGGTGGCTGGTCGCTTGACAACTTTTTCTTGTTCCAGATTTTGTAATTAATATGTGATAGTAAATATTTGGCCTCCATTTGATAAGTTAGTTGAAGATGAAATTTTTAAATTGGAATTGGTTGATTTTTTAAAATTAGTTATAAATTTATTGACTTTTCAGAAAAAAAAAGAGATTAAAAAGTACAATTTAGTTATAATTAAATCTTAATGGCAAATAAAGCATTACTCTTTTAAAGAGTGACATTAGTTTATAAACAACTTTCGAGATGCGAGTCAAGACTCAATTCTTGGGATTGTCTACCCACTAGTAGTGGTTTTTTTTTTCCCCCAATTTTGTCTTAGGAGGTGTTTGGTGAATAAGTTGAGTTTGAGTTGAGTTGAAATTTTTAAGTTTGAATAGTATTAACTTTTTAAAAAGTAGTTATAAATTTTGTTGACTTTTCAAAAAAAAGACAAAAATTAAGATGAAAAAATACAGTTTAGTTTGAAATGAACTTGTGAACCAAACGGGGCCTTAGGTTTTTCACTTTGCCTTTAGGCCGGCTTTTAATTTTCCTTCGTTTTTACCATTTTTTGTAAATTTCTTTTCTTTCTATTGTTAATATTCAGTTGGAATTTGCTAGAAGATAAGACCATTAGTGGGTATCAATCGAATTGACATGTGTTAATAATCTTAAGTTTTTGTTTGGTATTTTAACTTAACTCCAATTAAATTGTACTTTTTCATCTCAGTTTTTATCTTTTTTTGAAAAGTCAATAAAAATTATTATTAGTTTTTGAAAAGTCAACTAACTCCAATTTAAAAATTTCATCTCCAAATGGTGAATCAAATGCAAGCTTAGTTTTGAATTAATTTGTATCTCAATTAATATAACAATATTTAGTAATATAGATATTTTTATGCCAATGACCGAGAAATTAATTTGTATTTGTGTTTCTTTTTGCAAAATCATTGGTCAAATTAAAAAATAAATTAATGTCTAATTGAGATCTTATCCTTGCATGTTATCCATTGGTTGTGAGCTATGTATATACTACATCTATAAATATACGTACCTGTATATACATACATTTTCCCCGAACAAGTCAAAGACATCTCCTTCCCAACTACTGGCATTTTAGATAGTATATGTATGGACGCGGTTCACTATTCTACTTTGGATTCTTTTTTCTTTTCATATTTCTTTTCTCCAATTTGTGTCTGTATGATACTCCAAGTATTATTCCAAATACTATTGTAATATAATAAAAACCAACTATGGAAAATTCTAAACATCCACAGGGGTGGATGAGTTCGCAACGGTAGGTGCTTTTGTTAAGTTTTTCCCCTTCGTTCATTCGGGTTCGATTCCCATTCACCTCTTTTTAGGGATCTTGTTCCAACTTCGGCTGTTGAAGCATGGTTTGATGATGAAATGATAGACCCTGAATGGCTGACTGAGAGAAACTATTATAAAGAACATGTCTGCTTGCCAAGGGATTCTTGCTTGTGGAGTTGAAAACCTGAAAATGATGGGGCCATTTCCAGATCTTTTTATTCACAAAAAAAAAAAAAAAAAAAAACCCATGGAAAATTCTAAAGCATTAACGAATTAAGAAAATATTATGTTTGAGAGGTTCCATTTCAATGAAAGTTTGTTCTAACTCTTTCTGTTAAATTGTGATAAAGATGCACCAACACATTTTCTTGTCATATATCATAGAGTCGTGAGTGTTTGTATTACGTGTGCATGGGGTCCACGAGCTTAGGTTAAAAGATGCTAGTGGGGACTAACGAAAAAGAAAGAAAACATAATTAAAAACATTTTCTTAATTAAGTTAATATATATTTATGTATAAGATACACCGAGATTTTCGAAGGATGAATCCAGTGGTGCCCGCAGTTCTGTCGCGGAACGGGGCGGTTTTATTGCCTAAAAGAATGAAGAATTTTAGTGTCATTCTTACTCTATCACCTGAATTTTAAAAACTCTCAATTTACATCCTAAAATTTGAATACCCTCCTATTATAATTCCATATAAAACAGACAAAAAATTAGAGACATTCGTGGTGCTAAGCCCATTATGTTAATTTATGCTAAAAAAAAAAACCACATTAGTGAATTTAATTCACTTTTTTTTCGATCTGTTATTAATTGAAATTTTGATAAAATAGATAAAATGAGGTTAGATTTAACGTTCATAAAAGTAAAGTGAAATTTCTTAAAAATCAGAGAAAATAAGAGTGACGTCCCTAAAGTTTACAAGGTATATATGAGAATAATCCTATATATATAGTAAAAAAAAATGTCATGTTGTGGTGAAAAAAAAAAAAGAGAAATGAGTTCGTATTGTGTTATATTGCACTGTACTGTCATACATATGTGTAAATAATCAAGAAAAGTAATTGAGCTAGTCTGATCATACTTATAAATAGCCGTAGTCTATTCATTAGTTCTATTATTTCATTTATTTACAAATAAAAAAAGATGTACAATATTTATGTACCTGGGTATATTGATCTTGTCTACTTCCAAAATTGTAAATTGGTTTAATTCGCATGGGCCATCTGATGGGAAAATAACAAGAAATAAAATTGCATTTATGAACTTTCTTTTTATCAATTATTGTAGGTGGCAGAGTCAGCAATATAGCATATTCTATATTCCCAACATTTGGTTTTGTTTTTTTAAAGAAAAATGCTAGAAATGTAGTGATTCTAATCCAAATTTTTTATATCAATTTTAAATTGTTGTTTTTTTATTGATTAAGATTCTCTGTCAGTTACTAGCAAGTGATTGTAACACTAGATGATGAGAGTCGTATCACTTCCTTATAAAGCTCTGATTGGATACGTAAAATCTTGTGTGAATCATAAGGATATACCAAAAAAAAAAAAAAATATAGAGATAATTTAAAATCTGTTCAAAAAATTGGGATTATTGGTAGTTGGCACTATTTTTTTTTTAATTTTTTGTTCCCCCTTTGGCTGTGTAGACTTATTTAATTTTATATGCGGTCGGTTGAGGCTATTTTCTCCGTGGGTTTACGTACCAACCCCGACAAAAGAAAAGTATAGACTAGTTCTTCATCATGTCGTGATAATATATATTTGTGTGTGTGTATATATATAACATATATATATATAATTGGCTATAGTCAAATTTGTATAGTTTTCACAAAGTTAATTTTTATAGAATGTCTAATTATAATAACTAACCATTGTAGCATCTAATTAACTAATTATTTTGCAAGTTGGATATGTTCCATGGACCATATAATACATCCCATCTATATCTATGTATAAATATATATATATATATATATGTGTGTGTGTGTGAAGTAATTGGTTTCCTCATTAATTCTTCTACGCTTTATGTTGGTTTTTACGTTGCAATCAACACTTTTAAAAATGAAAAAACTAAAATATCCAATAATTATTCGGTGTAGGTGTGTTGCTTTAGTGGTCATCAACATTTCTAAATTTAAAAACAAAAAGAAAAAGAAAAATCATTTTTATTGTATTAACATGCTTGTCGTGTGTGTGTGTGTGTATTTATCTTTTCATTTTCAGAAAATTCAAGAGTTATATTAAAAGAATAAAGGCGAATCTATAAGCGTCGACCTCAATTTTCCCTAATTGAGAAGAAGACATCGGTATCTGGATCCTCCTATCTCAGTTCATTGGACTAAGTATAAACATATATTCGTGTCATAATTATTCATACTGGTGTAATGTCTCCTATCGATTCTTTCTTCCTCTTTTTCTTTTTTCCTCTTAATAGAAGGTTGCATATGGGAGATATCAAAATACTACTTTCGTTTACTCAAAAAAAAGAAAAACAAAAAACAAAAAACAAAAAACCTACTTTCGTCCAAAAAAATTAATCTAGCTTTAAAAAAAAAAAAAGAAAGAGAACTAGCAAAGGAAAAAACTTTCGTACAAAACAATGGCACTAACTGCTCCTTTGGGGTACTCTTTTGAACATTGAAAGTCCTTTTTCTCCTTTTTCTTTATTCCCCATTTTCACAACTTTAAAAATATTTATTATTATTATTATTATTTTTTAAGCTTTAACAAAAGTTGCGTGGCAAGTTAGGTTTTTAAAACCAATCTTCCTTCAAATATCTCCTCTTTTCCAGCCACCAAAAAAGAGATTCAAAGTCTCCATAAAAATCTTTTCAAATGTGCCCTTGATCTTATTGTGATTTTCCCTTCCTTTCAATCCCTTTTTCCATTATAGTCAATATTTTAAGTGCTTTAGTCTCATTTTGGTAGTGCATTTTGCAATCTTTTAGTTGCATTTTTTGTCGTATAGCTTGACCATAATCACCAAACATATACACTTTTTTATGAGCAAAAACAAAAACCCCAATACAACTTTCTTTTCCCCTCTTTATTTTTACGTAAAAAAGTAGATGCCCTAATACACAGCATACGTAAAATATTTCAAAAGAAAAAGCTCTCTCCTTTCTTAGTTTTTCCCACTGGTCCAATATATATATATATATATATATACACACACACACACACATATATATGTATGTATAAATTTGTGCCATGAATCAAGCTAAGTATTGCACTGCCGTCAAGGATAAATCACAATGTGTTTCTTTGCATGTGATTGCCGACAACCGGACTTATTTTAATTGAGAGACATAAAAATTTAGATTATTCTCATTTATACCTCTAAATCTTAGGATCGTTTCCATTTTATCTCCGAATTTTAAAATCTCCTACTTTATCCTCTAAACTTTGAATTTATATCTCACTTAATCCCTTTTATTAGAATTTGTTTTTGCTAAAAACATAGGGAAAAAGAGAAATTAGTCCTATTAAACACAATTTGTTAGGATATATATTCCAAACAAATATGAAAAGATCAAATGGTTGTACTTAACTCGCTTTTCTTTTGTTTGTTTTGAAATGAAATTATTGTAAAAGGGGTTAAGTGGGGGTCAATTCAAAGTTCGAGAGGATGAACGAGAGTTTTTAAAATTTAGGGGATAAAGGAAAATCTGATCTTAAATTTTAATGGCATGTATGAGAATAATCCTAAAAATTTCAATTTGAGCCACAAGCAGCTGAAATTAGCTAGTTGGAATTGGATTACTTGTAATTGGGATAGTGAATTATGATCACTTTATTGTTTTGTACATCACAACACTCTAAAAAGAAAAACAAAAATGTAAGGCTTCCTACTCTAACGAGTGTTCATATTTGGGAGTGTGCGAGACTCCTTTACCTTTACTAGAAAAATAAAATCATTGAAAGAGGGGAAAAAAAAAAAAAAAAAAAGAGAATAAAATGATACTGCATTGGAAACGTCTTTGTATAAAAATTCTCTTTTTTTCCGACTCCAAGTACTTTTTGGAGAATTTTAACTCCCAATGTTATACTTTAACGTAGAGTTATGCTTTAACGTAGAGTCTTTGAAGGGTTACAGGTCAATCACGAACAACAACCTTACTTTTAGGGATGTAATTGGTCAAATGTATGGACTTGCACAGTGAGAGTGATTTTGTTTGTCATTTTCTTGAGAAATTACAGCAATAAATGAAGGAAAAATTGATGTTCCACATGCGACTTTCTATTTGCAACATATTATATATATATATATGTAAATATATATATATATATATATATATAAGGGTCGCCAAAAAAGAGAGGGAAATCAAAAAAATAAAATGTCTAATTATTGGCATCATTGATTGTTTTTCATGCTTAAAAATCCTTTATAAAAAGGAATAAATAAATAGGCAATTTTTAAACATAAACAAATGGACAAATTTTTTTAATCTAGAAAATGATCGTTAATTAGTGATTGAGTGTCGACGATAATCAATCAATAATTAATCATACTGATCAATTATTAATTATTCATGATTAATCAATCATTAAAAAAAAAGCCGTTTTCCTAATTTATTAAATTTTGATCATTGATTAAAAAATTTCTTAAAAAAAAAATCACTTATCCACATATTCTTTTATGAAATTCTCTCTATTTTGTCGCTCTTTCATTTTTCTATTCCTAGTCTAACATAGATTCGGTGCCTAGTTTAATTGGACAATGCAAAGTGCAAAGCCATAAGAATAGAAGCACCCTAGTCCTACAAGTAGACATAGTAGGAGTTGAGTTGTTCTAGGAGACACCATTTTAGGTTCATTAATGAACGTACATTAGGGGCACTTAACTACTACTTTAGAAGTGGTTTACATCAATCAAAGTGTACTCGGTAAAACTAAACTAGGAATTTTTTTTTTTACTTAGGATGTCAAATCAATCAAAGTGTACTCGGTAAAACTAAACTAGGAATTTTATTACTTAGGTGTCAAATCAAAGTCTATTCCTAAGTAAGAATGCAAATTGTTCGTTTTCAATTTTTTAAAATTTTTTAACTTTTTTTTTTTTTTTTTTTGACATTAGATTTAAAGCGTGCGTAAAATATAATGGGACGTGAGAGATATCTAATTAGTAAAACATGGACCTTTTGGAGGCTCAACATGAGTGCAAATTATTCGGAACATAATTATTTAGAAAGATTCACAGGCCGTAGGATATCTTTTACCCTACTATTTGGAGGCTCAACACATGAACAGAACAAACTTAAAAATATTGTCACATTACTGCTACTCCCATTCAAGAGTGTTCAAGACTAGATGAAAGTTCGACCAAGAGCAGTACTCCTTTCAATTACTAGTGAAAAAGAAAGAAAAGGAGAAATATGATAACACTGGCAACTCCCTTCGAACAAATTGCCAATAATTAATATATGTATGTGTGTGTATATATATATATTTATTGGATGAAGGAAAGTCCAGGAAGCGGACGATTTGTGTAATCCTAATCCCTAGATAATACCAAAGAGGCTTTCCGGATGCTAACATGAATGTTTGCTGTTGGTCCTAACTACGGGCACTACCCTTCAATAGGGAGTGTGTCAACTTAGCCCCTCTAAATGTGCAGCAGTCACGATATGTGGAGGCGTTATTCCAGGCACGTAAAAAAGAGTATTGGACTGACATGAAGAAGCCTTCACCTTCAAGATCCTCAAGAAGACTACTCAATACTCGAAGCTTTGATAACTGACCAAATAATATATTCTACTGTTTTCCCTTCCCCCGCCCCCGTATTCCCTACATTGGATATGTCTCTAACGAATATTAGGTGAAGGGCGTTTAAACGGAAGACCCAAATGCGGTTGTTACTGGATTTACTTCATAAAAAACCAAGATCAACTATTTATGACAAAAGATATACTACAGTTTATAGTAAGGATAATTGGCGAGTGAGTATACCCTTTCCAATCTAATCTCTTAGATATAAAATTATGCTGTAGTTGTAAGCTAAGCAGAATTAAGTAGAAGACACTCAAATCAAATTCCAATTCCAAATCCCAGAAGTCAGTTTTGGTGTTTTGTTTTGTTTTGTTTTTTTCAAGTTCAGGGTTCAAAATATACTCTTGAAGTTCAAGGGCAGATGGACCAACTATCCATTCCCACCAAATATACTTGATTCGAGAATTTGAATTTACTTGAAAAGGTTTCTAAATCCAACGCATACCACTGAATAACCATTGAGAGAGACGGACAAAACTCTTCGCGAAGAAGGTTTACCGTCCAAGTCGTGGTTGGCATTTGTTATTCTAATGTGTCAAAACTCCCCTTATAGCTGTAAACTATTTATTCAGAGGGAATTTTTTTCCCCCCCTTTTCTGCTACAGAAACTAGTCTAGAAAGAACTAATCTAAACTTAAGATCTTCAAAGAAGTCAGACACGACTTCGGTGAAAAAATCGAGACATGTCAGATCCCAAAGATGAGCGGAAGTAGTACAAAGTGGGCCATAGAATCATAAGCATGGACTTCTAACAGTTTATGCCATAACATTTAACATGACACTAAGTTTAATACTCTTGATGGCTGAAATATACCGATTTTTGTACTTCTTTAAGAGGTGTAACTACAAATAACAAGTAGACTACAAGCAGACGGTTTATCGTTTTCTTATCTTTCAGTCATGACGGTGGCAATGACATCTTCAGTAAGGGATCAAAACTGTTTTGCTATGCTGAAAAAACTCTTCATAACAACTTACCTTCACGAGGAATAACCTGGTCCAAATTAGGCCCTGATGTTGCACAAAAATTGCCTCTATAATAGTTGATTTTCAAATTTCACTCGGTGTAATTTCTTCAACAAGATATTGTAGAGTATTGTATCAACCATCAAACATGTCATAATTTTCCGTCAATACATTCTGTTGCCTTTGTTTGATCAACATGAGCACGCTCCAATGTCTTGACTCCAGATTGTGAGCTTGAATTTGCGTTTCTAGACCCCGATGAGAAGTATGGCAATCCATTTCTTTGACTATGAATTCTGAGATTCTTTTGAACAAATATGAGATCTTCTACTCTCTCTACTCCTAATCTTTTGGCTGTTTCTCGGTATGGAAAGCCATTATCTTGACAGATCTCTCGACACATCGTGACACTTGAAACCTGACTCAAAACTTTTATTGCTAGTGTCTGCAAGTGGGGCGTCTCAAAACCAAAGTTTTCCCACCATGCGACTGGGTCCATTTTATCCCTACAGTCCACAGCATCTTCATCTCCTAAGGATCCCTCTAATCGCCAGTAAGAGCTGAGTTGCTCTCTAAGAATTCGTCTGGTTGCACTTTCACTCTCGTATCTCTCCACGGTAGCCTTCCATCCCCGCATCACAGCTTTATCCTTTGCTTGACCCTTCCCAAAATATCTTGGATTCAGAATGTAACCAGCAGCATGAAGTGGAGAAAATAACGGATCCCATCTGTTCTCTATGAGTTCTTCCAATTGGTTCAATATGGCACCGTCGATTCCCTTATTTCTTACAGCTTCAAGAGCCTGAACCCGCCAATTACAAATATCACCCATGATGAATCTGTCGATATCAAGTGTCACTAGCAATCTGACAAATGGCTCAAGCAACTGCAACAACAAATTAGCATTCCCCCAGAAACTATCCTCTAAAATGACAGTTTCAATCTTTACAACGTCATCTGAGAAATTATTTAGTTTCCACTCTTTCCACTCCTCACCAGCAACTAGCTCTTGAAGTAGTTCCTTTAGTTCAAAAATCCTTTGGACAATGCAGAAGAACGGCGCAAACTTGGAAGCAAGCAGGTCACAACTTCCTATTGGATTTTGAGAAAACATGGATGGAGAAAAACGCTGATACGTGATTACATGTTGTTCGATTTCTTTTGCACATGTGACAACAGATTTTACCCAATCCAATTCAGCTATTTCTTCCATCAACATACGGATAGAGTATGAAGTGCAGGGAGACAAAAATATATGAGGGAACTTTGTCGACATAAGAGAATCCGATAATTGATTAGCATGCTCTAGATGTGAGACTATCTGAAGCACATTTGTGGGCCCAACATCGGAAATCACATCACCCAGAACACCCACAAAAAGATTGTCTGCCCCCTCAATGTCATCTGCATCCACTGCTTTCATGAAAACGTGACCTCTTGGACTGGAAACGAATATATTTATGTGCAAACAGCCAATCATGCTTTCTAAGCGACCGACACAGAGTATGGTGCATCCTGTATGAGGCCAGGACTCCCTATCTAGAGCCACAGATTTCTCAATCCTTCCTTTCTCTTTACTTAAAAAGGAATCAGATAGCTCATCTATCGACAAAGGCTCATACCTGTGGCCGTAACATGCAATTGCTTTGGTCATATCACGAAAGTAATGAGAATTGACGACGCTGACATTTAATCCAATGGCGTAAAAGAATCTCGCAACTATATCATCTACATCTTCCTTGGAGACAGGGTTGGAATTTGGTCGTGATGCCTTAATGCGCTTGCTGGGCTTGTCACCTCCAGAAATTCTCTTCTTCTTCCGGGCAAGGCGCTCTTCCTCTAAACCCTGAAATGCTTCTCTTAGAGACTTGTCAATTGCTGGACAGCTTTTGACCCCAACACCCGTGAACCCAAGTAAGTGGGCTCTAACACGTGAATAGGATCCATTATATCGTAGATTACAGTGATTGCATTTCCACCTTTTGGTACCACTTCCCTTTTCAAACCCCCCAAACACAGTAACATGCTTCCATCCCCACTTGTCAGATTCTGGTGTCATAATTCAACTCCGAGCACTGAATTCAAACTAGGACAATCGAAGAAATGAATAATTGAAATCACAAATGTCATCCTTGGCACCAGGAGCAGAAAAACAAACACGTAAAGCACGGTAAGTGATCATATAAACTCAATAACCTAAGATACCGCACATTCAAGAAAATCAAAGATGTCCACAAAAAAGAATACAACCCTACACTCGACGTGCTCAACTGATGGACTAGTTAGTATGAAATGCAAGTACTTATGAGCTACTTAGACTTGACCATAATCATCTATTTAACTCTTGAATTTAACCACCTAAGAAATAAACCAAATGATGCCCATACAAAATGAACAAGAAGAATACTCTCTTATTCGGCGACCGGACTTTTAACTTTTTTCCTACGTTATTAACAACCAGTTGATTCCATTCTAACATTTTTCAGAGATAATTGTCTTTTGCCTCAACGGTTACTAAATCATACCATATCCCACATAATTTTACAAGAAATTACAGGTTACAAGATCAATATATATACATATACATATATATCTATATATATGTGACAAGGGATATCCCGGATTCTCCCTCTCCTCCATAAAAATTGTGTTGTTGAACTAGAAATCATATATACCAAATAATGAGATTTTCAGGCAATTCTTCCAACAACAACAACAACAACAACAACAACAAAGAGGAAAGAAAAAGAAAAACAGCAAAGTTGCAAAAATAGCAAAATTTGGGGTTAAAGAAAAAAAAAATACTAATAATAAAACAAACAATGGGTAAAGCAGCAAAACGTTTGTCAAGATTATGACAGTAGAATTTTGATTTCCAACATAATTTTCTAGAATTTAGAAATCGAACCCTTTATTTACCTAGTTGAATGAAATAATCGAAAGAATTGAATGAAATAATCGAAAGAAAGGAAAACAATTTTCAATCGGAAGACGAGGAGATGGCAAGAATTTTACCTGAAACGGCAAAAAAGCGTTTTGCTTGGTCGATTCGACTTGATCGAAACTGGGCGTTTCTTCGTTTAGGGTTTCTTTCCAATATGTCCTCGGCAGAAACTCTCAACCACCTCGTTTTGCCTAATTAGAAAGATCATCATCCGTTTTTTGTTTTCGACTTGGCGTTTTTTTTTTATTGGTTAATTTTGTTAATAAACCCTGAATTATATGTCATGTCTTATATTAACCAATGATTTTTGATTTTATACAGTACATCCCCTTAAACTTTTTTACTATTATGGCCGATGGTCACTCTTTAATATTCTATAAAAAAACACATTCTAATCGCATGAATTTTATTTATAGGTAAAATCATAATTAAATATATTTTCAAAGAAAATTATACTTGAATTATATATATTTTAAAAGAAAACTATACTTTAATCAAATATGTATAGCACAAATTTTACATCATAAAACTATTTTGATGGTACAGTTTTCAGTAAAATCTTAATTAAGCTTACGTGATCTGAAAAAGTGTATAATTTCCATTCATTATCAAGAGCCATTTTCCTAAAAACACAAAAGTTTGAGATAGTGTAATGTATAAAAGTAAAAATTAGAGATCAACTTTATATTAAATAGTATAATTTAGAGATTATTTGTGAAAATACCCTTTTTCTTATTATATATATATATATATATATATATATATATACATACACACAGATACAATTACGGTCCATATTTCCCAAACTCAAGCCCTATCCCTGTCGTTTGATTAAGTGGTGCACATAAATTATGAGAAAATTATCTAATTAGTCTTTTTTTTTTTCATCTATTAATCAATATAAAACAAATTTTCCCCTCTTGACCAACATAATTGAAATTTAAGTTTTATTTTTTTGTCATGTTGGAGCAGTACCAAATATTCGTATCATATTGATATAATGATCTTTAATTTTATGTCATTCATGTGCTTTCCATAGTTATTCATCATTTGATGTCATTTTTTTAAGTTCTGTTATTATTATTTTCGATGAATAAAAGTATACAATTTTCTCTATGGTATTTTAGTTCCCAAATAACATATATACCAATGATTGTATGCAAGAGCGGTGCCAAATAATAGTTTCAGTGGGTGGCGGTAATAAAAAATTTGAGATAATTTTCTTTCTAAAAGAAGGACTTAATTACACAATATAACAATTGAATGTGAGCACAATATAAAGTTTTGTTATAAAATGGGTGCATAGTTAAATTCTAAATAGATTTTGGAAGTAAAAATTAAAATCGCAATTTGAGTGGGAACAAAGTTATAACTTTTCTTATAAAATAAGAGCACAATAGAAATTTCTCTTTTTAATGTTCAAAAACGTTTTGCACACCGTCCAACTATTCCTGTTTGTACTTATTTATCAAAAAAAAAAAAAAAAGTTTGTACACGTTTTCAAGAATTGAAGAGAAAATATCAAAAGAAACTCCAATAACAAAAATCTCGTCAGAACGTGGTTGCAGGTATAATCCAATGATAAATATTATATTTGACTCTGTTTAAAGGTGTAAAATTTGAATACCCCACCCCAAGTTTAAAGAAAAAAAAAAAGGATCTCGTCAAAGATAGAGTCAATAGTTGGCGGGCATACAGCTACACCACTCAATGGTTAAGAAGATGTTTCTTTTTATTTTTTTAAATGATTTTCTGCCTATTAAGAAGATATGTCGGGATAAAATGGTCTTTTATCACACCCGATTGATGTAGTACACCTTAGTAAAAGACATATTACAATTCCGTCACTAAATTTAACAGCAGGATGAAATTTAAAAACATTTTAAAATTCAAGAGAACAGATATATAAATTAAAACTTTAAGGGCAATTTGTTACGAGGTTTAATAACTTGGAAGGAAGACGTGAAATTTATCTTTTTTTTTTGCTTGAGAACTCATGGCCGGGAGACAATCCTTACCCTAAACTCTTATGTTTGTACACAAATTTCCCTAAAATATATTCTTCCTTCTAATTTGACTTTACAGATTTTTTTCACTTTTCAAACTGTCTCAAAAAAAAAAAAAAAAAAAATTCTCAATTTGTCTCGATTCAATTACGCAAATCATATCCTAGGTTTACATAGATTTTAATACTCAGGATCTTAAAACAAATGAAAATGCAATAATATAAAAGATGACATACCTTGATTCTTGTTGATTTCCTTTAAAGAAATTGCTCATAGATGATAAGTCTAAAAAATATATATAATAATAATAATTTTCTCTCTTGAGCCTTTTAGGTTTGACATACATTTTAAGTGTAGAGAGAACCATCCATATATGGGTAAAGAGAGGATCAGTTTCTAATTAAGACATTAAATCATACATTTTATGAAAATATATAGTTATTAGAAAATATCTCTTAATCTTTTCCTTCTGTTTTTTTTTTTCCTACACTTGATGATTAAGGATTGGAATTCTGCATTTTTGATGGAGTCAGATATGATAGCACTACTGGACCTGTAGCAACAGAATATCTTCTTATTAACCAATAAGATTTAAGCAGATAATAATTGTAAAAACATAATTACCTATTACTTAAGTAAAAGATAATTAATTAAAGAAAACCCACGCGACCCATTTAATATATAAAGTATATCAGTAGTTATAGATATAAACTAACAGTAGTATTACACATGACTCCATTAAAAAGTACATAGTCTGAATTTCCCTACTACAAATTCAATATATATGTATGTTCTAACATCCAATACATACTACCTACCATTTGGCATAATCATTTGAGAACATTTAGAGAATTTTATTTGAATGATCATTTCAAACATGCGTCTATTAAAAACAATTAAAAATAAAACATCCAAATCTCATTAGCTTGTTCTTCTTAGATGACAAAAAGTACCTTCCCAAAATTTTCTTACAAAATAAATTTTAAAAATTATTTCAGATGTCATTTTTTTTTATGTCTTGTTATGTCTTTTTAGATATATGTTTTTTCCAAAAACATATTTAAATATTTCTATCTAAATACTATGTTCCGAATATTAACATTTAAATACTAATCTGAATAAAATTTTAAACGTTTGTGTTCAAAATTTTTTATTTAAATGTTTTTGATCCCAAGTATTTTCATTTGGACGCTTTTCATAATCGGACCATACGGTTATAATAAAATCAGAGTAATGATACATATTATGAAAAGTTTTATCATAAATATTATAAAATATCAAGTGTCAAAATTTTATAAATTTTACAAAACTAAAATAATTATAAAATAAAATTTTATAAAATTTCAAGATGGATCATGAAAATTTTTTTTAATTGTGAATGATTTTCCATAAAATCAGGCTGCAAGAAGCTCATCTCTCATGCCCAAAGATAGGGGTGGCAATACGGGTCGCGACACGACGACACGACTCGAAAACGACACGAATTTCGCGGGTTCGGGTTGGGAAAAATAGGGGGCGGGTCGTGTTCGGGTTGGGAAAAATTGACACGAAAAAAAACGGGTCGTGTTCGTGTCGGACCCGTTTTTTTCGTGTCAATTTCGTGTCACTTTTTCGTGTCAATTTCGGGTCAATTTCGGGTCAAGTTCGGGTCGCGTGTCAATTTCGTGTCAAATTTCGTGTCAATTTCGGGTCAATTCCGTGTCAATTTCGTGTTACGGGTCAATTTCGGGTCAAGTTCGGGTCGCGTGTCAATTTCGTGTCAATTTCGGGTCAAATTTCGTGTCAATTTCGGATCAATTTCGGGTCAATTTCGTGTTGCGGGTCAATTTCGTGTCGCGGGTCAATTTCGGTTCGTGTCGTGTCAACCCGTGACGGGTTCGTGTCGTGTTCGTGTCACGGTTTCGTTTCGTGTTCGGGTCGCGGGTCGTGTTCGGGTCGGGGAAGAAAAAAATCAACACGGCTCTAACACGACACGAACCCGACACGTGACACGAATTGCCACCCCTACCCAAAGACATGGCTTCCCAAATAGATGATCATGATGACCACCAATGACAACTTCACATCCTTCTTGTTCCTCTAATGACTCAAAGCCATCTCCTCCCTTTCACAGCCATGGCGAGGCTATTAGCCCTCCGAGGCCTCACCGTGACCATCGTCACCACACCTCTCAACGCGCTTCGCCTCCAAAAACAATCTCTCTTCAGACCCAAAACTCCATTTTCTTGCTCTGCCATTTTCATGGCTGGAATCTGGCTTGCCTCAAGGCTCCGAGAGCTTGGACTCTCTTCCTTCATCAGAACTTGTCCCGAATTTCCACAACGCCTGCGAATTGCTCCAAACCCCGTTGGAGAAATGGATTGGAGACCAGTTTTTGGGTGAGAATTCGAACAAACCCAGTTGCATAATCTCCGACTATTGCTTTCCTTGGACCGAAAATCTGGCGAAAAAGTTCAAAATCCCCAAGTTTGTCTTCCGGCTAACCTCTTGCTTCTCCGGGGTGTGTAGCCAGAAAATCGCCATTTCTAAGGTTCTTGAAAGTGTTAAATCTGATTCGGAGGCGTTTTTGGTGCCTGGTATACCCGATGAGATTGAGTTTACTAGAGGTCAACTTCCTCTGTGGATGAAATAGAGCTCAGATGACGGTTTAAGAAGCCAAATTGACCGGTTTAAAGCTTCTGAGCTCTCTTCAGATGGGGTTTTGGTGAATACTTTTGAGGAGTTGGAGAAAAAGTATGTGGAGGAATATCAGAAGACGAAGAAGAAGAAGAAGAAGAAGAAGATTTGGTGTATAGGGTCTGTTGCAGATTGTTCAGTCGACGCGCACACCAACCGTTCGATGAAATGGCTCAACGAAAGGAACAAGCCGAACACTGTGGTTTACGCTTGCTTTGGAAGCCTGAGTCACTTGTCAAGTTCACAGTTGAAGGAGCTGGCTTTGGGACTAGAGTCATCTGACTATCCGTTCATCTGGGTGATCAGAGGAAAAGAATATTACACGACGAGACAATTCAATCAGTGGTAGGTTGAGGAGAATTACGAAGAGCGAGTTGAAGAGAGAGGTCTTTTGGTCCGAGGCTGGGCGCCGCAGGTTCCGATACTAAACCATCCGGCAGTCAGGGGATTCTTGACCCACAGTGGGTGGAACTCGACGCTGGAAGGAGTCTCTGCTGGGGGGGCGATGATCACGTGGCCCATGTTCGGCGAGCAGTTCCAAAACGAGAAGTTGATTGTGCAGGTTTTGAAGATTGGTGTGAGAGTTGGGGTTGAGGAAACTGTGGAGTACTCTGCTGAAGAAAACGACGGTAATGAGGAAGCTAGAGATGATGATCAGAAGGGTTTGGTTAAGAAGGAAGATATAAGAAAGGCGATTGACGATTTGATGAGTGAAGATGATGAAGGGGAAGAGAGAAGAAGAAGAGCCAGAGAGGTCGGGGAGATGGCTAAAAAAGCTGTTGAAGAAGGAGGGTCTTCCTACTTGAATATCTCGCACTTCTTCCAACATATTAGCCAGCAAGTATGACCAGTCGTAATTACAAATCCATAACGACCGAGAACAATCATTTTTTTTTTTTTTTTTGTGAGTCGTTCCATTGTTAAAATGATAGAAGATTAATTTACTAATTTCAAATTTTAAGGCTGTCACTTTGGCAAATTTTTCTGTGAAGATATATAGTTTAATGGAGACAGAAATGCAATACAATTAGATTACTTCATCAGAGCTTTTCACTCGGGAAAAAATTCAATTGGGATTCTTGGAAACAAGCTATGGAAAAGTCTATTTGGATGAACTCAAACTGATTATGATATAGGATTTTTTGTTTGTTTGTTTGTTTTTGGTCACTAATACCCTTGAATTTCTCATGGTTATGGCAATTTAGTCCCTGAAAAATAAAAAACAACTGACCTTCTGAATTGTAAAATATGTAGCAAAAGGCCCTCACGTAATTCACAGCTATTAAATCTTGGACGGTTTTATCACACATAAGCTTCTTCTGGAGTGGAGATCTAAAATTGGAGATTCCAATTTCCATGGGATCTCAAATTCACAAGAACTTGACCTTGCAAATGAAGGCACTTCTCTCACTTCTTTTAACTTGTCGTGATTGTTATCGAAGCCATCATTGCAGCAGTGGGACGCTGAAAAAGCCGGTTGCAGCAGCGTTATGCTCGTAGGCAGTGTTGGTAGTCATGGCATCATCAATGGCTGGTTTGTCATCTTCATCTCTGTAAGCGGCTTGGAGAGTGTCCATGGCAATATGGACCATGACAAAAAAATATTTCGTGCGGAATGAGAAGATTAAGGTGTTAATGTGGTCACCAAATCATAAGATGAGATCTCCTGGTCGATCACGAGATCTCTATCGTCAGAGTCAAATTTGCATACTAGTTCTTGTTTAGTTTTAGTCTTAATTTTTGTAGTCGTTTAAAAAATTAACTCTATTTCACTATTTATAGTTCAAACTATAATTTAAAAACTTAAATTTTAAAAAAAATAACTTTGCGTATAAAAGTCCAAATAAAATATTTTTTTTTTTGTAAAAAAAAAAAATTACATAGAATTTAAAGACGAATAAGAATCATATTAATACATTTTTTTCTGAAAAAATTTCAAGTTTTTATACTTTTAAACTCTAATCAACCAAGCACATAATTTAAATTTAACTCAAAATTTTCAATTCAAGCAGATGTCCTAAATGCATGTATAATATAATATAATTTTCCAAAGGCACCATATTACTATGAATCTTGTACTATATAAGTCCCTTTCAAATGCCTATTAAAAAAAACTCTTTAAATGAATAAATACTAGGAATATTTTAGAGATGATAATGTTCCCTATAGAGCTGGGTAAAGTTGGGACCTCCAAAGCTTCGCTCCTAACCGGTGGGAGTGGTGTACAATATTTGGGGACAAGAACGAGGATGAGATGAGAACGAGATGGGATGGATGTCATTTCACAAACCATGTATATTTTTAATTAAGTTAGGCACTATTATTATTATTATTATTATTATTATTATTATTATGTCCTTGCAACAAATCAGCTAACCAAAATATTAAGCAAAATCAGCTTTACCAAAAAGTTACGCTATCACATATTCACATTAAATCTTTGTAAAGATAAAAAGTCCAAATTGTGGACTCCCCCCTCTCTCTCTCTCTCTCTCTTTTAACTTGACTTGAGGGTGGACTTTATATTTTTAGACGGAGATAAATATAATATTATCACTATATTATATACATGTAGTCACGCGCCATTCTTAATTTATTGGGTGCAAGGCTATTTAGGCCCACTAAATTTTTAGGAATATTTTCTTGTCTGGTAACCGGCGTCCGGCGGGGGAGAGAGAAAAAGAGAGAGAAAGAGAATAAATAGAAAACCTAAGAAATTAATCGGTATAATTCAAGATATTATCCGATATAATTTAATATACTAACTGTTACAAATATCATTTGTGTCTGATAAAAATAAGGTACCGGATGCGAGAATAGTAATAACTTTTTAAATGTTCAAATGTTTGCGCTTAATCTTGTGGAAAAATTTCAGTTATGTACCCATGAGAAAATTTTTAATGCGCTCATTCAATACTTAAAATTCATAACATTTTCCTTGTTCATTAAAAAAAAAAATTTATGTCTCTACCACATAAGAACCTTAATTACACATGTTCTTGGGATACTTTATGTCTTTTATAACCGTACATATGTCAAGTAAATATTAAAATCTGATTCCTGCCATCATCTGCAAACGAACTAGGACAATTACAATAAATGATACTGTTGTCAGGGGAGGGGCATTAGGGTCCTTTTGTCCTTATCCTTATGTTATAGTAATGGTAAAAAGTCTATTAACACCCTATTTTATTTTCTCACCCTTTTCTTGATAAGTTTTTTTATTACAGAATTAACTACTAATAAAATTACTCTTAAGGAGAAAAATATTTTAAACAATACTCTTTACACAATTAGTTTAACGACTTAAAAGATATTTAACCTTTTAAATACATTGATTATTCGAAAAAGAACATAAATTGACGTCCAATACCATACTAAAAATGTTTTTTTGGTAAATACCAATAATATGAACTTTGAAAGCAATTGAAAACCTAACTTTTGTTTTTCCCTCCCTAATCTTTGATAGACCGTGTGTATTACCCGCAAATAAGTCTATTTCTTTTTTTTTTTTAAAGAGAAATAATCATTCAAATTAAAATTAGATACAAACATCAATACCAAATATCAAACAAACCTATGATACAAGAGACACAACCCTTGACTAAGACTGATTCTATCAGTAAAATCTAATGAAGCTCAGTGAGGAGGATATAAGCCGAGACCCGATGACGGGAAAATTCCTCGAATTACTCGACAATCCTATCATCGAGTATATACAAAACTCTTTTTAAAAAAAATCATTTACAATCAATGAAATATTCTGATCGATCGAGACATAGTCACTCATAGCACAAAGACTGCAACAACCTCCATATAGCTATAATACTAACGGAACCTATAGACATATACCACCGGAAAACAACTCAAGCGGAATATATACATAAAAATAAACTGGAGGTGGGGGAAACTACCCTATTTATTACAAAATTGAAATAAAAATACAAAAATAAAGAATATAAAATAACATCGACCATAAAATTATTGCCCCACGTGAAACAACCACTCCACCGCATGCTATAACTCAGAGGAAATCAATCGACTTGATTGGATGTAAGAGATTGCAGCACCAACCATTAGATCATCAAGGCCTCGCCGGATCCCTAACCGTCGCAAGCTCACTGGGCTAGATCTGATCAAGAAACTCTCAACTAGGACCGTCCAACTCCATCTCTGTCGAAATCACTGAATTGTTAATCAACTTCGCCAGCCATGTTTAAGAGAAAAAATGGAGAGAGAGAGAGAAAAGATACCACTAGCAATAAGTCTCGTTCTATCTCTCAACAAAAAAAAAAAAAAAGTATCTTACTATCTTCTTATTTTTTTATTATTATTATTATTATTATTATTTATCAAATTGAAATCGGGTGTTGAATACATTATATACATTTATTTGCAAGAAAACGTCTGCCCTTCAAAACGGGGAAATTAAATTCTTTATTATTTTTTTCAATCAAAGACAATTGCTTTGAAACGTAATCATATCCTTGGAAACGATTACACAAGTCCTTACTTCTAGTTATGTGATTGAAGTTTTATATTTGGCATTGAAGTTTTATATTTGGCTCAAGGTATATATGCGATTTAATGCATATAATTTGTACGAAATATCTAGAGAATCATAGAAGAAAATAAGATTTGAAGAAACAAAAAATACAATTATTGAAATGTAAAAGAATAGGAAAAATAAGTAGGGGACTGCCGTGCTTATTGATGAGTGAATGAGTTGAAAGGGAGGAAATTTTACAATTTATTTTGTATGGATTTTTTTTAGAATAATAAAGGGGTGTAATAAGTAATGGTTAGAATTTATAATTTTAATGATGAGTGGTTTGAGAGTGTGTATAGAGAGAAGAATAGATTTAAAAACAGATCTTTTTTTTCTCTAAAAAAAAAATCTTTTTTTGGTGGAATAATGCAATGGCATCATTAAATCATGATTATTTTTTTGTTTTTTTTTAAAAAAAGAAAAAGCAAAAGTTGACTTAAGGATCCACAGGCTGTACTAAAACAAGATTAATTGAAGAAAAAATATCAACAGTTGATTTGACACGTGCATTGAAGCGGTCCACTGGCATGTCTTTTGCACAAATAATGTGTTGTTTTTTTTAAGCTAAGGATGCATTTGATTTGCTATCTTCCTCTCAAAATTTTCATATTAGTTTATCTTTTTTTATAAAAAAAATTAAAATTATAATTAATTTTTAAAAAATTAATCAATTTTAATATAAAAATTTTATTTTCAACTGAGAAATCAAATAAAAGCTAAGTTAGGTTCTTTTATCATTGTTATTATTCATTTTTTATTTCTTTAAGGAGAATTCACCTCTGATTTATTGGTTGATTTGAATTGAAATATTTTGATTGTAATTATTTGAATTTTCAGAAACTAATTAAAGAATTAATTGAATTTTCAAAAAAAATATAAGCATTGAGTTAAATTTTTTGAATTGAAGTCGGTGAACTTATGTAACTTGAAATAGCTAGCCAAAAAAAAAAAAAAAAAAAGCTTCTCTATTGGGATAGCGTATGGTCAACAAAAATGGGCAGGCATCGTCTTCAAAACTAACACTCTCTTTGACTTTCTGATGTCCATAGATTTGGGAGTGGGCATTAATTATATACATGATACATGTATATATATAGGAATTATATATTATATATTAACACTTCCATGTCTCAGCACTGTTATTAATTCCTGTTCCAGCACCAAGAGAGAGAGAGAGAGAGAGAGAGATTAGATAGGGAGAAAGGGAGATGGGAAAATTTTCAACAAGCTCTAAACCAGTATACGAGGGAGAAGGACAAACTCATCTTGAAAGGGAACTTGATGCCGGTGCTCTTTTTGTTCTCAAATCTAAAGGTATGCAGATCATATAAATATATCCCTCGCCTCTATTAAATCCATTTTATATTATTTTTAAATTTGAGAGTTTCTATTAAATCTCTCGCTTCTCACCTACTGAATTAGTCAGAGAGACTTCCCTTCTATATTCTTTTTTGGTCTAAACATGTTTTTAGTCTTCAATTTATAAGGTCAATGTTTAAAAATTTGCAGGATCATGGGTGCACAGTGGATATCACTTGACAACTTCAATTGTGGCACCACCTCTCTTAAGTCTCCCGTATGCTTTCACTTTTCTTGGCTGGAAGGCTGGGATTTTCTGTTTGGTGATCGGAGCTCTGGTGACTTTCTATTCGTACAACTTGATCTCTCTTGTTCTCGAACACCATGCTCAATTGGGTCGCCGCCATCTTCGTTTCAGAGACATGGCTCATGACATTTTAGGTACCATATACTCACACACACAAATCTACATACACTCTTCTTTTTTATTAAAATTTTATTGGCACAAGCTCGCTTAGGATGACAATGGGACGGGGAGGTGGTGTATACTTCCTACACTCCAATATCCATCCCATATCCATCCTATATCCGCATAATTTAAGCATATGTAGAGACAAGTAATTCATACCAATTTATTTATTAAGAACTAAAAAAAAAACCCCAAATAAATTTTATTGAAGTTTTCATAAAAATTTAACAACATATAATTGAAAAAAAATATCAAGATTAGGAATCCCCATTTGGGTGTTTTTTTTCCCTATGATATATTATGATAGTATGATACTTTGTTTTATGAATTTTCCCTTCTCAAAAGTTTAGGGTCGTAAGGATTAATGGTTGGAGTTGAAACTGTATATATAGGTTGGAGTTGAAATGTGAGTTTGATTGAAGTGTGACTTAAAAATGAAGTGTGGAATATGAATTGTAAAAATTAAGATGTGTTCAGAAAAAAAAAATACAGTATATATATTATTTCTTTTATTTTGTTATTATAAATATTTAGATATAAGAATCATTTTATTTTGATTTAAAATAAAAAAATTATAAATTTTTAAAATTTAAATTTTATAAAAATATAAAAATTTAAAAAAGAAAAAATGAAATATAAATTTGAGAGTTTCACAACTTTATTTTTATTTTTTGTTTTTTCTTTTGAGTATCTGTCTTTCTGAGTTGAATAGGTAAAATTTATAGTAAAGCCGTGTTCGAAACGGAGCTACCCTTTCGAAGCAATAAATAGTCCAACAATTATTGCAATGGTATAGCAAATAATGCGATCCAGTACGACCAGCGGGAAAGCGTTGGATTGGCGTTAGATCAAAATTCTGCGGTTCTGATTTTTAAAGGGTAGCTATATGTGTCATTCTTGGTATAGTCTAATCGGGTAGGTAGACTCTTATAAGGAAAAAAAAAAAAAAAAAAGTGGGTCGGCGGATTAGAATTTTCTGTTTAGAAAAGAATTAAAAGCAATTTTGAACGAATAAAAATCACTAGAAAGAGATTTATGAGTGTTACCTAGGGCCCTTAGAATAATGTGCTTACTTTATCTACTTAGGGCAGTTAGAAATAATCATTGGAGTTGAAATTTTTTTCATTCTCTTTTAAGATCATGTGTTTCGTCATTTTATTTTAAGTCTATATCTTTTTTTTTTCCCTCAGTCTTTCATGTTTAAAAAACATAAATTTTAAAAATTTACTTTTTTATTTCAAGTTAAAATAATTATGAGATGATTGTTATTTTAAAATACTCATAATAACGAGGAGAACAAAATAAGATTTACATATTTTTTATGAACATATTTCAAATTTTTATTCCATTCCTTATCTAAAAATTCATTTCTGATTCACTCTTGAACGAAATTCATATCTCCAAATATTCACTAATTTCCAATCATTAAAACTCAAAAAATTTCAATTCTAATCAATACTCCAAACGAACCCTTATTTTTTTGTGTATTGTTAAGATTCAAGTGCTTACATTATCCACTTATTTTGATGTGAATATTGCTAAGATTCATGTGCTTAAAGTTTTCTTTTTATAAACACATTTTCATTTTTAATCTCATAAAGTCACAATCAGGAATGCTACTCGAAAATGAGATTTTTTTTTGGAAACGAATATGAGATATTTTTATATCACAACCATCTCTCAAGTGTTTTTGTGTAACAGTTACGGCTTGGTGTCGAGTCTCTCATTACAAATCTAATACTAAGAACTAAAAAAAAAAAAAAAGGAAAACTAAATAGTCATTTGTTTTAGTTCAAACGAGTTTAATACCCGCGCAACACACGAGGAAGGAAGAAAAAAATAAATAAAAAAAACTGAGTGTTATATAATAAAAGTAGTTGGTTAAGATAAATATTATATTATAATAAGTATAATTCTTTCTAAAATCTCTCATAATAGTGAAGATGCAAAATCAAAATGACAATAGTACTAACAATAATAAAAACGAAAACAAAAGTAAAAAATAAAAAATTCTTATGTAGTCATACTCATTTAAAGAAAAAAATTAAAACAAAAATAAAAAACAAAAATAAAACAAAAAACACAAAAAAAGAACAAAAATCTTTAGACTCAAAAGAACCGAAAAAAACTAACCCTAATAAAAAAATTATAACAAAATAAAATATATATCCCAGTTTCTCTTTTTTTATTGTTTAAAAAAAATAAATAAAAATTCAGGTTATATTCATGCAAAAACGTAAAAAAAAAATAAAGATTTTTAAAATATAAAATAAAACAAACAAAAAAGACGCAAAAAAAAAGGGTTAATTTCACTTTTAGCACCTGTAGAAATTTTATTATTAAAAATAATATTATTTTTTTTCCCTTCATTACTAGTACTTAATGTGAGACCCAGCATCATTTAATGTATATCAAATTACGTGTTTACCCTCATCTCCTTCAGCTCAAATATCCCTCTCCCTCGCATGGCCCAAAAATTTTTTTCAAACCAACATCTACAGTGTTTTAGAGAAAGAAAACTGAAATCTAGAGAGAGAAAGAGTTACCACCCACCGGAATATTATTTTTTTTCACTTTTTCGCCTAGCCTCCCACCCATTTTGAAACCCAAATATTCATATAATAGAGAAAAATTTCCATTTAGAGAGAGAAACTTCCATTTAGAGAGAGAAACTTCAATCGAAAGTTTTTTTTTTTTTAAATCTAACATTTTTAGCCATTTTTGAGTAAAGGTCATTCATGTTATGACCATCCGGTCATAATAGTTATGACCTATGTTAAAAAAAAAATTTTAAAAAAAAATCTAACATTTTTTGCCATTTTTTTAGTACGGGTCATAACAGTTATGACCGGGTGGTCATAATGGTTATGACCGGGTGGTCATAGTCATAACAGTGTGGTCATAATGGTTATGACCGGGTGGTCATAATGGTTATGACCGGGTGATCATAGTCATAACAGTGTGGTCATAATGGTTATGACCGGGTGGTCATAATGGTTATGACCGGGTGGTCATAATGGTTATGACCGGATGGTCATAGTCATAACAGTGTGGTCATAATGGTTATGACCGGGTGGTCATAGTCATAAAAGTGTGGTCATAATGGTTATGACCGGGTGGTCATAGTCATAACAGTGTGGTCATAATGGTTATGACCGGGTGGTCATAATGGTTATGACCGGGTGGTCATAATGGTTATGACCGGGTGGTCATAACAGTGTGGTCATAACCATTATGACCACCCGGTCATAACAATTATGACCACACTGTTATGACTATGACCACCCGGTCATAACCATTATGACCACACTGTTATGACCTGTACTAAAAAATGACAAAAAATGTTAGATTTTTTTAAAAAACTTTTTTTAACATAGGTCATAACTATTATGACCAGATGGTCATAACATGAATGACCTTTACTCAAAAATGACTAAAAATGTTAGATTTAAAAAAAAAAAAAAACTTTCGATGGAAGTTTTCCTCTCTAAATGGAAGTTTCTCTCTCTAAATGGAAGTTTCTCTCTATTATATGAAGATTTGGGTTTCAAAATGGGTGGGGGGCTAGGCGAAAAAGTGAAAAAAAAAATAAGATTCCGGTGGGTGGTAACTCTTTCTCTCTCTAGATTTCAGTTTTCTCTCTCTAAAACACTGTAGATGTTGGTTTGAAAAAAATTTTTGGGCCATGCGAGGGAGAGAGATATTTGAGCTGAAGGAGATGAGGGTAAACCCGTAATTTGATATACATTAAATGATGCTGGGCCCCACATTAAGTGCTAGTAATGAAGGGAAAAAAAATAATACTATTTTTAATAATAAAATTTCTACAGGTGCTAAAAGTGAAATTAACCCAAAAAAAAACCTAGAAAAAAAAATCCGAAATAAAGATAAAAAATTTAAAGTAAAAAATCGTTTAAAAATAAAAAAAAAAGGACAAAGTGAGCAAAAAACACAATACAACAATAGATCGGAATCTAATGTCTAAAATTTAGCGTAAAAAAAAATGGCAAAAACAATATTAAGAAAAAAAACAAATTCTAAATAGGGGTAAAACCGGCAACACACTGTAGGAAAAAGAAAAGCAACTATAAAAGAGGTGTAAAATGGTAGATCAGCCAAATTCAGCCAAATATATGAGGATAAAACCGTCATTCCACTGTAGATCAGTCAAATTCAGCACATGGGATAGGGGTAAAATCAAAATTTTACTGTAGAAAAAGCAGCTACTGTGCAATACTGTAACAAAAATATTGTAGCAATACTGTAGATTACTGTACAAATACTGTAGATCACTATAGAAAAGTTACTGTACAGTACTGTGCAGTACTGTAGCTAAACCGTTGAAAACAAAAAAAAACAAAAAACACTGTGCAACACTGCATAAAGAACAGTAAAAAGCATCCATTCCTTTAGTATATTTATATAATATGAAAAAAGAGATATTTGTAACGGCAGGTGAGAAAGATTTTTCTTAAAAAGAAAATGTATAAGGGTGCATTTCGATCGCTGGTTAGAGATAGAAATTTTAAGTTGGAGTTTGTTGACTTTTTAAAAATTAGTAATAACTTTTGTTGACTTTTTAAGAAAAGATAAAAATTAAGATAAAAAAGTACAGTTTAGATAGAATTAAAATGAAATGCCAAATGAACCACTAGTCTAGAAACTGAGAGGGAAAAAAAATAAAAAAAAGAAAGAAAGAAAGAAACATCGAGACACACGACCAACGTAAGCGTGGACGACACCTTGTGGTGTTGTTCGACTTGGAAACCACTAGCTTGAAGCTTTAGCCTATGTTTGGTTAGATTTGAATGAAAACAAAAAGGACAAGAAAAAATAGTGTTAGAAAATGAGAGGGAAAATAAAAAGGTTTTGTTTTTCTTTTTTATTATTTGATATTACAAGAAGTAAGAGTTAATTTTTGTTATTTGATATTGCAATTGAAAGTGAATGGAAAAAAGAAGTATTATCTATGCAATTATTTTTTCACTCATAATTTCTTTTATCTTTAAGGATTTTTATAAGATATAATGATTTAGTAATTTTAAGGGCCACTTGGGGCATTAATTAGCTCCAGATAGAGTTTTCTAATTCTTTTATCCAAAAATAAATCAATTTTACAATTTTCATATCTCAATTTCTCTTTTTTATGTAAAAAAAAACTCAAACTTTAAAATTCATAATTTTCTTATTTGAAGTCAAATGAGATGATTTTTTTTATTCACAGATGACGATAGAAACAAAATAAGATTCATATTGCTTTTTTTTTTTTTCCCAAACACATTTCAAATTTTTACACTTTTAACTCCAAACAGTTTATTTTCAACTAAACTCAAATTTTCAAAACTCAACTCATTTCCAAACTTTCAAATTTAGTTAGTGATTCAAACAAGCTCTTATTAATTTCACCTTTTCACAACATTTTTAGTTTTAAAAATGTGGGTCCCACAAGATTTTTAATCCTCATATTTTCATTTTGCTCCAAAAATCACTCCAACCAAACATTATAAATTTTTTTTCCATCCTAAAACCCCTCTATCTTCTTCCTTCCCTTCACTTTTCATCCCTACCAAACATAACATTAATATCAAAGTTTTCCAAGTAATTTGAGGCCCCATCCAAGTTTAGATTCCTTGTCCCAATAATTTGGACAATAAATAATGAGAAACTTGTGGAATCAGTATCTTAAAAAGTTATGTTTGTATTTTTTTGTTATTTCTTAATACTTAGTTGAAATTTGACCTTTCATATTTATAATTAGAAGTCAAAAAATTAAGATAATAAATAAACAAAATGTGCTGATTAAGCCGCAATCTTACAAATCACCTTTAAATTACTCACTCACATGAAAAAAAAAAGGATATATATGTTTATATATATATTTATAATAGAAGAACAAAACAAAAAGATTAATAGTAAGTAAAAACAAGGTTAGGATAATTTTAGAACTTATTTTAGCAAATATCCACTTGAAATTTATGCACCCAATTTCTATCTATATCTATCATCAAATAACGGATTTTGGTTGGAATCGTCTGATGTTTTTTGATGGAAAAATAAAGAAAAAACACATGAACTTGAACGAACTTGGCAAGCCATCTTTTAAAATAAAGTTAGAATAAGAGAAGATGGAGTCTTAATACCAACAAATTGTCAATGACAGGACCTAAATGGGGTCGTTATTTTGTTGGCCCTATTCAGTTCATGGTTTGCTATGGCGCTGTTGTTGCTTCTACACTTCTTGGAGGACAATGCATGAAGGTAAATCATCTAATTCCTTTTTATTTTTATTTTTATTTTGTTAGGTCTTGGAATTTGTCCCACTTTGCAAAATTACTGGGCTGTTGTGTTGTTTACATGTGAATTGAACTCTCTCTTCCCTTGAGCTAGCTTTTGGGGATGAGTTTTACTTAAGCGCATTTAACATGATACCAAAGTCAGGTTTTGCATTAAGGTGTCAGAGTATGAATTTTTTTACAAGATTTTGAGAAAGACGATCTTCATTCAATTTTTTGTTGGGTTTTTGAATTTGGGGGTTGGGAGACTCGAACTCTATGCCTTGTGATAGAGTCAGGTGTGAAATTACCATTAGACTGTGTTTGCAACAACGATCTTCATTCTTGGTTGTTAAAAAAGAAAAAACAAAATAAAGCAATGTCAGTGATTTTTGAGTTCTTGATCATCCTCTTATTGTTTCTGCAGGCAATTTACTTGCTTTCAAACCCACATGGGGCAATGAAGCTTTATGAGTTTGTGATCATATTTGGATGCTTTATGCTGATTTTAGCCCAAATCCCTTCTTTTCACTCTCTAAGGAACATCAATTTGGTGTCCCTTATTTTAAGCCTTGCCTACAGTGTCTGTGCCACTGCTGGTTCCATTTATATAGGTATAATATCTATCAAATCATGATAAATATGTAAATATGAAAAAGTCCTAAAGGAAACAAAACACACATTTGTCAGGAAATTCCTCAAAGGGACCAAAGAAAGATTACTCCATCACCGGCGATACGCAGAGCCGCGTCTTTGGTATATTCAATGCCATAGCCATCATCGCCACGACGTATGGAAACGGTATCATTCCTGAAATTCAGGTTCGATAAAATCATCCTTACAATGTCTCATTTCAGTTTCTCTACTCGGAATATCGTCAAGAGAATAATGAAGAGCTAACAATGGTGACAGGCAACATTGGCGCCACCGGTGAAGGGAAAGATGTTCAAGGGTTTATGTATCTGCTATACTGTTGTGACTGTGACGTTCTTTAGTGTCGCAATCTCTGGCTATTGGGCGTTTGGCAACGAATCCAAGGGCCTAATACTTAGCAATTTCTTGGTGGATGATAAAGCTTTGGTCCCGAAATGGTTCATCCTCATGACCAACATCTTCACTATACTCCAACTATCAGCTGTTGGTGTGGTGAGTACTATAAAAATAACTAAATTTTTTTTAAAAAAGGTTGTCTTCAAATTTTAGCCGCCAAGTGATCTGACAAAATTTAATAAGGTTCATCATAAGAACTAGTCATTTACCGAGAGACGATTTCGTAACAATAGCAGTGAAAACAACATTTCTTGTTAATGAATGGTGCTTGTTTAACAGGTTTATCTGCAACCCACAAATGAAGTGCTAGAGAGAACATTTGGAGACCCATCAAGCCAAGAGTTCTCATGTAGGAATGTTGTCCCGAGGGTAATCTCTCGCTCGCTTTCAGTGATCGCAGCAACAACCTTAGCGGCAATGCTTCCGTTCTTTGGAGACATCAACTCAGTGATTGGAGCTTTTGGTTTCATGCCTCTTGACTTTATCTTGCCTGTGGTTTTCTACAACTTGACGTTTAAGCCTTCAAGAAAAAGTCCCATTTTCTGGCTAAACTCGTCTATAGCTATCATCTTTTCAGTATTGGGGGTCATCGCAGCAGTTGCGGCAGTGAGACAAATAAGCCTCGATGCCAGTAATTACCGCTTATTTGCTAATGTTTAATCACGTACCTTGCTATAGTGCCGTTACGAGAATCATATTTTCAGAAGCATAATTTAAGCTTCAGTTTTACGTAGCAATTGTGCTGGCATTGCTCAACATGAGTTATCAGAGATCAGTCTCTTGACAAGCTGTTAGGTAGTCACAGATGATCATATGATGGTTTGATTGTGTGTGTGTTTGTGTGTCTATATATGCATTTATACAAGAACTGATTAATTTGACGTCTGTGAGCTGAGATTATGAAAATTTTTACGTAAAAAAAAAGGGGTCGAGTTTGGAGTATAAAACTGAAGAACGTCTTACTAGATAAGCAGTAAGGATGTCTTTTCTTATATATCCCCCGAGGATGTCCCCAAATCCGATACTAGATAGCCCAAATCAGAGAGTCTGCCGGTCAATGGGTTAGACCATTTCCGTTCCATTGATGGACCGCAGGATTTCTTCTATGGACGATGGTACTAATGATCCTCAATATTTAAAAGGAAAAAAAAATGTTGGGACTTCTTGCAAATCAACAAGAGAATACAATGTCTAGAATCTGATGTTATGTCTAATCCAGACATTGTAAATTTGATTTGATTTTTTTTTTTTAATTTTTGGAAAAGCTATTGTAAATCCATATTATTTTAAAATAACGTAACTAGATAAAATTTTGGTGCTTTCTCATTGACACCTTTCTATTTCTCACTGCAAAATCCCCATTGGATCAACATGCTCAACAGAGCTCCAAAACCAGCATACCAAGTCCTCATTAGTAGCTTATTGATTTATTTGAAAGTTCTCATGCTAAACGGCTATATAAACTATCGAAAAAACACATAGTCTGCTGTTTTTTGGCTTGAACAAAAGCACAAAGTTAATACAACAACAAGAACAAGAAAATCACATGAGACGGTGTCAAACTTGTCATTGAGAAATTCTCTGCCAAATAAGATCCACCTCTCTCCTCTTTAGCCCTCTACAAACCTGAAGGAAAAAACATAGAAATTCATTATCTCTCGCTCTTGATCAGCTTGTGCTTGCTAAATTTCTCTTTGTATGTATCACGCACATGCGCACAAACACAAGAAGTATGGTTGTCAACAGACGGTTTTTGTTGCGAGAGAGAGAGAGAGAGAGAGAGAGAGAGAGAACCGTCAAAAGTGAGCATAGCCGGAATTGATGTCAAGAGAAGGTTTTTCATCAGGCATTTCTAGGAAGTCATTCTCATCACCAACATCAAGCAGAGAAGTATGGTTCATGTGTTGGGTTGCAGCAACGGGATTGTCTTCCTCGCCTTCGGTTGACGCCAGAAATGAAGATGTCAGATCATCATCATCAGCAGGAGCCTTTTGTACCGGAACTCTTGCTAGATTTGGACTATTAACAGCACTGGCAGCCATGGCAGCTTCGATGGAAATCCTCCTCAGTTGGCTGCTGATGTTTTGCTTGAAAGTTCCTAGAATGAGCTAATAAATCAAAGCAAAATCAATGTAAGTCTCATAGCAATTTAGTTGTGATTCAAGGACTAATATAGGGGATTTGGCTCCTTGTTTTAAAGCATTATAGTCAAAGTAAGAACAACAGACAGAGATTTATTGGTATGAGAAATGGTAATTAATAGGATTTCTTAGAGCATCTCCAACCATTGCCAAATCAATGTCACTGTTCAATTTCGATATTGGAGCGAAAAAATTACTATATAATAAAGTACTATTTTTCATATTAACTTTGTAAATGTTATATTTAGTGACATCTTTTGTAAAAAAAAAACCTATATATATATATATATGTATATGCAGTTTCATATCCAACATTTTATAAAACAACATTTATAGTTTTTTTTTTTAAACATTAATGTAACAACCAGTTGATTAATAATATATGTCTTTTATACTAATAGTTCTAAATAGAACAATATTACAAAATTCTAGATAAAATCGTTGTGAATCAATAAGTTATTGTAATAATCTAAATAGAAAGTTAGAACGATCAGAGCCGGACTTAAGGCATAGGTACATCTACATATATGTATTTAAGTGTACATGCTATACAAGAAAGAGAGAGATAGAGAAAAAGAAAAGAAAAGAGAGAAAAAAGAAAGAAGGAAAAGAAAGCTTACTTGAATAGGGCATGCAGCTATCAAAGAACCAACAGCACCGCCAAAAACTTCACCATTGGGCTTAGACAGTAAAGCGGTTAGCTTACCAATCTTATGCTGCCTAGACCCACTTGTAGAACCGAATACTTGCGATCCTTTCAGAGAAAGGATCTCAAATGGGCCCTGCAACAGGGAAAAGACCAAACAAAATTGTTAGACCGTTAATAGAGATGACATTTTTACCTTTGAGTGTGAGTACCCACGGGCACCCGCCCTAGTAAGGCAAATTTGAGATTCTATATAGATATGGGGAGGAGGGAATATGGGGCCCCTAGTCAGGTGCGGGGGCGGGTGGGGCAGCTCCTCTCCCCTCCTATTAAAGATATTGATTAGTTTATTTATGTTCATTTTGTTCATCTAACATAATTTAATATAGGCGTTTTTACATGGCTACCTTCCCTATATTTCTCTGTGTCTGGCAAATCAATCCATTAACTAAAAGTCTTAACAAATCAATTGAATATCAAAAGCAATGCATTTTAACCCAATAAAAAACATGGTTAAATATTGTATGATTTTGTTGCATTCAACTCATATGTGAACTTATATTGAAGTCGGTCCGTCTTTTTTTTTTTCCCCCCTTAAATTGGACCCTACTAAAACTACCTCACTTGCTGAGGTGGTTATTATTTGATTTATCATAGGAAGTAGAGAATCTTTTTTCACATGAAATCCAATTCGAGTAAAAAATGTCCACACCACCTTTAATAAAAGGTCACGTATGAGTCACAAATGGGTCACATATATGGAGAGAAAAAAAAAGGTCAAATTGGGGTTGAATGCAATTGATTTTGAAATTTGAGGAGTCCATTTAACTAGATTTTAGTTTAAAAACTGATTTGCCAAACATGAGAAGTTAAAAGACATTCATTCAAGTAAGCCTTTCACACAAAATCTCCTAGAGGTGTGATAGATCTACCAACTCAATTTTCTCCCAGAATCGCAATCAAGAGAGGGAAAAAAAAAAAAAATCGCATTAGGAATCAGTATGTTTTAAATGTTCAACTCGTTTTCTTTTCTGATCTTGCAATTGCCAATTTCCATGCACTATACTTTTCTCATTCAAACTAGGGCAATTCTTGAGACATCTAATATAAAAAGAGTACTAATTAACACATTTTCTGAGTTCAATCCACTTGACACATTCAGGAAACAAAACGGAAAAATAAAATTAAACAGGGTTCAGAAAGTGAAAGATTCATGCCTCATATCTCGAAAATACGCTCAGTGAAGATCGGCTAAGAGTTGCGGCGGAAACTGTGCCGGCAGCAGAAAGAATGCAAAGAGCTCGAGAACTGCGGATTTCAGAGAAGGCAACTATCTTGCAAATAACATCCTGAAAAACAAAAGTATAAGAACAAGTAAGAGACGTTTGATGTGTGTCTGATACAATAAAAAAACAAGCAATGAACAGCTGAAATTCAGAAGGAATCTATGAGAATTTTGAGCTTTCATTTGGATTATTGGAGACTATCCTAATATTATGAGAATAGTTACTTACAAAATTAGCAATGATAATGTTGGAAATTGAAGAAGAGATTATCGATTCTAACTCTTGTTTTTCTACGAATTCTCATATGTTGAAATCAAACCCTAATTCAATCATGTCCGCTTGTCAATAAAATAATTATTTAATTGCAAAACTTCTAAGTTTTTTATACATTATAAATATAATCCTATATTATCTTCAGTTTTTTTCCCATTTATTTTCCTTTCCAAACACATTATTTTTCCCATTACATTCATGAAAAAGACTTCAGATTATTACATAGTAATGGATGATGTTTGGAATTTAAAGTTTTTTTGTTAAATATTTTTACATCTTGTTAATAATTTAACTTTATTTTTTAAAAATAAAGATTATATTCCAAATTATGAAAGACAATATGATCACCAATTCATACAAAAAGCCTCCTAATACATAAAACTCAATCTTGATAGAATCGTTTACATTAGTAAAATCAAATGACAAACATGGAGAAATAATATAAACGGACTCCATAAATAAGAGACAACACCTAAAAGGTATACAACGTACCTGGCTATTGCTAATTTTAAATTAGTGAAATACTAAATACAAACTTTTATAATCTATCACCGATATAGAAAATGTCAATAGACAAAAAAAAAAAAAAATAAATAAATAAATAAAAAGAAACAAAATTGGTTGCCATTAATAATAAGCGAAAAAAAGCCAAATAATCTAACTTACCTCCCCAATTTGAACAGCTATTACATGAGGAGTAAAGCTTCCACCAGCAGTGGCAGCAGCAAGGCCACCTTCAACGAAAGAAGTTGTACATGAAACAAGCATTTTTATTGCAAAAAAAAAAAAAAAAAACAAATAAGTACATTATCAAAACTATTTTGACAGCGTAAATTATTGAAAGGAAGCGTAAAAGAATGCATAAATTATATTAGCAAAAAGTTCAAATCAATATATATTCTATTTACTTGAACTCAATAAGAACTTCTAGTTAATTAATTGATTATGTGCGCATATATTCATACAAATGTACTCATATAATTATATATATAATTGATTATTTGTCTGTTTTGCATCAATACACATACAATTTCCTAAAAAGGAAAAAAACCATACGCACATGCAATACAATATTAAATAAAATTAATAGATCTCAAGTAGTCAATTAACATTTTGGAGTGATTAGTGATGAAGTTCTTTTCCAGCCAAAAAAAAAAAAAAAGAAATGTATTGCCTACCAATTTTGGAAGGGTGTGCGTTGAATATTTTGGAATTTTTTGATAAATCAATATTTTGGAATTGGTAGTGCCGAGTTCTTTCTTTTTATTTATAGCCAAAAAAGAGGGGAAAAAAAAAGGACATGTAATAATCAATAAATTTGACAGTGTCCATGACGTCAAGTGGAAAAAAGAAAAAATAAATTCAGAAAACAGCTTGAGACAATAGTTAATCATATTAGTTGCAAAATTTGATTAAACAAATAACCTAAACCCATTGTGATGGTAGTTATAGCATAACAGTAAAAAAAAAAAAAAAAATAGAACCCCATAGCTAGCCTTCATTTTAATTATTTTCTTTTCCTTGACAATGGCACAAACATTCCCTTAAACAAACAAAAAAAAAAAAAAAAAAAAGAACTTTTGACTTTGAGTGGGGCCAAAGTAAAAACTTTCAAGATATATGTGGCTTTATTTGGAATTCAAAAATTAAGTGGGGATATGTGCCCGTTGGCCCTTATATGTTACTGAGCACATGAAAGGTTTACATATATATATATATATATCCATATTTATACATATACTATTATTAAATGAGACTCACTCTCGTGTTTCTTGTGTAGCTGATTCTGTGCGAGTCTCAAAACAATTTTGTTTGATTCATTGTTACTTAAATACTTCATCCAATATCAAAATTGCAGGAAAAAAGTTAAAATAAATAACGTCTTTTTTCAAATAAATATAAAAGGATTTATGATTATCAGTAATGGTGAGGATTTGATTTCAAATGGTCTTTGAACAAGAATACTATAATACATATGTCTCATATTAGAGGTTAAAATGTGAGTAAAAATATATCATGAGAAATATTGTGGACAAATCTGACAAATATGTATTCATTAGTAGGCATGAATATTGATCACTATGAGCTTCACATCAACGTTCGGTAGCGCATTAGGGTTTGTTAAAGTCTCTTATCGCCGTAAGGTACAATTTTATATCATTATCAGCTTAACCAGAAGTGTAAATATCAGCGTTGACGGAGTTTTTGAAGCTACAAAAATATTCGTAGAATATCGGAATTGGCATTAAATGAAATATTAGTATTAGAAATACCAAAATATGAATATTGATCTTTATGGATATTTCATAAAGAAATTGCAACATTTTCACAAAAAAAAAAAAAAAAGAAGAATAAAACTCTAAAAGGAAGAAGAAAGAAATCAGAATACTATTGTGCAAATATATAATAAATATAACTTTTTCTGCATTTTAAAAATAACAAAAAAAAATTATCGATATCGATAGATATATTTAGAAGCTACGAATATTTTCTTGGGATTATATATAAATAAATAAAAATTAAAAAAATTGCCAAAAATATTAAAATTTTTATTTCATAATAGTTAGGATCTTCAAAAAAAAAAAAAAAAAAAAAAAGCACAAAGAATACTAGTCCTTAAAAAAATAAATAAATAAAAGAGAAATACTAGTGTGTGTGTAAAAAGGAATTGTAAACAAGGAAAAAGTTTTGTTTTGTTTTTTTTGAGGAAAAAAGGAACAAGTTTTAACGTGTAAACAGAAGTCTTATTACGAGAAAAGGAACAACTTACCAAGAGCAGCCAACCTTTGCAGTTTCCCAGAGCCCCTAGGCCTCCCTCTGCCCCTGGTTACCGAAGGAGGAGGAGAAGAAGAAAGCGAGAACACCGACAACGGCATCGGAGACGGCCCACCACCACCACCACTACTACCACCAACGTCGTCGTATTTTCTGGGCCTCCCTCTTTTATTCTTCATCTCCACCACCGGAATCGTTTCCCTAAAACCCGACAGCACCACTCCGATGGCTCCGTCTTCATTCTCCGGTGCCGATGTTCCGGTCAGAAGGTTCACGGTCTCCGAGCTCGAACGAGACTGAGGAGACACCGGAGTACTGCCTCGCACTTCCATGAAAGGGGGAAAAAAAAAGTTTTGAACGAAAAGGCGCCACAAGGAAACAAAAAGAGGACAAAAGTGAAAAAAAAAAATGAAAAGGAAAGGAAAAATGAAAATTTTATTTTAAGGGATTTTCTGAAATTTTTTTAACTGTGCAATTATGGGTATGTATATATTGCTTCTTTCTTTTTTGTGATTCCGATATTGCCCCTTGCACTTGGAAACTAATTTTTTAGGAAGGCAAAAAAAAAAAAAAAAAAAAAGAGCCTTGTGAATGGTGAAGATATGCATGCATTATTTAATTTATGGAAAAGGATTTCAATTGCATTACTTGTAACTGAATTTTTAATTTTTTATATTTAAGAGATTCTTATTTCCTAATTTAGATAACTTAATGCGTTACGTTTAGTACTTCATTGGTCGATACGTGCACGTGTCTTTCATCTACGGCTAGGATTTTCTAGGGTATCTTGACTGTTTTTGATTGGAGGGAAAGGTGGAAGAAGAAAGAGGAGTGGAGGGAGTCTCAATCCATTGTTCCGTTGCAAGAAAGAGAAGAAGGAGAGGAGAGGCGTTTTTTTTATTTTTTAGTTTTTATTTTTTTATTTTTTAAACTTGGTATGGGAGGATTCAAATTCTGTACTTTTTGACGGAGTATTACCGCTATAACATTTTTACCCATGAATGTGGATACTTGTGGATACCTACTTTACTCAGGATGTGTATGAAGGATAATATATGAGTATAGTGGTAGGTATGAAGGTTAAGATAAAAACCCCATGCGGGTACGAGCAGGTGGGAGAGGCTTCCTCGTACCCGCATCTACCCCGCTTATATTCACTCTTATAAAAATATGTATTCATATACAAATGTGAATTTTTAATGTTTTAATATTTTAGTTTGCTTTATGAATTTAGTTTTTAGATTTCTAGAGTTTGGATTTGTTTTTATTATTTCAGTTTCATTTTTAATTACATTTGCAGTTATGTTACTAAAATTTAATAAAAATTTTAACAGGATTTGTTTCGAGTTTTTTTTTTCCTTAATAAATAAATGAATAAGACATGAATCTAGCACTCCAAGTGAGGATTATCAGCCCCACCCATATTAATTAGGCGGGGAGGGTATAAAGGGATGTGGGTATAGGGGTGAAGGAAGCATACCTGCTTTATCATATTGTCATTCTTGATTACTACTAAGTTATGCCTAAAACAACAGAGAGGCGGAGTTTTTGGGCCCTCCAAATGGCCTCATTACGCTAACGGAAAGTTGCAAGCTCTCCATGACTATGTTTAAGTTCAAAAATATTATTTCACCACTCAAAAAATATACAACTTTAAAAATGGATTATACAGTAATTAGAGAAATAATTATAATTCATCCTTTCACATCCCTTTTGTCCAAAAACATAAAGGGTTTTTACAATCCTTTTTCAACTTTGCATTTACTATTCATGTAGCATAAGCATATATAATAAACATGAATTCGTTGATTGTTGAAGAATATCGTGCAAGATAGGTTGAAAAAATTTTCAAAGGAATTTTATTAATAATCATCAATTGAACTACATAGCCAAATAACGTGGAAGACTTTATTAGAGCCCTTTCATAATCGTATTTAGATTTGAAAATGACAAAATTAACTCCTAGAATTCAAATAAAATAAAAATAATTTGCTAGAAATTTAAATTGAACTGAAATAATATAAATAAAAAGTAAACTTTTAAAATAAAGATACATTCTAAATATCCTATCTTTATGTTGCAGCAATCCGACCCTCTAGGGCAAAGAAAATTTATTCTCGTATCTGAAGTGACTTCAAGTGATATGAGCTGAGAACAACCATTACGAATAGTGAATGATTGTCTTTATACTGAATAGTTTATTAAATTTGCTACAATCAACTGGCGGATATTTATCTTCAATGATGAATGTGCTAGAATCTAGCCCAATCATGAAGATAAAATTTTGTTCAATATTGGTGCTCAAATTGAATACTAGATCTTTTTCTTCATCTATTTCCTCAAATAACTGTCATTCCTCTTCTCTTTAAATTTCCTTGAAGACCGAAACCAAATATTTTTTTTTTCTTCTTCTCCATCGGTTTTCGTCAAAGACTGGAGAAAAATCAATATTTTGATTTTCCACTTCTCCAACACTTTTTCCATTGTTGAAAATTAAACCAAAAAAAAAAAAAAAATTTTTTTTGCACCTTCTTCTTCGTTGTCACTTTCTTCAAATATTGGTTTGGAATCAAATCTTCCGCTTTCTTTCTCAATGTCAAAATTTGGCTCTTTCTCCATGAGTTCATTGCCATTAGGTATTGATGCGGCCACTGGGTGCGGTGGGGCAAGGACTACAATTTGCCGCATCGAGTTGTCGACTTGGTAACCCAAAAAAGCAATCTCCAATGCTTAGACTTCTTGTTGAAGAAGGGAGAGCGCTTCGTGATCAACGACGATAAGTGCAGCGGCAAATGCAGCCTGGTGAGCAGGGACGGCTAGTAGCATAACAAACAAAAATTGATACAGGCGAAGCGATCAGCGACGATAAGTGCAGTGGCAAATGCAGCCTGCTGAGAGACGGCTCAACAACGGAGCAGATAACAAACAAAAATCGATACAGGAACATTTGTCTCTGATACCAATTGATGTAGCAGAAGTATAATAAACACAGATACTTGATTCTTAAAGAACACTTAAAATTATTGACGACAAGTTAAGAGAATTCTCAAGGAGATTTTATTTAAAATCATCAAAACTGAACTGAATAATCAAATGACGTGAAAGGCTTACGTCGTAGTCCTAGATTTGAAAATAACAAAGAGAACTCCTAGAATTCAAACTTCTTAAAATAAGTCAAATAAGATATTCTGCTAGAAATTCAGTAAAATATAAAACTTTTAAAATTAAGATAATCTCTTTAGTAATCCTATTTTTGTGCTGCATCACCTATCCATTTAATTTTCTTCATCCTTCCTCTTCTTCGTCCTTCCAACCAAATGAAGCCTTAGTGGGCTCAAGGGAGAGCCTTCGTCATTGGTCGATCTCTATACATTTCATCACGACGCCCAAAATTCCATCAACCTACTTCTACCGTATTTTAACTTAGTAGATTCAGGGCCTGCTAACGGTAAATTAGTAGAGATTCTTTAATTGGTTTTGACATTTTTGATTTGTTTAGTCAATCAGGATTGCTAGATTCTACAACGCATTAGAATATCTCTACAGTTATGAGTTACACTTTTGGTAATTGCTAAAACCCCCCTATTTCGTCCACGTCTGTCAATAAATTTAACAGATTTACTGATTCGATATAATTTCAAAATGTACTACTAGAAAATAGGGAAAGAATGACATAAAATTTAACGACGGTTGCCTAGAAAACCATTGATGAAAAAGACCAAAAAAAAAAAAAAAACACACACAAGGTTTTCTGAAAAATGTCATAAAAAATTGACTTTCGACGACGATTTCAAAAATCATCATTGAAGAACGACATTAGACAACAGTTTTTAAAGACTGTCGTGGAAACTTTCAAAAGGCACTCGGGTGGAGCCATTGAATTTTCTTGGACGACCAGTTCTCCATTCAATCTTTCTTGGCTATGACTTTCTTTACTCTAAGATGAAAGTCTAGGATGCTCAGTTGGAAGCCAAAAAAGATCTAACCTAGCAAAGACACCTCTAAGGATCTATTTGAAGAACTAGAGTTTAATGTGTGACTGAGGAAATTCTCACCATGCCATTAAGTTATCTGCGGCTGCTCCATGTGCTCTAGGAGTAGGCGTGCACCGCTCACAAGGATGGCAACACATGTCAGCTTTTTATGGCTTCATGCAATCTTCTCCAGTCACAGTCCACCAGTTGGTCAATCAAGATAATTAGTTTTATCTAAGAACTTGTATATTTTTAACAATTAAAATAAATATTTTTCTTTGCAAATTATTGTTTATCTTAATGATTAATATAAATATTTAATGTGCCACTATTATCCATATTGTTAAATAAAATATACACGACTGTAGAGTGTAAAATCTATAGTCGAATTGGATTAAGTCGGATTAGGACCTACAGCTGTATCGTTGAGTTGACTAAGCATGTGTTGAGTTGACCATTAGTGTTATAACTACAAAATAACAGTTCAGCAAAGTAAATAAGATAGAGAACACAAGAGATTTATAGAGGTTCACTCTCAATGTGAGAGCTAGTCCTTTGTGATGGCTTAGGGGGTTTCACTATAGTTGATGAATTTGTGCAGTTAATACCGTAGCAGTAAGAACGGGAAGAAAAGAGATGGAGATTATAAGAAATAGAGAGAGATTGCAAGGAGTAGAGAGAATCGGGGGAAGATATGGGAATTACGAGAATTCCGAGTAATATGGGATACTGTGAGATGAGAGTTGGGATTCTTTAAGCGTATGATGATGCCCTATATTTGTAGATGATGATTGTTGTCCTTTTTGCTACTGAATATACCATATTTGGTGAAGAGAAGTTGCCTTTTCTTGATCTAGGTTGACTTTTCTTATTTGGAGAGATTTTCCAGAAAGAGAAAGTAACCTTCTTGATTGATTCAAAGCTTCTGTCATTTTTCCTCTTTCTTCATTTCTTCTTCGTTTGAAAATCCAAAAGCTTCTCTCGCACTCTCTCTTTCTCCTCCATTGTCGAGTCTTCAAAGCTCCATTGCCCAAGGTAATTTCTCGTTTTCTCCTTCTTCTATTTCAAATTTTTGCTTCCATTTGCTACGGTAAGACTTAAAACTCCTTTATTGTTGTGATTTGGGAAGAAATTTTGCAAAACCCAATATAGTTTGGGTTCGGTGATTTTCATTTGGGGGAGTGAGAGTTCGTTCCAAAAATTGATTTTGGGTATTTGATTTTCCTAAGACAAAAAAGCAAATGGCGAAGAAGAAAAAGAATATTCAAAAAGTTTCAAACATATGTCAAATGGACAAAATCATAATGATGTTGAGTGGGTCAATTCTGGCGGGTGAGTTGAGTGAGCTTGGCTCGAGTGGATGTCACCACTATGAGCTGTCGGTGACTCTATTTGAAGAGTCAGTTGAAAAATGTGGGAAAAAGACCTACGGGGCCGACGGGAAGGTCATCGGCTTTGGTTACCTTGAAGAGAATCCGGCTTCAAAATTGACGGCTGAGGAGGTCGATTCATGGCGGGAAAAGTTTGGGATCATGTCCGGGATTGAGATTCGGGTTCCTAACACGAACGAGAGGCCAGATAGCTCTCGAAAGGGTTGGTTTGTGCTCTATGAGCTTTCTTTATTGTCGGGGATGAGGTTCCCCTTGCCGTAGTTGGCCTCTGAAGTTCTTCAATACTATGGCATTGCGATCGGGCAATTAATGCCAAACACTTGAAGAGTGTTGTATGGGGTTTCGACATTAGGGGCTCGAGTCGAGATAGAGTCATCGGCAGAGGATCTTCACTGCCTCTATTTGCTGAAGCAAAACTCACTGTCCAAGGGACGGTTCATCTTGGCGTAAAGGAAGAGAAACAAAATGTCTTTTGAGGAGGTCAGATCGACGGATCGTGATTGAAAGAATCGTTATGCCATGATTCACAGCTCAGTTGATGCTCTGGGTTGTGTTTGGGTAACTCCATCAGTTTAGGATCGACCCGGTGAGTGCTTACCTTTCTCGAGTTGATTTAATGATCTTTTGTTGTCACTAACCTTATATCTTGTTTGTTTGCAGAGCGTGTGCTGAACAAGTCCCCAAAGTTGACTCAACATGTTCGAAGTCAACTTGCCAAGCTTCAAGCTACTAATTATGTTGTTGCTACTCCTCGAGTTGCTACAAGGACTTGTTCTGCTTCTGCTGCTGTCGTTATGTCTTGTATGTCTCTTTGTCCTTCTTGGTTGATTTTGGTGAAGAATGGTTGGCGCATCAATTGAATTTGCTATTTTTGGCTTTTTACAACTCCCAAAGAGAAGAAAGAGTGCCTGGCCACAAAGCGAAGAAAGAGTACATGTTCATGCCAAGGTGATGGAGAATATGGGGAGTGCCAAGTCCTCAGCTCTCAGAGGCAAAGGCAAGGCTAGATACTCTGGGAAGTTAGTTGCCGAGCCGATCGATCTTGATTTCAGTTCTCCCAAATCGTCCTCCACTTCTCAGTTGCAGAAAAGGAAACAGAGTGGGCCTGCGAGTTGGTGCATCCTGACTCGGTGTCCCTTCACAATGATTTGAGATTGGCTTGGGACTACTTACTCAGGTTGATTTGGATCACCTTCTTAGCTTGCATCCATGTGAGCTAGTAGACTCATTTACTAGTGGTTCAGTCAAGGTTGGTGATTTGACCCGGACTCGTTTGCTTTGGCTAGTCTTGGAATTGATTTGAAACTTGTTGTATTATTGTTGCAGAACACAAAGCGTGGGATTGTTGTTGCCTACCGCTTGGCCCAACTCCAGGAAGGTCAGGCAAAGAGTGATTACGAGATTGCTGAGTTATGGAGGAAGTTATCGACCGAGGAGAGGGTCGTAAAGGTGCTGAAAAAGAAACTTGTAGACAGTGAAGAGTCTTTGGAGGTGTAGGGCAAGGAAATCAAGTAACTCGAGGAAGAGGCGGAGGAACAGTACATCGTTGGTTACTCGTGGGCTCGTCTCGACTCACTCCAGGCATTTCCCAATGGTTAGTTCGTGCTTGCTGAGGTAGAGACTAAGATCGCCAAACTTGCTGAGTACATGTCCAACTCGGAGGAGGAGGAGGAGGTGGTGCCTAAGGACACGACCGGTGAGATTGTTAGAGCCTAGAGTCAACTGACGGAGGATGCTATCAAGTCAACTCCTATAGTTGAGTTGAAGGATGATCAGGCCAAGAAGTTGTCCAAGTCTATTGAGTGATCCTTTCTTTTTGTACTTACATTTACTTTTCTTTCTGCTTGTGGAGCAAAGACAATATTTTGCCTTCAAGTCGTGGTCGACTCGGGCTATGGGTTGTATTTTTGGTACGTTTTGGACGCCTTTTGACTTGATTCCAGCATATATGTGATTTGCAATATGATAATGGATGACAACATGTTATATATGTGGTTTTATACCTGATGTTTACATAAGTAGGTTGAATGGTGAGTCATGATTGACTGTTCAGCCGTCGTGTTGAATGTTCAGTCGATTGATAGGAATTTGAGGATGATATGATGCTCAACTATCATGTAACCTTTCATCCCCTCAGTTCTTGTCTAGTTTTTTGGGAATCGAACAAGAACTTGAAGAGAGAATGATGCTTGCCTAGTCATCGACCTCGACTGTTCCCATCGTCTTCCCTAATGGGCAACATGTGCAGTGGCTCAACTCATAAGGAAATCGATTCGTTCTTACTACAAAACAAAGTTAGATAGGGGAACATAGAATTTTTGTTAGATCTAGCTACACATGTTTATAGTATCATGAGTTGCCCGAGCATAGTTCAATTATTACAATCCTATGGCTGTTTACATCAATTACTAAGTAAAAGTTTAAAAGCATGGATTACTTGAAATTTAAATGACATAAATAAGACCAAAAACAGAAAAATAGAACTAAAGATAGATGATCGACTTGAGAGGTAGTAAGCTTTGTCGAGTCGATCTTAGGTGTAGTACTTCTGCAAATGTAGTGTGTTCCATGGCTGCTAGATTGGGACTCCATGAAGGTCATCTAACTTGTAAGCTCCAGGTCTAATCACCTTGGTGATACGATAGGGTCCTTCTATACTCCCTAAAAATTCATAAACTTGATTTCATGAATTATTATCATGGATTTCCTTCATTAATATACTTCTAATGAATTATTTTGATAAATATCAAATTTCAAAATCATGAATGATTTTATATGTATCATAAGTATGATGATATCGATGATCTAACAATGTTGAGTTTCTCTATTTAAATGAGAAATTATAGATACATTGAAAATGAGTCGAACTACATATAAATTTATATGAAAAATTTATTACGTCGTATTAGAGGGATAAATGTTAATTTTTGGGAAAGAACCTCAATTATTATTAGTATGTCAATTTGATGACTTAAGTATTTATTTTGGTCATATCAATATTTACGTATTGAGAGTATGATTGAGAAAAATTAATGTGTCACATAAGTAGGAGATAAATGGATAGTATTTACTATGGGTAAATCCAAAATTGGAGGATTGATCGAGAGTTGGGATATATTAGGTTTGAAATCAATGATGTAAATTTTATGTGAAGGGATCCTAAGCAAAGCAATGACAAAGATTTGGATTTTAAGTGACCAATGAGAGCTTAGATTAAAGATTGATGTGGTGGAGAATCCAATGGGTGAGATCAAATATGACAACCTTTGATCAATAGATGAAAAATTGGAAGAAAGAAAAATAAATAAATAAATAAAATGGGAAGCCATGAGGGATTCGGATCTTTGTAGTCAAAGCAAGAAGAAATTTGAACAAGGAGAAAAGACGTATGTGACACATGCATGCAACCTCAAGTAAGAGATGGCATAGTTTGTTTAGGTAATATGACACAAACCAAGTACATGTGAAGGGGACCATTTGTCTTCCACCTTGTAGAACAAAATATTTTCCACTTTTACACCTCAAAGTAGCGCCATTTCAAGCTAAAAATCAGCAAATATTTTCCACTTTTACCCCTCAAAATACAGCCCTATTTAAGAAACATATTAGCTGACAATATACCCTAACATCCCATTCCATTCTCACACAAGTTAAGCTGAAAAAAGCTAACTACTTTAGCCACCACGAAGCTCAAAAAACTACCAATACTATTCTCCATCCCCAACACCCCTCTTACACCTTCCTTCCTCCATTTTCAAGCTCCAAGCAACCCGATTACCAAGTTTGAAGAAGTGTAAAGCGGAGTTAGAGGATGTGTTACTAGAGGTAACCTAGTGGTTCTCTCTGTGTGTTGGTCATTTTTTGAGAACTAAAGTATATTACGTAGTTAAAATCTTAATGTTAGACTCCTTATTACCTAGGAAAAGGTTTTGAGAAGAACTTTGGAGGTCTGAGCTCTTAGAGGATCCACGGAACATTTCGGTAAGATCTACAAACTTTGTTAGAGCTTGTAGTTATTGTGATATTATGACATAAGTTAGAAAATTTGGTATGAAACATAAATTATATGATAAGATTCTACAGAAGATAAGCTTCATTCTAGGCTTTGGAATCACTTATTTTGGTTATGTATGTCTAAAGTTATGTATATTTGAAATTATAACACAAAATAAGAAAGAAAAGGAACCTCTAGGATACAGTCTAGCCATGGGTTTTATACAATTTGAAGCCCTTATGCTCAAAATTTTAGATTATAAGTTATAGATCTAACAACTAGATTCTTGAAGCTTTCCAACAAGATATATTACCCCTCAAACGGATAAATATGCAATTTGTGGTGAATTTTACAATTTAAGACTCCAAACTGAGAGGTTTTGCTGGAACCATATACCAGCTATGGGTTTTGTATATTTTAGTTTAGTAAACCGTATTATTTTGTAAAATGAAATTTTTTTTAAACTTTAACTAGACATTATAAGCTTTGTAATGATAAATATATTTTGCCTTATTTAGACTTGTAAGTGAATTGTTATGATTTTTCTTTGTTTAATCACAAATCTGGGTATATTGTAAATATGTGAAACCAACATAACAAAACTTCATTATATGTCATAAAACTCTAAAACGTAAGCAAATAACTTTGTGATTATAAATTCGACATCTTAAGCTTTGAAATGAATTATCTTACGTTTAAAACGGATAAGTACATAGTTTTTAATAAATCACACAACATTAGATTGAAATCTGGTAAACTAAGATTTTACTATGGGATACTAACGAAAACGTCAATATTAAGGTTTGAAAACCTGAGGTTTTGGAAAAATATATATATATATATATATATATAATGGCAGAAACTAAATACTTCTGGATTTTCAATAGGTAATTAAGTTCTAAAATGGAATTATGCACAAATTTAAATAAATCTTAAAAATTAAGATCTCATACCGGTAAAATGATTAGACATTAAAAATGTGACCTAAAGTAAGTCATAACATATGGACATAGAGATTGATGAAATGAATTAGTATTAAGTATATGATTAACTAAATGTGAAAAACACTAACTTTATAAAGTTGAATAACAAGTTTTAGATTGGCCAATACAAAGTAAACTAGAGGATTAATAGATATATATCAAGAGACTACCTAAGCCCAATTTAATGAACATGACTAATGAGATTGAGCCTTACATGTCCAATATACTAAATGGAAGATAACCCACTTAGGGATAGATACTTAGGTGACTCCTTGTTACTAAGTTGATGAAGATTAATTAATTAATTAAGAAATATATTAATAAACTAATAAATATATAATAAAATATATTTATCTTAAGAAGTTTAATTACTAAATAATTTAATTAATTAATTAATTATAAGAGCTAATAAACGATGATTAGTTGTGTAAATAAGAGTATTATGTTGAGTAACTATATAATTAAAATGTGTGATTTATTAGAGCTTAATTAATTATTAATTATTGATGAAATTATTAATATAATTATGGATGATTAATTAGATATTAATTATTAGTATAATCTAATTATTAATTATTTATATAAGAAATAAATAATTGATAATTATTATATGAGAAAGAATATTTAAGTAATATAATTAATTATTACTGATATAATTATTAATTAGTCAATTAAAATTATTTAATTTATTTATAATTATTCAAAATTAAGTACTAACTTTTAATTAATTAATTGATTTATTAATTAATCAATTAAATTAATTAATTAATTAATAATTAATAGAAAATTTTTAACGCTTAATAATTAATATGAATTAATGATTAAGGTTAATTATAATGTAAGTAAATTAAGCTCATCTTAATTTATAAAAATAATAATATATATATATATATAACCATGATTCGTTCTAATATCGAGATATTGTTAAATTAGGATAATTTACCAAACTTACGTAGTAAGAGGTATTACTTCGAAAGTTTAAGCACATAAGACAGGTAAGTACAAACTCACCTACAATATGAAACAAAATATTTTCCTTGTTGATGTTCTATGTATGCTATGATTTTCCTTGATGATGTGATGAATATACACGTTATATGTATTGATTTGATTAAGCATTTGACGTGCATAATTTCTTTTGCATTTATGATTAACATGCCTAATAGACATTTGTGTCATAATGATAGATGCATAATGACATATAAATATATAAATTGTTACAATTAATAAGATTGAAGCTAACAAAAGTTAGGAATAATTGTCATACCAACTTCCAATTAGTGAGATGATATGATAAAAACGAAAGTTATAAGTTATGACCTTGGAGGTTGTTGGAGGGTCGCTCTTATGGCTATGACATAGAGGCCCTTAAGTAGACAAAATATATATAATAATTATAATTGAAAACATATAGATCACATGCATTTTGAACATTCATGTTATGATGTGTGATGATATGTATGTGTTTGTGCTGTAAGTAATGCAGGTAAGCAGCTCTTCACTTAGATATTTTCTGGACTGGTGAAACAATACAGAGGCGATGAAGGAAGAGAGTGTGATACTATCACAAATTTAATTTCCGCATTTAGACTTCTTAAATTATTTTGTATCAACTATATCTATAACTATGTTTTCAATATTTTGATACTTCTAAACAAGTACTTTACGAGAAAAAGATTTTTGAGTCTTTACTTTTAACTCACATGACGTTATAGCTTTTTAAATATTATCTAAGTATGAATTTGAATAAGATAATTATTATTTAGAGATTTTTAATTTTCTCAGTTAAAAATTTTAGTATATTTAACTCTTGAAATATAAATATAATTTATTTAAAAAAATATGTATTTTTGGAACCTAACATAAATAAGTGTTAAAACTAAATGAATTAAAAATCAGTTAGTTAGTTAACAGTCTGAAAAGTTGGGTCGTCATACTTTTCCTGTTCGGAGTAAGTTTTCCAATCCCCTTTTACTTTGTGTTCAAAAAATCCTTGCGTAAAACTAGGTTTCCTTCTTTGAATTGCCTCCTTTTGACCTTAGAATTATAATGTTAGGCCGCAGCTTGTTGGTAATACGCCAATCAAATCAATGCGTTGTCTCACTTCTCTTTGAGTAGATCAAAGCTGTTAGCTAGCATTTGATTGTTGACTTCCTCGTTAGGCCATGCCAACTCAGTTCTGATGTTGGGCATTCCAATGTCGACTAGAATGACAGCGTCAACTCCATAAACGGGTGAAAAGTGCGATTCTCCAGTTGCAGTGCATGGAGCCATTCGGTAGGCCCAAAGTACAGCTAGTAGTTCGTCTGGCCAAGCTCCCTTATAGCTTTCGAGTTTCTTCTTCAGGTTGTTCATGATCATCTTGTTTGTGGACTCGGCTTGACCGTTGCTTTACGAGTATTTCGGGGTCAAGAAACTGAGTATAATCTTCCACTTGTCGTAGAAATCTTGAAAAAGACTGGAGGTGAATTGAGTTCCATTGTCAATGACGATCTCTTTTGGGAGTCCGAATCTACCAATAACTTCTTTCAAAATGAACCTTTCGACATCGGGTTCCTTGACTTAAGCAAAAGCTTCGACCTCGACCCACTTAGAGTAGTAATCTGTCATAGGTAAAACAAACTTTCTTTACGCAGAGGCGAGGGAAAATGGTCCAACAACATTTATAGTTAATTTCATGAAGGGATACAGACTACTTACAGATGATAGCAGCTCGGTGAGAGAGTGTGTGACTGGGGCGAAGCATTGAAAATTGTCGCATTGCTTGGTAACTGCTTCCACATTGACCTTTATGGTGGACCAATAAAATCCTTGACTCAATGCTTTTGTGGATGAGTGTTCTCAGGCCAAAATGATTACTGCAATTGCTTTCATGGATATCCTGGATGACATAGTGTGCTTATTCGGGTCTGAGGCAGTGGAAGTAGGGTCTAGAGAATGAATGCTTGTAGAACTTGTCGCCAATGATAGAGTAATAAGCGGATTGAATACTCAGTTTCTGAGCTTGTTGTTTGTCAGCAGCAAGTTCTTTATGCTGTATGTAGCAGATGATTAGAGTCATCCATGTGTTGCCGGAGTCAAAGTCGAACAGGTCGATTGAAGCGGACTTGTCGATGCAAGGTGACTCGAGGAAACTGACGAGGATTGTTTTCTTCAGGCTTAACTCGGTTGAAGAACCGAGGATGGTTAACATGTCGGCATATGTGTTTGACTCTCTCGAGACTTAGATTACCCTGCACTTCTCTAATTCAGACCAAAGCAGGTTAACCAGTTCCGAGTAGGCTACCATCTTTGCATCACGTGCGGTGTAGTCTCCACTGATTTGGTTGACGACTAGCTGTGAGTCGCTTATTACTTTCAGTCGGGTAGTGCCAAGGGCTTTGGCAAACTGGAGGCCAGCTACCATGACTTCGTATTCCGCTTTGTTGTTCGAGGCTTTGAAAAGAAGATGAAATGATTGCTCAATGATTTCTCCAGTAGGGGTTTTCAAATAGATGTCTATGCTGCTATTTTTCATGTTAGACAAACTATCAAGTTGAAGAGTCCACTCGATGGGTGGAGACTCGAGGTTTTAAGTTGATGCTTCTTCCGGTGTCATGTTCGCTATAAAATTTACAAGTACCTGGGATTTAAGAGTAGTTCTATTCTAATTAGTGATGTCAAACTCACCTAATTCAACCACCCACTTCATGAGTCGACCGGAGACTTTTGGCTTATGGAGAATGAAGCGTAGTAGAAAGACAATGGTTACAATGATAGAATGACACTGGAAGTATGGTCTCAGCTTGTAGGTAGCTGTAATGAGAGTGAGCGCGAGTTTTTCTATCATCGGGTAATGTGTTTTGGCATCGTTGAGTGAGCCGCTGATGTAGTAGATTGGCTGTTGCTTCATCCCTTCTTCTCGAACTAGTACAGCACTGACAGTGGTGTCAGATATAGCCAAATACAGTAGGAGCAGCTCATCGTCAATCGACTTAGCAAGGAGTGGTAGAGTTGACAAGAATTGTTTGAGGCCTTGGAATACTGTCTCGCATTTATCGTCTCATATGAAGGTCTTGCTACCTTTAAGTAGCATGAAAAAAGGAATGCATCGATCTGAGGACTTCGATATGAATCGATTGAGTGCGGCGACTTGACTAGCTAGCTTTTGGATGTCCCGCTTCTTCTTCGATGAGGGCATGTTCAAGATTGCTCATATTTATTCCCAATTGGCTTCAATTCCTCACTGGATCACAAGGTAACCGAGGAACTTTCTAGATATGACGACGAATGAGCACTTCACCGAGTTGAGCCACATGTTGTATTGTTGGAGTAGTTAGAAGTATTCTTGCAAGTGGGAGATGTGATCACTTGCTTGGAGTGACTTGATGAGTATGTCGTCGATGTAAACTTCCATGGTCTTACCAATTAAACTTGCAAACATCTTATTGACTAACCTTTGATAAGTAGCACTGGCATTCTTTAACCCATAGGGCATGACTTTGTAACAATAGATTCCGTGCTCGGTGACGAAGACGATCTTCTCTAGATCGTTCAGATGCATAAGAATTAGATTGTAGCATCAAAAAGCATCCATGAATGAAAGGAAATTGTGATCGGTGGTGGCATCACAAATCGATTGATGTGCGGCAGGGGAAAACTATCCTTGGGACACGTTTTGTTTAAGTGAATGATGTCGATGCAATCTTGCCATTTACTGTTCTTCTTCTTGACAATCACTATGTTGGCTAGCCAATCGGGGTATTATACTTCCAGGATGAACCCTGCTTCTAGGAGCCATCTAATCACCTTGTTGATGATTTGGTTTCGATCAACTTCGAACTTCCTTCGCTTTTGGTGGACCAGATTGTGGTTGGGATCCCTGTTAAGCTTATGGCTAATGACTTTCTGGTCGATCCCAGGCATGTCTATGTGTGACCAAGCGAAGTAATCTTTATTAGTTTCAAGAAATTCAACTAGTTGAGAGCGTATCTCGGGAGCAAGTCTTGATCCATTGTTGATGTCTCGCTCGGGATGTTCAGGATCAATATGGATTTCATTTAGTTTTTCTATCTCGGGCTCCTCTTGCTTGATCAATGATCCTTCCCCTGAGGCATTCACCACTCATAATTGCTATAATTCTTTGCTATTGAGTTTGATGATGTTGAGATATCACCCTCGATGTAATGACCCACAAACGTAGGCCATTACATTACTGCTTGAACTAAATCTTTATATATTATTATTAAAAATACTTGGGCTTGAGAACTGAAAATCTCATATTAATATTATTATTATTTTTTTGGAACTTATCATAATAACTTTTGTCACATACTTATCACATCTTAAGAAAATAATTTTTTTTCTTTCATATGACCTTACGTGTCATAAACTTTATTATTTAAATATATATATAACTATAAAATCTTAAAACATGATGATAATAATTTTTTAAAAACAATTTTGTGGAATAAAAAAGCGTAGTGGTATCGCACAGCATCTTAGCCTGCTCAACATCTTCATCTGCATTTGACCCTAGGCACTATGCTGCAGGTTGATTACCTATAATATGAATATAACTAATGAATTTTCACTCAGCAAGCACAAATATAGTTCTCACACTGAAAATAAACAAGAACTTCATATGAGGATGCATGATCCAATTATGGAATCTAAGACATGATCAAATTATATTCAATTATGGATATCTTATTTTTTATTATAAACTTATTAGTTTTGCTTATTTATGGGCCCCTATGTGTACGTACCAGGTGCATGCATTCCACAGAAAGTTAGGGTCTGTAAGGTCCCTAATAATTATGAGAATAAATTTGGAAATTTAAACCATAACTAACATGACATAACATGACATGATCATCCCCTTGTGGAAGGTTGGTATGACACTTTAACTTGCCTTGAATTAGTCTTAGTCTTTAACTTAATTGAATTTAAGTATGCCTAAATCATACTCTAACTTAAAGTCTTATTCAAAGATGAGTTCTAAGACTTATGTTTCTCAACTCTGATCTTATTAGTCGTGATGCAATGACATGACATAATAATCCATGGCATAAATTAAAAATCATGACATGTTTTGAAAGTGTGGCATATCTATAATTGTGGCACAACATAATATAGTACAATATCTTTTAACATAGCATATACTCAAACATGCAAACATAGGTAAAATATTCCTAACATAGCACGTGCCTAAGATATGATTTGAGAATAATAATATTTCCATATTGTAGGTGAGGTTGTACTTTCCTTGCATACAGCATTTCCATACTTCAAATTACTCGGCGATCTAAATCTTATTGCCTGAAAATCGGATCCGAGATGAGTATTAACTTAATAGCTCCTGGGATTAAAACTAATCTAAATTCATTTTTAAAAAAGGAAGCCTTAGAGTAATTTTTTGCTAAATATGGTTATAAGGTTATGGTATACTTTAAGTCTAAAAAATAATTCTATTAAACTTAATAGAATTTAAACCAAAGGATCTAATCTCATCTTCCCTTCTACCAAAACAATAATTTTGATACTCTATGATTTTGAGAATCCAGAAGTTTCTTTAGAATATTTCCTTTCTAATTTAAAAATTAGGTTAGAAAATCTAACTCCGTTTTTCTAACTTGTGTCAAAATCACTATTTAGACATTCTATAATTTGAAATTCCAAATCTTTTAAAGTATAGAATGCCTCTAAAATCACATAATTTAAAATCTAAAATTTCTCATTCAACAACATAAAAATTGGATTAGAAAGATCTAACTCATTTTTCTAACTGGTATCAGAATCAGTAATTTAACACTCAACTATTTGAAAACCGACATTTTTGGAATGTACATATTCTTAAAATATCATCTTAATTTTAGTTTTAAAAATTTAAATTGTTTTTTAACACTAACTTTGAAAAGTCATAACTTTCAAATCGTAAAGATTTTCACAAAACTTTCTTCACGAAAAACATTCGTGTTTGAAAATTCTAAAATTTTCGTATTCATTGACAAATCTAATTTTGCCCATAAAATATATGTTTTCTCAAATATTCAAAATCTGTCATTTTGAAAACGGTTTGTGACTATTTTACTAGATCGTTGATTTTATCAGTCCAAAGTCACAATTTTGAAACCATAATACTTATTCTACATACATACACCATAACTTATATTCCATTAATTTTTCTAAATTTCTCAACAGTTTTCTAACTTGTAGAAATTTCTAAACTTTTCTCACTAATATAAACATAACCATTCTCTACATTGTTAAACCACCAATTCTATATTTTAACAGCATTTCTATTTAAATATTAACCTATAGAAAATTAAAACCAAAAGAATAATAACTAGAGTTTTGGTCGGAAAACTACCTCGACGGTCAGAGTTTCTGCCGGAGAACGGAACAAGAACTTCCTTGAAGAGAACTTCTTGAAGGGGGCTTGAAGGATTTCTTTAATTCTAGAAAGTTAAAAAGTTTTTGGGAAGTGGGTAAATAGGAAGGAAAATGCAAGAAAGCAAGAGAAAATTTCTTAAGAGAACTTAAGAAAACTTAGAACTAAACTTGAAAGAACTTCTAGAGAAAGAAGAGAGAGAGAATTGGTTCTTGAGGTGTGAAGAAATGGTGGATGGTAGATGCCTATTTATAGGCCTTGGCTAATGACTTTAGGATTAATTTGCTAATTAACTCTATTATAGGTGATTAAAAACCTTGTCCAAGAAGGCTTTTTCTTAGCCATTGATCTCTTGATACTTATCCATTGTAACCATTGGATCAAAAATTCTTATTTTCCAAAAAAAAAATAAAAATTGAAGTTAATTCTAGATATTATCATCAACAGATGAATTCTTGGACTGCTAACTCAACATAACAGTATTTTCCTTTATCCACCAACATAACTCCCAAGGTCCTCTATTGCTAAAAGTTAATCAGTATTATTCCTATCGTTGCAAAACTTGCCCACTAAGATTTCATACTGAAAAAGTAACTCAGTAGAAATTTTATCTGATATCAAGACTTATTCATGAAGTTTTCATATTGAAAAAGTCACTAAGTAGAAATCTTATTTGACATAAAGACTTATCCACTAAGTTCCCATATTGAAAAATGTAATCTGTCTAAATTTTCTCTGTAAAAAGTTAGACAATCTAATTTTCATCTGACTAAAAAGTTGATGTCAAATCCTTGATACTACATTATTATATATGGAAAAATCATGTGTATGAAAACTTTAAGACTGCTAATTCACATACTGTTAAAACTGTTGAAATACTGTATTTGGTGATGTGACAACTTATCTACACTTACATCAATTGATCACTTTTAACTATTCACACTTTTTGAATAATATTAAGTGACCTGATACTAACTACTAAGTGAAAAAAAAAATTAATAATTGTCATACCATAAAAAATAAATTTCATCACTTTAGGTTAAAATTATAACCTAAACTTTAATTTACATAAAGAATTTTGATGAATTAGTTTATTAACTCACAGTAATTCCTTACAAAAAATTTGGATTTTACACTCGGGCTACAACTTGATCACCTTTAATCTCCCGAATGCCTTGCTTCGTAGGGAAGCGAATGACCTGATGGTAAGTCGAAGGAATTGCCTTAAATAAGTGAATCCATGGGCGGTCGTGGATAAAGTTGTATGTAGATGGGCAACCCATGACCAAGAATGCGGTCAGCTAATTCTCTCCTCCAATGTAAACGGGGAGTTTGATTTTTCCAATGGTAAGATTCGATTCGCCACTGAAGCCAACTAGAGTCGTTGCAGATTTTTGATCTGTGACTCGCTAATATCCATCTCCTTGAGTACGGTGAGGAATAAGATGTCGGCAGAGCTGCTGTTGTCGACAAGGATCCTCCCAACTTGACAATTGGCAATCGGAAGCGTGATGACTAGTGCATCATCATATGGTCGACACAACTTAGTGGCTTCCTTTTTGTGGAACGAGATGATGTGGTCGACCAATGAGTCACTTGGTAGGTAGTTGGGAGGTGGAGTTGTGGCCTTCATGATGTGCTGTCAGATTGATGAACCCAAGTTACCGCTACACACACAGATGTTGGGATCTATATGTACCATAAGGATAAAAAATCAATTCTAGGGATTTTCTGTAAATATGACATTTTGATATTAATAAAAAGAGGTTATACATGTTTAATAAGTTGTGTCCTATTTACTTTCGTTTATTGATTGTATGATTATTTTGAACAAACAGAAAATACTCCTAGGCTATTTGTAATATATCGGATTACCATATGTATACGGGATATACATAGAAGACGTGGTAATTTGATAATAGTCTAAATAAATGGTCTGCAATCAATGGAATAAGATTTGGGGATCTTATTCATGATAAGATTGTAAAGGTTGTCTACTTCCTTGGAGGGATGGTTTGTCTTGACCATCGGATAGGTTCCAAATAGAAACTTTAATATATACCAGTATTGAGGTATGACATTGGACTGAACCTAAGGTGTTAATTGATTCGGTTTAATAATTCCGTTTATAAGAATCAATGATGCTTTGATTATCATCCTGCATTAATCTTAATCCTGAAATGAATACTTAATTTCGCATCCATAACTTATGCACTTTGATCCACTATAGGTGAGACACTGATAATTGATGGTCAATATACTTGTATTTTGGGTGTATGACTTATGGATGGAGAAATCAAAATTCATAGATACGGAATCCATAGCTATCTTAATGATAGTACATGTTATCTACTTAAAGGTACTATTCAGGAATTGAAAGATAATATAACAAGATCTTAGCCATCGTTTTACTTTGTATTCTTTGATGGTTTACCGATTATATAGCTTTATAATTGGTGGTTCTTTCAATGGAGAATAATGAAACTTTAAGTTAAAATGATTGAAAAGGTAAGACGGAAAAAGTCTATAATTCAATCATGGATAACATATGGGGATTAAGCAAGCGATTAAGAAATCATGGAAGAAATACTACGTTAGAGAGCTTTCGTAATACGGTATGTAAACGGAAGTTCAGCTTCAGACTTTTAGTGGAATAGTCCTGAAGTTGATAATTGATGAATAATTAATCCGGGATTAATTTTTCACAATTATAGGAGCCTATTTACATATTTCCATCGGGTCCCTCTACTAGCTTATATAGTTCCACGAAGCGTCTCAGGATTTGTTCCTAATGAGATCGATAAATAAAATGGGAATTTAAAATTATCTATTAAGACATGGTACTCTCTAACATGCAGTCCCGGAAAAGGATTAGACATGTGAAATTAATGTAGACAAATAATGTGATTTGTTAACATATGATTGGTTGTAAATAAAATAATTATTTGTTAATTATTTTGGTTAATTAAATTTTGGAAATAAGATTGTGTTTGAATTATTTAATTTTTGAAAACAAAATTTTCTCTCCTAATTAATAGTGCACAGTTTTTTTAATGGATGGAGGGAAGAAGATTTTGTTTTAAAATTGTTTAAATATATTACAAACATTAAATTATTAATTGATTTAAATAATGGAGCTTATTTGATAGAATTTCTTTTCTTAAATAATGGTGCACATTCTTTTGGTGGAAAAGAAATCTAAAATATTCCATTTATTTAAATTAATGAAATATGGATAATGTTTGAAAAAAAATATTTATTTAAATTCAAATAAGAAAATCTTATTTAAATTCAAATGATTTAAAAGGAGTTTGAATCTAGATAGGATTAGGACTTTTTGATTAGTTTAGATTCTTGATTTAAATTTGAACAATCAATCAATCTCCACATTAGGTGGAGCACAAATTTTTTGAGCCTTCTCCTTGCAAAAAAACCGTCCATAAGGTTTAAAGAACCTAGCCCAAAATTTGAATGATCAAAAGATTATTCAGAAAAATTATTTTTCAAGTAGGAGATATTTTAGAAAAATGATTAAAGTATTATATAATGGCTAGGGATTCTTGAAAAAAGCCAACCATTATCTTATACTCATAGTGGACGGTTTTGGGAGAGAGAGAAAACACAAAAAACTAGGTTTTTGTGCTTAAGAAAATTCGTCCTTCTTGGGTGTGAGAAAAATAGAGAAATTTCATTGAAACAAAACGATAAGGAAAGTTAAGCCGAGTGATATTTTTCATAGAAGGTTAACCGGTTCCTGTTTTATAGTTTTGAAGAACGAACCCGGATCGAATTCTCAATGAAGTACATCGGGATTGAGAAAGTGGGATCTAGACTTCAGAAGAATTATCAGTCACTTGGATTCATAGCACGTGTGCCCACACACACTCTGAGACATAGGGACTCGAGAATAGTGGAGAAGATACGTTGGTCGATACTCTAGCAATTTCAGAATCCGAGAAACAGGGTACGTTTGATCATGTATTTAATTTATTGTTATATACATCATGAGCTTCTTTTCTGAATCGGCATAAAATTTTTAAAACTTCCGCTGTGTTACAACTCTGATATCGGATCCATTTTTTCCAACAACAGAGCCACTAGGGATGACTCTAACTGTCTTCTTTGTTGGTGGAGGTGATGGGGTTTCGCTTGATCTCCTCTTGTCACTTTCAAACCTATCTTTGGGGATGCCATATGTTCGGCATCTTTTGTTGCTTAAGAATTCCTTCAAGTGGCCTCACTTTAGCAACTCCACAATCTCAAAGCGTAGTGCTTTACAGTCAATGGTCAGGTGACTATTGTCTTTGTGGAATTCGCAAAACTAATCTATGTTCCTTAGATTGGGAGAATTTATTATTTAACCAGTTCAATGAACATAATATTTACCTTGTAGGTGCATCACGAGTCACTCAGGGCTGATATTGAGTGCATATTTGGGTGGCAAAAGGAAACGCCTCTCCATTCTCTATTTGCATTGTCTGCTTCTGGAATATCGGCTCGATCGACTGTCATGTCTCTTGGAGTCATTTCTTTTGGTTCGATTTTCATCTCCCTGCCTGTTGGTGAGTCGGAAACCACGTTGGTCGAGGCTATGTCCCTCTACATAGGGTGTCATATTGAAGCCTTCGAGCTCAATCATTAAGGAAGCTTGAGTTGGGTGTTAGAACCCTCTTGAAAGCAAGCAAACTGACTATGTCATTACAGTTTGGTATCTCGGCAATGGCCTTGCTAAATTGCTTAACAGAGCTTCGAAATGACTTGCCAGGTTCTTGAATGATGGAGAAAACCTCTTTGTGAGTGGTTCTGGTGTAGATGTTGACGGAATAGTTCTCTAAGAAGGTCTTGATTAGCTCCTTGAATGAAGAGTCTGAACCGGGGCCGAGTTGGCAGAACTACTTAATGGCATTGCCCTTGAGGATTTGCATAAAGAGCTTGCACATGATGGCACCTCTTGATTCCTTCTGCATATAGGTCCCAAGCATGACATGTTGATATTAGTAGATGTGCTCATGGGGATCTGTTGTCCTGTCGAACTTGGAGAAGTTCGATGTGCAGAATTTCACTGGCATGATGGTATCTATGATCGCTTGAGTGAAGGGTGACAAATCCATCTCTTCCAGGATGTCCGAGTGATTAGAGCATGTGCTTCTCTATGATCTTTACCTGATTACTTATCGCATAGGAGATGGCTTGATGTAGGTTGATTTCTTTGGTCGGAGGGGCTCTGAAGAGTGGCTGTGGTAGCACTGTGCCTGGAGGGACTGCATAAGTAGGCAAGGTAGGAGTAAAGACTCCAGTTGAGGTGACTAAGATGGAAGGAATTAAGCCGATGGTAGTCATCTTGATCGAATTGCTGATTGCAAAGGTTGTTCCTTGAGGCGTCATCAATGAGTAGAGTGATGGCATCGAGTGGAGTGGACTGTAGGGCATGAAGGCCATAGTCGATTGGAAGCCACTCGGGAACAAGTTTACAGCTGCTGAGTCGGGCTGTGCAGAACTCCCAAAGGTTACAACGATGGATGTTAATAGAGTCTTGAAGATGGTGGATGTGTTGAATCACCTTCGCAACTCCTCGTTCTCTGCCATCAACTTGGTGATTCTTCGGCCGATCACCTTTTAGGTTTATCCTGCACCTACTTGTTGGAGTCTTGTATCTATAGTAGAATGGGTTCCCGGTTACTGGGATGGTCATGCATCTCTCGTTAAGTGAGTTGAAGCAACGTTTGTCCCGGTCATGGTGGCAGTGGTTGCCACGTTGTCGACGTCTGTAATATAAGCCATATGCCCCATGGTGGGTATCAAACTATAGAGGGTAAAATCTACAGTCGAATCTGATCAAGTCTAGTTAGGACCAATATCTATAACATTGAGCCGACTAAGCGTGTGTTGAGTTGATCATTAATGTTAGCTACAAAATAATAGTAAAGCAAAGTAAACAAGATAGAGAATACAAGAGATTTATAGAGGTCCACTCTCAATGTTAGAGCTAGTCCTCTGTGGTGGCTCTGAGTGTTTCACTATAATTGATGAAAGTGTACAATGAATGCCGTAGACATAAGAACGAGAAGAAAAGAGATGGGGATTGTAAGAAATAAAGAGAGATTGCAGGGATTGGAGAGAATCGGGAGAAGATGCAGGAGTTATAGGAATTTCGGGTAATATGGGATGCTATGAGATGAGACTTGGGATCCTTTGGGCATATGATGATGGCCTATATTTATAGATGATGATTGTTGTCTGTTTTGGTACTGAACATATCATATTTGATAAAGGGAAGTTATCTTTTCTTGATCTAGGTTGACTTTCCTTATTTGGAGTGCTTTTTCAGAAAAGGAAAGTAAACTTCTTGATTGAGTCTTGAGTTGATTTGTACTGATCTTGTGCAATTCTTGTGCAGGGATGAATGAGGAAGGTTTCATGATATTTTCATGCTATGACTTCGGGTAAGTGCTTGGGTTGACTCTCCAGTTGATTTCTTGAGTCGCTGGGACTTGACTTGACCTGACAGGGTCTCAGGTCGATTAGGCTCTTGAGTCAACTTGACAAGTGGTTGGGTTGATTCTTGATTTGTATTGCCATGTGGACGGTGAGAGATGAGGTACGAAATCTGACCTCAACAACGATATAAATATATCATTTTGTATGGAAACACGCTCCTCAGTGTCCCAAACATTATTAGCTAGCGTGACGACTAGTACCCATGACTGACTCTTAATGACACTCATATTGTTTCAAAAGACTGTATAAATGTATATGATAATTCTATTGACTCCTCTAGAGGTTAATGTAGCTAACAATTGGGGACCAAATGGATATTTATAAATGAAGCTTAAATAATTAGTATTTACTTTGATCAAACCCTTGTTCAAATAAATATGTTCATTAACTTTTCTTCGAGTCACGATCGTAGACACAAGCTACATTTTAAAATTTTATATATTACGAGAAGCTCTTTGTTGAAAAGGCCTACATCCATCGATATACATAACCTTGCTTAGTAATATGACTATCCACTATGCATATTCATAATAGAAGTACTTATAGGTACTGGTGTACTTCTCTAATTACTTCGTCGTCCCTGAATGCGATTAATATTCTTATCGGTGACTTATTTATGAAATCATGAATGAGGATTATGGGATTTTGTTTAATATCTAATCTTAAATAAAGCCGAATTTTCTCACTCAAGTTACCTGAATTAATACCTTATGAGAATACTATTGATCTTCATAAACGAAGTTATGGATTCCACATGTATGAAGTAGTTTTCCCCTCGGTTCATGTTCCATGTTTTTAAAAATACCGAGTTTTTGATTTATGAACTAATCTAACCTATTCGTAGATTAAAAGACATGTATATATGAATGTAAGTCTAGTAATCACTCAAAATTAAGGTCTTTTCATAAATTGACCATCTAGTAATACTAATTCCTATACTAAACAACTAATAAGTTCTTCAATGAGCAGTGATTTGTAGAATAAAAAACTAATATCTATCCAGGTCCAGGTTGATATATTCATTAACATTAGTGTTTTGTTACTTTATATAACTATTACAATAACTCAAGACAAGGTCATTTCACTTGTCTTACCAAACTAAAGTGCCAAACTTTATTTACTGACTGCAAACTATTATTTGTTTCACACTAAAGTCATTAACCATGTCTATGTTTCTAAACATCAGAACCTTATGATGTATATTATTCATAGTTATGTCAAATGAACAAATATAATTTTATACGCTAACTGAAATATGCATAGTCTTATTTTTCAACTATGTCATAATACAAGGAACAGTAAAATTACATAATGTACAAATGTTTTAAAACCACCCAAATACAACATGAGATGTTGGAGGGTTAGTTGCTTGACCATTGAACTTAACTAAACTTGGAAAGATGACACTAAGGCAAGTAAAGGTTTTAGTTGCGTTCCCGACAAAGAAGCTGCGCGAACAAAACGTCATATAATGAAGGGAGGGAAAGAACATCCTAACACACAATATTTTTATGTGAGTAAATGTCACCTTTAGTCACAACCTTATGACTAATTTGCATTTAGTCACAAATTTTTATTGTGACGAAAACTTTTAGCCACGAGGTTTTTTATTCACGGTGTGACTAAAACTTTTTCATGACTAAAACCTCTGTAGCTAAAAGTTTTAGTCACAACAAAAATTTGTGACTAATTGCATATTAGTCACAAGGTTGTGACTAAAGGTGACATTTACTCACATAAAAATGTTGTGACTAAAAATGTCATTTATCATACAAAAATGTTGCCTAAAAGTATTATAAGAAAATATTGTGACTAAAATGATATTGAAAATTAGTGGCATTCGCATGCCTATCTTTGTTGGTTACAATGATATTCATTACTTCGTCTCCTTGAAGAAATCGATGCAAACTTTTTACTGGAGTATCTGAGGTAAGAGTACGATCCCTAAATTATATTTATTTCCGTCAATTAAGTAGTTCTATATTGTTCTTGATAATATGTTTGGCTTTTTTTTTCTTTTTTTCTTTTTTCTTTTTTTTGTAGCTATTTGTTGGAGCACTCCCAAAGTAACAGGCTTGATCATCAGGTCCGCCTCATTTCTCCACCATTGCATCCCCAATTACAAACCGCGATGACAGAGGATTTTGAGAACCATCTAGCCACCTTGTGGTCTTTTTACTGAAGACACCAAGAGGGCGAGTATATCTTACATCATACACCATTAGGGAATTTTGAATAATTATAAATATTCGAGGGATGTGCTTTTTTTTTTTTTTTTTTTCTGCTTAAAATGCTTAGTGGCGTGCGCCTTTAAATTGGTACGGCATATTGGATGACGTTTCTGTTGGCAACCATCTTAGAAAGTGTCACATTTGATGATGGTTCCCTACAAAAACCGTCATCTAATGTTGTTCTCTTAAAAAAAAAAAAAAGGGGTGGCCTCATATATATCATAGAATTTCCTGGAATTAAGTTAATATACATATTATAATCCACATATACACAACTAAAATCATATTTACAAATTTCATAAGTTCATTAATGATACTGAATGGATCTTTTTACAAAACTAAGCCACTTATTACCTTTAACTTTATCTATATATAGCGGATGAGTCTACTAGAATTGTCTTGTTTAGTAGGTAAAAATGACCAATTGCTTTCGTAACCACATGGATGTGGATCAATAACTTAAGGAGTTCTTAAAAAGGATATAATTGCACTTAAAGTAATAAAGTGTTTGTTAAGTAACCATCTTATGAAAGAGTTACATGTAAAATTTTCAGGTCTTAAAGCATGTTTAAAGAGAAATAAACTTACTAGATTTGTATGATTATTCCAATTATAGAAAGAAAACTTTCCCTCAACTTATCGTAATGAAAGGGTTGCTTTTGGAGAAACTAGGTAAACTAATTCCAAGGAAAATGAAAGGAGCAACAACAAAGCTTAGAAGGATATCATGATATGTGCCCTCAGGCAAAAGGGCATGAACAAGAAGATGAAATCTATGGATTTCAAAAATGTCTAGGAACTTGTAGATTTGCCCGACGGGATAAAACCTGAGTGTTATCAATGGTACGTACTGTAAAGCAAATAGCAAAGGGTCCAACCAAAAGGAAGGTATCAAATGAGATGAAATCCTTTAAATGGCAGCCATATTTAGGTCAATTCGCATGCTCTAATCAATTTCCATATATCTCAAGTGTGAGATACCAAGAAATTGGATATGGATGAATTTCTTGAGGAAAGCATCTTTGTGATGCAATTATACGGATTCATAAGAAAATGTTGGATTCCATATACATGAATAATACTCTAATTTTCTTTGACTCGTACTTCCAACATATTGGTATGATATTATTGATGCTTTTAGAGTATGTATATCTAACAACGTAAATCATATATATAAAATCATGTATTCACTTAGATTAAAACCGTTACATAAATGATTATCAATACGAAAATAATTCATATAAATTGAGTTATTAATAAAGTGAATTACACTTTTAAGCCGAACAATTTAATTTTCTAAAAGTTATCGATAAAAAAAATAAATAAATAAAAAAAAAAAAAACGAATGACTTCAATCTATTTTTTTCCCTCCTAACCCCTGCCTCCTCCGGGTGTTGGAGTGGATGGCGGCTCCTGTTCCGCTGTAATGGCCACCTAATCTAGCGCAGCGCAGGGAGGGCACCATTTGTCGGCCTTTATTACTCTGTGCATTCTTCAATCATAGTCCAACACTTGAACAATCAAGATAATTATTTTTTAAAAAACTAATAGATATTTATTTTATGAACTAAAATCATTTTTTTTCCACACTAAACACAAATATTTATTTCAACAGTTAAAATAAATAATTATCGCACAATATTTTAAGGATAAATCTTTTTAAGGTCATCATTGTCTGCCTTTTGATTTCAAATTTTCCACTCAAAGATCCACCCAACATTGTAAAGAGCAAAATTAGTGGGACCTATAATAACTTTTATCCACATTATTTCCATTTTCATCCTCTTCTCCATTTTTAATAGATAAGCTATTCTAGCATACTCCGTCCAATAATCCCTTCTTCCATTTCATTTCTTCCTCTTTTTCCTACCAAGCTTGGAGCATAAAAGGTCTTTGACCAAGTAAGAAACTCAACAGAAAGATTTATGAAGCAAAGTTGCAAATAGTTTGAAAATCATGGATTTTCTAGAGGGGTTTTGCATTGCTGCCCTTAAAACTTTTCGGTTTTTGACAATTTAATCAAGAGCTTCTCATTTTGATATTTTAATCCCAAACTTTTTAAAGTGTTACAATTTGTCCCATTTTAGACCATATCCAATGTATTTGTCTATACCGATGATATATTTATTGTAAAAGAGTGATAAAAAAAAAAAAAAAAAGAAGCATTATTTCACTTTATGCTCAAATGCATAATGCTAATTCTAATACTATTTCGATTATTTGTCATCATTAACATTCCTTGGAGCTTATAAAAGCTAAATTTTAATATTTAAATAGATTAAAGATGAAATAATAACAATAATTTACATGAAAAAAGTCAAAGCAATAACCAGCAAGAATCAAATGTTAAATTTTACATTGGCTATATCTTGTAGTAAATTTGTCATAGAGGTTAGTAAATGACAAATTTGGCATAAAAATAACATTCTATTAGAGAGTACTTTTTTCATCCAAATGTCAAAATTTACCATTGGCACAATTTAGCATTGCATTGGAGATGCTCCTACATTGTAAAAATTAGAAGTTCATGAGACAAGTTGTTAAAGCTAGTTTGGAGGGCAACTGTTCAAAAATATGACCAACCGATTGGAAGGTATATGCTTTGATGCATTACGTAAGACATACTGCCACATAGGAACTCATGGTCTATTTTTAGCATTTCACCAATGGAAGGACACTTAAAAGATTTGAGGAACTTATTTGACGCATGGGACAAAATTTAAAGGATCTTAGTTTTTACCTATAGCTAGAACTCATCCTTACAAAATCAACTAGTAAGGAGAGGGGATCTAAGGGCATATAAATCCACTATTTATCTTGTACTCTTTTCATGTGGGACAATTAGTTCTAAGATTTCGCCATGCTCCGCAATCGCCATCCACGGTGTCCCATCTTCCCAGCTAGGTGATATCATAGATCCCATCTTCTATCATGTAGCAGCCCCCTCCAAGTCGCCCCATCCGTAATAACCACTATAGAACCGTAGTCCATACTACGCCCGATCCCATACTTGACATAGTGGTTTGTAACAATCCACCACGCTTGGGCCCAAATCAGTGGTCCACATTATCGAGACTAACCCAACGGCTTCACTCGGCTATCAGTATTCGACGTATTGACAACTCCACCAATGCAAACTTAATCCACCGTTTGAACTTGGACTCGTGACGTAGTGGATTAGTTTTGATACCAATTGTTAGGAACCTATTAGGAAGAATTCACCCTTACAAAACTAGCTTGCAAGGGGAAGGGAGCCAAGAACTTCTAAACCCACTATTTATCGTATAATCTTTCCATGTGTCACAATTGGTATCTAACAAAATTTTATCAACGTGATAGAATTGCAAAGTTTTGAGAAAACCCCACAGATGATATAAAAGAAAATAAGAATAATGACTAAAATAAGGTTGAAATGCAAAAAAGTAAACAAAAAGAAGATTTTGAGCATCCCTCTACCTTAATGTCAATTTCCACAAAAATGGATAAATCCTATGTTTTTCCTCACATAGGAGATCATATCTAATATTCTTAAACTCATTTTTCAACTAATTAAGAAATCAAGAAAAGAATAAAGAAGTTTAGCCTCTCTTTTTTCTCAATCCAGTTTATCGGTTTATTGGATTTGAAACAAGAGTAAATTATCCTGAATCTCCATCATTCCACTTCATCCAAATGTCCATATAGTTCTTTCCAATGTGACGATCCTTCCTCCGGAGTCCGGAAGGTCCAGATGTGAGTTTTAGCTTTCTCACGGGTTTCTAGAATTTCCTGCACCAGGGGTTCACAAACATTTTGAGGGGAAAACATACAAAAACATTAAGATCAAAAAAAAAAAAAAAATGAGAAGATCTATCCATAATTCAGAACCAAGAATGACTCGTGGAGATGTCATTGAAATTTGTAATGGCACTGTTTGTTAAAGAAAAAGAGACAGAATTATGACTGTTAACGAGTTGATCTTTGAAGTTTATAGACATAAGGCCGAAGGACAAAAACCAGGTTCGGAGTTTCTTAACAGACGAAACTTCCAAAACAAAAGTAGGAAAAGTTATAGGAAATCTTATATTATTCAGTTTCAATCTAGTTTCGTTGCTTATATTGCTTGTGTTTCCCCCTCTGTATCTGTAGATACTCTGATAGTAACGACTAAAAAGCAGATAATACCAGGTAAAAATATGTCTAAGAATATCCGGGCATTCGGAAAACATTTTGAGAAAATGTATCCTAGCAATGGTTTGCGAAAACATCCTTTTCCCTTGTAATTTATCGAGAGCCTATATCTACAAACTATATGACAAAGAGATCAATAAAATAGTCTATGCCAACTTCCTAGTATACACGAATGAAAATTTGGGTGGATTTATATATGTTCCTCCTTCACCAACAAAAATTACCAGAGGAATATATAGCGAGCATTACTAAGGCTCTAAACAATGAAAGAAGTGCTTACACCCATTTAAAAACTCCATGGCAGGCATTTGATTCATTCAAGGCTTGAGCCACAAAGCCTATTCTTCACCATTCAACGGTAGTATACGACCACACACTCTGTCATGCAAGTGAATGTCTCTTGTCAAAGTCGTTTCAACCTTTTTTGTGTTTTGACATTGTTTCCACAATTACAAGTTTCTCCCAACATAATCTAAAATCACCTCCATCGACTAATCCTAGTCTAACAGCTCAATTATTAAGAATCAAAACCCGCTGTCTCAATCTACTATCTTGTTCTCCATTGGTCCTTTTTTTTACACGCACAACGAACGTAATAATAATCACTACAATGAATTACTTTCAGTATTTGGCCCTAAACGTAAATGATGCACTATTCCATTTTGCATGATAGACCGATATGAACATCATGAGCTGTCTTGTAATAAAACCAGGTGTTGCTGATACTTATTTCTCAGTTCCTTCTTCGCCTTCTCTACCAACATGGGCTTGGAGAAGGAAGATATAACAGAACCCTATGAAGAATGTGGTTAGAGATCCATAATAGAGTCTGACTATCCGACTATAACCATTGTATTCGATTCGTAAAATCTCCTCCTCCATTTCATATCCCACCTCATCTACCTCATCCTAATTGCTCAACCTTGCATTTTACGGAAATTCAACCAGAAACATAACTAACCACACTAAGAAAAATTGCCCAACCAATTCTTAATCTAGACATTACCCACTAATGTTACAGAGACCGACTTAAAACACAAAATCAATTATTAATAAAATAAGAAAAAACGAACAAACAAACCTGAACTTCAGTAGACCTTTTCGTCTTCAACGTCAAACAATCAACAAGGGCATTCCATTTATCTGAGCAGTTATCCAGTGTCCCAAGCCTGTAGTATTGCTGCATCTGATGAACTGGAGCTAATAGAACAGGCATAAAAATAAACAAATAAATAAATAACAAAAAATGATGCAAACTAGAATGAAGATTCAATGACATTTTGTGGGGGAAAAAAAAAGAGAAATCTTGCAGAGAGATTCAAAAATAATTAGGTGCTAAAAACTTGTTTTCTGTAATCGAGAAGAAACATGGAAACGTTTGGAATGAGCGCAAGGTGTTTGAGAAAATGCGGCAGAGAAACAACAAAAGCGTAAAAGAGGAAAGAGAGAGATTACAGTAGCAAAACCAGAGAGCGTCGAAGCAGGCGGAGCAGGATAATCTCCGTACGGCACCGGTACCTTCAGCCCCTTCCTTCTTCGACGACATTCTCTTTCTCTCTCTATATCTTTATATCTCTATCTCTCTCTTCCTTTCTTGGAAGAGTTTCGGTATTTGACGAAGCCAACGACGCGTCGTCTCTTGAGAACGAGACTGGATTCCAAGACGATTTCAAAAGCCAGTGAAGTGAGCTAATTACTGATTAAGGCTTGATCATTAAGTCGCCTCTTACCCACCGCCCCTTTTTTTTTTTTTTTTTTTTTGGTTATTTATAATTTTATACCTTTTATTTTATTTTTATTAAGAAACTATATATTGTATGTTGAAATTTTATATTTTTATACCATCAAATTATATTTAATATACAAATTTTTATCTTTTCTAGGTTAACTCTTAGGGACGTTTGTTTTGTGTGTTTGACCCGTCCCAATTTAAAAATGAAACTAAAATGATGTTTATTTGGACCTAAAAACTCATCCCATCTCTTAAGAGAGATGTATAAAAATCTCATTTTTTAGGATCATCCCTTTCATTAATTTCCATGTCAAAACTATTTTGTGCAATAACATTTTTATATTAAAAAATCTCTCTCTTCTGCTTTAAGTTTTAGGGTTTGTTTGGTGGATGAGTTTGAGTTGAAATTTTTAAGTTTTAATAGTAAATTTTTTTGAATTTTCAGAAAAGATAAAAAACTTATTGAAAAAAAGACAAAAAATAATTTGAAAATGTTGATTTGAGCTTTTGAACCAAACAATCTCTTAAAATGTTACATTTTTTCATTTCATTTTCGATTAAAACAATTTAATAAAGGAACATATTTATATCAATACCCTATTATATATAATATTATTTCATTAAATTTGTCAAAAAAAAATTCAAATGACTTTTTCTAATATCTAGGCAAATGTCATTTCAGAAATTTCACATTTCTAGAGAATTACAAAAAAGTTCACATTTTACTCAAAAAAAAAAAAAAAGTGCACATTCAACTGCTATTATATTTTCAAAAAAAAAAAAAAGTGATTGATCATTTCAAAATTACAAGAATATTGTTCATTTTAAAAGCAAGCATACGAATCAAACGATCCCCTAGTTTTGATTTAAAATTCCCCTTAAAAAGAAAAAACTAAAATATGGATTATTCAACTTTTATACTATTGTTTTTATCTTTATTCAGAAAGTACATACATATGTCATCATATTATATTTTATATACCAATATATATTTTTCCGATCAACTTTTTATTTAAACCTTAAAATGTCTAAAATATACTTGAATTTAAATTTCTTTACTTATTTTTAATTTTAATATTATGGGTCTTTAAAGGTTTTTTTTTTATTAAGAAAAATTATTCATTCATGTATTAAATGTATTGTTGATACGAACCACGTCAACTTGTGACGAAATTCGTAATCAAAAAAGTTCCAAAATCGTCTCTACGTTCAGGTTCGAATGGAAGAACCACGACCCGTTACCTATATAGAATTAAGAACCTTGGTATGGTGAAGATGCCACAATCAATTATGAAAGGATTGATTGATAAGTCGTTGGTGAACACCACAGAAAATTTCGATAAATTTGAATAGTTCTTCAAAAAACCAAAGAGAAAATACTCTCATAATTATTGAATAAATTATCTAAATTTTACTAATACTTAGACGCCTATTAATAGGCTGAATAGTACAAAAAAAGTTCCTAAAGCAGCTATCTTAATTAAGACTAAAATCTGGTAATTTTCTTACTTGCCTAAAAGATACAATCAACCCTTTAATTGACTGATTACACGCCTAAAATAGAAAAAAAAAAAAAAAAAAAAAAAAAAAAAAAAAGGAAAGTTGAAATATCTTCCTAATTTCAACCTCAATTAAAGGGAAATAATTTTGACTTTAATACCTTATTTTTCAGCTTATTACATGCCAATAAGGAAAAGGAAACAGTCAAAGAACTAAAATAGTAAAGTGGAAAGTAGCCAACGTGCCCAAATCAGATTTCCTTTCCAGCAGATGCGCGCAAATCCAAATAAGGAAAGTGAATAAAAATTCAGCCTTGATTGACAAATCTCTTTCCTTTTGTTGTAGCTTGAAACCGGAAGAGATGTCGGAAAAGGAAAGTAAGCACAGATTCTCCTATTGACTTTCTTGAACTTGAATCATGCTTGTTAAGGGCTGGTCAACTCGTTTATCTCCCTCAAGAGGCTTCCACGTGCATGCTTGAGCCCAAATCCCTCGAATCAGCCCATTTAACGCATTTTGGAATTTCTTGGCCCGTGCTCTTGTAACTGGTCCGATAGGAACTTGAATAGGATACGCATTCCATGCTCTTGTGCTAGCCATGTCTTCATCATTCCCCTCCTCTTGAAAAGGATTTGTCCTCAAATCAAGTTCATCACCTACATCAAAAGGACTCAAATCAGAAACATTGATGGTAGTACTTACATTATACTCACCAGGCAAATCCAGCTTGTATGCATTGTCGTTGATCCGTTCCAAAGCCCTAACCAACGCATACAACTCTTTGTCATAAATCAGGTAGTTTAAGGCTGCCCTACTTAGCTTCTCACTGAAGTAGGCAATTGGTCGGCCCTCCTGTATTAAAACTGCACCTATATCAATACCTGAAGCATCACATTCAATTTGAAGCGTTTTATTGAAGTTAGGCAATCAATTGAATCGCCTTCTCTTGTTCATCTCCCCACTTGAAACCAATGTTTTTCTTGATTACTTCGGTAAGTGGTGTGGATAATGTGCTGAAATCTTTCACAAACCATCAGTAGAAACTAACAAGTCCATGAGAGCTTCTCACTTCACCTACGTTTGTGGGACTCGGCCACTCTTGGATTGCACATACCTTTTTCTCATCAACCTGTATACCTTGTGCACTAACAATAAATCCCAGAAATACAAGTTTATCGGTGCAAAAAGCACTCTTCTTCAGATTAGCAAATAACTTTTATTTCCTAAACACATCTAAAACAAATTTCAAATGTACTACATGATCGTCTAAGTTTTTGCTATAAATGAGTATATCATCAAAGTAGACAACAACAAATCTGCCTATAAATGAATGCAAAACATGATTCATAAGTCTCATAAAAGTGCTCGGAGCATTAGTCAAACTAAAAGGTTTAACTAACCATTCATACAAACCATATTTTGTTTTAAAGGCAGTTTCCCATTGATCTTATTCTTTCATTCTAATCTGATCATAACCACTCTTTAAATCAATCTTAGAAAACACACAAGAACCATGCAACTCATCTAACATATCATCTAAGCGAGGAATAGGATGACGATACTTTACCGTTATGTTGTTGATGGTTTGGCAATCAACGCACATTCTCCACGTCCCATCCTTCTTAGGTACTAGAAACACCGGAACGGCACATGGACTCATGCTTTCTCTCACGTACCCCTTCTCCTTTATTAATTCACTAACCTGTCTTTGTAGCTCCTTTGTTTCCTTGGGATTGCTCCTACAAGCTGGTCAGTTTGGAATGGTTGCACCGGACATGAAATCAATCTGATGTTCAATCCCTCGAAATGGAGGTAACTCATGTGGTGTTTCCTCGGGAAAGACATCCTCATACTCTTGCAAAAGAGAAACAACAGAACTAAGCACAGTAAGGTCAAGTTCATTAGTGTATAAAAATGCCTTTTTGTACAAAAGTACAATCATTGGTTGCTTTGAAAACATTGCTCGATTAATTTCACTCACTTTTGCATAGAAATTCTTTTGTTTTCTCTCTGATTTTCTCTCAATGGCCGAATTTTGATTTTCTTTTTCTTTCTCATTTTGCTCGGCCTTTCTCTGATTTGCGCTCTTTTTTCTTTTGATCACTCTCTTCCTTTTGATCACTCTTTTTTTTTTTTTTTTTATCACTCTCTTTTTGTAACCTCACTTGATCGTCATAAACTTGTTTTGGTGTCATCGACACAATAGTGATGGGTTTTTGATTTAACACAAACGAGTACTTTTTGGTGAAGACATTATGCTTAACTCGCCATCAAATTGCCACAGTCAGCCTAATAGCAAATGTCCAGCTTGCATCAGAACTACATCACATAAAACTTCATCTTCGTATTTTCCAATGCGGAATGAAACCAATACCTGTTTATTCACCCTTACCTCACCACTATCATTGAGCCATTGCAATTTATAAGGCCGGGAATGTTTAATTACTGGCAGTCCCAATTTTACAACCAAAGTAGTGCTAGCAACATTAGTACAACTACGTCCATCAATAATCACACTACATACATTGTTCTACACATGGTATCTAGTATGAAAGATGTTTTCTCACTGCATCTCTTCATCTTCTTTGGCTTGCATATTTAGAGCTCTCCTTACAGCCAACAATTTACCTTGGACCGCATATTCCTCATCATCCACGTCCTCCAATGGTGGCATAGATGCGGTTTCCGACTCATCATCGGTTTCAATCTCACCATTATCCCATATCACTATGATTCTTTTGTTCGGGCATTTACTTTCTATGTGACCCCTGTCTTGACATTTAAGACACCTAATGTCACGATTTTAAGAAGTGGAAGGGTCAGATTTACCTTGAGAACCATGGCTGGTTGTTTCTTGTCTTGGCTCGGATTTAGGTTTTGCAGCCGGTTTCTCCTCTTTCTTCATATAACTCGGTTTCCATAGGAAAGAACCCAAACTATGGGATGCACGTGTTCCACCCCTCCTCTTGAGCTGTTGCTCGACTTTGATGGCCATGTGCACCATATCCTCCAACTCTACATAATGCTGCATCTCCACCCTATCATGAATTTCTTAATTTAAGCCATTCAAGAACCTAGCGATAGTAGCTTCACGGTCTTTTTCGACATTAGCCCTGATCATAGCAATCTCCATCTCCTGATAATAATTCTTCACACTCTGGTTACCTTGTCTAATCCTTTGCAATTTCTGGTACAACTACCCGTAGTAATGGCTTGGTACAAACCACTTCCTCATTACTATTTTCATCTCTTCCCATGCCTTTATCGGACATTCTCTATTCTGTCGCCTATTCAACACTAACTGATCCCACCAAATAATAACATAGTCAGAAAACTCAGTGGCAACAAGTTTTACCTTCTTCATCTCGGAGTAGTTGTGGCAATCGAATACTAACTCCACCTTCTTCTCCCACTAAAGATAAGTTTCGGGATTGTTTTTACCTTGAAATGACGGAATCTTCATCTTAATACTACCCAAGCTATTATCTTCCCGATTCCAAGCTTCTCTAAACCACCCTCCATGTCTCCTATTACCAACAACCAAATCCCGATCATCTTCTTCATCAAAAGCAGCCCCATAATACTCTTCGTCTTCATCTCTCACTCCCCTAGGTTGAACCATTTCCCTTCTATGGACATTAGGAGCATTTTGTGGTTGCTCCACACGTATATTCTCGATCCAATCTATCCGTTCGTGTACCTGCTCCAATTCCAAGCTCATCACATGCCTCATCTCACTCATCAGGACCTCTATAAACACTTTCGGATCAACCAATTCCGTAGCACCTTCGGCAATGCTTTTGTGAGACATGATTGCTGCAAAAACAAGGTTCGAAAGATAAGACCTCATAATTCTCTCCCTTACGTGTTTATACTCAAAAATGTGAATTACTCTACACTCATATTTTCACTCAATAATACGTGGCTTTTAACCCTCTAATGTTCTCACCACTCTTGTATTTTTCCACTTGATAATTCTCTTTCAGTTTTTTTGAAACTAAACAAACAATACTCAAAATTCCCAGCAACAATTCACCAAGAACTCATCAAGGAAATTCAGGATTTAAAAGCTAGAATACAAGGAACACGGTTGATTAAAATTTCTATGAAAAAATTTTGGTTTTTGGGATAAGGTGATTTTCGGGATTATTGGGACCAAAATTGATGAAAACAAACAATTTTTTTTTTTTTTGGGTTCCTTTATGTTTTCTTCTTCTTCTTTTTCTTCTTCTTTAATTTATATGCCACGAATACGAATTACAACTAGAATCAGAAATTACAAATTACAAACAAATTCAGAAACACTTTTTTTTTTAATTTTTTTAATTTTTTTTAATTTTTATTTATTTTGCAGTATCAGGAACTGAAATTTAAAACTACAACAAGGAAAAGGAAAAAAACAATCGACCAAAAAGAATAGGGAAATTCGACCAACTAAAGTTTGGAAAGAGATTGGAACACTAGGCTGAAAACAAAAGGGAAACTAGGTAAAAAAAAACAAATGGGATAGGCAAACCTAAGACTAAAACCGAAGCTCTGATAGCAAATGATACTAACCACGCTAACTTGTGACGAAACCGATAATCTAAGAAATCGCCAAGATCATCTCTACGTTCATGTTCGAATGGAAGAACCGCAACTCGTTACCTATATGGAGGTAAGAACCTTGGTATGGTGAAGATGCCACAATCAATTATGGAAGGATTGATTGATAAGTCATTGGTGAACGCCACGGAAAATTCCGATAAGTTCGAATAGTTCTTCAAAGAATCAAAGAGAAAATACTCTCACAATTACTGAATAAATGATCTGAATTTTACTAATACTTAGACGCCTATTAATAGGCTGAATATTACAAAGAAAGTTCCTAAAATATCTATTTTAATTAAGGCTAAAATCTGGTAATTTTCTTACATGCCTAAAAGATACAATCAACCCTTTAATTGACTGATTACAAGCCTAAAATAGAAAAAAAGGAAAGTTGAAATATCCTCCTAATTTCAGCCATAATTAAAGGGAAACAATTTTTACTTTAATCCCTTAATTTTCAGCTTATTACATGCCAATAAGGAAAATGAAACAATCAAAGAACTAAAATAGTAAAGTGGAAAGTAGCCAATGCGCCCAAATCAGATTTCCTTCCCAACAAATGCGTCCAAATCCAAATAAGGAAAGTGAATAATAATTCAGCCTTGATTAACAAATCTCTTTCCTTTTGTTGTAGCTTGAAACTGGATGAGATGCCGAAAAAGGAAAGTAAGCACAGATTCTCCTATTGACTTTCTTAAACTTAAATCATACTTGTTAAGGGCTAGTCAACTCGTTCATCTATCTTAAAAGGCTTCCACGTGCATGCTTGAGCCCAAATCCCTTGAATCATCCCATTGGATGTATGTTAGAATTTCTTGGTCCGTACTCTTGTAACTGGTCTGATAGGAACTTGAATAGGATACGCATTCCATACTCTTGTGCTAGACATGTCCTCATCAATTTTAATGGTATAAAAATATTGAATTTAAAAATGCACAAAATATTTTCTCAATGGAAAGAAAATATAGGGTGTACAAATGCAAATTACACTTAGTTTTACTTTTACTAAAATTATTTTAGGTATTTTTAGGTCAAAAGTAAGTATTGACCAAGAAAGGAAACGAATTTTATATTAAATGTTATTTGACGGTGTAAAAATGTAAAATTTTAAAACGTAAGGTATACTTTTTAAATTAGAGCAAAATAAAAGATATTTATGTTTGGTTCGTCAATTGAAGATGAAATTTTTAAGTCGGAGTTGGTTAATTTTCAAAAACTAGTTATTAATTTTGTTGACTTTTTAAAAAAAATAAAAATTGAGATAAAAAAGTATACTTTAGTTGTAGTTAAACTCAAATACCAAACAAAACCATAAAAATGTAAATAACTTAAAAAAAACAAAAAAGAAAATAAAATCTATAGTTTAGATAACAATGAACAAGGGAGAAAAGCCCTTTTTGATGGGTATGTACTTACTTAGTGCCCGTTTGGGGTGCCATCTCTAGATGGTAAAATACTGTCTGGATTTCATAATCTCAACTCTAAGTCAAACTCTCTCTCTCTCTCTCTTCCATTTTCAAAAAACACTCAAACTTTAAAAGTTCGTAACTTTCTCATTTTAAATCGAAATGAAATATTTTTTTATGTCAAAATACTCGTAATGACAAGATAAATAAAACAAGATCTATTTTGCATATTTTTTTTAATACGTTTCAAATTTTGATATTATTTTTTACATCACGGAACTTTTTCAAAAGTTTTCCCTCTAAATATACATTTTCAACTCAACCTTCAAAACACTATCTCTAGATGTCCCCTCAAACGGATCCTTAGTTAGTTAGTTAGGTTTTTTTTTTTTTTTAGTATTTTTTAAAAATCTTGTATTTTACAATTTTCTTATGAGTTATTCATCTCAATATTTTGAAGTTAAATATTTATATCATTATATTATTTATATTAATATGTAAATCAATATTTTGTAGGTCAACACTTAATGATTGTTTGAAAAACATATTCATTTGTATTCAAATGTAATACATGAAATATAATATGCATTTGGATGTTCCCTTTATACATTGTAGTTGAATGTAAAGTGTGTTTAAGTTCACTACTACAAAAGTTGGCTTACACGACGAAAAATACACGATGGTTTTTGTGAAACCGTCGTCTTAAACAGGATTACACGACGGTTTGACAAAACCGTCGTGTAAACAAAGGATTACACGATGGTTTTGATGAACCATCGTGTAATCCGCTGGATTACACGACGGTTTTGTTGGAACCGTAGTGTAATCTGACAGCATTTCAAAAAAAATATATATTTGAATTACACGATGGTTATAAAAACCGTCGTGTAATCCTCTGAAAATTTTCAAAATTTTCAAATTTAAAAAAAAAAAAGGATTACACGACGGTTTTTATAACCGTCGCGTAATCCTCCGAAAATTTTCAAAATTTTCAAATTTTCAAATTTATCCTCCGAAAATTTTCAAAATTTTCAAATTTTCAAATTTTCAAAAAAAAAAAAAGGATTACACGACGGTTCTTGGATTACACGACGGTTCCAAGAACCGTCGTGTAATCTTAGGATTACACGACGGTTCCAAGAACCGTAGATTACACGACGGTTCCAAGAACCGTCGTGTCATCCTCTGAAAAATTTTAAAATTTTCAAAATTTCAAAAAAAAAAAGGATTACATGACGTTTGTGAGTAAAACCGTCGTGTAATCCTCGGATTACACGACGGTTATAACCGTCGTGTAATCTTCCAAAAATTTTCAAAATTTGAAATTTTCAAAAAAAAAAAAGGATTATACAACGGTTTTGAGCAAAACCGTCGTGTAATCCTAATATTACACGACGGTTATAAAAAACCGTTGTGTAATCCTCCGAAAATTTTCAAAATTTTCAAATTAAAAAAAAAAGGATTACACGACGGTTTTGAGCAAAACCATCATGTAATCCTCGGATTACACGACGGTTATAGAAAACCGTCGTGTAATCCTCAGATAATTTTCAAAATTTTCAAATTTCATGTTTTGGAAGTCGCACGAAAACCCATTACATAAATACACTTTCCTCTTCATTTATCATTATTTTCATCTTCAACTTTCTAGACAACTCAAACTTTTCTCCTCCCCACCTCCTTCACCCACCCGCCCGCCCCCCAAACTTAAAATCCGGTCACACCACCGCCGCCACTTCAAACTTTTCCCAAATCGCCGCCATAGCCACGATTTTTTTCCGCCGCCGCCGTCGCCACGACCTCTCTCTCCCGGTGTTCCCATCAAGGCCGTGACTATTTTTCTTTAAAGAAAAGCAAGGTGACTTCCATATTGCTCAATCTCTTGTTTTTTAACAAAACTACAAACACACAATACTTTAATAACTTGCGTGGAGTGTAATTTGTAGTGTTGTTTGAATGTTTTTTTTTTTATTGTTGCTCTTTGGAGATGAATGTTTTGTGCACGGTTTTGGCACATTACACTCATTTTTTAACATAGTTTTTATCCGCCCACCACATGCTCGATGAAATGCTAAAATAGAGTTTTGTTTTGGATAATCATATGGAATTTGATTTTAGTGTAATGTGTGCCATTACACGATGGTTTTACTCAAAACCATCGTGTAATTGGGCTTGAATTAAAAAAATATTTTTTTTTTGGTGATGACACACATTACACGACAGTTTTGCTCTGAAACCGTCGTGTAATGTGTGTCATCGTCAAAAAAAAGCCAATTTTTTTTAATTCAAGCAACTTTACACGACGGTTTTGGAAAATTATCGTGTAATGGCATACATTACACGACGGTTTCGGATTAAAACCATCGTGTATTGTAGTGATTACACGACGGTTTTGGAGGAAAACCATCGTGTAAAGTTCTCAATTTACGGCGTTTGCTACTATATTTCTTGATTCGACGACGGTGTGAACCGTCGTGTAATATTTAGATACCACGACGGTTATGGAACCGTCGTGGTATCTTCCACGACGCTGGATTACACGACGGTTGTCTAACCGTCGTGTAAACTTTACACGACGGTAAATAACCGTCGTGTAATCCATAATTTTTACTAGTGGTTGTTTATATTTGAATATTTATTCTAATGTCCACGTGTATTATTGAGAGAGAGAGTGAGTGCATGTGATATAATGTGATTGGTAAAAATAGATAGAAAAGTGACTCAATGAATAGTGGTTATATTTGATTTTAGGTCAAATGTATTTCTATTTGAATAGAACATATGAGGTACACAAACATACATTATATCGTTTGGATATATAATATAGAAGGAAGGATGTTTCCAAATGCACCATTAGCATATGTTTAGCATAATTGTTTGAAAAGGAAAATTAAAAAATATTTTATTCTGTTAAAACGTTTCTATTTTTTTCAAAATCCATATTACACTCATTTTTTTCTCTTCTGAACACTAATACAAAAAGATCTCATTTTTAATTAGAATCGTTTGAATTTTCCTTCCAATTTATAATGCATTTTATAATACTATGTTATATTTTATATATGAATATCTTTTGCCGTTTAACGCTTTATTTTGACCTGAGAAATGTCTAAAGTATCATTAAAAAGAAAGATAAAAATTTACTAAACCCTAATTTTCTCAATAAAAGATTCTGAGTTCTTACCCACGGCCACCCATCCCCTTCCTACCCTGTCTCAGCCACCCCTGACGATATGCACGTACCTTCCTTATCTTTCATGGATCAGTCTGAGTTGTTTGCTGCTTGGGTGACTATCATATTTCATTTCTAGTGGTCTACAGTCCACTATATTACTTATCTTCCGTGAAAGTTTTAATTAAAATAAATAAATTAAATTGAAAGGAAAATCACATGAAATTCTAAGCATGGTTGAAAATTTAAGTGACTTTGGTTAACTATCATATTCATAGGGTTACGGTCTTTGGCAGGGATGGGACCAAGTCACTGATGAGCTGAGTTTAATTGTGAGGTAGGTATTGGTTATTTCGAGGGATGGGTCCAACTCTTGAATTCCTTATTGAGACTGCATTGTCACAGGTTGGTGTGGCTACTTTGTGTGAGATTGGGACATGAATAGAGACGGAGTCAGAAATATATTTTACTGATAGCGTACACGAAAAATTTTTGCAAGATAAAACAAATTTTAGTACGAGCTATGTGAGATACATCATTTTATTTTTCCAAGATAAAATAAATTTTAGTGGAGGTTATATGAGAATTTTTAATTTTAGTGAGTTTATGTTAGAATTTTTAATTTTAGTGGAGCAAAGCAGTAAAAGTATAAACTTTTGTTTTATAGAATTAATATTAGTTGGGATTATATAGGAACTTTTAGTGGGGAAAAGGTAGGGACTATATGAAAATTTTTTATTTTGAGTGGGACAAATTATAAAATTATAAAATTTTGGGATAAAATTAAAAGAACAAAAAATTCCAATGGGGCTACACCCCCTAACTCCGTCCCTGGGAATGGCCAGGAGTTCCGACTCACCTGTGGTTGGCTTCTCCTTTAGATATAGGTGGCTCGTGGGAGTGCAAAGGATGTAGTTTGAGTCCACTAGCTATGGGATGAGCGATTTTCCGTACGTTTCATTTGTGAATATATATGATTCGTTACTATATAATGAATCTAATGCCAATCATGTAGGACTAAAATAAATTAAAATGGTATGTAAAACGGAAGGTGGATAATAGTATCATTACGGGACATGTCGACGCTCGTTCCTTTTATGTCACCGCTCAAGGGGTGTTCGGTGCGGCTTGCAAGTGACCTACTACGTAGGTCAAGGGAACCTTGCTACGCAGGTTCCATGATTTGTTGGTAAAATTTACGGAGAGTTATACTCATTTCTTATACATATATATATATATATATGTATGTATTAAATTACAAAAACATCCTTATAATCGAAACATTTCATTTACCCACTTTCCTGTCATAGTTATAGATAGCAGGATGTCCCACTTAGTTAGTGACCTTGAAGATATTTTGAAATTCATTTTTCATTAATGTTCGGGCAACGTACAGTTCCTTTTCAACCACTCTCGTAGAATTCTTTCTTATTTTTTTTTTTTTAAAACTGGCATAATAATAGATTAGGACATAACAGATTAGATAACAAGTCACTTGAGTAGACAGTAACATCAAATAATGAAAGGCTGCTACTGCTGGCAAACTTTTCCCTCCACAGAAACCTTATAAAATCTCTTGTGATTGTCATTCATCATGTACAGATATTTTATCAGTAGTCTACATTTTAGATCTAATTAAAATATATGAAAATAATTATATACAAAATTGATAAAATTTGATAAAAGTCTAACAGTTAAAAACAGAATCTTATTAATATGATATTTTTCATATCCTTTTGAAGAACTCTCCTTATTCTATTAGATAAAAATTGTTGGTTAGGTAGTTTATCAATCCATACCAAACACTTAAGTAGTCATAAGGTAGGTTAACAATAGTATTATACTACTTCTCCTGGATAACAAACGCATATGTTCAAATATAGGCCAATTAAAAGACAGGGAGAATGCAAATATCTAAAATAGATCTGTTAAAGGCTCAAACATAAAAAAGACAAACATATAACGAAATTCTAAACATGTTAAATAAACTAAATTCTCATCATCATGAGTTTAAGGAGTAGATTGTGAACATTTCAAAAGTGCAAGACTAGTTCCTGAATTTAATCCATAACTTTTTGCATGTCAAATTATAATAAAATAAGTCGGTAAGCTCAAATACGGCAAAATCTGATTGTTCAAAGATTTTTCTCCTTTCTTATAAAGGGATTTTTCAAAGTCTTTTAACTTTTGTAATAACCACACATCATGAGTAATGAGGGACATGATTGATCGTGTTAATGAAATATTGAGAATCAGAGCGAAGAATGTGTTAATAGAATATTGCAAGTCTTTCGTTGACGAATCCTAAAATGATGTAGGCATGGATCATATTTAGAATCGACAAAAAACATTTTCGCAGCACGTACTGGGTATTTTTCCCTTCAAAATACGTTGTAGGGTGTACGGATACATATCAAAGGATGTTTTACCAAGCCAAAAAAGAAGTGAAAAAAAAAAAAAGAAAAAAGAAAAAGAAGCTGCTTATCTCAAATATACATTTCTAGTGGTTGCGGTGACGGTGAAGAGTAGAACAAAAAGTCCAACAACAGTAGAACTCCCGGTCCAAAGATCTTTGAAGTAAACTTTTTTGAGAGTTGCCCTTGTAACATTCCAACGATTCTCATAGAATGTATTGAGTTCACTGTAGTAATGAGCATAGAAAGACTTCTCTCTGGGGATTTTACAGCAGAGTCCATTGAACAACCTTGCTGCTTCCTTGTTGCTACCCAGTAAGTTGGTTAGGATCTTCCTCTCCACCAAGAACTCGACGTCTTCGCTGGTGTTGATGAGCTGATCCATCAACGCGACGTAACCGCAGATGTAATCCTCCTTCGGGTAAAGGCACTGCTCCAAGGCCATGACGTTTCTCAACAAACACTCTGTGTCACATTCTAACTTCAACTCCGGAAGCCTAAGCCGCATACAATTGATGGCCGGTACGAACTTCAAGATCGGCGCCTTAAAAATCTTCACGTCGGTTAGGCTCGTTCCTTTATCCGCTCGCTCAAACGTCACCCCGGCTTTGTCCAGCTTCGTTGCCGAATAGAGATACCTCTTGTCTCCCATGTCCTCTTGTCCATATTTATTCTTCACAAACTTCTTCGGAAGCCAAAACTCCCTGAGCAAATTGGTGAAGTGCTTCACCTCGACGATGTCGGCAAACTTTTCCCAGTCGGATTGTGTCAAGATGTGATCTTTGAAGAAAGAGCATGTCAGTCGAAGAAACGGATGCATACGAGAAGCGATAGAACTGTCCGGGGCTTTGGCAGCAGGCATATATGTGCTGAAATGGTCATAAAGTTGCTGAAGAACATAGAACGGAAGCTGATTTTCGAGCAACAACAAGTCTAGCTTTACCGCTTTTCTCAGCCACGGCGTGCTCAGTATGTAATCCGTCATGGACTCTTCTAGGAAATCGTTTCTCTGAAAGATCTCGAGGATGAAACAAGCGTCTCTCAGAATCATTTCCTCAAACAAGGGATCCTGAAGATCAATGGTGCCGGCGTACCTTCCGCGTATGTCTTCAGCGCTCTCGCTGATGAATTTTTCGATCGTTTTCTTGATCTCGTCTCTTTTAGAAGATTCGCTGCCGGGAATGCGCTTAAATAGCTCCTCCTTGTATTTTTCTTTATGGGAATCCATGGCCTTAAATTCGGGTTTTCCATGGTGAAAAGGGCCTATGGAAATCAGCTGAGGAGTGTATGAATCTTCGTTTACCTTCCGGAGATTCCTGGGAATTCTGTGGATCCAACACCTAGACCACTGCTTGAATTCCAGATCTTCTGGAATGTCGATTATCACCTCCCGCTTATCGATCAAACCGTCCATACCGATCTTTTCAAACTAGATCATCAGAACATATTTAGTAATTACCACCGAAAAGTTTATGAATTGTACAAATACTAGATTAAAACATAAAACGTAACAAAAATAAAGTTACAGAAAGGTACATATAGATGCATAAGAAGCACATAAATACATGCCAACTAAATAAACAAAATATTAATTAGTCAGCTGAGAACCTTGATATATATATATATATATGTGTGTGTGTCTATACCTTCTTTTTTTTTTTTTTTTTTGGCTGAATAGAATCCTTCAAACTTACCCTGAACTTAGTGGCTTGGTGCAAGAGAAAGGAGCAGAAAGTTGCTTCAATTGTGATCTGGTCACTCTAAACTTTTCCCATCACTTTTATAGCCAAAGCCTACCTGCATACATATGTACTCTATTGCTAAAAGTTAAAAGCCCAAGATGACCAGCGTTAGCATATCTCTTTAAACATTATCGAATGTGCTCTTCAGAAACTGATAAAAATACTTAAATACTAAGTTGATAAAAATCAATAAGAATACATGATAATATAATCTTACTGAATATACTAACAATAAGAATATGTTATAATATGATCTCCGATATTTTGAATTGAATATTAAATTGATAAAAATCAAGCTTTCACATTTAAGATTCAAACGCCATCACAATCGATGGTGACATACGTATACGAACTTCATTTCATATACAATCAACCGTTCGGTGCAAAATATTGACTATACTCTTATTATCAGCATTGTATTAATATACACAAGAAATCTCACTCCAATATCCATAACTAGCTAGCCCTACTTTTTTTAGGGCCAATTATACGAAATTGATTTGACGTATGAATATGGCAACGGAATTTTTTATGGTGTGAAATAATTATGTCACTGCCTTAAACGACGTATAGTGCTATAATAATCTTCTGTACTAGTGTATCTACCAACAGAAAAATATTTGTCAAATCCGTTCCTTTGCTCGGAGATCTACTGATAATTGTCATGCACAATATTAAGTTGTATGCCTAGCCTAATTGTACTATAATTTATACACTTTTCGGGGTATTTTGAATATTCTAATTTGTCAGTCAGTCATAATTCTCGTGATATAAATATAAGAGAGTTTTTGGACAATCATTTATATATGTAAGGGAAAAACAAAAAGACTAACCGATGCATTCTATTGAGAGTGGATTGCCCTACTTCTTTTTCGGATTATAGTAATATTTTCTAATTGAAAATGAACTAAAACGACTCGCATTAAGAGTACGCCACTTTAATCTAATCTTGTGTGTTTGTTCTCTTATTTATTTCTTGTTTTTCTTTGTGTTTTCTTACTTGTTGTAGAAAGATTAGTATTATTAGTGTCATTAAATATTTTATATTAGTATCTTTTATTTTGTTGTAGTTTTGGTGATTAGTGTTAGCAAGATTATATAAGCCTAAGCAAGAAAGTGTAGTGCATACTTGAATAGTGAATATTGAAATATTGAGATTTAGAGTTTGTTTTCCCTTCCAATTTGGGGTTTTTCCCTTTGGGTATGGATTTAGCTTGAACAATTCTCAATTCCGCTGTATCATTATTATTCTTAAGTAGTTGGAGTTAGAATTTTTAAACCTATCATAATGTCATACGTGACGACATATATCATCCGTTTATCTAAATAAAAATATAAACAATTAGGGAAAAATAAAATTTCTTAACGATTTCACACGGGCGAATATTCAACTACATGTGCCAAAGTCTTTATAACTATTTCATGATGTCATTTATCGACATCACTTGGCATAATAAATCCTCATTTGTTGTAATAATGGAAAACAACCACCGATTGTCTCATTTGCACAATATTGATGTGGAATAGCACTAGTGAGATGAAAATAAATAGCTAGTGTCACTCTCTTGTGGAAAAAAATTGCAACACTTTACAGAAAGCTGTCTTGACCCAAAATTTGACTGATTGTACTCCACTACTAGCTGGCCATGCAAATAATTAGACTCCCTTTATGTAAATAATTGTGCACTCTTCCAATCATAACGTGCCACGAACCATGTAGATTTTCATCGAGGTGGTTTTCCATCTTTTCTTACTTTATTCAAAAATGGACCATTCTCTGCCTTGTCCCCCCGATATTTGCCAATGACATGAAGCTTTTACAATCAATTGAGACCTCACTTTATTATATGAATTTTTAGGTGAAAATTTTGGTACAACTTAAATTTTTTAAATGTACATGTCATTAAATGAAGAGAAAGAATACATTTTGTGAAAGTGTAAAATCTACAATCCACTTGTATTTACGGTCAATAATCGATTTGGCATCGATTATGTTAATAATTCATCATTTAGAGTCTATTTATCGTATTACGCTTAAACAAGTAAGCAAAGTACGGTAAATAAATAAGGGACTCGGATTTTTATGAAAGTTCATTCTTAACGTATGGGCATGTCATATGTCATCTGTGATGTTTCGCGGGTCGTTTCTCTATTTATATAGGAAATAGTACAAGAGCTGCTTGTGTACATGGATATTGAAATAAAATCCTTGGGCATGTTCAGGTTTTGGGTTAAGATTTTGAGTGCCAACTTAAATGGGATACTTAATCTTGTTTTTGTATCAAATTTTCCTTTTTTCTTCACTTATAAAAAAATTTCTTCAAAACATCGATCCTAGAGGAAGATAGAATAGGAGGAAGGAAGGAGGAAGGAGGGACTCCTCTTGGGGGTTTTGGACCGTGGAGATCTTCCTCGAAACGTCTACTGCACAGTCATCATGTTCCATTTTAGGGATCTGTGCCACCACTTTTTCCGATTCCTTCTATGATTTGTACTTCGAATTTGGAGGATACTTTCCTTCCTTCAATTGTCTTCACTTTTCCTCATTCTCTCTGTATTCTCTCTCTCTTGCAAATTCCAGTCTTCTCTCTTCCTCTTCTTGCCATCAAGCACCAATGGTAAAACTCATTTAACACATAGTGAAATCCCCGAAGATCCTACAAAAGGCGTAGTCCAGATATTATAGACAAACATCTATAAATCTGCGTGTCTATATTTATTTTTCTGCATCTACGATATCGACTCATCACCTAATTACGATCCACCATTAGGCTTAAAAAATAGAACTGTAGATTTCCCCTTCTACAATTAGTATATATATATATTTTTTTTAACAAATATCACATCAACTAACATAAAATTTACAATATCTTGAATAAAAAGACAACAACTCGAATATGAAAAATTTAGTGTACTAGCATTACATTAATTAACTAACACAAGATTAACAACGTGTATTAATAAGAAATTGAATGGAACAAGTGAAAGCTAACTACAGTTTTAGGTGCAACGTTAAATCATAGGACTAATCTACGCCCTTCAGAAATCAATATTAGTTTGGAAAGAAACTGTTATGTCTTGAATCACGGTAGTACATGATCCAACAAAAACCACTAATTACAACAAAATAAAAAAGATGAGTAGGACCAGAGGAAATTAAGCATTATCAATAACGAGACAAAAAAAGTAAAGTCAGTGAATCATCCATATTTTTCCTTTGGAAAAAAGATGAGTGACAATGTGTTAAAGTAATAACGACAAGTCTCGTTGTCATCTCACCTTTAATGCAAGAAACCGACATATAACATTATTAACATATGGTACTACACGTGATATGCATGTAACTAATATGATGTATGAAGTGAATATATATAATGATGGAGCCAGACTGATGTAGGAGTAAAACAATTATTTATGTTAAAAGTTTTAATCGATGAGAGAAGTATAATTAAATATTTCTTTATACACCATCTTTATTAGACTCAGAAATCAATTTCAAGCACTATCCGTTTAGACTCTTATTTTGAGAAGTCCTTTAGGAATCCGTAGACGTATCCAACAAATGGTTTCAGATATTTCTTCGAGGCCCAAATCACATAGGTTGCATCTTAAGTTCAAACATGTTCATACATAATTTTCTCTTAATTAGAAAATACCCCCTCCAGAGCACACCTATGGAGACTTGAACTTGAAACCTCCTACTCTGATACCAACTAATGTTGGAGTGACGCAATCGTTTCTCTCAAAAGTTATAAGATGGAAAATGTGCAATCAATTCCTTTAAAAGCACTATCTGTTTGGGCCCTTATTTCGAAGGATCCCTTACGAAAACGAATAAACTTAGAAGTTTCTTTGAGGGTCAAGCCACACAAGCTACCTCCCAAATTCAAGTATACTCCTACAACACAGATACATATTTGAGTGAAGAGTGAACAAAATTTATTTTAAGCATAAAAATTAGAGAAATGTTTTAATGAGATTATATATGAAAATTTTTAATTTTGAGAGGAAAAAAATTTCAAAGCGGTTACAGCCCCACTAGGCTGAAGTCTAACATGCATCTGCCCCTTTATATGTATACACAAAAATATATCCTCAGGAGGTCATAGTTATGTGGTACTCAAAGTGGTACTAACGCTAACTGAGCTAAAATATGATATTTATGGCAATTCTCACAGTTTATACCATTTAGCACTCTTAAGTCTTATTAGCATGCTACCAGTAGCATACAAATAGTATTTCAGCACCAAATTTGTATTCATTCTCATGCATGGTTAATGAGCAATTTTAGGACAAATATCATTCAAATTAATTAGTATTACTATTAAATTAACAACATATATTTCAAGGAAATTACTGAAGTTTGGTATCAATCATGTCAACAGAAAGGTTAACATCAAAGATCGTTTGAGATTCTTTAACCAGAAAAAAAATCATTTGAAATTAATAAGACTGAATATACTAAACAATATCAAAACAGTAGTACTAATGACACTAATTCTAATCCTAACTTTAACTACAAATTCACATGATGTGAATTATCATTTATTTAATGATTGGTACTTTTAATTGATGTGGCTATTATATAAATAAAATAATGATAACTCACCATATTAAGTAAAATAATAGTAAAAAGGTTAGAATTAGAGTTAACATTGTAGCATTTTTCATATTAACTATGTGCAGCCTTCTTTGTATTTATAACATCAGAACTAGGGGTGGCAATACGGGTCGCGACACGACGATACGACTCGAAAACGACACGAATTTCGCGGGTTCGGATTGGGAAAAATAGGGGGCAGGTCGTGTTCGGGTTGGGAAAAATTGACACGAAAAAAAACGGGTCGTGTTCGTGTCGGACCCGTTTTTTTCGTGTCAATTTCGTGTCACTTTTTCGGGTCAATTTCGGGTCAAGTTCGGGTCGCGTGTCAATTTCGGGTCAATTTCGTGTTACGGGTCACTTTCGGGTCAAGTTCGGGTCGCGTGTCAATTTCGTGTCAATTACGGGTCAAATTTTGTGTCAATTTCGGGTCAATTTCGTGTGGCGGGTCAATTTCGGTTCGTGTCGTGTCAACCCGTGACGGGTTCGTGTCGTGTTCGTGTCACGGTTTCGTTTCGTGTTCGGGTCGCGGGTCGTGTTCGGGTTGGGGAAGAAAAAAATCGACACGGCTCTAACACGACACGAACCCGACACGTGACACGAATTGCCACCCCTAATCAGAACACACTTAATAGAACCGGGCTTCCAGGTGTGTGTGTGTTGTGTGTTTTAGTCCACAAGTTGACTTGCCGGCTACCTAAATATCTCATTGTTCCATAAGAAGGAAACATACACATCAATTGAGTGACCTCCTCTTTTAATACAACTACTTGTATTCAAGCGTGTGAAATAGATAAACAAATCAAAATAGAAAAAAAAATGCACTTAACAATAACGTTGTCATCATATAACAATGACGTGACGACCACGTAACTGTCACGTGACAAGTAAGGATTGCATAATCAAAAGAGCTCTTTTAAAGAGTAGTATAGACTACTGACCATCACATCTGAAAGAAATTGATAAATCAAATAGAAAATTGATTATGAGATGTTATTTTAAAAAAAAAATAGTAGTTAAAAAGATTGTAGAAGAAAAATTAAAATTAAAATTAAGAAACTATCAAAGAAAGAGAAAAAAAAAACGATGGATTGACATATGATGAAAGGAAGGGAGGGACGAAAGCGAAGCACCTTGACTCTTTTAAAAGGACGAAAATTAATTATAAGGTATTCTAAGAAAATAGTAGTTAAAAAGGGTCGTAGACAAAAAAGGAAAAAAAAAAGTTAACGGAAAGATAAAAATGAAAACGATAAAATAAAGGGAAAAAACGATGGACTAGCACGTGATGAAAGAAAGGAACGGAGAAAAGCTAAGCACTTTGATTCTTTTAAAAGGACAAAAATGAACAAGATTTTAAAAAAATAATAATAATGAAGGACTGAAAACGAAAAAATGAAGTTTGTCTTCAAGGAGAGAACGTCGAAGCGAATGAGCTGGAGAATGGTTGCATTCAGAACTTGATTTTTTATCTGTTGATCCTTTGCCATTTGAACATCAAAGGCATAATTGGCGAAGCACAGTCAATCGTAGAGGTACAATGGCAACCCTCTGCACTATAGGATGGATTAAAATTAATACAGATGGGTCTGCTAATGGTTCTCCTAGGCCGACTGCCTGTCGTGACCTATTTTATACCTATCAATGCTTTTGTAAAGGGTGTTTTTGCTGATCTATCGACATTGCTTATGCAATAATTAGAGGCAGAATTGATGGGATTTTTTATGCAATTGGTTATGCTAAACTATATAAGTGGGATGATCTTTGGTTTGAAAACGACTCCACCTACATTGTTGATTTGTTATAGAAGAAAAGCCTTTCGGTCCCTTGAAAAGTGTAAGAGTAAATGGATAAATGCACTCAATTTCCTGAGCACTACCATTTACACGTACGGCCCCACAGATTAAAAAAAAAAAAAAACGTATACCTGGATGTCAAAACAGGTACATGTGGATGGTTTGACAACTTTGGTATTAAAAATGGGTTCAACACAGATGAAAATATCCTAATTGTAAATCAAACTGAAACCAATTGCCCTATTCTTACAAGAACCAGTTGCATGGATGCAATCCACATTAAAGAAAAACTTGAAAATCCTGAGCCTAAGGACTTAGAGGATATAAAAAATAAATAAAAAAACATGAATTTAATCACAAATCAATTGTATAGAAGGCCATACAGTGCAGTTCTAGCCAAATGCATCGACTGCGGATACGGAAATAAGATACTGCAAGAAAAATCCAAGTTGGGATTCTAATATTGGCCTGAACATAAAAATTTAAAAAAAAAAAAAAGTAAGAATAGGGCAAAAAATGGTTAAAAAAGAGCGAGTGGAAGAGAGTTTTAAAATATTATTTTGGAGTAATTTAGAAAATATTATTGACGCATCTCAATGATGCCAAATTTAGTTAATTGCGATGATTTGTGTCGTAATTGGTATTGGAATGGGTTATTTGCAACGACATATATCGTAGCAAATAATGTTTAATTTGAATTTTGCCAAAAAAAAATGATGCAGTAATTTTGGTAATTCTGAAAAAGTATTTGCGACGGATGGAAAGATATCGTCATAAATAAGTTTTGGGACACCTTCCCAACTAATGGTGGTTAAATTAGTTTTTGGTGAAAATTTCGAGCCAATTATTAGCGACAACAAGTCATTGCTAATAGTGCTTCTAGAAAAATCTTTAAGGAGCCTATACGAAATGACTTCATTTTTTTTTGCACTCCTGTGGTGACAACAATTTAGATTAGTTGCAACGACTATGTCATCAGTGACTAAACCCGAACACAAAGCCTTCGTTTCCAATTTTTCTAACTGCCATTTTCTTTCCTCTCGGGTTCTCTCCCTCTCTCTGCCCTAAATCGTCCCAAAACCATCCTAAAACCCATAATATCCATCCCACTCCTCACATTTTACATGGAAAATAGTGAAAATCAACCTCAATCCTCCAAACAATTCTGAAAAATCCCCCCCCCCCCCCCCCCCCCAAAACAACCAAAATCCCTAGTTTTCTCCTTCACTGCCGACATCCTTCTACCGCCGACGCACTTGCTGTCCCCACTAAAATTTCCAACCTATGAGTGTTGAAAAAGTATAATAACTTAAAATATATTCACAAAGAAAATATCAATGTGAATCTTTTTTCGTTTTTCTTGAGATTCTATACAATTTAAAAATATTTTTTTTTTCATTTGGACTTGAAATAACAAAGTTGCTAATTTTTCAAATTTGAGTTTACTATAGATGTGAATAGTAAAAAGTAGTTTTGAGTTAAGGAAAAAGATAAAAAGAAAAAAAAAATCTAGAAATCAGATGCCAATATTTGCCCCCAAACAGACCCTTGGTAAGTATTTTTGTGACGCCCTAAAAATTTATAAACTTGGTTCATGAATTATTATCATGGATTTTTTTCATTAATATACTTCTAATGAATTATTTTGATGAATACCGAATTTCAAAATCATAAATGATTGTTTATGTATCATCAGTATGATGATGTTGATGATCTAGCGATGTTGAGTTTCTCTATTTAAATGAGAAATTTTAGATACATAGAAGATAAGTTGAACGACATATAAATTTATACTAAAAAAAATTTATTATGTCGTATTAGAGGGATAAATGTTAATTTTGGGAAAAACTACGATTTTTATTAGTAGATCAATTTAATGATCTTAGTATTTTTTTTTTCATATCAATATTTAAGTTTTGAGAGTATGATTGGGAAATTAATGTGTCACATAGATCGAAAATGTATAATTAGGATTTATTCTTAGAAAATATAAAGGTGGAAGATTGATCAAGAATTGTACTTAAGTTTGAAATCAATGGTATAGATTTTATCAACAAAAAATCGATAGTTAACATTAGGTTAATGACGTATAACACTAATATTAGTAACGTAATATTTCCCTTCATAAAAAAAAATGTTGCATCCTTACACGTAATACTAACACGTAAATTTACACGTTTCTTTAGTCACGCAAAAAATTTCATTAAAATCAACTTATAGTTACATAAACCTATATACTAAAAAAAAAATTTACAAATATCATTTTTGGGAGAGCGTCAGATAATGAGACTGTAACTTGCTTACCTGAGGAAATGCCCATATGGAGCAAGAGGAAAACGATGTTAAAGAATCATAGGCAAATCAATAGCCAAGCTTTGGATGATAAGTGACCAATGAGAGTTTAAGGTAAGGATATGTATGATGGAAGATCCAATGGATGAGAATAAGGATGACAACCTTGGATCAATGGTGGAAAATTGGAAGAAAAAAAAAACAAAATAAAAATGAGAAAGCAAAGGTGGGGATCTGGATTCTTTGTGGTCAAAAGCAAGAGGAGATTTGAGTAAATTAAAAAAAAAAAAAAAAAAAAAAGGAAAGTGGTGCATGCATGCAACCTTATGTAAGAGATGGAATGGTTTATTTTGGCAAGTTGATCCAAAGAAGAGACAAGTGAAAGTGACCCCTTGTCTCCACTTTGTTCAACAAAATTTTCACACCAACTCTCTCTCATAAGTGGCGGCAATACAAGAGGAGAATCAGCCAAAAATTTTCCATTTTTAGCCCTCAAAATACAACTTCTTTAAAGTAATGTTGACTGAAAACAAGCCCCTCATGTCTCATTTTATTTTCACACAAGTTATGCTCAAAAAAACCCTAGTTTCTCTAGCCACCACCAAGCTAAAAAAAAAAAGAACTACCAACACTATTCTCCATCTCCAACACCCCTCTAGCACCCTCCTCCCTCCATTTTCAAGCTCTAAGCAGCCCCATTACGAAGTTCAAAGAAGTGTGAAGCCGAGTTAGAGGATGTTTTACTAGAAGTAACCTAGTAATATTCTTTATGTATTAGTCATTTTTGGAGAACTAAAGCATGATGTTTAGTTAGAATCTTAATGTTAGACTTCTTCTTACCTAGAAAAAGGTTTTGAGAAAAACTTTGGAGGTCCGAGGTTTTAAAGGATCCACGGAACATTTCGGTAAAATCTACGAACTTTGTTAGAGCTTGTAGTTGTTGTGGTAATATGGCATGCATTAGAAACTTTAGTATGAAAAATAAATTATATGATAAGATTCTATAGAAGATAAACTTCATTTAAGGCTTTGTAATCACTTGGTTTGCTTTTGTATGTCTAAAGTTATAAGCATTTGAATTTGTGACACAAAACTAAAAAGAAAATGAACCTCGGGGATACAGTCTAGCCACGGGTTTTATGTACTCCGAACCCTTTACTCTTAAAATTTTAGATTATAAGTTATAGATCTGAAAACTAGATTATTTAAGATTTCCAACAAGGTATCATGCGACTCAAACGGATAAATGTGCAGTTTTTGGTGCATTTTATAAATTTGGACTACGAACTGAAAGTCTTTGCTGGAACCCTATACTAACCACGGGTTTTGTATATTTTGGGTCAGTAAAACATAATATTTTACAAAACTATATATGAACTAGATAGTATAATCTTTCCAATGACATGTCTCTTGCCTTATTTGGGCTTGTAAGTGAATTGTTATGGTTTTTATAAATTTACCCATAAATCTGAACTTGTGGTATATATGTGGGACCAATAGTAACAAAACCTAAGTTTATAGTATGAAACACTCAAACACTAAAGGAAAGAACTTTATGCTCTAAAATAGACATCTCAATCTTCAAAATGAGATATCATTCGTTTAAAACGGATATGTACATAAATTTTAATAAATCACATAATATTGTATTGTAATCTAATAAACTGATAATTCACCCTAGGACACTTAGGAAAACACCCATATTAATGTTTGAAACGCTTGAAATCTTGGAAAAATAAATTATAAAGACAGAAACTAGATACTTCAACCTTTCCAATGAGTTATCAAGTGTCCAAAACAGGATTATACTTAAATTTAAATAAATCTTAGAAGTTAAAATCCTACACCAACAAAACGATTAAACATTAAAATGTGACATAAGGGTAAGTCATAACATACGGACATATTTAGTTATGAAATGAGTTGGTATTAAGTGTATGATCAAATAATGTGAAAGACTTTAACTTTATAAAGTTGAATCATAAGTTTTTAAATGTGCTAAAATAAAGTACACTAGAGGATTACTGGACATATACCAAGAGACTACCTTAGCCCAATTAAATGATCATAAATTGTAACGCCCCGACTTCCCACGCCGGGTCGTCACCTTACTTACATACTGAACTTAAATTTGCGAAAAATTTGGGAGAAAATTTTTTTTTTTCTTTTAAACTTTATTTTAAAACTTTTAACTTGAACTTCATCCTCAAACTCATACTTACTGATAGGTACTTACTCGAGTACCAAACTTTCAAACCCTCCTTGAAGGCCATCGAAATCAAATTGTAGACCAAACCCGACTTAATGCGGATTGGTACCACAAGAGGCAACTTGCTTGCCATACATTCGTAAACTTTGTCATTCATATTTAAAACATCATGAAAATATGAAAACCCTTTTTCATTACAACATATTTTATAGAGTATATTTTTTTCAAAGTCCGTGGCAGTGTCCATCCCACATTTCACAGTCCGCAGCACCAGCCTTCCACAGTATTGCATCAGAGATTGCTGGCAGGTTGCTTACCTACAGCATAGACGTAAGACGTGAGCTTTCGCTCAGCAAGTACAACTGTTACATCCGCGACGAAAACACATATCATTATGCATGAACCAATTATGACCTCTTATGAGTCAAATATGGATTCATAACTTAGCTTAGTTCTATTCCTTGACTTATCATGTGTGCTCGTACCGTGGTACATAGCCAAGGAATGGTTGAAGACGGCAGTCCGTTTTAACTCAAACCATGAAACACAAAGTTTAACATGGAGTAGTTTAGGTAGCCATCCAATCCAACTCAAACCATGAACCATACCATTTAAACCCGCCTTTGTGGCAAGTCGGTACGACACAACATCTTACTTGTTTTGTTCTTACCAGGTGGTTTAACATTAGTGAACATGCTTCATGATGTCACAATATTACAACATATAACATAACATAACCTCATTCATAACATACCATGACATGCCATACATACCATAACATATCATACCATAATATCACATGACATAACATACCATAACACTACACGCCATAACATATCATCACATGCCATAACATACCATCACATTAGGCAAGTAACAACTAAGGGCCTATGCTGTAGGCGGAGTTGTACTTACTTGGTTAGCTGTGTCCTATTTCGTGCGACTCCAAGCTGAGGCACAACAACAGGCTATCTCCTGTTATGTCAAAGGACATAACATAAGGCTTCATAATTATAACCTTAAGATGCTGGTGACCTAACCTAACCAATACCCATTCATAATCTTAGTTATAAGTCCCCCCCTATACTCATGATAGCTTACTTGGTTACATAAGGTAACCTTGGGTATTAATCACAATCATACATGAATAGGGTTAGGTTATCATCCTAACCTTGGCCTATGCCTGGTTATCTATCCATAATCTTTTGGGTTTAGATCCAAACCCAATCTTAACACCTTGTTGGGTTACCTTGAGTAACCCTTGAGGTAATCAAACTTAGTTCAATTATCCTAAGTCAACCTTGGGCTTTGGACCCCGTCCAGTAACTCGGGTATCACTTCCGGTTATTACCCGTAATCATCTTGCTTACCCAATTTTAGTTTATAAATCTATTTTCCATTTCTTTGGAAACTTGGGTAAATTAACCTCAAAAAATCTTTTACTTAACTCATAAAATTCATGTTTTTGAAATAGGTTCTTGTAAAATCATTTAGGGCTGGAAACTGCCTTTGGAACAGTTTCCCTAGTCAAAACAGTGGTTTTGGGGAAAGATACAATTTTTCCGAACTGTTTTTAGAAAATCCTGTGCAGGAATCTCCTGTTCCCTGCACAGTCTTTATAAAACCGTGTCAGTTTAAAGATCCATTCCGAGTTTGAAAAAGTTGTCTTCACGAAAGTTGTAGCTCTCGAAAAATCCTAAAACTTTCGTGTTTTGAGAAAAATCCAGTTCTACTTGTATTCTTGTCAGTTTTAATTTGAACTTGCTGGACGTGTAGACTAGGTCTGGGCAGACTAGTCTCGGATTTTTATAGAAATGGAGGCCATTGGAGCCTCATTTTGAGAAACCGTCCGCGTTGTCCCCTAGGAAAAACTCTTCCGAACAACTTTTGTGTTTTACGTTTCACCCAATTCGGCCTCTAAAGGTCTTAAATTTCCACTTTCCCGAAACTGGCCAGTTTGGAATCCGAATTGGCAGTTTCGGTTGTTAAGTCCGGTTTACGTCCTATTTCGCGGATTCTAACTCGACCGACCACTTCGGGAGCTTAATATCAGTCATGCAGCGCTTTCTAACGTAAAACATACATCCATGCATAATTCAAACATTTTCATGCAAAGCAAAACCCTTGGGTGTTCTTGCACCAAACCAAGGTTTTGCAAAACATTTGATTTGCATCACCATTCATCAATCAAGCTTCTAATCTAGCTTAAACATAAACATGCATGACCTATAACTTCTTAGGCATATTGGGGACATATATCAAACACCTTATGTGCATGCATGAAACCCTAATAATCATGCAAGCATAATTAGCAACTCATGCACCATAACCATAATTGAGACCTTAGCACCCTAATCAAGCACATAACTTATTGCATGGCATAAGAAAATGAGCTTATGCTCTTACATCCCAAACATGGAAATACACTTAAATTTCCCAAATTTAAGCTCAAATTAAAAAGGTTTAGGGCCAAGGGTTTACCTCTAGAGCTTGGATGTTGGTTCACAAATTTGGATTCCAACTTTTTCCTCACTCCCCCTTGGCTGCCATTGCAGCCGATTGTCCTCCCCCAAATGGGTTCCAATTTTCGGCCGTTCCTCATGAAAAACAACCACATGAGTATCTAGTTTCAAGCTCAATAGAAAAACTTAAGGGTTTTAGAGATTTACCTAGATCAATCCAAGAGGTTGGCTTGATTGGTTCCAACTTTTCTCTCCCTTTTTTCCTTGGCTCCACACAACCGGCCTCCCCTCCAATTGGGGTTCCAAAAATTTTGGCCAATTAAATTGAGCCTCACACACTCACACAAGGTCTGGCCATTACCAAAAATCCAGCCGACCAATTTTTTTTTCTCTTCCTAGGGTCGGTTTTAGAGAGAAAATGGATATGGAAAAATTTTGCCATAGTTTGGCTTGTTTTTCCCAATTTTTCCCCTCAAAATCCGCCCCCCCTTCACCCCTATTTATAGCTGATTTTAAACTTTCAAAATTGCTAAAAAGTCCTTGAATTTGGATTTAATTACTTTTTCAAAATTGCACTTTAGTCCTTGAAGCAAAAATATTTGCACTTTGACCCCTACAAGTGTTGGCCGGCCATTGCATGCCTTGGAGCCCAAGTTTTGCTTACCTCATCATGATGACATCATCTTGATGACATCATGTGCTTACATCACCAAATTTCCAAAATTTGCACTTTGGCCCCAAAAGTTAAAATTCTTGCATTTATGCCCTCTAGGTGGCCGGTCCCTTACTTGGAGATCAAGCCAAGCTTATCTCACCTTGATGACATCATCTTGATGACATCACTTCGCTTACATCATCAATTTTCCAAAATTTGTACTTTAACCCCTAAAGATAAAATTTTGGCATTTTTGCCCCTGAGGTGGCCGGCCATGTCATTTCTTCTAGAGCATTCCTTGCTTTCTTTCCAAGCTTATTTAATCCAATTATGATGTCATAAATTGAGGATAGGATGATGTCATCCACATTAAGCCCTGTTTGGCTTTTCCTCAATATTCAGTCCATTTTTCCGCTACACAGATATTTCTAATACTGTGTTCACTAATACACAGTATAATTCAGTACTGTTATACTTGACTACAGTCCAAAATTTATCTGTGTAAAAATGAACTGTAAAAATTTTCTTCTTATTTCTGAAAGTCATTAGGACTTTGATATCCAACTTAGTGTGCTTGATTTTTCTATGGTGGTCTCTTAGCTTATTCCCGCTATCTTGTCCAAAAAGATAATTTTCGCAATATATTTCTCATACTGCTTATCCCATTACTGTATAGTCATACCTTTGACTGTTCTTGATCAACCCTTGACTTTTTGGTCAACTTTGACTTTCTTCGTCAAACTTTGACCAACATGGAATCATGAAATTTCATCACGCCATTTTCCTTAAAATGCCTTATACTAGGCTAAGTAATCCATCGTTGAGTCTCGTAACTAATTAACCGAGAACTCAAACTTGTACCGATATTTACTCAGATCATGAGCTTTATATCGACTTACATAATAAAATCTTAGATTTTCCTTATTTCTAAGGAAATCATAAGTTCATCGAAATTTCGGGTTCTTACATAAATAATGAGATTGGGCCTTACAAGCCCAATACTAGATGGAAGGTATACACTTAGGTGACTCCTTGTCACCTTGATTGATTAATTGATTAATAAATAAATAAAGATATAACAAAATATAATTATGCTAAGAAGGTTAATTAGTAATTAATAAAGTAATTAATTAATTAATTAATTATAAGAGTTAGTAAGTGATAATTAGCTATGTAAGTAAGATTATTATGTTAAGTAACTAAATAATTATAATACAGGATTAATTAATTATTAATCATTGATATAATTATTAATATGACTATGGACGATTAATTAGAGATTAATCAAACATTTATTATTAGAATAATCTAATTATTAATTATTAATATGAGAATTAATAATTGATAATTATTATATGAGAAAGAATATTTAAGTAACATAATTAAATTATTAACGATATAATTATTAGTTAGTCAATTAAAATTATGTAATTTAATTATAATTACACAATTAAATAAAGTAATAATTAACTACTACCTAATTAATTAGTTAATTAATTAATCAATCAATTGATTAATTAATCAATTAAATTAAATTAAGTAAAATTAAATTAATTAAATAATAATAGTAGAAATTTATTTAACACTTAATAATTAATTTGAATTAATTGTTAAGGTTAATTATGATATAAGTAAATTAAGTTCACTTTAATTTATAAAATAAATAAATAAATAAATAAAGTTATATAACTATGATTCCATCTAATAATGAGATATTGTTAAATCAGGATAATTTCTCAAACTTGAGTAGTAGAAGGTTCTACTCCAGAAGTTTAAGCACATAAAATAAGTACAAACTTCACCTACAGCATCAAACAAAATATTTTTCGTTGTTGATGTTATATGTTTTTTATGATTTGTCTTGATGAAGTGATGAGTATATGAGCCATATGTATTGCGTTGATTAAACATTTGACGTGCATAATTTCTTTTGCACTGATATAATCGACATGTCTCACAGATATGTATGCCGTAATGATAGATACATAGTGACATGTAAATCTACACATTGTCACAAATAATAAGAATGAGGCTAACGAAAGATAGGATTAAGTGTCGTACCAACCTCCAATTAGTGAGAAGATATGATAAGAACGAAAGTTATAAGTTATAACATTAGAGGTTATTGGAGGATCGCTCATCCAATTCCCTATTGGTTGCGTGCATATGGGTACGATATAGCAGCTCTTAAGTAGACAAGACATGTATACAATGAAGCATAAATGAACGCACATAGATTTTATACTTGCTGAGCAAAAGCTCATATGTGTATGTTCGTGCTATAGGTAACGCGGGTAAGCAGTCTGCTACCTAGATATTTTCTGGACTGGCGAAGCTGTGCAGAGGCGACGAAGGAAGGGAGTAGGGTACCACCACGAATTTAATTTCCGCATCTAGACTTCTTAAATTATTTTGTATTAGCTATATTTATAATTATGTTTCTAATATTTTGGTACTACTTAACTAGTATGAGTACTTTACAAGAAAAAGACTTTAGAGTCTTTCCTTTTAACTTACATGAAGTTATAGATTTTTAAATGTCCTCTAAGTACGAATTTAAATAGGATATTTATTATCTTAAGATTTTTAATTTCCTCAGTTAAAAATTTTAGTTTATTAAACTCTTCAAGTACAAGTATAATCTGTATGTAAATAAATAAATAAATAAATAATCCGTATTTTTGGAACCTAATATAAATATAAATGTTAAGAATAAATAAATTAAGAATAAATAAGTTAGTTAACAGTCTGAAAAGTCGGGTCTTTTAGTTATAAACTAAAATAAATAAAAGCAAAAAATTAAGTACAGATGTCTAATTTAGTCCAAAAAGTTTAGTTATTACATGCCTTGGAAATGAAATAACCGAAAAGAAAAGTACATATAGAACACTAATGAATCGCAGTGGCCTTGAACACCAACCATGTAGTTGGCACTACTCTTAGCTATGCCTAGGAAGGTCAAAATTATAAAATGTGAGCTAGAAGCTCAATAGGATACAATAACAACATTCAAATAAACAATTCCCAATGAGCAGAAAACAGGAGTAATACTGTATAAAATGAAATAAAGTAATATAGTAATAATGCTAAGCTAAATAATATCACCACCGAAGTGGCCCAATTATGTTTCAAGACTTGCGCGCAAGGATACCATATGGGTACCTTGAAATCTATCATAGCAATCATAGCAAAATGTCATCTACTGATGTGTAACCAAACAGAGTTTGAATTCTTGTTTGACAAACTTGAACAGTCTCAGTCCAAGTCTCAAAAGTCTCAGTTGAGTCTCTCAAAATAACCTATCGACACATATTATTTTATCAAAATTCCTTTCTATATTTATAGACTCGGTTCAAATCATATTTTCTTAAAATGTTATTTGATCTTTCAAAATGATCTTAAAATAGGAAATTCAAAGAAATAGCAATAGCAATTAATTTAACAGATTCAGATGAAAATGTATCCTAACTACCTTTATGGTAAAAGAATCAGCTGATAACTTCACATCACTATAACCAAGGCACTTTGCACCGGTCACAAATTCCTTAAAACTAGACAATACAACTAATCTAATTATTTGTCACAACACAAGTTCTAATTAAGCTAAATATCATCTCTAATTAGTGTGTTATCAGTTCCGCATTAATATATTATTTTTCTGATTTTTTATCAAATTTATCATTTTCATCCAAAGTGACATGGAGATTGAATTTCTAACATAAAACAATGTTTAGATGGGTTTTTAAAGAAAGTAACAGCTAGGGAGTTCAAAACTGGACACCTATAGAGAATTTGTGTCTGTCCGGTTGATCGGTTAAGTATGTCTGGTTCACCGGACAAATAAGATTGCCTTGTCCCAGTTCTATACCTGTCTGATTAATCAGATAGGGCCGTCCAGTTAACCGGATAGTCGCATAACTGGGTTTCTAGATTTCTTCCTAACTCGAAACTCCAACAATTTCAAATCAAGCTAATTCTCAGGCATTAAACAGTACTAAAACAATTCTCTGAGCATGGTTTACAAGAATATAAAAAATTATAATGGATGCCCAATTTTTAAACAATTCTCATGCATACAATTTTTGAACTTATATTTCTCTGTTCTGTCTTAAGGAGATATATTTCTCTTTTCTGTCTTTGTTTCTCTGAAAGGAGAAATTTGAGAGGATGAGAAAAGAGTGGGAACGTGGGAGAGAGGGGGAAGAAAAGGGAAATAATGATCTGCGGGAGGATTTGGGTGTTGGTAGGCATTTGTAGGCAAGAATTTTTTTAATTAGTTTAAACTTAAGAAATTGGGAACGTAAACTGACTTATTTTAGTGTTTTGGGAAATGGAATTGAGCATTTCAAAGTCTGTAAATGCTGGAAAATGCACAAACAAAGGATTGTTTGTTACAAAGGCCTAAAATGAAAATATTCAAAAGTTTCGGGGTCAAAATGTAATTATATAAAAATCAAGGGATAAAATGATATTTTAGAAAATCACTTTCAAATTTTAATTTCTAAAATTTCCATGCTGATTTATTATTTATAATCAAATTTTAGCATACTAAATAACCTAACTCAGCGTAATTAAATTTAATTTATTCTAATGGGTGTTACAGCTTGTCAGAGCCAACTCCCCAAATAACCTGAGGAACAAAGTTCACTGAGATCCTTGCTGCAATATATTTATGTCCGAGAAGTTTCAGGTTATTATCAGTTATATCTTTTTGTTGCTGATTCAATAACTATAACAATTTCAATTGTACTAATGCTGCATATAACAAATAAAAGGAAAAAAAATCGACGACAAATAAAAAGAACCAAGACAATTAAAAGTGGTCAAGACAGAGTTTCATACTCCTAACATTGCCGTGAGAAGGTTTGGATTTTTTTTTTTTTTTTTTTTTTAGGGGGCTAATTCCGGCTTTATGCACTTAACTTTGATAATCAAATAAAATATTATTCTAACACATTAAAACTGGACATTTGAATACGAAGACCCAGCAGCCAAAATTTGCAATAGATAAATGGAGTTGCACCATCATGGGAACAGCTAGGTTAAACACAAAAGTATTTTTGTTTATTAGTTTTCCTCATTTAAAATATATTATTTCTAATAACATATGTGTAACGTGTTATTCAAACAAACTGTGTAGACTTCGATGGACAGGAAGAGAATAACCTAGTTGACATAGTCTGCTACTAGTTCATCTGCACCAGCAGTGCAACGAGGTGGAAATTCTGCAGCAGGTCCAGGGTACGCACAAAGGGCATGGGACGGGAGTAGGCCCTACATTCACGCAGAGGACCCGCACATGCGCTTCTACTTCCTTCGGATCCCAGTCAAATTGGTCGTCTTCGGCGCAGCTCCCCCCGCAAGTCCAAGACTGGATGAACGGGAGATATAACAGTCAGATGAGGATGTACGACAATTAGATGAGGATGATGCAGGATGTCCGAGATGAATCCAGACTTCATGTTCCAGTACTTTCTCTTCCTAAAGAACTTTTCTCACCGCCTCCTCCGGTAAATCCAGAAGATGAAGAAAATTATGATGATAATGATGATGATTATGACGTTGCGAACTTAGGGGATTAGTATTTTACTGAAACTTCTTTTTACATTTCTGTGTTATGAATATTTATATACTGCGGCCGTAATTACATAATTTTTGTCGTGTTTTATTTTATCAATGTTACAAGCTGTCACTAGTTTTCTTGTATTGCAAATCTAAAAATTAATTAATAATAGTTTAATATAAAATTTAATAATTCTAATTAATTATATTCATTTCATATCAAATTTGATTTTTGAAAAATAATTATTAAATCAATTATATTATACTATTAAAAAAAATGTTCAGCTGACCTTTATTTTTATTTGCAATGATCGGTCGTGGCAAATGAAAATCCACAAGGGAAAAAAAACAACTTATTTTCGATAACATACATAAAACTATCATCGCAAATAACTTAGTCCATGTCATCATTTGACCAAACAATTGCAACGACAATATTCAAAAATGTCGTCACAAATATACTTGATGCCACAACCTCAACAAACCAAACTCGACGAACTAATTGCAACAACTAATTTGCGACGAAAATCGTCGTAAATAATTTAGTCCATGTCATCATTTGACCAAACAATTGTGATGATAATATTCAAAAATGTCATTTTGCTAATACTTGATGTCATGTTATCGCCAAACCAAATTCGACAAACTAATTGCAACAATTAATTTGCAACAATAGTCGATGTTAATACAATTGTGATAACAGTCGTCGTTGATATAAATATATTATTTACGACAGGGTTTTAGTGATGATATCGTTGTAAATAAATCATTTGGGACTACAGAGGGGTTATTTGTGACGACTTCTATCGTTGCGAAAATGATGTTTCATGTAGTGACACCTCTCAATCTATCATATTTAGATGTGTACATGTGTTGTGTACATAAGTATATATGCATGTGAACAATGACGAAATCAGCCTACCATATTTCAGTAGGGTAGTATGTTAAAGGATTAATTTTCAGAGGATTTGTACAAAGATATTAATTTTAGTGGGGATAAAATTATAAAAAATAAAAAGTTTTTAGATTTAAAAAATAAAAATAAAAGTTCAGCCCATATGCCCATATAGGATTATGGTTGGTCCCTGCACGTGAGAGAGAGAAAAGCTTACCTTTATTTATCAATTGTGCTCTACATGTTTCAAATTGTTCACGCATACAGACTTCCAATTCGTCGAGATCTTTCTGGGATGGTGGCCCTTCGTGAAACCTGGTTGTCATCTCAATGAACATTCTATACAGACAAATTTTCCTAGACTTCTCCTTGCAATGAAACAAGTTAAACATTCGTAGTTTTCCATTTGACGACGGAGACGAATGTTGATCATTATGTAAAGATGAATTAGAGGAAGAATATTGATAATCATCAGGAGATAAAGTTGGAGATGCTTTAACAAGCCCTTTGGAATAATTACATGCAACAACTGTAAAAAGCATGAATATTATTGACATAATAATCAATACCACACGATTATGCATGGTTCCCCAAGTAGTATTTCTCTTTTTTTTTTCTTTTTCTTTTTTTTTTCTTTTTTTTTTTTGTCACAAAGTACCCTTTATAGTCTCATCAAGTTGTGCGTATTGTATATATAGACGTAAGAAATTATTGAAAAGTTACTATATAATCAACAGGAATTATTTTAGAACTAAAATAATTATGATAAAGGTCTTTTTGTTTGAGAGTAAGCAACCATTTCACTTAAAAGGTAATTTTTTTTTATTTAGTTATTATTTTTTTAACTAATGGGAATTACTAAGAGATCTGATCCTTGAGTTATCATAGTCTCTTTATATATATATATATATATATATATATATATGTAATATGCACTTTCATTAAAAAGGCGCAAGAGAATTTGTTTTTGAACAATTATAATAACGAATATTTTTGTGTTTGAGTAACTAATTCACTTAAATTAAACGATAATTTTTTTTAGTTGACCATTAGTTTGACTATTAAATAGAGATAAAATACCCCTCCTTATTTTAGAAAATACTTTCAATTATATTGAAATTTTCAAATAACGTTTTTGCTCTTATTTAGCATTAAAAAATGATTTTAATTGATTATTTTTTTTTGCACATTTATATTAGAATTTATTTTTGCACATTCATAATCATAATTTACGTTCTAATGAACTGATTAAAATAACCTCTTGTGCAATGGAATCCCTTTTTTATTAATAGGTTGTAAAGGTTTTTATTTTTTTTCCTAAGGGAATGATAGAGTGGAAAATATTGAGTTTGGTGACCTTAGTTATTAAATGTAAAGTGATTTTTTTTAAGATTAACTTTTTTTTTTATCATAAAATGGTGTTTTAAGGGGAAAATATATTACATTAGAAAAAATTACTACAAAACTTGATCGTGTAAATCTCTTATGAATGTCTCTCTAATTTTAAAATGGTATATGTGTATATTATCCAACTAATATAATATTCAAGTTAACAAAATAAAATTGTTATTAAATATGACTTTTAAAAAAAATAAATAACAAAAAATTCATTTCATTAGAACGAAAATTATGATTATAAATGTGCAAAAATAAATTCTAATATAAATGAACAAAAAAAAACAAGTAAAATCATTTTTTTATGCTAAATATGTGGAAAAACGTTATTTTAAAATTTCGATATAATTGAAAATATTTTCAAACATAAGGAGGGGCATTTTTAGTATTTTATTGATATTTAATGGTCAATTAATAGAGGGGGTGTCTTTGTAATTTGCTTAAAAGTCAGGGGATGTTAATGTTATTCATTTGATCAATGAGGTGTCTCTGTAATATCAGTAAAACACAGGGGGTGTCAGTGTAATTAACTCTTCCCTTTGAGCGTCATCAAATTTTATTAGTGGATTCGTTCTTATTAAAGGGTTTTGTCTCATATAATATGTGATTTTTTATGTTTAGTATTTTTGTATCTCCTTAGTGAGTTTAATGAAATTTCCCCTTTACAAAAAATCCATAGGAATAGGATTTTTTTTTTTTTTTTAACGTCTTACCATGTAATTCTCTTTTTTTTTTTTTTTTTTTGATAAGAATCAATTAAATCTTAAAAACTTAGCTAAAAAATTAAAAGAAATAACAAAGTTTATATGAAATTTAGTTAGATCTCTTTGTTTTATGTTTATAAGATGTAAATATTAAAATAAAATTTTGTATTCACTTATTCAGTAAATTTTTTAGGGCATAGACCTTAGAAAAATTTTTATTAATACTATGTAATGAATTTAGGGGTTTTGAAAGTATGAGATTTGATAATTCTATACGTAAACATGCAGAGAAATTTATTTATTTCAAGCTTGTATTTTATTTCTTATATGTACCTGTATGGCATGATTTTCAAAACTATTTCTATAATTTTGTCAATAGTTATATGTGTATATATATTCAAATTAGTGGTTAGACAATAAACAAAAACAGACAATTTTTAAGTTTAAAATAAAAATATATAAAATATAATATATATTATATCATGTAAAGAAATTGGAGGTCTTACATGGCGCAGGGGCCTTAGGTGAACGCCTAAGTAGCCTTGCCTTAGGGTCATAAACATGCATAGAAGAACATAACTCTAACATGTATAAATATGTGATAGCTTTCATCATGATAGTCCTTGAAGCAATAGCTGCAAAATGTTTGGCACAAATTAATGGATTGAAGAGTTTGACATATTTAAAATACCATAGTACATATATTTTTAAGTGTACTAATACAATTTATTTTCGGGTGTTATTTGTCCTTTCTCTTGTTAAAGTTTTTTTTTAAGGGAAAATATCATTCAAATTAAAACGGGATATAAATATCAAAAGTAAAAATAGAAACAAAAAATCATGTGATATAATAGACACAACTCTCGATTAAGACGGATTCTATCAGTAAAATATGATGAAGCATAGTGGGGAAGATATAAGTCGAAACCCGATGACGGGAAAATTTCTCAAATTTCTCGACAATTCTATTATTAAGCATGTACAAAGCTCTTTAAAAAAAATCTACAAATGATGGATGAGAGACGGTTATTCGCAGCACAGAGACTGCAATAATCTCTGCCTAACCAAATAACTAAACCAACAGACAAACACAACCGAAGAACAACTCGAGCGGAACACACATATAAATACAAATCGGAGGTGGGGGACATACCTCCTTTATTATAAAAACTAAAACAAAAATACAAAACACAAATATTACACAGCATCGACCACAAAATTCATGCCCCATGTGAAACAACCACTCCGTTGCATATCGTAACTCAGAGAAAATCGATCAAGCTCAATTAGAGGTAAGAGATCACAGCACTGATCATTGGATCACCAATGCCTCGTCGGATCCTAAGTCGTCAGAAACTCATCAGGTTGTCGAAGTCACCGTGTAACGACTCATGCCTCCCTTTAGTATGATATTATCCGGTTTGGTCGTCATGCTTGCACAGTTTTGATCTTAGGCTCAACTCCAAGAGGTCTCATACCATTCGAATATGGTTTCTTTACTTATGACCTATTACATATATTCATTCCAAGTAATGTAAGATTACACAGCTTATCATTTTCCTTATAATGACTAATGACTGTCACAATCACCTCTCTTTTTAGGGCCTAACATTCTTGTTGTCCTCACTTACAGTGGAGTATAGGCTCTGATACCATTTGTAATGACACATACCTCCATTTGGTATGATATTGTTCGTTTTGGATCTCGTGTCCGCACAGTTTTGATCTTGGGTTCAATCCCCAAGGCCTCATACTATTAGGAGATGGTCTCTTTACTTATGAACAATTATATACATTCATTCCTAAGTAATTTGGGACTACACAGCTTTTCCTTTTTCTTGTAAGGATTGATAATTGTCACACACCGAACCACCTGTAACTCTCGTCCGTCACGGCTTTATTGGACCAGGACATCAGTAACGTCACACTGACGTGTTCCGAATGAGTCCTGATCGATGGCGGCGGCAAAAGTCCTATGCAAAGGGAAACGTTAATATCTGAAATTTAAGGAAGAGAGACCGGGAGAGAGACTTTTGACGTTGCTCTTGCCAAAGATTTATAATTGCAAGCCAGCACATATTCTTGTATATTTATGATAGTTTTGTATTTTGTAATGCTAACAGATGTTCTCTCCATGATATTTTGACTACAAAAGTTTATGGCAGTATTTTTGGGCAGGTTATTATATTAATTAGATAAGTCTCTAATTTTTATTAATAGAATTTAAAAGAAATAATAGCCTTAAATTGTAAATTTATTAGTCGGTGGACGCGGGAAAAGTATCCTTTTAGACGTCACTTTTACGGATGATGTCTGTACGTAAGCAATCTAAAACCATCGTCTATTCCCATTTTGTACCTATATATAGTCATGAAAGTATCCAAAAGTACCTTCTTTTTTTTTTGTCAATATATCCAAAAATACTTTGTACAATCACTAATAAATTTTATAATCGTCTAAAAGTTTTATGAATTATGATTCTACACCTCCTTTTATTGTAAATACTTATAAAAGTAGAACTTTAAAAAAATGCACCTGTCAGCCTAACATATTTAGATGTGTACATGAGTTGTGTATGCAAGTATGTAAACAACCGTGAAATCAGCCTATTATTTCAATAGCGGCCTAAGTTAAAAGATTAAATATTTTAGATGATTTATATAAGAATATTCAATTTTTAGTGAGGACAAAGTTAAAAATATATAAAGATTTTAGATACAAAATTAAAAAAAATAAAAATAAAAATCCAGCCTCCCACTCGACTATGGATGACTCCACCTCTACCTATTAATATAATGTAAGAGGGAAAAGCTTAATTACTTTCATTTATCAAATTCTGCTTTGCATTTTTCAAATTCTTCATGCAAACAGAATTCATATTCTTTGACATCTTTCTTGGATAGTGGCCCTAATTTCATGTGGTACTTAGTGAGCATTCTATGCGCACAAATAATCTTAGCCTTCTCCTTGCAATAAGGCGATCTTATTTCATTTGACAATGGAGGCCAATGAGGATTATGGAGTGGAGATGAACTAGTAGAAAAAGAATATTGATAATCGTAAAGAGATAAAGTTGGAGATGCTTTAATAAGCACTTTGGCATTATATGCAACAACTGTGAAAAGCATGAATATTATTGCCATAATAATCAATACCACACGATTATGCATGGTTCCCCAAGTAGTATTTCTGCCTCTTTTTTTTTTTTTTTTTTTAACTAATTTGTCACAAAGTACTCTTTGTATCCTCATCGACTTGTGTAGTTTGTGTTATATAGAAGTAAGAAATTATTGAAGTCACTAACATATGAATTATTTTAGTTCTAAAATAATTATGATAAATGTCTTTTTGTTTGAGTAAGCAACCGTTTCACTTAATAGTTTTTTTTTTTTTTAGTGAGTTAAATTTTAACTAATTAATTGGCATTGCCAATAGACGTGCTCCTTGAGTTTTATATATATATATATATATATATATATATTATATGCACTTTCATGAACAAGGTGCACCAGAAATGCTAGAAATTAACCAAAAGGAATAATACAACGGAAGCATTAAATCAACTAGCACAGTGCTGGGAATGTCGTTTAGGTTGTTCCAAGTCCATGAAAGGTAAACAGACAGTTTTTAAATACTTATTTAAATAAATTATCGAAATTTTGTTATTTAAAAAAAAATGACTGTTAATTAGTATTTGATCATAATCAATAAGTGAAAATACATATTAATATTGGTTAATTACTGAATAACTATGACCAGCACATTAATGAGTAATAGAAGTCCGGTAAACTTTTGTGATGCAGGGAAAAGCTTACAAATGAGAAAGACCCTTTGTCATTCTCATAGGGAAAAATCTAAAAATAATGTTAATGAAATAAGCAGGTAATTAGAGTATGGAATTAAGTTTATTTTACAACCTAAATGATGCTAGCTATTATCTTACTTCGCAAAATTATTTTCCTGTACTATGAACTTTCATCAATTTGTTTCATTTATCAAATTTTGCCGTTAAATTTATTTCCTTGTTGCAACATATTATATGAAGTTGTTCTTATTTTACCTATGGTTGGCCAGTAAAATGTTTTTTCATTGCTGAATGATGTTTAACAAATAATTAGGGTTTTAAGTTGAATTAGTCACTAAATTATTAAAATTGTGATTATCTGTATTTAAAGTTGTTCTTTTAGTCCTTCGTTTTTATTTTTGAAGCTCGAAACATGAATTGGATCTTTTAAAATTTAGCAGAGCTAATCACGTACTTGTCATTTGATAGCGTCATAGTTTCTAAAATGAGCCATATTAAGAGTAAAATATTGTTCGCTAATTACCCTTGAAAACTATTGAAAACTGAAAAAAAATTTGCGCTTGTTACAACGTTTTAATGAACTTGATCAAATGATGGCTACAATTAATTATTCATTTTAAGACGTTCAATGTCAATTTCCATTTCGTTAGGAACAGAAGAAAAACATGAATAAATTCTAATGCTATACCTAAAACACATTTAGAAAATAAAAGTAACATTAATAGAACTCATAAATTTGCCAGGTGAAAAACTAGCAAAGTAACCAACTGTATTTTTTTTTTAGCCAAAAAAAAAAAGCAATTGTAATTTGTGTTTTTTTTTTTTTTTTGATAAATGAACAACAACTGTAATTTGTTGGCACTCTGCATATGATTTTAAGCGTTTATCGCTGACAAGAATTGTATTGTTGATGTACCTGTCGTGGAAGACTTCAAAACCTGCTTCAACAATTAAATGAAAACAAAATTGAAATGGGCCTTAGATTTCTCTAAAAAAGACCAAAAAAAAACAAAAAACAAAATATATATATATATATATGCAGTGTAAGAAAACACACTATTTTAATTGGAATAATTACACCAACACAATGTACTGTGTTCTACTGTTTTATTAGTTATTTGTAAAAGAGAGAACATGTAAAACACCACTTATACAGAAAAATCTCTGTAAATGAATATTATTGGGATTAGGAAAAAAATATTATTTTAAAGAGGTAATTTATTTATTGATAAATGAATAAATTTATTAATTAATTGGTAGATGAATAATTTATTATTTTTTTAATTTACGAATAGTTTTAAGTTTTAATTACTTTTGTACATGTATCTTTTTTTTTTTTTTTACCAATATTCACGTATATGTTATAAATAAGAAAGATAATAATATGTGGTCAAAAATTAATATGTATACATAGAGAATTGCAAAAGTTATCATGTACATTATTAAAAAAAATAATTATTATTAAGTACATGTGTAGAAGTCCAAAATTGATGGATAAGTACATACATTAAAAATGAAGATTAATAAGTACTTGGACATATAATAAATGTATTTTTCAAATTTAATACCGTGGATTACATGAAGCTATTTCTAATCTATGGTATAGAAATGCAATGGATGCTGAGCATCTTCTAAATTATGATGCAGTGAAAATGATGCAGTGATGGAATCACCTACTGATGAAGAGATTATTGAAGGGAAAGTAGCTAGATATGCTACTGATGATGATCATGATCCAAATGACAGTTGTGTTTTACTAAATGTTTCCCAAAAGAGGCGTTTCAAGTAATAGTAACCTTAAATAACTACTTGCTATAACATAAAATAAATAATTAAAAAAAAGTACCAAATGTAGTGCATGCTTTGCAAAAAAAAAAAAAAATTTAAAGACGAGGTTGAGTTCAATTTAGGTACAAAGAAAAAACAAATGACCTTAGATGCTTATTTTGTAAGAGAGTTGAATTGAGAAAATAGAAGTTGTCAAAAAAAAAAAAAAACTCTTTATCATTATGAATTATATATGTGTTTTTTTTTTTTTTGTCAATTATTAATTTATATTTCCGTTGGGCCCTAAAGGATTTGAAAAAAAATATATTATTTTCTTATGCATTTAGCGAGATTATTAATTTAATACATTGGCCCAAATCGGCACTAGAAATTTTTATTATTTAAGCTAGTGAGATTTTTAATTGTTCGAATATTCATTTATCAAGGTTTTACCATATATGTTTAGTTTAAATATTGTTCTATTTTTTTGTTACATAAATATATAAAATATAGTATTTGTAAAATCAGTCATATAAAGTATAAATATCCTTTCTAATATCTATTAAATATTATTCTAAATATTATTTGTTTGAATAATTAAATAATTTTATTTAAAATTCATGAAACAAGTATTTCAAATTTTTTGTATTTTTTAAATTAGATTTATCTTATTTGATATTTTAGTTTTATTAATGACTTAATTTTTCTTTTATTTAGAGTGGGAAGGTTAATTTGGTATTTTGGTGTTTGATTTTGCAAATTTAGGGATTTTGAGGCATTTGGGTAAGAAGTATCCATCTGGTAATATTAGAGGATTGGATTGGAATGTATAGAAAATAATAGGATTGAATTTTAACTAATACAATCCTATATTGACATCAGTGCATGGATGAGCATTTATCCCCTCCTATTGCAGGGGATGATTAAATCCCCTTTTAAAAACAAGTAATTATAGTAAATGGTATTGTTGCAAAATTTAATAAAGTAAATAGTAAGATTTTACAAATTTGAAGTAAATAGCAGTAAATAACTAATTTACTAAGTAATAGTTTCCCTTACTTTGAAAAAATTAGGTAAATAAATAATTTTTGAACACTCATTTAAATAAAAATGGTATAAATTTTTTTTTATTTAGCAAAATAGTCATTGATCAGTGATTGACTACCGTCAATCAATGATTAACCACTGTCAATCAGTCAAAAATACATATTAATATTAATCAATTATTGATTAACCCTGATGAATCAATCATTACTAAGATTGACTGATTAATTATTTTATAATAAACGACCATTTTCCTACTTTTATAAAATTTCAACCATTTATTAAAAAATTTCTTTAAAAAATCATTTGCCCACACATCCGATTAACTAAAAGTAAATAGATTATTTACCTAACAAATTTAGAATATTATTTATTCCAAATAAATTAAACTTTCTATTTATTTCAATTATTTACTGTAAAATTACTATTTACTTTTTTCTCCCTAACAAAGGTTTAAAACCCTAGAGATATTTTCACCATTTTATAACTTGTTTTAGAACTGCGCCGTTTTAGTTCTGCCAATAATACAAATTTTCACTTTCAAAAAATAATAATAATAATAATAATAATAATACAAATTGTGTTTTCAGTACAGAGCAGTATGCGAACTTGAATTTCTTGCGAGATAAAATAAGAATTGGGTTGTGCTTCAATTTCCACATATCAGACATCTCTATCAATATAATATACATCAGGTTCTATTGCAAAGACTAGACATCTAATGGTATTAAAAACTAGGCAAAATTTGGTTACAGACTTCATTAAAAGCCGAATCTACTACAAGCCCTCTCATCTGCGTCTCCGGAAATTCTGCTTTAAACTTGGTGGTGAGACAGAAGGATTCTGATTTCTAGACCTCTTACGGCTAATATTCCGAGTACAACGAGGAAGTCTCCATCTGTTCGGAGGGCTAAGCAAAAAGCATCTTCAATTCCTCAATGCGAGCACTTCGAACTTCTTGATCAGTCAATGCACCGGAAATCAACCGTTGTTTACGTGCTTGAACCACTTCCATTCTTTCCTCAACTGTACCCTGCCATCGGAGAAACATGAAAACTACAGTGAGACCAAGTTAACATTCATATTTGTTAAATCCAGATTTAGGTATGCTTATTTGAAGCTCCGAAACTTGAAATGAATCAGGTTGTTAATCCATTTTGATAACATACTGCATCAAAACCATCAAAACCAGAAGCATAGCACTACATCTTGTTTGGTATTCTTCTATATAGCCTATACAACTCGTGACAACAAAGGAACCGAGCGCGAAAAATGTGGCGGTAAGGTATTGTTTACCCTTCCAAGTGCGGGATTGAAACTGTACCTTCACAATGAACCTTTTGATCATTACACTTTTTGTTTGTCCAATGCGATGGATGCGCATAACAGCTTGTTCCTCAACTGCTGGATTCCACCATGGATCCTATAAACATAGGCAAACAATCGCCAATGGCCAAACTAAATCAACAACCGCCCAAAAAAAAAAAGTGGGGGAAGTAACTTTCCCAAAATCTATCAAAAACTTCCAGAGTTAAACAAAGCTGGAGCACAAACTGCTTAAGCAGAACTCTCTCGAGATAAAACCATATCCATACCACAATTTAATATTAAATGCTTACTCTAGACACATACCAAGACAAATGCATTAGTAGCAGCCGTCAGATTTATTCCAACACCTCCGGCCTTTAGTGACATCAGCAACACCTGTTGCAACAACAACCAAACCGTACCCTCAAAAAAAAAAACAACAACAACCAAACCTTCGATACTAAATCCATGCTGCAAAGTATATATTAGACTAAAATGTATAGATCCAAAAGTCACGAACCAGGATGTTGCTATCTTCTGAAAACTGCCTTATCACTTTATCACGTTGCTGTTGATTCAAAGTCCCATCAAGCCGAACAAACGGAATTTTACTTCTGGAGAGAAAAGGAAAACAGTCTTAACAGTAATTCCGGGGACCTAGACAGGCAATTCAATTAGGATAGTAGAGCTCATGAAGGACCAATAGCATGTAATGTGAACAGTTCATTTATAGGTTTGATTTGATTATATTATAAAAAGGATCAAATAGAACACACAGAAAGATCGCCATAGATATCCTATCCTCGTTAATTTTATGTTACAGTTAAAATAGTATTATAAAATGCAAGAGGTTGGTGATTATTACACGAATGCAGATCATTGTATAAAGATGACCATCAAGTTTTGTGAGTTCAAATAAATGAGTTAGATAAGTCAGAATGAAGCTTTGTAAGTGCATAAACAAATTAATAAGATAAAAATAAAATAGAAATTCCTAAGAAGAAGATAGTAAACTTTTCAGCACAAAACTCACAGCTCGATAACTTCACCAAAAACAATTAAAAATTAGCGAATTTTACCGAGATAAAGGAATCTGCAAGATGTCAAGAAAGGCAGTCCATTGGCTAAAGACGATGCTCTTGGAGCCTGAGATACGAAGCATTTCAAGCTCACGTAACAAAACTGCAACTTTGGTTGATTCCACCCAGTTTTTGTCAATGTCAACTTGGAACCGACTTTCGGTTGGGGCTGTAATAAGTTCTTGCCTACTAATGACCTTCCTGCAAAATAAGTGCAAGGTTAAATCTGAAACCTGTAAAATAGTAAATATTCTAATATACGAGGACAAGAATAACATGAAACCAACTTGGAACTGTTGGATAAACTAAAAGCAAATTCCCATACTGAAAGAAAAATGTCGGCTTTAAATACCTACAAACAGGACATAACCCAGAAGTAGCATTTCGCCAACTTCCCAAGAGACATTCGCGGCATAGGCGATGAGCACAAGGTGTTAATACTGCATCTTCAAATGCTTCAAGACATATTGGGCACTCTCCATCTTCTCCCTTACGAAGCTCTTCCACAACCTCTTGGATATAAGCCTTTGAAGGAACATCTTTGACTTCCCCCTCCATGGAATTCTGGCTGCCTTTAAGGAAACGTCTAGCTAACTTATCCAAATCGGAATATTCTTGTGTATCGCCTCGACTGGAGAAATCCAAGTAGACCATCACCAAACACAATTGTAATAAGATCATACCACATGGCTGTATAGTCCATGACATGATACCAATCTAAAAAACAGCTAACTCAAGAATAGAGATAACTTTATGCAGCATCTATCTGAAAATTGAATATAGTGCAAAAAGTTCGATTAAAAAAAATAATATATATGTTTCATCTTGAGATGCCAATGACCAAAACAATCATGAAATGGCAAAATCGAATCAATAGCAAGAGACGATGAAAGAATTGTTAAAACTTCATCAACTCTTTGTTGAAGGCCACGAACCTTATATATGAAGAGTAGAATAATCTATGACAAACATATCTTCTCTACATCTTTGTTCACTATGCAACTAATCTCTGCTTGGTCTTTGTTGTAGCTAGACAGAGTGATAAACTAAATGGAGAAATGATAGCAAAGCATTAAAAAAAAAATCCCTCAAATCTGGGGAGGAAGGGGGAGAGGGATTAAACACCTCATCACAAGAAATGGATGATCACAACATTGGCGAAGACGTAAGAGCAACTCCAAGATGGAAGCATAATTATGAAGAACACGTCCTTGCTCAACAAATTGATCAAACTTCACCTAAATGGTTCACAAACATATATTAACCATGACGAACAGAACAAACTGCCTTGTACTAGTAAAGGTAAAAAAAAGACATGATAACATATATCCTTATTCGGACAAGCTGAATCATTCAGATTACCCCCAAAAAAATTTAAAATTTAAAATTTAAAAAATTTAAAAAAAAAATTGAATCATACTGCTAAAGATATACCTTGGATTTTTTAAAGAGGGCCTCGTAAAAGTCTTTTTCAGCTTCTGAGAGTTCACAGTAAATCACCTGAACGTCAGCTGGAGGAAGGACTAGAATCGGTCTGCAACAAACAAAAACTTTTAGAAGCTAACACAATTACAAAAGGATGAACTGAATGACCTGTTCCCAACTACTGACTTGCCTGCCATCACGGTCTGTGCTGTACTTTGTTCTCCTTAACATGATTGATTTTAAGATCGATTGAACTAGCTTCAGACCCCTTTCATCACCTTCTTCAAAAGGTTTTTGGATGAGTTTATTCCACCTAGATTATACAAGAATATGAACTAAAATGAATCGCATATGTTGAATCCTCGGCTCTAACACAGAAACTCAAATACCAAATAACTTACCATGCCCAGTTACCCCAAGGTTCCACCCTCAAAAACCGAAGAAGACTGTATAAATCTTCCAGGTTGTTCTGTAACCACAAAGCAATGTCAGGAAGCCTTACCACAGAGAATCAAAGAAGCACCACATGGATCAAATTTTATATCTTCATGATTTTACAAGCATACTAAATAACTTCTCCAATGCTATGAATTGGATACCAAATAGATTAAAAAATTTCTCCATATAAACCATACTTGAGAGAATAAAAAAATACAAAAAAAAAAAAAAAGGATTAAAGCAACTTTTCACAAGTACTTTCGTAATTGTAAACCAGCATGTTTCTATTACTTCCCACTGAAACTTCACCTGGATAGGGGTTCCTGTAAGACACCAACGACGATCAGCGACTAAAGCAGCAGCAGCCATCGAAATTTGACTTTTGGAGGATTTTATTGTATGTGCCTCATCAAGAACCACTCTAAACCACCGAACCGAGTAAAGTCCCCCGTTATCATCAGCATTCTACAGAGAAAAAAAGGTGCAGTTTTTAATCTTCTGTAATAAAACTTTAAGCATGTGTTCCTTTTTTTTAATTGTTGCTAGAACTATAAGAGAGTATTTAAATTGTGATAACAACTAAATAATAGCAATAAAGCGTTATCCGGTTCAAGGTTTAGTAAATAATCGCATTACCTCTGTGGAAAATTCTGAGGCTAACACTCCATATGTTGTTATTACAACATCACTTTGAGCTAAAATTTTCACATCCTTTGGTCTACTTTGCCCGTAATGAACATAGAGCGATAAAGATCCTGGTTGCACATGAGTTTCAATCTCTGCCTGCCAACAAACTTGGATGTTCAGAATTGCTCTCGGATGAAGAAAAACCATAATGATAGCATTGATGTTTCTTTTCTTTTCTTTTCTTTTTTTTATTTTTTCCCTAAGTATTGCATCGATGTTTCTGATACTAATGACAGAAACTGACTTTCAAATGAATAGTTGCAGTAGTACCTATGCAGAATAACTATTCACAACAACCAAAATGACAAAAGTACCTTCCACTGACCCAGCAGAGTCATAGGACATACAATCAAACTACCACCATCCATAAGTGTAGTCTTTTGCTTCATCAACTTATCAAAACCTGAAACTTTCACCGTCCTCTTTTGGGTGTTGAGTAAGTTGTCCGAAATGCTGCTGCTAACTTCACTACTTTCAACAGAGGAGTCGCTTGTAAGTTGGCCAACAGATGAACCACTTCTTTCTGAATGGGTGAGAAGGAGCGATATGGTCATGATGGTCTTTCCGAGGCCCATAGCATCTGCCAGAATCTTCAAATGCATTGGAAGTCAGTACACTGTAAAAGGGCTCAAGATAATAATTGCAACTAGTTTTTCTTTTACGGGCATGCCACATAAGACGTACTCCTCCTCTAGCCATTTGAAGAGTGCTTGGAAATTCCGTGGTAGCATCACCAGAAAATGCATTCAAATACACTATGTGACCTCTCCTACATTCACAAAGAGACCATTATTTTGAAAGATTCACAAAAAAATTTATAAAAAAAAAAAAAGGAAAAAAAGAGTAAAAACCGCCATACTTGTTTGCAAGATGATAAGCCTCCCAACAAGGGTGAAGAGTTGTCGCTGCACTATCTATACATTGTCCCTTTTCTAGCCGGGTCATCCAGTAAAGAGCCTGCTTTTGGTAAGGGCGAAGTTCACACTGAAGTGTACCAGGGGGCTCCATTTCCTACAGAACAAACTATCTCTCAGAACTTTAGAAGCTATAGGCAGAGGTAAATCAAAACGTAAAGTATACAAAATAAATGCCGATACCTCTAACTCCGAGTTGTCACCAACACCAACAATATTGTCAAGATCAGCATCAGAAATGGACTCCTCGTTTGCAACTTCATTTTCAATTTTAGAAGGATTCTTAGACTTGTTTAGACGTAAAGTTGAGGCATGAAGACCAGAACTGCCCTGTTCAGGTAACATTACAATCTAGCTTCTATTATGAATATGAACGGTGAAAATATTGTAGCTTCGTCCTACCTTGGAGTCTAAAGGGCGCTTCCTAGAGCACAAATCCCCAGGAGTGAGTTCAGCCTATTAAAAAGAGTCAAGAGAAAAATGAATCTCTCGTGAGAACTTAAGATAGACGCAACTCCACCTTATGTAATTAGCATGCTGGATACAGAATGATCACCTTCTTAAATGGAGTGAGACCTAGCAAGCGAAACAACGTCGGGAGAGGATGAACCACGGATTCCTCTGTAGAACTGCCGGCTGCCTTAAGTGATGTATCGTGTTGCTTGCAGAACATGGAACTATTGATGTACACACTGAATCAAAGATTAAATCTTAGATGTATATCAACAGTCACACACATCGCGTTATTTCCAGAAACGAAAAATTGAGGTACACATAACGCACATTTCAATTCACAACTTTACCTGACTTTTCGGACCATTAACTAATTTAATTAATCTTAAATTAAATGGATCTTAACACTTGTTTAATATTTAGTTCCAAAATTACAAAACTTTTTTTTTCACTTTTTAAAACAAAGTGTAAGCTATAATAGATAAACAAGTATACTTTGTTTTTTTTTTTTTCAAAAAGTTCTATAATTTTGGAACTAAATATAAAACAAGTGTTCAGATCCCTTAAATTTAAGATAAAATTAGTTAGTTAACGGTCCAAAAATTCGGGTCATTACAGCACATCAATCACAGTATCAATCAAACAAGTATAAATATTCCCAACAAAGAATACCTTATTGACAAATGAATGGTATCCATAATACTCAACACTTCAGGAGCATATTTAAAAGAGCCCTCAACTCTAACTTTCTTGTCCCTCACGAGCGGCAAAAGACACCGAGCCCATTCGTTTGGTATTCTTCCAATCTGCGAAAAACCCATAACTCAATCAAACACAACATATCAAAAAACTCAAAAACTAAACTCACATTATTATCTCCCAAATACCTCTCCTGAATCTCGCGTAGAGAACCTCACGATCTCCGAACAAGCCGCCGCTGCGTGCCGTCCCCTCCCAAAAACCTTCCCCGGCGACGGCGAACTAGAAGCCATCTTGGCCGGGAACGTGAAAGACACTTCATCACCGGGCTTCACCCGCATTCCCTTGCAAGTAGACATCCCCGCCACTTCTCCGCGGCCGACGAGCCACCATTTCTCCCTGACCGAGCTCTCGGCATCTTCAACGTGTCCATTTCCAGTTTTATTCCGACAATCCCCGGCATTGCCTTCATTCTCCGAGGAGGAATTCCCACTGCCGCCGCTATTTTCCTTCGAATTCGCGAGAACCGGCCGAGCCTCGGGGATCGAATTCCGACTCGAGAGTTCGGGATTCTTAGGAAGCCGTAGAGCTGCCTTGGATTTGAAACTGGGGGTGTCGAAGAGGATGTTGATGGCGGCTGTGGGGTCGTTGTTGGCCATGTGGAGGGCTCTGATTACGTCCATGTCGGAGTAATCAGAGCCGACGATTGATCGGACGGTGGATACAAGCTCGTCGGTAACCTTGTTGCCCATCAATAATCTTGGCCGTCGAAAAAAGAACAAAAACCCTAACCCTAAACCACCAATTCGACGTGTCGGAACAGGAAGTGAGAAGCACAGGAGGGAGTGTGAGACCCTGGGTGAGGGGTGAAGATTGGGGAAGACACAGGCTTTTTTCAGAAAAGAATTCTTTAACAAAAATAAAATTAAAAATTAAAAAAAAAATTGGGAAAGGAGTTTGAGGCGGTGAAAATGGCGGGGGACGAAGAAATGAAGTAGACTGTATGAGTTGTTTATGGAGATATAATTGGCTGTGAGAATAGACACGTGACTTCTTTCCCGCCATCTCTTGTACACGTGACATCTGCGAATTTCATAGATTTTTTTTTTTTTTTTGAAAGGGAAATTTCATAGATATATTCTAAATTCCCACCAACGCCCTTTTATTTTAATTTTAAATAAATTGTTTATTTAGTCTCTAAATTTTTAATTTTGTACAACTTTAGTCGTTGAACAACTTTTAAGATTTGTAAGTTTAAATAGTGATTTTAGTTGACTTTTTCAGAAAAGATAAAAAACTTTTGAAGAAAAAGACAAAAATTGAGTTGATGGTGATAAGTTTGAACTCATCACCTAAACACCCCGTAATTTGATCAAAAAGTGATGGTAACTATGGATTCCGTCCAAAAATTAACGAAAATGACTACTGTTGCAATGTTTTTAATAGTTTATGATCATTTCATTTACGACAAAAAGACAAATAATGTCCTTAAATAATTAAAATGTTATTACAATAGTCATTTGTAAATTTTTAAATGAAATTTGTTTGTAATTTGATCAAAAAGTTATACTACTAAATGGATTCCATCCAAAAATTGACGTAAAAGACTATTATAGTAACTTTTTAAAAGTTTAAGAGCATTTCAATTACAAAAAATAAAAAAATAAAAATAAAAATTCAATAGACCAACTTAGTAATTTATCCTTTAATATTTTTGGATTTGAAATTTAAGTACAAATTTATCTTTTTTCTTTTTCTTTTCTTTTTTTTTTTTTTTTTTTGGAGTTTGGGAAAAGAATGATTTGAATTCTACACCTTATAACTAAATTAGGAGCAAATTCATTGACAGACTATGCTTGCAATCAGGCAAATTTATCTATTGGCATCATTCTATGGGAAAAAAAAAGGGTAACTTCTGATTTATTTTGTTTTATTTTGAAAAGAAAATGGAAAATTGTTTTTGAGTTGAAAAGTCATTTTTGTTGGATTTCAAAATGGTATTTAGATGTATAATTAAACTATCATATTGAAAATAAAATAATTTCTGAAATATTGTTTAAATAGACATTGAAAAAAATCATGTTTAAAGAAAATGGCGGTGAGCTCATTAGACAAGAATATGATATCTTGACGAGGTGTTGTTTCATGTCCTATAATCGATCTTCTTCTTCCATGAACATGGAAATAGACACCAAGTTGGGCCTTGTAATGGCATCGCCTCTCAAGAAGATTTCTCCTCTTGCTGGAAATTACAACATTCATAAAGAAAGCATCAAATTGGAAAAGATGATAACATGATTAAACAAATAAAGGATAGAAACAACCGAAGGCAGTTGAGTTGATGTAATCCACGTCGAGTCTCATATGAGTTAGAGTCGATTGCTGGAAAATCGACTGGTTTGATCTTGGTTGAATCATGCTAGTTGCAGCGACTGGAGGAGTCATTAGCTGTGTAGTCGACTGAAGTCGAGCCGCCAGCCATATCGATTGAAACTGAAGGAATTTACCCCGAGTCGATCCGAATGATGTTAAACTCATTGGGATGGACTCATGATGGGGTCTTCAGCAAGAGATAGCATCATGTTGAGGAGAATGCCCAGCATGCATTGTCATGGTCGATTGAAACGTATGCTGAAAGTTGCAACAGCCGTCGTGGCGAGTGGTAATCGACTCAAGAGTGAACCGATTGACTTGGGAGTTGGTGTTTCTTGCATGTCCTGAATGTTGAGTCAAAAGAAGCTCGTGATAAGTTGAAGTTGACTAGAGGCTATGGCGACCGAAAAATGTGTGTTGGCTCGACTCATGAGGAAATCGACTTGTCCTTGTTGCAAAACAGAGTTAGATGGGCAACATATGATTTTTAGTGATAAGTGGCTGCACCAGTTTTTAGATCACGGATTTCCTACATACCTATGGGTGAGGATCAAGCTGAATGTAGTTCAATTATTACAATCTTATACTTGTTTGTGTCCATTACTAAGAGAAAGTTGAAAGGCTTAAAATACTAGAATGAAAATAGCATAAATAAGGACTACAAAGAGTAAAATAATATAAAGGATATATGAATCGAATCAAGCAATGGTGTGCTTCGTCTGGTCAACGCTAGGTGTGGTGCTTCCATAAGTGCAGTGCGTTCCATCAAACTTAGAGAAAGTTGGTGTGCAGAACTTGAGAGAAAGTTGGTTTGCAGAACTTGACCGGCAAGGTGGTGTTGCAATCGCTTGAGAGAAAGGTGATTGCTCTATTTCCTCCAACAAGTCTTCATACTTGGCGGGGTGTCTGATTGCTTAGAGCACACGCCTCTCCATGGTCTTGACTTGTGTACTTACCGCATTGGTGATGACTTGTTGTAAGTTGAATGCTTCGGTCGGAGGAGTTCCGTGTAAAGGTTGCGGTAACACCGTGCTTGAAGGGACTAATCAAATTGTTGACCGTAGGGGCTGTGTCTTGTGGCATCATCACTGAATAAATTGATGGCATCAAGTGGAGCGGAGTTTATGGTATGAAAGCCGTGGTCGGCTGAAAGCCACTCGGGAAGAAACTCATGACCGCTGAGTTGGGTTGTGTAGAACTCCCATAGGCAGTAGTGTGGATGGTTACAGAGTGTTGAAGATGGTGGACAAGTTGAATTGCCTTTGCAGCTCTTTATTCTCCGTTATCAACTCGGCGATCTTTCGGTCGATCGCATCTTGCTGCTGTCTTGTGTTTACTTGACGGTGCCTTGTTCTTGTAGTAGAATGATATCCAAGTTGTTAGGATGCTCCTACCTCTCTCGTCAAGTCAACTAGAGCAGCGTTCTCTTAGTCATCGTGGCAGTGGCTACCATGTTGTCAACACCTGCAATATCAACCATAGGCGCCACGGTGAGTGCCAAACTGTAGATGATAAAATATACAGTCGAATCGGATCGAGTTGGGTTAGAGCCTATGGTTGTATTGTTGAGCCAACTAAGTGCATGTTGAGTTAACCGAACGTGTTAGCTACAAAATAACAATAAAGTAAAGTAAATGAGACAAAGAACACAAGAGATTTATAGGGGTTCACTCTCAATGTGAGAGCTAGTCCTCTATGGTAGCTCTAGGGGTTTTACTATAGCTAATAAAAAGTACAGTGAATGCCGTAGCAATAAGAATGAGCAGAAAAAAGAAGGGGATTGCAGGAAATATAGAGAGATAGGAGGGAGTAGAGAGAATCGAGTAAATATGCACTCTGGGATGATTCCGAGATGATTTCGGTCTCCTTCGGGATGATTCCAAGATGATTTCGGCCTCCTTCGGGATGATCTCGACGTGGTCGGAGATGATGTCGATGAACTAGGAGGATCTCTAATAATTTCTCTTATGCCTTGGGTGAAAATCTCTTCTTTGGGTGTGATTCTCGTGAATATAGAATGATTTTGAATATGAGATTGGATCCTCTAAGATGAAAACTTGACCTTTGGGCGTATGATGATGCCCTATCTTTATAAATGGTGATTGTTGTCTATTTTGATGCTGAACATATCGTATTTGGTGAAGGGAAGTTGCCTCTTCTTGATCTAGATTAACTTTTCTTATTTGGAGAGCTTTTCTGGAAAGGGAAAGTAACATTCTTGACTAATTCTTGACTTGATTAGGACTGATCTTGGTGTGATTCTTGTGCAGGGATGAATGAGGAAGGTTTCCTGATATTTCCATGTTATAACTTCGGGTAAGTGCTCAGATCGACTCTCGAGTCGATTTCTTGAGTTGCTGGCCTTTGGCTCGACCTAATAGGCTCTCGAGTTGATCTGGATCTCGAGCTGATCTGAGTTGTCTTCAAGCTGATTCTTACACTCTGATTGACCTAGAAGTGATATAGATCAACTGGAGATTGATGTCCGTTGACTCGGGTGTCGAGCTTCCTTATCGACTGATGAAGTCATTTGGGCCGTTTTCAGGCTGATCCTTGATCTTCGGACGATCTGAATTGACACGTAGACGGTAAAAGATGAGGTGCAAATTTTGACCTCAACAGCTACCAAATGGAGTGTAAAGCTTTTTTCAATAAAAAAAAATTTATATTAATCATTAATTATTGCTGCTGTTTTTCAAATTTTTAAGTAATATCTAATATGAAAGTTTCAGTTAATTCCAGTTTTTACTATTTATATACACGTATCTTGTTAAGTTGCATCCACATATATATAGAAAACCAACCAACAAGAAAATGTTAACGGTTTTCATCTATATATATTTATATGTTTTTTTTCAGATAAAAAATATATATAAGACTTGATTTTAAAATATGTAAGACATTTTTTAGCCTACTCAAGAAAAATTAATTAAAAACATTTTTTTTCCTTTTTTTAAATCTTTTTTTCCCAAAAATCCAAATTTTTTAAATTTTTTTTTACAGTTTTAACTAGAGTTTATACGATAAGTTATAAATCTATTTGTGTAAATTTTACCAAATCATTTTTTATTCATCCATTTTGAACATGTTATGTCAGCTATTTTTTTAGTTAATTTATATGTAGATTTAGGCAAAATTAAAATTTCGAACACTTTTATTTAATTGAGGAGTGTAATAATCACTTTCAAATCGTGAGGGACATCAGATTAACAGTTTGAGGGGCATTTTGAAATTACTATTATTGTTATGTCAGCAAATCCATTAAGTATATAGACAAAAATAAACGGAGAGACATTTTGAACGATCTTTTATACATTAGGGGAGTGTTTTGAATGGATTTTACAAATTCTGAGGGCAATCGGAACGTGTATAACTCGGGTATTTATGAAATAATTACACTTTTTTAATCAAATAGAAACTAAGCCAAAATTGGATGACAAATGAGTAATTTAACACAATTAGTATGGCTGCAAACTCCTAAATCACGCAACAATTATCCGGAATTCAAAGAATCATGTATTTTTCGAAACAAAACACACTATTATCGTTGTCTAAGCAAATCATACAAATGACTTTGTCTACTACCACAATATTCACTTCAACTTGTGTGCCTAAAGTTTGTTAAAGAGTCATCATCGACTCTTTGTGGTTCTAGGACACTCTAGAACAATCTAGAGCCCTTGGCTCCTGCTGCTGTCCATCTAGAATAATAATCACTCTAGAAGGTTCTAGAGCTTTAGCAAAGTCGGCAGAAGATTAGTGAGACAAGGAACCACCGACTTTGAAGGCCTATATAGTGAGAGCCAATGGTCTTGGTGGCGTGTGGGTTCAAGAGCGAAGTGTTCAAGTGAATCCAAAGAGTCTTAAAGGATGTTTAGTTGGTTCGCTCCAACCGGCTAATTTTACTTTGTTTTTTTTTTCCTTTAAAAAGAAACTCAATTTCAATATTCACATCTCTAACTCTAATTTAAAAACTTAAACTTTAAAAGTTTGTAACTTTATTATTTCAAGTCGAAATGAGATGATTTTTTTTTTAAAATTATATAAAATTTTAAGAGAAACGAAACAAGATTATATTGATATTTTTTTTTTTCCATATACATTTCAATGTTTTACACTTTTTAATTTCAAATAGTCCATTTTCAACCAAACGAATAATTCCAAAACTCAACTCAACCTCAATCAAAATAAATATAATTCTCCAATTGAAGCAGACTGACCAAATTACGACCTGTCCTACTAGCTAGTGTGTGCTAAGCAGCTGCATACGTAGAGTGTTTTGCGAGTTAGTGAACCGAAAGTGTGTGAGTGAGTACTGTTCAAAGTGTTTGTACTCCAAGTGGTGTTTCGTGTCTAATTGTAATGACCTTTTATATGTAAGTGCGCCAAGTGTTCTACTCTTTTAATAAACTCAAGTCTTTTTAACCAAAAGAAAGGCCCGATGTGATTGTTTTCGGCAATATCAAGCATGTACCGCAACACACTCTTTCAACCAAAACTTATATGGCAAGAACAATACTTTAATTAATAAACATTTACAAAATTAACTGATTAGCACATGGGATTCATTCAAGTTATTTATATTTTAGAGTGCTTTTGAATTCCCATAATACAACTGAATATTAGTTAAGCAAAAAGAAAGGGAAAAAAATCATACTGAAAATAGAGTAAATTTCAAGGAAAATGTGATGATTTTACCGGCCAAAGACATAGTGGCATAATATTTTTGATATTTTGATCTTTCCATGGTAAAATAGCATATGAAGTCGTTCAATCTTTTTTACCACTCGTTGCAAGGAAGGATGTAATTTATCATTGGAAATCAAATCGGAAAATAACTTGAAAGTTGAAAAGTCTCCAGAGAAACCCTTGACCACCATCTCATCAATAAACTGCAATACTCTTGATGGTAATTTTGGAGGACATTCAATTATAAATAAACTGCAATGCTCTTTGAGAAATTTGTCTTGAAATTAAGCAAAAGTGATTAAAAATCCCCTTTTTAGACTATAATTTGCAAGTTTTAAGCAAAATGTTGTCTAAGTTTTAACGGATTTGAACAAAGAAGACTTGATTGTCAAAAATTATAAGTTCAAGGATTGATTGCCAGGGAAAAAAAAAGTTTATGAACTAAATTTGCAAACAGTTCAGTGGACATTAGTACAAAATAGCCTAGTTTTTATAAAATAAAATAAAACACATATTAATCATATTTTATTTTATAGGCATTATGGTGGCTGTTTTATCTTCTTGATCATTTGTTATTCCTTACTTCAAATTGTTTGGTCAGTCATGTTTTTAATTGTTTTTAACAAGTGATGATTTAACGTAACTTAACTTACTCTTTACATAGAAATAGACATATTATTGTTAGAATCATTTTTTACCATTAAATGTATTTTTCATATACTTTTATATTTCTAACAAAAGATAACACAAATTTCCAAAAAAAAAAAAAACAAACTATATGTTCTTACGATTAAAAAACTAATAAACTTTTTAATGATAGTGTGTTTATTATGAGCTTTTTTACTTTTTATTTTATTTTTTACAAATACATACTTAGTTCTCTCTTGAGTTTTTCCCGGAATATCATTTTTTGCCCTATGCTGTCAAGAGGCTTTTTTACATAAACACCACATGAACTTTTGAATTTGATAATTTATCCCTTGTTTGGATAACTTATCCAATTTTGGAAATTAGAAAATTTTTGTAAAAAAATATTTTTCCCAACTTTTTCCATCATTCTCTCATTTTGATAAAGGAAAACTATTTCATTTTCAAGCTTACTCTGTATGGTACCCTTTTGGAAAAAGAAAATAAATCTTTTTTAAATCTTTTCACAATACATAATTCCTAACACTATTTTTTCTTATTCAAAATAACTTTTTGTTTTCAAGTAGAAAATTTTTTACATATCCAAATGTCATCTTATTCTCAAAATGAAAAGACTTTCTCATTTCGGAAATTAGAAAATTTTTGTAAAAAAAATATTTTTCCCAACCTTTTCCACCATTCTCTCATTTGAAAAAGGAAAACTATCTTATTTTCAAATTTACTTTATACAGTACTCTTTTAGAAAAAGAAAATGAATCTTTTTTAAATATTCTCATAACGCACAATTCTCAACACCATTTTTTCTCATTCCAAATAACTTTTTGTTTTCAAGAAGAAAATTTTTTACACATCCAAATACCATCTTATTCTAAGAATGAAAAGACTTTCTCCCCTATGTTTGGATGACATATTCAATTCCGAAATTAGAAAATTTTTGCAAAAAATTGTTTGCCACAACTTTTTTCATCATTATCTCATTTTGAAAAAGAAAAATTATCTTATTTTCAAATCTTTTTACAGTACTCTTTTGTAAAAAGAAATATAATCTTTTTGAAATCTTCTTATAATGCACCATTTCCAATACCATTTTTTCTCATTCCAAACAACTTTTTATTTTCAAAAAAAAATTTTTTTTACACATCCAAATATCATCTTATTCTCAAAAGAAAAGACTTTCTCATTTAAAACAAGAAAATTTTGTTTTCGAAAATGGACAAATGATCCAAACAGAGCCCAATTTTCCTTTTCAAAAATGAACATCCAATCCAAACGGAGTTCTTAAAATCTTTTTCCTTAGTAATTAATCTATTGAATTTATAATTTTTAGTACCATCAATCTTTTTTGCTCAGTTCATTAAAATTAGACTATTTTTCACACATGATAGTCCAAGAAGGGTATAACTGGTCATTTTCATTTAGTTTCAATAGAAATTCATTTGAAAATTTGAACATAATTCAACTACAACTCAAACTTGAACTTAAACTTCAAAAAAAATTAGTATTACAATTAAGTGAAAATAAATTAGTAATGTCGTTCTTGGTATCATATGCAAAAAATCGTCTAAATTTTAATGAATATGAGCCAAAAAAAAAATCTATGTGTCAAGAACAATAAGTTGAGAGGGTTGATTGCAAAAAAAAAAAAGAGACTAAATTGTTAAACTCATAAGGTTCATGGAGTGTCGGTAGGGGTGACAATTCATGTCACGTATCGAGTTCGTGTCGTGTTAGAGTCGTGTCGATTTTTTTCTTTCCCAATCCGAACACGACCCGTGACATGAAAATTTTTTCAAACTGCAAAGTTGATTGCTTGATCTAAATTTATCGAGACATAAAAGCATAAACCGCATGATCCACATCACATAATGGTGGTGTAATTATGCATTCAATTTATTTATTTATTTTTTTACGATAGTAAAAATAATCAGACAAAAAATCATAACCTATGTCGCAAAAAAAAAAGTATAATATAAAAAAAAATCATGAATATCACTTTAAAAAATAATATCCTCTTACATTCATGTAATTTTCATAAGGATTATTATATATAAAATCAGCTGGTATATAATTATAAAAAAAAAAAAAAGCATTACATGTAAAGAGGTCCAAAAGAATTTTTCACACACCAATATGAAAGTAATCTAATTCCATCACAAATAAGTTGGTACAGTGGTTAAGATACCTTTTAATATTTTATTAGAATGTTTTCGGGTTTGATATTCCTGCATTTCTTGTATGGAAGATCATGACTGATTAATGTGTTGTGCAATGTTAGATCAGGAGACTTTTCATTAAGTTGGATTCATTTTTTAATAAAATTGGGATGGTTTCAAGATTTCATTTAAAATTATATGGATGAGAGACAGAATGACAACAATGATATTCTTTTATAAACAAAAAAAAAAAAAAAAACTTTTTAAAAACTCAAAATTGAGTGAACTAAAAAGCATAGTAACGAATTTGAATTCCACATCTCCTCGCAATCCCTTTAGGTAAATAGTTTACTTGTAGAAAAAAAAAATATTAAATAAGTTTTTTTTTTAATTCCAAATAATTCAAGTATTATTTCAAAAGGTTGAAGATTTTTGGCGGGTGGTTCCACCAAAAGTGAAAATGATTCCCGCCAATTTTGTTTTTCCCTCCTATTATTATTATTGTTATTATTATTTTTGTCTTTTTAAATTAGGACTAAATGGAGTTCTTGCGTGGTGAATAACATGTCCTTTTTGCTTGCTTTCCTCTTAAACTACCGACTCAAGCGATCCCACGAGTTGACTCGTTATTACTTTGAGTTCGCGCATTGGAAATATATATATATTTTTTTCTTGAACCTCGGAAAGAAACATTTTTTTGGGCATTGACTTTATTTTATTTTATTTTATTTTTTTGCCCCTGAAAAAGGTAAATTCTTGTGTCTTATTTGATGCTTGGGCCTTCTGTATTAGTGGTTTTGATCGTGTGGAGATACTAATATAACTCTTTTTGTAGTACCGGTTTGACCTTTGACATTTTGATATATTCAATCTTTGAAGCTAATTTAATTTATTAAGACCCTGTTTGGGCGATATCTTCAAATAATAAAATATTATTTGAATTTTAAAATCTTAAACTTATATCAAACTTTATTTCTTTTTTATTTTTAAAAACTCAAATTTTAAAAGTTGATAATTTTTTTTATTTCAATCGAAATGAGATGATTTTTATGAAAACATGCTCGTAGCAACGAGACGAATAGGACAAGATCCATTTTGCATATTTTTTTTCTAAATACTTCTTAAAGTTTTGCACTATTTTCTATTTTTCAGAACTTTTTCAAAATTTTTCCCTACAAACACACATTTCCAACCTAACCTTTAAAACACCATCTACAGATATTCTCCAAACGGACCTTAAGATTTTTATGTTTATATATTATAATAATTGAATTAACAATTATTAATTGGTAAATATCATTAAATCTGTTCATAAGAAGCAACTCCGTATGGATTGTTTATCATATAGATTATTTGGCAAAGTAAATTTGTTATATTCTATTATTTATTTCAAATTGTTTTAAAATCTTGTTTAAGGTGTGTTTGGATGAACCATTTTACTAGTTATTATTGAACTTTAATATAATATATGTTTGTTTATAACTATAAGAGTGAAGTTATTTGAATGTCTCATTATTTCACAGCAATTCACTTTTTATAAATCCATACCACTCATCTCAATATATTTACAATATTTAAATGTTATCTGTAACAAAAACTATCTAAACATACATTTAATTTGAATACACAATTTAAATTCTACATTTAAATACAAGCATTCAGTTTAAATAAAAATCAAAATGTAATCTATAATCTAAACATGTACTTATTTTGTGTAATTTCGTAAAAATACTATTTATTAGGTACAAGAAGTACATATTTTTTAAAAAGTTATAAGTACTGTTTCTTTAGGGGAAAATGGTAACTTAAAAAGCTACATATTGTTTATGTCTATTCCCTACATATCATTCAGCCAACTCCTTCGAAAAAAACATTTCTCAGCTAAAGCCCCACCACTTCACCTCTATGATTGTGGGTTACGTCATTAACCTTCTGCCCTCACTTTAACTTGGATAAACAATTTGGAGTGAAAATACATTGGTTAGCTTTAGAGTCACACAATTCAAAAGTTGAAGCTAAAATTTCTTTAGTGATCATGATATATTGATTAGTTTGGGATATAATGTATGTCACTTTAATAGAAGCTTTCTTAGGAGATCGAAGTTAACAACAATTTTTGGAATGTAGTGGCCTTTTTTTTTTTTTTTTGTCTTTCTTGGATTACTATGTAATGTCTTCCCCAATTCCTCAATGATATAGGAAAATTTCCATTAAACTAAGATTTTCAAACTTTTTTTTGTCTTTTTCCTAAAAAGTTTTTGTCTCTTTCCCAAATTTTTTTTTGTATTTTCTGAAAATTCAAAAAAATTTACTATTGAAACTTAAAAATTTCAACTCAAACTCATTCACCAAACTCCCCCTAAAATTTTGATCCAAATTGTGATCGTTGATATACCAAAATTAAAAAATAGAAATGGGCTAACATTGATAATTAAAATATTATATTGTACTAAAAATGAACAACGATGAAGGAAATATCACATAATATTGTTAAAAGAATATAAAGGACAGAGGTAAGAGGAAATGTAATTCAAATCCGTTGACATTTCGGAAAAAAATTCACATGCAAAATTTGTTTTAGCTTCATTTTTATAGGAAAAATTAGGTAAATAGACAGTTTTAAACAATTATTTTAAAAAAATGGCTGTTTTTTTAATTTAGAAAAATAACTATTTCTCAGTGATTAATTATAATTAATTAATGATTGATTATGGTCAATCAATTAAAAGTATATAGTAATATTGGTCTAATTAATTATAGTCAAGCACTGATAAATTGATTGATTATTTAAAAAAAAAAACAGCTATTATACTAATTTTATAAAACTTAAGCTATTTGTTAAACGCTTCTTTAAAAAGCCATTTACCCAAAAATCCCTTTTTTATGTTATTCCAATAATTTTTAACATAATTCTAAAAAGGAATTTCTAAAATTAAGAACGAGTCACAAGAATAAGTTAACCTTTTTTAATTTAATTTCATCTAATAAAGTCACAAGAAAATTGCAGTGGAAAAATAGTGGGCAAACAATCTTCCATTTAAATGGTCAAAAAACAAGGGCTCACAGTTATAGTTTGGGGGAGCGCCCACACTACCAATTCCCATACATTTTAGGCCAATTTTCTTACGTAGTAATTCACAACTTAGAAAACAAGTTCGCTACTTCCGAGGATAAAAACAAAAAGCGAGTTCAACTCTAAATCGGGCGAGTTGGAATCGGAAAGCGGACGATTCCAACTCCGAGTCGAAAAAAAAACTGGGTGAACGCGACACTAATTTAACTCGGTAGAAGAGCGTGGAGAGAGGCCGTCGTTCTCTCTCTCTCTCTCATCTTTCTCTCTCTTCTAGGGCTTTCTTTGGTCCTCACTATTCTGCCCTAGAATCCGCAGACGCGTCCTTCAATGGCGGTCATCGAACCCTAACAAAGGTACCACTTTCCTCTCTCTTTCTCTCTCTCTTTCTGTTCCCGTTTTCTCGGACAAAACATTCCAGGATTTCATTATTTTTTGATCGGAAAGGAAAAGCGATAAATTTCATAGCTGTTCTCTTGGATTTACAAATTTTCTTGTCTTTTTCCCGTTGGATCCACTCAGAAACCCTATATTTCTTTTTGTTTTTGTTTTTTGTTTTTCCAGAACTTCCAATGAATTATCGGATTGTTTTCGTGTAGATTTTCCGTTGGGGATTGTTGTTTGGAAGGGGGATTTAGGTTTAGGATTCACTTTGATTTAGTGAATGGAGAGTCCGGTTGTTAGGAAGAGGGGCCGTCCGAGAAAAAGGAGAAGAGAGGATGAGGATGAAAATGTTGATGGAAAATTGGGCTCTGAAAGCAAGAAACCCGTCTCCGAGACGAAGCCGATTGTGTTGTTGGGCAGGTATCTGCTGAAGGATTTTGAGGGAAGTGGAGTTTTTCTCGGGAAAGTTGTGTATTATGCAGATGGTTTGTACAGAGTTAATTATGAAGATGGTGACTTTGAGGATTTGGAGAGCCGCGAGATTCGTGGGAGTCTCTTGGATGATAAGGATTTCAACAGGGATTTGAGCGCTAGAAGGAAGAAACTAGATGAGTTGGTGTTGAAAAATAGTTCGAATCTTCTAGGTGGGTTGGATGCCCGTGGTGTGGAATCGACAAAGGGGTCGGATAGGATTGAACCGTCCACATCGACTGAGTTGCACGGTGGATCGGTTGCTGACAATGGCGAGGGAGAAGTTGATGGTGGTTCAGATTCGTCAAGTGATTCTTCTGAATATGCTAGGGATAGGGACTTGGGTTTTGTAGATGAGGTGCCGTCTGTTCCCCCACCGGAGCTGCCACCTTCTTCTGGAACCATAGGCGTGCCGGAGCAGTATGTGTCGCATCTTTTTTCAGTTTATGGTTTCTTGCGATCGTTTAGCATCTGTCTGTTCTTATGTCCGTTTACTTTGGATGATTTCGTGGGGTCACTTAATTGCCGTGTTCCTAATACATTGTCGGATGCTATCCATCTTGCTGTTATGCGTGCCTTGAGGCGTCATCTTGAGACTCTCTCTGCAGAAGGATTGGAGCTTGCATCCAAATGTTTAAGGTACTTTAATCTTTGTTTTGTTATAATTTTTCATGTTTACCTAATTTTTCTTCCTGTATGTTATGTCATCTCTTGCAGAAATCTCGAACTTTTATTTGAGAAGTGACTTATTAGATGTTCATTATCATTCACTCCAGCCCACATCATTTCCTTCTTTTTTTTTTTAAAATCATTTTAATTAATATGCCATAATATACTCGCATGGGTTGCTTATATTAGTAATTTTTTTCCATTGTTTACCTTTAAAGGTCATTTTGGAACTAATCTGTAGGTGTATTGACTGGAGCTTTCTCGACATGTTGACATGGCCTGTTTACTTGGTTCAATACTTGACAATTATGGGATACACGAAGGGATCAGACTGGAAGGGGTTTTATGACGAAGTTTTGGGAAGGGAGTATTATTCTTTACCTGTGGGTAGGAAGCTAATTATTCTGCAAGTCTTATGTGATGATATCCTAGATTCTGCCGAGCTAAGAGCTGAAATTGATACGCGTGAGGAATCAGAAGTTGGGGTAGATCATGATGCAGATGCAATCAATCCTCCTGAAAATGGACCTAGAAGAGTCCATCCCAGATATTCAAAAACTTCTGCTTGCAAGAATAGAGAAGCTATTGGAATTATTGGCGAAACAGATATGATCAATTCATGTAGTAACTTAAATTTTCAGGGTTCCAAGGGTACTAAAGGTAATGTGGGTTCTATTGATATGGATGTCGATCGAAACAGTGATGAATGTCGACTTTGTGGCATGGATGGTACTTTGCTTTGTTGTGATGGGTGCCCATCTGCATATCACACTAGGTGTATAGGTGTGATGAAATTGTCTATACCAGAAGGGTCATGGTATTGTCCAGAGTGCACGATTAACAAGATGGGGCCTACTATTGTGACTAGAACGTCCCTCAATGGAGCAGAAATATTTGGTGTTGACTCGTATGGGCAAGTCTTCTTGGGCACTTGCAACCACCTGTTGGTGTATGTTTCTATAATCTTTGTTTTACATCTTCCTGGCTTTTTGCTTTCTTTACTGTTGAATTAATTAATGACAAGTTTTTTTTTTTTTTTTTTTTGTACTGCTGGTTTATTTGTAGAACCATCCAGACCTTTTATTTTCTCTCTCTACTCTATGTCTTAGGTTTTTCTCTTTCTTGTATTCTTTCTTGTTGTGTTGCTCGGATAGTTTATTTATTTTCTGATGTTGTTATCCCTTTTATATCCACTGCATAATCTCCTGACAATTATTTCAGGCTCAATGCTTTGGTCAATGAAGAACCATGTCTCAGGTATTACAATAGGAAGGACATTCCGAAAGTCCTGCAGGTGCTCTGTTCATCTGCACAAAATGGAGCTTTATACTTGGGGGTCTGCCAGGCAATTGCGCAATACTGGGGCATACCAATAATTATCAAATCTCTTCCAGAAATGAGGGGAAGAGATACAAATTCAGCAAAGCCAATAGAAGATGCCAACTTTCCTTCTTATACACCTCCTCCTCCCCTCAAGGATAATCACAATGATGTGCTTAGTGTAAATGAAAGTCGTGTGGACAGCGTGACGGCATCACTTGAGACTTCCATTAACATGGTTCAAGTTGACTTTCCTAGTTCTCAGATCATGGGCAATGGATTGATTGGTTCGGTTAGCCAACGTGTTGATCCTTCTGGTTTTACCAATCAAAGTTTGGTCACCTCAGCAAACAACCACTGCAATTACACCGGGCATGCAAATGGTACTCATTTTCGGATGACTTTATCTTCTCAGAGAAACGAAGGCAGTCATGCAGCTTTAGGAAAGTGTGAAAAAAATTCAATGGATGATTGTGTGTACATGGGGTCTCTTTATAAACCTCAGGCTTACATAAATCATTATATGCATGGGGACTTTGCTTCGTCAGCTGCTGCAAAGTTGGCCCTTTTTTCATCAGAAGAAACTCGAGTCCCGGAGGTTCGTGCTTCGGATAGTTCCAAAAAAGTCCCATCTGAGAACTATTTGCAAACAAAGGCATTCTCATCAGTAGCCTCACGTTTCTTCTGGCCTACATCTGAGAAGAAGCTTGTGGAGGTTCCAAGGGAGAGGTGTGGTTGGTGCCTTTCTTGTAAGGCTATTGTCTCAAGCAAGAGAGGGTGCATGTTAAATCACGCTGCCTTGAGTGCCACCAAAGGTGCTATGAAGATCCTTTCCACCTTCCGTCCCATAAAGAGTGGAGAGGGGAGTCTTGCAAGTATTGCAACGTACATATTATATATGGAGGAAAGCTTATGTGGTCTAATAGTTGGCCCCTTTCTGAACGCAAATTATAGGAAACAGTGGCGCAAACAGGTCGAACAAGCGTCATCATGCAGTGAAATAAAAGCCCTCCTGCTTGAAGTAAGTTTTATTTATTGTTTGTTCTAGTATTTCTGCCTTACAATTTTCTTTCTTGTACGTGGCCTGTAAAGGGGCAACTATCTCTCTTTCCGACTCCCATCTATTGAACCAAAAGTTTATGTTTGGTTTTCCAAAAGTTTTGAAGGAAACATATCTTTGGTGAAGCAAATACATGGATCGGCTTATACATTTTGGTGGATATCTAGGTTTTTTCTGTGATTTTAATGTCTCTTTAACTTAGTGTAAGAGTTTAGTTCTTAGTTTTTATTGATAGGATGGGAAAAAGCTAAAAGAAAACATTTACCGTGACAGTTGAAGAATTCTATTAAGGATTGATTTTTATGTACATAGTTATAAACTTGTCAAAAGTGTCCCCACTGATATGTAGCATAAATGGTGCAACCAAAGTAGATGGACACATCAGAGCTGGCTAAGACACGGTTTGTGATTCGTAAGATTCAATGTATCAAAAAATTAAAAATAAACTCCAAATAGAGCAGCAAAAGCACACAAAAAAATCATTTTTTCTTCCTGTGATCAAGCCTAAAAAGCTTGACAGAATAATGAGAAGTATGAGTTTTAATTTGTTCTTTCAATTTATAAAATCGTTGACGAAGTTATATTGTTACCTAAATCATTTGAACTCTTTTTTCTTTATTATTTAGTGCTTGTCCTAAATCATAAGTGCATGCACGAATTTGGATATATATTAATCTGTTATCAAGGAAATCACTAATGGAAAGGCTATATTGTTTGCTCCATTAAACCATATTTATATAGTTTTTACTGTTTGGTTCATTCTTTATAGTCATATATTCTCGTCATTTCATGAGATAAGCCTACTTTTGACCAAGGGCTTGCATGCAGTTTTTAAGCTCTTATTCACCTGAATTCTTTATCTAAAATGTCTGTCGAGTAATGCTTAAGTGAAAAGTGTTATAGAATTTGACCTGGTAGCTCAGAAACTTAACACGCAACATGCCTGAGGTGAAAAACTGCAGCTCATTTGGTGTCTTGTGTTTAGATTTGTGCAACACATTTATGAGCTATTAGATTTTGGTGGTTGATCCGTCTTTCATTTGCAGCTTGAGGAAAATATTCGGACTATTGCTCTTTCTAGTGATTGGGTTAAGCTGGTTGATGACTGGTTGGTTGAATATTCCGCAATGCAAAATGCTTCATGCACTGCTGGAACAGCAGAAAAAAGGGGTCCTGGTAGGCGTAAGAAGCAATCTGCTATGTCTGAACTTACAGATGACAGTTGCCAGGAAAAAAGCTTTGTCTGGTGGCAGGGAGGGAAGCAATCGAAGCTCGTATTCCAGAAAGCAGTTTTGCCCCGTGCAATGGTAAAGAGAGCTGCTCGTCAAGGTAATTAACCTTACCCTGCCTGCAAAACAAGTCAGTTACTTCTTTTTTTTTTATTTTTTTATTTTTTTATTTTTTACCTTCTTCCTTGAAGCCCCTCATAAGAAGCCAGTTACTGTTCACCACTTGGAATAACTATCTTTTAAGTGACAAAAGAAATTTACATTCTTCTGACACACAATTTGGTGAATAAGTCTATAAAAAAGAGTGCTAACAATTGTCTTCCATTAGGAGGTTCGAGGAAAATCTCCAGTATAAGTTATACTGATGGTTCTGAGATTCCTAAAAGAAGCAGACAATTAGCTTGGAGGGCTGCGGTTGAAATGAGTAAAAATGCCTCCCAGCTTGCACTTCAGGTTTAGTTCCTCTTTGCAATTGTGCTTAAATATTCTATTCTTTGACAGCATAGGAGAATACATGTGTCTGTTAGTTTAACTTGAAATAATTCAATCGGAATTTGAATCAGGTCAGATACCTGGACTTACATGTACGATGGACTGATCTTGTTCATCCTGAGCAAAACCTCCTTGATGGGAAAAATGCAGAGACAGAAGCGTCTGTTTTTAGAAATGCGGTCATTTGTAGCAAAAAAGTTCTGGAAAACAAGGTTACTTATGGGATTGCTTTTGGTGGCCAAAAGCATCTTCCTTCCCGTGTCCTGAAGAGCATTATTGAAATAGAGCAAAGTCAGGATGGACAGGACACGTTTTGGTTTCCTGAAAATCGGGTTCCTTTATTCTTGATTAAGGAGTATGAACGGAGTGCTATTGAAGTGCCATTGCCATCAATTCAGGAGCCTTTTAACTTTTTGCCCAAGTTACAGAAAAAGCGGTTGAAGGTTCCTTGCAGAGACGTATTTTTCTACCTCACATGCAAGAGAGAGAATCTGGAGATTTGCACCTGTATTTCGTGTCAACGTGATGCTGTGTTATGGTAATGATTCACTCTGATGTTTCCCTTGTTATTTTATCTCTTTTCTTTCCCCCGATTTGCCTTGGCTCATGAAATACTTTTTTTATTCTATTTTCAGGACTACAGTCTCGTGCGGTGTGTGCAAAGGTACAATCTCACCAGGATGTTAATTTTAATTCCTTGCAGGGTGGAGGGTACAACATTACTAAGATAATCATTTCTACAAAAATCTTAACACTTCCCTGTTCTGTTAAGTTCAAGTTGCATCAAAAACATATTCCTGCATGAAGTGCAATCTATAAATTAAGAGTTAAGACAGCTCGCCTAGTACAGGAGTTGTTAGTAAATTGTCCAGGAGAAAGAAAAGTACAGGAACCTAATAAGGAAAAAGTTCCCTACAACTCATGTTACCCCTGTTAGCTTCTTCTTCTTTTTTTTTTTTTCCCCAACTCTCCCTGGGAACCATCTATTACCGTGTTAGTTTTTTGAGCTCATCGTCTTTTATTGTACTCTATTGATTATTTACTTGGTCCAATATTTGATGCAGGTCATTGTCATAGAGACTGTACAGTTAGTTCAACATTTTCAACAAACGAGGAAGTTGAGTTCATGATAATGTGCAAGCTGTGCTACCATGGAAAAATTCTTGCGCAGAATGGAACTTGCAATGAATCTCCAACTAGTCCTTTGCACTTGCAAGTGCCAAAATACCAGAATTTGATGACCGCAACTAAGGGTGCCAAGTCTAGTATTAGAGCTCAGGACACTCGTTCCGAGACCAAACAAACTAGGCCTGAATCTAGTTTGGCTGCAAAAAGTCGACGCAAGTCGTGTAATTGGGGTGTCATCTGGAAGAAGAAGAACATAAAAAATTCAAGCGTTTCTGATAAAAAAGTTAAAGATGAAAGCATTGATTTCAGGCTTAATAACATTCTTTTAAAGGGTGGTGGTTCAGGTGTCCACAGGATGGAACCTCAATGCCACCTTTGCCGGAAGCCATATAGGTCAGATCTGATGTATATTTGCTGCGTAACATGCAAAAGTAAGTTATCCAGACATCAGGCCCTATGTCTTTTCCTTTTTATAGGTAAAATATCTCTGTTTTTTTAAACTTTATGTTTGTGATCATTGGCAGATTGGTATCATGCTGATGCTGTTGAACTTGACGAGTCAAAGATGTTTGATGTAGTAAGCTTCAAGTGTTGCAAGTGCAGGAGGATAAGATCACCATTGTGTCCCTTTATGGACCCTGAAGAGAAGATGCAGAAGCTTGTTCGGAATTTGAAACGAGAGAATTCTGGAGTGGATTCCGATACTGGAACTGCATTTAACTCTAAATCAAGTGAAACTGGTACTCCATTGAGCGAAATCAAGAAGACATACATTACGCCGTTGAAGCAAGAAAGTTCTGGAGTGGACTCAGATTCTGGATCCATTTTCTATTCTAGACAAAGTGAACCCTCTACTCCAATGTTTCCCTTGGAGGAAGTGCCCCAACAGGATGACGATCCTCTTCTTTTTCCCCTTTCGAGAGTTGAGCTAGTTACAGATCATGATTCAGAAATTGATTCTGAATGGGACACTGGTAGGCCAGGGCCAAAGAAGTTGCCGGTTAGAAGGCATGTGAAGCGTGAAGGGGATTCGGAAGATTTTCCAGGAAATAATTTTTCTAATGTTGAATTTTATACACATATTAATACGGATAACCCCATGGAGCCTACAGAGAACGCATACCCTCCTACAGAATGGGATATTTCTGTTGACAGTTTTGAAGGTGATATAATGTTTGATGATGAAAATATAGATTATGGAAATGTAGATTTTGAACCCCAGACACTTTTCACGTTTTCGGAGCTGCTGGGTATTGATGCTTCTGGGGAGGAACCAGAAGATCAGGGAAAATCTTTCTGTGCAATTTCGCAGGATGAGGTCTCCGAACAACATCGATTGAGCACTTGCGATATATCGGATCCCATGCCATCTGTAAAACCATCTGTCAAGTGTCAGTTTTGTTCACTGGCAGAACCAGATCCCGATCTTTCTTGTCAGAACTGTGGGCTTTGGGTACATAGCCATTGTTTGTCCTCAACAGATCAATCATCTTTTGATGGCAGTTGGAAGTGCGACCACTGTCGAGAGTGGCGTTAGCTGATCTGGGTGAGCTGCAAAAACGAACTAGAGGTGGTGAACTACGATGTGTTTTGATGATGAAGCAGGCATGCTTGTTGATGCTGCAAATTGGAGGAAATATCAGAAACAACTAGCTCTCACTCCATCATTGTTGGAACTCCGAAAATATCCCGCAAGAGCTAAGATTATCTTGAAGGCAGATTCCTCCCAGGCTAGCTTATTTCTGGTACGTCAGAGGTTTTGATCTGAGAAGTTGAGGAAACCAATTTACCATTCATAGATATTTTGTTGCATGGTACGTTGGATGATTCATGGATTTCCCTCAGTTTTCCCTTATCTTATGATGGGGATGTTAATTGTTTCCGAGCCATGCTCTCTGAACTTGGAAGATAAGCAATTATTTTTATGTGCTTATCAGATTAAATTGCTTGTAAATGAAAGTTCTACCGCAGCTCCCTTTTTTTTTTTTTTTTTTTTTAGACTCGGTTAGGATTGAAAACTCTAAAGAGCATATCTTTCAAAAATTTTATAAAAAGAAGAATTCAAGTTGTGAATGCCGTATACATGGCCAGAATTTTATTTTATTTTTCCTCTTTGGGCTCTAAAAGCGACTATGATTTGGTGAACCACCAGTTTTACGTTGTCCAAAACTTGAGGGTCAGTTTCGAATCAACTCCTAAGCAGGTTTTAGGGATATATATGTGATGTTTGTAGTCGTATTGAACTTCATTAACGTTGAGATTATGTTGTTCAGGATATATCCGTAACCGCCATGATTGTCTGTAAACGTTCTTACCGAACTGTTTTAGCGATATCAGTTGAAAATTGAAATTTTTTAGTTTAGAGTCAAGTGTTGAATTACCGTTAGGCTATATTTGGAACCACTGAACTGATCCATATTTTTCTTGCATTGTTTTGTCCTTTTTCACCTTATGTGAAATTCAAAATTTCAAATTGTAATTTTTCCCCTTTTGACCTAATTTACTTAAAATTTAGGGAAAATAATTGAAGAAAGGAAAGTTCAACTAAAATCTCGGAAACATAACTACATAAAATTTATAAAATAATTGCTTTGTTGGATCCTGTCGTTGCATCTGTACATCTCGTCGGATCTTCTCATTGCTCACCCTCCATATCCATCGCACTCATGAAGAATTTCTGCTTTATTTTGGTAGCCAATGCAATTCTTGACAGCATAGTGTTGGGGCATCCAAAGGAAATAGTTAAGGGGAAAGGAGACTAGGTTTTTTCTTTTAATGTATAGTTTTTAGCAAAAATGAGTTTTTGTTAATTTCAAGCGTTGTCCCTGGTAAGTCGTAAATGATGCACATGAGGACTAACTGGACTACTTTCTCCAATTTTTCTAATGCAATTATTAATCATAGTGATTGTGCCAAAATTTTAAAACTTAAAGGATTGATTATCAAGAAATTCAGAGACGCTGAGGGTCCTAAAAACAAGATTAAAAGGACAAAAAAAAAAAAAAAAAAAGAGTTCAGAGACTTAAGTTGCATAAGATTAAAAATTTAAGAATTAAATAAGCAATTTACCTTATTGTTAATATGGTAAATCAGAGATTGACCATAATCAATTATTAATTGAGAGTAATCAATCATTGATTAACCTTAACGTAAATTATCAATTTTCAAGTTAATCCTTAATTGACCAAATCTAAGGTTATGTTTGGTAGGAGAGATGGAGAGGAGGAGGGATTAAGAATGTGAAGGATAGAGATGATTATATGAATCTCTCATGTTATTTGATAAGAGGGATAAAGAGTTAGAAAGATTGATGATAGTTTTTTAATTAATTATTATATTTTCCATTTTAAAATTCTTTTCTTAAAAAAAAATTAAGGACAAAATTATCTTTTTAATTAAAAATGAGAATGAGAGTGCATCCTTCCATATTATGGTGGGTCCAAGGGGAGAGATTCTCCCTCCCTCCTTAGTTCCTTCCAACAAAACAATGGAAGTTTGACTCTTCACTCACCCCTCTCCCTCCCTCCATCTCTCCCTCCAGCCAAGCACACCCTAAAAAAATTGGCAAACACCCATTTTGTTATAAAAAAAAAAAAAAACCAATCATTTGTTAAATTAGGTGACTAAAATTGGTCATCCAGTTTAATTTTTCAAAAAAAATATGTCAATTTCTAAATAATATCTAAAATTTCATTAGCAAAAATATGATTAAATAATAGGATTATATCTCTAATTATCCCATTGTTCTCCATCACTTGAAAACATTCTTTTTGTGTTCAAAGTTTACCACTTCGTATGTAAAACATTTTCTTTTCGGGGAAAAATTAGTAAATGTACATTCTATTAAACAATAAAACTAATTCTTTTGAAAATAACAGTCTACCTCTATTATGGGGTGTTACAAATTATTCATTAAGCTGTCAAATTCATCTAAACCCTTCTTTTTCCCGGTCGATGATGGATTTTGACTGGGTGATCTACAGGATTATTAAAAAAAAAAACGCAAATTATTGTTCTAATAATAGTAGGTTTAGTTTTTTTAACTTTCAATTAGATAAGGAGAAAACTAGATGAAGAGCCATGTTTGAGTACCTCTTTATAATTTTGCTCACTCTAATATTTAATTTGATAATTTTAGTATTATGAAATAACAAAATTATATATTAATATTATGGTGGACATAAATATAAGAAGGTGTCAAATTTATGACATTTTTGTATATGACCGTTAGATAAGTTAAAGGTTAACATAATATGTTTTGCCGAAATTTCGTTGATAGAAAAGATAATCTAGTAGATTACGACTGGCTATCTATTGGATATCACAGGAATCAACATTGACCATTGACAGTGTAATTAGATAGGTTAAGGAATTTGACATAAGTACTTTAATTACCAACATTAGAGAGTTTGAGAGAGTCTTTCAACTAAAATAAAAAGAACGGGGACTAGATTGTCAGCTTTTAAAGATTTCATTTTGTCAAATAAATCTTTATTTGATTATGAGTTTGATCAAAGTATATATCAATTATTGGAGCTTCAATTATGTAGGTCTATTTAGTTCTCTTGCTAGCTTCAGAAACCTTTGGAGGATTCAACAGGATCATCCTGATAGTATAGAATCACTAGTATTAGGAACTGGTATCGGGTGTCATGATAGTAAATAGTTTCCAGGAAACTAGGAAGTGTGTTTTATCTAAAGTATTGATATATTTATAGTTCGTATATCTTATGTGAGAATATGAATATCAATTTTAAATTAGTTGTTTTGGTAGTCCAAGTGTTGGATTGTGATTGTAATAAATTGCTTTGAGCAAAAAAATATCACATGTGGTGGATGTTGTCTATAAAATCTTAAGTTTGTGAAGGTTCTATCACTTTTTTTTTTTTTTTCGGCCATTGCTATTTAGTCCGAGTCGGCTGATATTACGATTCATTTATGATACTTGCAACTTTTAAATAAATGTGGCCCTACCTTATTTAAGAGGATGTCTACATGAAGTTGTGAGACATACAATTCAGGTTAACAAAACTTTTCATTTTTTTTATTTTGTTATTCGACGATTGTCTTTTCAAAATTGGTCCTGATTCATTTGCAATTGAACTACAGTTAATTATTTGAGTTAACTGCAACTTTTGAAATTTCAGCGACTAAACTGCTAAGAAACAATGTTTAGGATAAAAGTGCATAAAGACAAAAAATTCAGGGACACAATTGCTAAAAAAATCTAAAAATAAATACAAATACAAAATTGAAACTCAGAAACCCTAAACCCCTTCTCTCTCTCTCTCTCTCTCTCTCTCTCTCTCTCTCACAGTTTCACCCACCGCTTCTTCGACACTGTCCCTCTCCTCGTATATGGGATCTGACCAAACCATAAAACCCCCTTAATTTCTCGGAAACCTTTCTCGGCGACCCATTTTTACATATTTTCTTTTGAAAAAAAAATATAAAAAATTAAAAATTGAAGATGCAGAACGACGAGGTTATATGGCAGGTTATAAGGCACAAGCATTGCAGCTTCATGGCCAAGTTAGTTTCTTTCTTTAATTTTTCTTAATATTTTGTTGCATATTTTGATGGGTAATCTGAAAATCGCCGATTAATGTTTGGGATTTTTGCAGAATCGAAACTGGAATTTTCTGTCGGAATCCATATAACGTGACCGGAATCTGTAATCGAAGCTCTTGCCCTCTCGCCAATAGTCGCTATGCAACCATTCGCGATCATGATGGTACTTTTTTCTTCTTCTCTGATTCTCTAATTTGTTCTCCTTTTTCTTATAAAAACAAGTTTTCTTGAAATGTCTTATTCTTAGTGTGAGTGTGTGTGTGTGTTTTCTTTTTTTTTTTTTTTTTTTTTTTTTGGCAATGGGGATTTAATTATTGGATTTAAATATAAGTGCCTATTATTTAATTTTATTTTTTCATATTGCTGATACATCGTTTTAGTTAAGGTTAATTTCTTTGTTAGGTAGTAGCTTAGTTAGCTATTGTGAAATATCTGGTTCAGATTGTTGGGCTCTTCTTTTAAGTACTTAGCTAGTGTGTTTGGTAGGATAGAAAAGTGGAAGGAAGTAGAGGGGTGGAGGGATTAGTGGAGGCTTTTGACATTCATGGTTGTTTGGTAGGAGAGAGAAGAGGAAGGAAGGGACTTGAGGAGGGACTCCTAAACTGGAGAGATTATTGGAGGAATTTCAAACCGAACAACATAAGAGAAAGGACCTCTACCTCCTTTCCCATTTCCATCACCTAGGTGATCTATCATTCTCTCCTTCCAACCAAACACACCCTTAAGTTGTACATATTAAAACTTATCTTTTTTGGGTTAGCTAGTGGTACTTCTTTAAATTCTCTACTCTTTTCCCGAGCCAGTGGTTTTTTTTCCTTCTCTTATTCGATTTAAGTTTTTGTTTTTGTTTTTTTGTTTTTTTTTTTTTGTTTTCAATAGGTCACTTAGAAACTTAAGATCCAAAAACCATGCCCATCTAAGAGTTATGGGTTAGTTGCTTTTGCTTTTTGCTTGCCTTCTTATAGAATAAGTTTATAGGTCTCTTTGGCTGCATTTGATAAGAAGTGAAACCAATATTGGCAAGAAGATCTTAGGTTCATATCGATTTGGCGGCTTAACCATCTTTGTCACTTGTCATCGGATTCATTTTGTTATGTTGGTGTTTTGCAGGAGTTTTCTATCTTTACATGAAAACTATAGAAAGAGCTCACATGCCAAACAAATTGTGGGAAAGGGTTAAATTGCCCAGGAACTATGAAAAAGCACTGGAACTCATTGACAAACATCTGGTACTAAATGTCCGGGTTTATTCGTTAATTCAAAACTTAACCCTAAACGTTATTCTAATCACTAATTTGTCTTTTCCTTCTCGAATTGACAGATGTATTGGCCTAAACTTCTTGTACACAAGACAAAGCAACGGTTGACTAAGATGACTCAGATGCGGATACGCATGAGGAAACTTGCTTTGAAGACACGGTACAGTCTGTCTCATGCTAGTGTTGTTATAATTAATGTTATGAAAAATCCTGAAAGATAAGCATCTTTTGCATTAAGTTCATTTTTAATGGAGTTTTGCATTATCATGTTGAAAGGGAGGTCCTTGGTGATGTGGTAGTCAGTATTATATCGCCTTTTTCTTGAATACTCTGTTTCCATATCTTCCAGGGAGAAAATAATGTCAACACCAAGAAAGGAGATAAAGAGGGAGGCTAGGAGAGAGGAAAAGGCTGAAAAAGCTGCTTTATTGGATAAGGTTATTATCTGCAACACGGTGTTGGTGTTCATGTAAATCATATTATGTCCAATATCTCTCAAAAGGGCTTCCTATTTTTCTGCAGAGTATCGAAAAAGAATTAGTGGAGCGTCTTAGAAAGGGGCTTTATCCAGATATATATAATTACCCTGAGAAAGAATACAATAAGGTTCTTGAAATGGAAGAGATGCTGCTTGCTGGTGGTGAGCAAGAAGAAGACGAGGAGGTATAAATGCAACACATTCATTTTTGTTTGATTATTTCTTCAATTGTTTCGGTTGAAATTAAAAGTTTTATTCTTCAATTGCTTACTTGAGTATTTCTGTTCCCTTTTTTTTTTTTTTTTTTTTTTTTTGTGCATGGAAAATGCAGGAGCCTGAGATAGAATATGTTGAAGGTGATTATGAACTTGAAGAAGAAGATGATATAGAAGATTTTGGTGGTTTGGCAATGGACCATATTCACACAGATGATGATAATGGTAAATTTTCCTATTTATTGTTTTATTAACTGTTCCCAACTTCCCAGCAGTTATCAGCCTCAGAGTTAATTGGTTATTATCAAAACGATTTTTCTTAAAACCGTGCATAAAACTTTACAAAGATGTGCAGTTTTTTGTATCATGTTGACTCATTTCGAGTTGAATTTTGTAGTTGGAATCGATGAAGATGATGAACCGCATTCTCGCAAGAGAGGGAGAAAAGAATCTTCGGTGGCCTCTAAGAAGCTTGGAAAAGATGGGTCTGGTGCTAAATTGAAGAAGACGAGAGTACATGTTGAGGTAACCCTAGTTTCTTTCAGTTCTGTTACGGTCCCATTTCATTTACCAAGTCTTTCTAAAAATGCAACTAGAGTCCTGTTTGGGATAGCATTGATAGATTTTACATTTGGACTTAAAGAACTGTAAATGAGAAAAATAAAAGTAAAAACACAACCAGAGGAAGCGATGAAATTTACTTAAGAAGTTGCTGTAGAGATTAGTTAGGGAGAACAAAAGAAAGGAAGGTGAATTGGGCGTAATAAGGTATAAATTCATTTTTGTTGGTGACAAAGGTGGGCAAAAAAGGAATTGAAAAATCAACTACATGTGGCAACTACTTCCGTGTTGCAGAAAGCATAATAGTTTATGGTCCATTTTTGTGATGGTAGATGTGGTTTTGGGGTAGTCTTGGTCCACCATGTAATGCCGAAAACACAAACAATCATGTTTTCTGTTCGTTTTATGTTACCTTATATAAAGTGTTCTCTATCTATTTTCCGAAATGTTGATCACAATTTTTAAGTATATACTGAATATTATTCTTTTGTTTGTCAGGTTGAGCATGAAGACGCTGATGGAAGACAAAAGGTACCCGAGAAATTGCTTGATTTGTTTGCTCGATGAAGATGGACGGTGGCGGAAATGCCCTTTTTACGAGGTCAGATATAGATTTTTCCCGGCGCTTGCAAAGCAAAGACGGCAACACACAACTGGAGACAACAGAATTTTGGCAGTTGGATGACGTAAATTAAGGTTAAATTATGTTGCTCGACACCAAGTAACAAAGAAAAGCTGTCATTGAGCATTTTCTTAGGTATTGAGTTTTTTATCTTATGTTTGTCTTTGTTTTTTGTTTTTTGTTTAACCTCTTGTTAGGAGAAGCGGGCGAATTCCACCTGTACTTTTAAGAGTAGAAGTTTACATATATATATATATATATATGTAAGAGACAGTTCCTTCGAGAATGATAACTTTTAACTAGTCGCTTCTTTTACCCTTTTATCCAGTTACGGGGCTCATTTCTGTTCCAAATTTTGAATTATTCTCCGAACTTGTAACTCAAGCCCTTTTATTTTATTTTATTTTTGAGCTTTTTTATCCGACTTGATGTTTTTAAATCAAAGTTCTACACCAATTTCGTCTTTCAAACTTCAGTTAGCATTGGCGACTCTGCTTTCTATAGCTTATTGAAAAGTCATTTTTTACGGTAAAAATGTTGGACAAATTCATTTTTTCCTTCCGAATTTGGGACCTCATAAGAAAATGCCTTTTAAATTTCAATCTGAAATTTTGTAACAATATTTATCCTATCAATGATTTTTTATAGGAGGTGTCACATGTTGACTAAATTCCAACTCAATTATGTAATACCGAAAGGTTATTTTGTCCTTGATATATCATTTATGTTACCTGGACTTAGTTGTGCGGTTCGACCACGAAACAATTCATCTACCTGTCTCTTCCTTTTGAGCCTTTAAAAAGAATAATATTAGGGACACTAATTCCAATATCAACTTTTTAAGTATTAATTCATATATCAACTTTTTAAGTATTAATTCATGTATCAATATTTTTTTTTTTGTAAATACAAGTAATTGATGTGATAATTATTTAAACACTTATCAATAAAAAATGACAATTCATATGTCATATAAGTTGATATTCAAAAGTTGTGATTAAAGTTGGTGTCTCTAGTATTTTTCTTTTAAAAATAAAAAAAAATTAATTTCATAAAAGCCCTTTGAACTATACACCTTTTTTATATTGCCACAATTTTATAAAACTGTTCAAATTTCCTCTTGATATGCTCATAGCAGTTCGAAATGCCCCTTCCGTCCACTCCCACTCCCATCTATAACCCTAAAGGATTTGCTTATATGCATCTCGAAAAATGGGATGCATATCGTGAAGCTCTTGTAACACTTTTATGCCCTAATTTTTGAAGCGTGATGTGCTAACATTTGAAACTATATATATAAATTTTATGATTAGTTACAACAAATCTCGCATAACTATGTCTTTTGGGACACTTTGCACCTGATTTTTAAAACGCGACTCCCGTATCCTTTGAAAATAAAATGTTCACAAAAAAAAAAAAAAAAAAAAAAACCCTTTTTATTAAGGTTTCTATGGATACAACACGTCCCAAATAGACAGTATTAGTTGTTAAACACAAGTATTTTTTCACCCATCACTCTCAATTTACATTTAAAAGAAATGTCATTTTTTTTTTTTAATGATTAGACATTAGAAAAGCAAAAAACAAAAAAGTTTCATCATCTTCCCAACTAACAGCCAATAACAACCTCTAGCGCGAGAAAACTTCACATTAAAAAATAGATTTAAATTTTTTTTTTTTTTATCATATCTAAATTGTCATTCAGTAGCTCTAACTTATTACTGGTTGCATTTTGGCCAGACCTGACTTTTTGGATGGAGCTTCGTGTTCTGTAGTTGGTAATTTGATGGCCTTGAATTTGTATATTGCCTTTCTAATGATGTTTCTCTAGTTGGTTAAAGCAATACAATTTCTTAAGCCAAAATAAATAAAATAAATAAATAAAGGTCATTCAATAGGCAACATGATTCTTCTTCAGCTTTTTTCTTGTTCAAAGAAGATGTTCATAAGATTCTTTACGTTTCCTTCTGTAAAGTTCTAGCCTATATGTCAAGTAGATGTAGATGTGATACATTTTTATTATTTGTCTATTTGTGTCAATTAATGATGTTTCTATTCATAAAGTAACAAAAAAGAAAATAACATAAAATTCATCCTCCATAACAGGCGATACTTGAACTTCAATATCCATTGACTATTTGCAGAGACTAAAATCTTTTCTGAGTTCTTATCTTCTTTCTTCGGTTTCTACTCTTATTGTTTTACATATTTGCGAAAGCAATACTCCAATTCTCAGAATGTCCCATTGGTATCTAAGGCAACAATGGAGGCAACATTTTTACGTTATAGTATCGATTTTGATAATCATTAATATTAACTAGATTTATAGTTTATTAAGAGTTAATAAAGTTAATTAACTTAATATGTAATTTATAGTATTGTTTGTTAATAAAAATAGAGCTACTGGATTTCATAATAGTTAAAATAACTTTTAATTAGTTTACATTAAGTTACTAATTTATGAAATTTCTTGTATATATAATGGCAAGTGAAGGTAAATCTTGTACTGCATAAAAATATTGCACACCATTATATGGTAATAAGTATGGCACTATATGTGACTTTCGTGAGAATGTCATGAAAAGTGAAAGGATCACATGTATTAAGTTTTATTTAGTCAGAAATGATCCAAGAAAAAATAACAAACAATGTCCCAAAATTCCACCTGAAGTACCAAAAGAAATTATCCAATTGATTAAAAAAAAAAAAAGAATATGTAGCAAAGGAAAAGAAAGAGGCTCTATTTGAAGATATACGAGAGGAATTGCAGTAAATTTGAGAGTTCCACTATCCAATGACAGAGATGATGAAAACACACACACACATATATATATATATATATATATATATGTTTTTGTACCCAACTAATATGCATTTGAAGAATGAGATGCACTTTCTAAAGCTCAGATTGTAGTACATTATTAGCAGTAGGACAACACCTTGCACTTCCTACATTCTCGCCCTTTCTAGTAAATGATTCATTATTGCTCTCTTTCCCATTCAGATTCTTTAGATGCTCAAAGAGCTTTACGATAAGCATCTCATTTTTCGGGATACATATTAATTAAACATAAACATATGTCTTCATCATTTGAATCACTGAGTTGTGGAACTCTCTTAAATTCCTCTCTCACTACTAGAAAATAGGGATTAAACGACGGCGATTACACGACGGTTCCTCGGAACCGTCGTGTAAACCAAGGTTTACACGACGGTTCAGAGGAACCGTCGTATAAAGTCATGTAAACTTGAGCTTTACACGACGGTTCGACCGAACCGTCGTGTGAACCGACGGTTTACACGACGGTTCGGTGGAACCGTCGTCCAAACCGTCCGGTTTACACGACGGTCCGGTCGAACCGTCGTGTAAACCGTCGGTTTACACGACGGTCCGGTCGAACCGTCGTGTAAACCGTCGGTTTACACGACGGTCCGGTGGAACCGTCGTGTAAACCGTCCGGTTTACACGAAGGTCCGGCGGAACCGTCGTGTAAACCGTCGGTTTACACGACGGTCCGGTGGAACCGTCGTGTAAACCGTTCGTTTTACGCGGTCCAGTAGGGGATTACACGACGGTTTGAAAATAAACCGTCGTGTAATCATCCAAAAAATTTGAAAATTTTCAAATTTCATTTTTCGAAATCCGCGCGAAAACCCATTACTTAAATACAACTTCCTCTCCATTTCTCTTCATTTCTCTTCAAACTCTCTACATTTCTCAAGTACGCACATCCTTCACCAACCCGCCCCAACCTCTCTTTTAAAATCTGTCCAACCCGCCGTTGCCGCCGCCGCCACTCCCGCCGCCGACTCTCTCTTGGTGTGGCCGTGCCTATTCTTCTTCAAATAAAAGCAAGGTAACTTCATATATAAACTAAAACACTTTAATTTGCTCTTTTATATTATTGTTTGTCACTAAAGATCCATTTTTGAACATGGGTGTTTTTGTTTGTAATGTTGCTCTTTGTAGATGAATGGTTTGTGAATGGTTTTTTTTTTCCACATGATTTTTTTCCCGCCCACAACATGCTCGATGAAATGTCAAATTGAGTTTTTCTTATCGAAAAGTGTATAGAGTTTGATAAATATTCATAGCATAACTATAGCAAGATTACATGAAGTCTCCTAGCATGAAAATACATCAAGAATGCCTCAAAACGCCCTATGCCCGTAGAGACCGCGACGGGCGCCTGGGGACCACGAGGGGGGGGGGGGGGGCTCGCGCGAGTGATAATTAATGCCCAGACATTACACGACAGTTCGGTGGAACCGTCGTGTAATGTTGTGGGTTACACGACGGTTTCATGTGGAACCGTCGTGTAACGTAGGTATTACACGACGGTTCCAAGTGGAACCGTCGTGTAATGTCGCTTCATTATTTGTTCCCACTACGGTTTACCTTGTTTCGACGACGGTTTTAACCGTCGTGTAACATTGAGATACGACGACGGTAATATAACCGTCGTGTTATCTTCCACGACGCTGGATTACACGACGGTTGGGTAACCGTCGTGTAAACTTTACACGACGGTTAAAAACCGTCGTGTAATCCCTCTTTTCTAGTAGTGTCTTATGTCTTCAAACATACCTTCTTTCTTTTTCTTTGCTACTTCTTTTATTCTTATTTATTGATTAATTTCTTTTGGTACTTCAGGTGGAACTTTTCTGGCTAAATAAAATCTGAAATGAGTGATCCTTTCACTTTTCATGACATTCTCGTAAAAGTCACATATAGTGCCATATTTATTACCACTTAATGGTGTGTAACTAAAAGTTATTATAACTAATATGAAATCCAAAAGCTATATTTTTAATAATAAACAATATTATAGATTAAATACAAAATTAATTAACTATGACTACTCTTAGCTAGCTATACATCTAATTAATTTTATTGATCATCATAATTGATTGTATAGTATAGAAAAGTTACCTCAATTATTTCCTTAGATACAATGCACATGCTGAGAATTGGAGCAGCAAGCTTTCGTGAATATGTAATAGAATAAAAGTACAAAATGTACAACATCTACATGATATAAAGGCTAATTGTTTGAACAAGAAAAAAGCTGAGGAATTAAGAAGAAAAAAGTTATATGCACAACAACTCTAATACCAATTTTGAGTATCAATCTATATAGCGTGTGAGTTGTCATTTTTTATTTATAAGTATTTAAAAAGATGTACAAATCAATTAATTGTTTCTATCAATAAAAATATAACAACTCATCATCACGTAAGTTAGTATTTAAAAATAGCGATCAGATTTGATATCCCTAACAATACTCAATAAATAATCATGCTGCATAGCGAATACTTTTTTTTTTTTTTTGATTAAGAAATTGTATTGCTTATAAGTTACAAGCAACCAAAGGTACAAAGGCAAGAGACCAATTCAAGGCCATAAATTACCCCCTATAGAACATGAGGCTCCATCCAAAATATCAAATCTAGACAACCCAACCAGTAATAAGTCTGGACCAATGATTGACAACTTAGACATGATTTAAATGTTGATTATTTTTCCGTCAGAGTTATTTTTATGGGGTATTGATGGTGATCCTTTTGTTATAAGTCTTTTTTTTTTTTTTGGGCTAGAAATTGTTATAAGTCTCTTGATCCTGATCAGTTGGAGTTGCCCATTCAATGTAGTGGTATTATCAAAAAAGGCAATTGTATGCTCAATAGTTAGTATGCATTTTCAATTATCTATTCTTGAAATAAGGTGCACATTTTCCCACCTTGTGCACTTTCTTAGATTTTACGAGTGAAACCGATTTATAATTGATGTTAAGTTTTCTTGTATTATGAGGTTATTTGAATCAATATTAGTGTTTGCATTTTCTTCACTTAGAATACAATTATCCTTTTTTTTAAAATTATTTTAATTGAATATGAAATATTCATTTACAAAGAAAAATTATTTAAAATATAAATAATATTCTTTAAAATTAGGAATTTTTATTGTTTATGAGTTGAAGAATGTTATATTAAAAATAGAAAAGAAAAGAAAAAAAAATTAAAACAAAATGTGCCACATAATTGGAATTTTTGCAAAAATAAAATCTTCCCGGTATTTTTTTTAAAAAATTTCCTTTGCTATTAACTTTCTAGTTATAATTTATAGGGGAAAGTGAGCAATGTATCAACCACCTAAAATTACCTACCAAATTAATGATTGGTTACTATACGTCCATAAACTCGTTGCCCACATCTAAAAAACAAAAATTATTTTTTAATTTATCTTACCGATAATAGGTTGCTTAACTTTCTACAAGTAATATGAAAACGCTAAACTTATCTGTATATATTTTTACGGCAACTCTCATATCCGTCACCTCATTTTTATTGGATACGAATGGTACTTATAACGATTAATATTTAGGTTATACTGGATAGTATTTTAAGTTGTATCGGTTAGATTTTTAGGTTATTCCCTCCTTTTTCCTTCTCTCTCTTCATCGGATGGTCGGCTGTCGGACGGAAGAGTATTCTTATATTCTTATATATTGGTTATATAATATATAAATAGGATGACTCTGGTATACGATGGCGCATTTCCACGGACAGAGAGATAAAAGTTGACTAGGGGAGCGTGCCCTACATACAGCAATTAACTTTGATTTTCGCTTGGAAGCTTTTTGATTTTTTTGATTTTTTTGATTTTTTTTTTTGTATTCTTATAAAATAAGAAAAATTATAACAACGCTCGCACTTAATATTTTCGCATTTAATAATTAAAATATGTTAGTATACCTTTTTAGAAGAAAAATTATATCATCCCTTCACTAAATAATTAAAATATATAATTGTGTCTCTATTAGTAAAACATTATTTTTAATTTTTCTATGGTGTACCTATTGAAAAAATAAATAAAATAAAATAAAAGCCTCACACTGTCAATATAAGTATGTATGCATATATGAATCCAACTTGTCGACATCAAGCTTTTGCAAAAAAAAGTTTTAGATATTAAAAATTGTTACGTAGCTATTTACAAAAAAAAAAAAATAATAATAATAATAATAATAAAGAAATAAATAAATAGTCCAAAATCATCGACAATCATCCAAGAAACATTGGGGAGGCATGATACAGAGAATACAGGAGATTGTCTCCTCAATATATAGTAAGAGTCCAAGACACAAAAGAAAAGTTTGTCTCCTCAATATATAGTAAGAGTTCAAGACACAAAAGAAAAGTCCTTTTTTATCTTTTGAAACCATTTAAAAAGGCGTAAAAAGATAATCTAACGGTAATTTTATATTTAATTTTATCTAAAATAAGAAGAATTTAAATCTTTCGCTCCTAATTAAAAAAAAAAAAAAAGCTAAGAAGATGAAGTGTTTTAATATACTGAGACACATTTAGCTGTCGTTTACTTATTATGTACGGAATTGTCATTTTTCTTTTTCGTTTTGGAGTTTGTGATGCAATGCACCCGTGAAGTTCTCCTTGTCGGTAGACGACTTCATCGACAAAGCTGATGTAAAGTGGTTCATTTGTTTGTCCTCTTTTTCCTTGGACTTGAGTGCCTCTGTCTGCCATTTCAAAGAGAAAAAGAAAAAATATTCTCCTACTAAGAAGAAAACGACAAAGTTTTTGCGCCAACCAAAGTCGAAAAACGAAAACCCACCCCATTTTTGCTTTCTTTTGCTAGAGTTAATTTCATGAATTGATATATCGAATTATCAATATGGCTAACATTCAACATCTAAAGTGCTTCATTATTATTATTATTATTTTTTCGGGTAATGAAACTCTTCAACGCCATGTGACTTTTGTGGTATATTTTCTATTTACATGCACTTTTTTAAAAAGAGCGGTTAAATCAAGTTATCGTTCAGACTAAAAACAATATAATTACTTTTTTAAAAAGAACTGTTAAATCAAGTTCTCGTTCAGATTAAAAATAATATGATTACTCTATTAATAATTGAGACTCAATCGGAAGATGTTTCGATTTATATTTCTACGGATGTAATTTTTATTCATCGTATAGTGTCAAAGCTTTCACACGAAGGGAGATGAATATACTTCCAAAAATAGAAAGAAACCATTCTCTACTTCCAAGCATTGTCAACTGGGAAGTGTCTTCTTATCCTATATAAACAAACAATCTCATATAAAAATTACAATAACAAAAGAAAAAAAAAAAAAAAAAAGAAAGAAAGATAGAAAACAAAATGGGTGATCTTCAAGTAAGGAATAGTAGTGTTCCAGTGATTGATCTGCGGGAATTCGGAGATTCGTTGGCGTCGGAAGCTTACAAGAAGCTGAGAGAAGCTTGCGAGGAATGGGGGTGTTTCAGGATAGTCAACCACGGAATATCTCTTAATCTGATGGCGGAGATGAAGGAGGTGGTGAGAAGTCTTCTCGACCGTCCGATCGAGATAAAGAGACGCAACACCGATGTCATCGCCGGCAGCGGGTACATGGCACCGTCAGCGGTCAACCCTCTGTATGAGGCGTTGGGTCTCTATGACTTAGACTCTCCGGAGGCTCTTTGTACATTTTGTGATCAGCTGGAAGCTCTTCCTCACCAGAGGTTTGCTTTTTTCCTTTCCTTAAGAAAATAAATAATAATAATAATAAATTCTTATGTTTTGGAATTTCAGATATTTGGACGGTTGGATTTTTCATCGAGATTCATTAAATTACACCATGAAATATTTTATCATGAATTTAAATTAAGATTATGAATGGATATGCGTTGAAATTACTGTTTTCTGCTAATTTTGATAAGTTAATTGTAGTTTGATGTATAATTAAACTTTTTTTTTTTTCCTTTCTTGAGAAATTATCTTCCCAAGATTAACTGTTCTTTGTCCCCCTCTCTGTTTTTTTTTTTTTTTTTCGAATACCAGAGAGGTTATAGAGAAGTATGCTGGAGCGATACACGAGCTATTAATGGACATCGGAAGAAAATTGGCGAAAAGCATGGGATTGGACAATAGTGATTTGTTCAAGAAATGGCCTTGTCAATTCAGGATAAACAAGTACAATTTCACTCCAGAATCTGTCGGTTCTTCCGGCGTGCAAATTCACACGGATTCGGGATTTATAACCATTCTCCAAGACGACGAAAATGTTGGAGGTCTTGAAGTGATGAACAAAAGTGGTGAATTTTTGGCAGTGGATCCTTGGCCCGACACCTTTCTGCTCAATCTTGGGGATGTTGCTAAGGTATGCCCCCCCCCCAAAAAAAAAAAAAAAAAAAAGAAAAAAAAAAAAAAACATTGTGGGACTCATAATAAGTTAAGAAGAGAGTTGTGCTGCTAAGATCAGTCTTGTCGCTATTTCGTGATTATTGATTAGTGCGGGTCCTAAAATCTCATCACTAACCAACAATAGGGAAAATGGATGTTTATTCTTAGCACTGATCTATTGGCAGTAATGGCATGTACTACTAACTTGCATTTCTTGAATCCTAATTTTTGTTGTGTTAATGATCACGACGATCCAAGGCGTGGAGCAACGGGAGGTTCCGCAATGTGAAGCATCGAGTGCAATGCAAGGAGGCGAGTATCAGGGTTTCGATAGCTTCGTTTCTATTGGGACCAAAGGAGGAAGCAATCGAAGCCCCTCGAGAGCTGGTCGACGATGAACACCCACGGCTCTACGTCCCTTTTACGTATGAAGACTACAGGAAGCTCCGTTTCTCCACAAAGTTGCAAGCTGGTGAGGCCCTTGAACTCGTTACGAGCACCGATCTCGCCTAATTCAACATGAACATTTCCTATGATGAGCTTTACAAAATGCAAAATTCCCTCTGGATAATTGCAAATTTATTTAGAACAAAAGAGGTCGTAGTAAAGCAAAGTGTATCTAGTGAACCATGCTGCAATGGTCATGAACCATGGCTAGCTAATTACTGAATTAAAATATCAAGACTTAAATACTTCTTTTAAGTACTCTAAATCCTATTTTCACCAAAAATACATTACATATGGTTATGTGAACAAACAATTGGATTCAATGATAACAGAAACTATTACTAATTAAAGATAAAGAACAATGCTTGGTAAGCATCTTAGCCGTCATGTTTTGATCATTTGTACTGCCACAACTCATTATCATTACCATCCTTAACCAATTATATATTCGCATTCCAGCTCTAATACAAAAGATTTTATAACAATCCGACTCGAGGATAGAAATTGTGATAAAATGAGGTCGGCTGTACTGACATATGGGGCACACCCTCATAACCATGACTCGGGTGAGTCATGTAATTGCTAGAGAGTGTACAAGCATTGAAAAAAAGAAATTAGTTGGTAGGGTTTCACCAGATAAAACCAGTTAGAGTAACAGTCACTAACATTAGCCCATATTGAGGTTTTTTTTTTTTTTTTTTTAAATAAGTTCATCAAGAAGCACGAATTACACTGTTTTCTCAAGAGATCAAAACCAGAAGAATTATGTAAAATAACTGAATTTATCCAGTTTAAGCATGATTGATGGAGAAAAAATGATTCCCTCCACGGAGAAGAAGAAGATAGAAATTGGTGAAATCGAGATTAAAAATGGTAGTTCTATTCTTCTTAGAGAATTAGAGACAAATTACAATAAAACTAAACAATGAGGCCATAACTTCAAAAATATAACTCTATTTTAGCGCAGTTTTTGCACTAAAATAGTGCAACTTTTGCACCAAACTTAAAGTTCATCTCCAACTTATCTACTTCAAAATTACACTAAAATTTACTCTCAAGAGATCAAAATTTACCGTATCCCTATAGTGTTGTGCCAACAATGGGTGCAACATTGTTCATTCACGGCAAAATGGTGCAGGATTTGGTGCATGGTTGGAGACGAAATCCAACGCCTTATTCGTGTTTTACGCTAAACTAGTGTTAGCATTGGAGACGCTATGAGAAATGGGGGTCTTTCAGGGTGGTCAACCGTGAAATGTCAGTGAATCTAATGGCAGAGAAGAAGGAGGTGGTGAGATGTCTTTTGGACAATCTGATCGAGATCATGGGGCACCAAGGACCTAGGCACTAAGGCCCAAGGTTAGGCCCCCTCAACTTTTGTAATGGTCAATATTTTTGTTTTTCTCTAGTATGAGAATTTTGTGAGTTAAACAATAGCAGTGACTTTTTCAATTTAATTCACAAAATTTCTATTAGTATATAACCATGTCATTTGTCACATTTTCTTTATGTGCTAAAGTAATGTGACTATTAAGACAAGTCATGGCATGAATAGTATGTGTTATTCACATATTCCAATACCTTGAGAAAAAGGTTAATTTTTGGTTTTACTAAGTCACAGTATGATTATCACTTGGTAATTCCTTCATCCTCTATTAGTAAGTTCAAAGCTTAAGTTGTTGGCCCAAAATTGACCTTAGTTGGTGAAGGAAAAAGTACATGGTTTGATTCAATGGATGAAATGATTTTAGATACAAATCAAAGGTTATGATTTGATGAACATTTGAGACAAGAGTTGCCTTCAACTTTCGGTGGAAGAAAGCTTGGGAGCAAGTAGACATCCACCCCAAATTAAGGCAAAATGTTGGGAAAAAGTATGCTTAGCCTATGAGGAATAGTGACTTGATGGAGTAGGAATTTAAGATAAAATCTGACTATTTGTTGCTTGGAGAATCAGCTACCGTTAAATGGTTAACCCAACAAAATTTGTTCTGCATTTTTACAAGTAATTAAGTAAAATTTAAGATAAGAAATCAGTTTAGAGACAAATTTGTTATTAATTGTTTTTTATATCTGTATTTGACCCAAATTAACAAAAAGGCCACCCAAAAAAAATTAAAATCTTATTTTTTTTGCTTTAAAAATTAAAAACTTGTAGTTATTATTAGGCCACCCACCAAAACTCTGGTTTCATGACTACGGGGCACAATGCTGATGTCATCACCGATAGCGGGTATGACACCATCAAAGGTTGGGTCTCTACGACTTTGGCTCATTGGAAACTCTTCAGTCCTTTTACGACCAGTTGGATGCATTTCCTGACCATAGGTTGATTATTTTTGTCGTCTTTTCTTCATAATTTGTCAGTTAATTCACAAGGTATTGCTTGGCACATAGGTTTAAAATTCAATGCGAGTTAAGAATTTGAATAGGACTAGTGTTTATATATTATATAAAGACAAATGATAAACTTCACGAATTTGAAGTTCGCGAAAATCCCAAAAAGAAACAGAGAAAGTATAGACTTTAGGCTTAGATTTGGGCTTGGGCTTGACATGAAACTTTCAACTTCTTGACTGCAGTTTCGTGTTTTTAAATTCGTGAAGCCTAGCATTACTCATATATAAATATATGTATATAATTAATTACAACAACAACATAGATAGGGATTGTGGGTTCCAACTTCGAACCCACATAATTTTTAATATTCGGTAATTTATAGGATTGCAGTGCTAAGAACAAGAACAAAAACAAAAACAACATTTGCCAAGTCAGGATTGTTATTAAACTTTAAAATTTTACAAACTACATTTTCAATTTATATGAATTTTCTCATTGTTATTAAAAAGTTTTAGCTTTGGTTTTATCATGACCGTCTTTAACCAATTAAATATTCACATTCCAATTCTAATACAAAAATGTTAGACACCCGATTCGGGTGAGTCAAGTTGAATAAGTGTGCACATGCATTGACAAAAGAAATTAACATATATATATATATACACACACACACATATATAATATATACAAACTTCACGTGTAGTTTATTATAAACCATTATGTCAGCAACTTTGGATATATATACATGAATAAAAAGCATGGCAGTAACATCGGTGTGTAATAGAAATTACATTGTTTCCTCAAGAGAGAATCAGTTGGAGAAGAAGAAAATGGAAATTGGTCAATCCGAGATTAAAACTGGAAGTTGTATTCCGGTGATTGATGTTAGAGGATTAGGAGATTCAGATTACAAGAAGCTGAGAGAAGCCTGTGAGGAATGGGGGTGTTTCAGGGTGGTCAACCATGGAATGTCAACGAATCTAATGGCGGAGATGAAGGAGGTTGGTAGATGTCTTATGGACAGTCCGATGGAGATAAAGAGGCGTAACGTCGACGTCATCGCCGGTAGCGGGTACATAGCGCCGTCGAAGGCCAGCCCTCTGTATGAGTCCTTGGGACTCTATGACTTGGGCTCGCCGGAGGTTCTTCGCTCCTTTTGTGATCTGTTGGATGCCTCTCCTCACCAAAGGTTTGCTTACTTTAATTTTATTTGTTAATTGACAAGGTTAATTCGATTGGAATTGAGAATTTGAACAGGATTGATGTTTGGGATTGAAATTTGAGCTCATCATATGTTGTGTTACATATAGTTCATGAAATTTGAGCTCATATTTCAACTTGCCTCATATTTTTCAATCCAAATCCATATGTATACTTATATTTATTTATTAGGAGATTTTTTTTGTACCCACAATATTGATAAATACCCTTATAATTATCGTTGAAGATTTTTTAATTATACTTTACTGTACAATAAAATTACCTTGAAATCCATTAAAAATACTTATATCCCCACATATCTATAAATAGAAATATTTTTATAAAATAATTAAAAAACAAACACTACATTAACTATAAATGAAAATAATATTTTTTTAAAGGAAAAAAACCCCTACATATTTGATTAAGTTAATTTCATTTTTTAAATACGTCAACTTTTTTCCTAAAAAATCTTTAGAACTACATGAAATTTTTCAATAAAGGATTCAAGTAAAACAAAAGAAAAATGAAATTAAAGAGCCAGCAATTATTGAAGTTTTTGATTCAGTAGTATTATTTGCTCTTTTTCTTTGCCTTTTGTATTTGAAAATGACTTTTTATGTTTTTTCTTTATACGATTCTTCTTTTTATTTTTATTTTTCTTACTAGCTAGGTTCGTTTATGTAATTCTATACATATATAATTTTTTAAATACCGAATAACAAGAATAGAGATAATTCTGTCATGAATTATGATAATATATTCAACACTGATACGGTAAAAGCTTTAAAATTCTGAACCCGTTCACATATATGATTTTATTTTATTTTATTTTTTTCAATCTACGTCGTATGCTTTCAATTTTAGAGAATTTATTATCGAATGGACTAAAACATGGGGCGACAATATGGTATGGTAATTGTGTGATAAACAAGACTGACTAGAAAAAGTATGTCCTTTTTCTTTTTCCTTCCTTATTCAGATTTGTTAATTAATTTTTAATCAAATAAATTTAAAATTAAAATTAAAATTACAACAAAATTGGGTGTATGAGAGGGTTAAATCTGACATTATATAAAAAGTATTTATAAAGGAATAGATTTACATGTATATATTTGGAAACATTTATTGAATGGGGGTATTTATCAATATTGTGGGTATAACAACTCTTTTTATTTTGATATTCACACAAACAAGACACACTCAACAAGGCCAAGTGGGGACTATATAGCCCCACATTAATTTTTTTATTTTACAATTATAATTTTATGATTTTTCTATTTTTTCCTATTTAAAAATTAAAAATCCCCTATCGCCCCACTATAACTTTTCCCTTTAATTTTTAAATTTTGTTGTTATTTATAAATTAAATTATATATATATGATATATGATCTCACTAAATTATATATTCGGCTCCGCCGTCGATTGTCAATCCATTAGCGATGAACATAGATATATAAGTGATAGTCCATTGAAAACCTAGCCAAAAAAAAAAAAGGGTCTTCTAACTAAAAAATTTTGGCACTATTCATTTTATGAGGTGGCCAAAACCCACCCTACTTAATTTTGCTAAATTCTATTAGTTTACTCTTTTTTTTTTTTTTTTTGAGCATCATAGTTTCTTTACAGTAGCATTTACTGGCAAATGATATTCTCTCTCTCTTTTTTTTTTGGTAGCATTTTTCCATTTGTCTCATTTTCATTATTTGGTTTTACTATTCAGAAATCAGTAAAAATTTTATGCATGCTGCAGTGTTAAAAAAAATTAAAAAAAATAAGAAGATAAAATAGAAGATTATAACACACATTTTTGGTCTGAAAATTAACCATGCAGTAAAAGTAGAAAATGCTCTATATCACTATTAGTTACGTGTTATATTGTCCTAAAACCATGCAGTTTCACTTTATTTTGCAATAGAAAAACGAATTTCACCTTTTGTTTACACTATTAGGTAAATGGAAAGTGGATTAAAAAGTTCCAAAAAAAAGGGTATTAAAAAGAGGATCTTTTTGTCTCCTCGTTTCTTTAACATGAATTTCCCAAATACTCGCACAAAAGCAGTACTTTGGAATTAAAAAAATGGTATTACTCTAAATTACACATCTCTTATATATATACATATATGTACATACATGAACCTGGAAGTTAAGGGATTTAAATATTATGATCTCTTGTATAAATTTACCATTAGGTTATACTTTTATTGTTACGCATCTCTAAACGTAGTATCAGACAGGACAGTCAATGAATAGTGTCATATATACAACGCATTTATGATCTCATCTCATGAATATGCAAACTTGGCTGCTTCTTGCTACAACTTAAATGGATAAAAATATTATCTTGATCAATTTGTACAGAGAGATAATAGAAACCTATGCAAGGGAAGTGCATGAGCTGACCATGGATATCGGGCGACAAATAGCGAAAAGCGTGGGATTGGACAGGGACTTGTTCAAGGGATGGCACTCCCAGTTCAGAATAATTAAGTATAACTTCTCTTCTGAATCTTTAGGTTCCACTGGCGTACAGATACACACAGATTCTGGATTTCTTACCATTCTTCAAGATGACGAAAGGGTTGGTGGACTCGAAGTTATGAACAAAAAGGGTGAATTTGTGGCAGTGGATCCTTGGCCAGGCACTCTCTTACTCAATCTTGGGGACATTGCTAAGGTATGCAAATTAGGGACTGTCTATGTAATTTGTTTCCATTTAAATTTCATAAGAAATTACATGAAAATTGAGTTCTAAATGAACTTAGTAAACATTGTAGGTATAGGACCTTTGTTTATGAGTAGCTTTTTTCCATTCCGCATGTAGAGAGGTTTGGGGGGCAACTCAAGTTTAGGGCGGTTCATTTGTAGCGGTTGTACTATTCATCGCTGAATCTTCATGACTCTAGTAATCTGTCTTTTTACTAGTTTTGCTCAATGTGGACTCTTTGAACTTGTGTATCTAAATTTGGTCTGGCTCTACTTCATGTTTAGTTCTTTTGCTAATTGTACGAGAATAAAAATAATCCAAAGGTATGGAGCAACGGGAGGTTCCGCAATGTGCGGCATAGAGTGCAATGCAAGGAAGCCGCTATTAGGGTGTCGATTGGTACATTTTTGTCGGGACCAAACGAGGAAGCAGTAGAAGCCCCTCCCGAGCTGGTTGACAATGAACATCCGCGTCTCTACCTACCTTTCGGCTATGAAGATTACAGGAAACTCCGACACTCCAACAACATGCGGGCCGGTGAAGCCCTTGACCTCGTACGAGCCTCGATCTCGTCTCATTCGCTATGAACCAGTCACAAATGTACTTTTCACAAGGCTCCATTTTCCACTATTGATTTGTACTTGTTCTGAGCCACAATATGCAAGTCAAATTAACATTTCTGTTTTCATTGGAAAATTGCTTTCTTATGTCGTACAAATAGAAAATTTTAAGTAAAGAATTACGAGCGGTATCGCAGTTCATTCAAAAACAAAAAATAAAAAATAAATAGAGAGAAACATCACATCCGCATTCTCTATTTCTTCAAATAATTTTTTTCTTATTTAATAATGTTGCGACTAACAAACAAGGTTTTACTTTTACAACTAGTCTACTTAATGCAAATATTGCAGTACAGATACCAATGCACTAGCAAGGAACTGAGAAAATGAAATGAGAAAAGAAAGAAATAATAAGGAAAACAAAAACCTCACCCCGAGAAAAGAAAAAAGAAAAGATAGAGAGAGAGAGAGAGAGAGAGAGAGAGAGAGAGAGAGAAGAAAAGAAACTTAGGCACAACTGCTGCAATGTGCAGAAAAGAATCTCAAAACCCCGATCCGACCCGACCCCTCAGCCGACTAAAATTTAGGTCACCCCTTTAATTTCCCGCTAGCCCTGGCATCAGGGTTGCCTTCAATCAACCTCTGAGGGATAAACCTTACACCTTACCATGCTTTATGGATATGCAATTTATTAAGAATGAAGGAGATTGTAACAAAGCAAAAATACCTAGTATTCTAAACTGTAATGCTATTGAACCATGGCTAATTTCTTAATTAAAAGATCAAGACTTAAGCCTCCGTTTGGTAAGTTAGTTGAATATGAAATTTTTAAATTGGAGTTAGTTGACTTTTCAAAAAGTTGTTATAAATTTTGTTGACTTTTCAGAAAAAGATAAAAATTGAGATGAAAAAATACAGTTTAGTTGGAGTTAAAGTTAAATACCAAATGGAGGTTTAAATATACTTATTTTAGTTGTTGTTAATCATATTTCACCAAAGTACATTGCATGGATATGTAAACGAATTATTGGCCTGAATAATAAGAGCCTGTTTGGGGCTACATTTCCGGACGGTAAAATATCATCTGAAATCAAAACTCCCAACTCTTTATCAAACTTTCTCTCTCTTTCACTTTTAAAAAACTCAAACTTTAATTAAAAGAACATAATTTTCCCATTTTTATGTCATAATACTCACATTGGTAAGACAAGATCCATTTTATATATTTTTTTTCCAAATACACTTCAAATTTTTACACTATTTTCTAGATCACAGAACTTTTCCAAAAGTCTTCACCACAAACATATATTTCCAACCCAATTTCCAAAACACCGTCTCTAGTCGTCCCCCAAACGAGTCCCAAATTTGTTTTCCTAGACAACCAGGGACGAAGCCACATGGGGCCCCGGGGCAGCTTCTGATATGAATCACACCAATAACGTGACGAAACCCGATACCAAATCTGGAAACAACAACCCAAGATCTTTCAAGTTTGATGGAAACCGCGACCCGTTGCTTAGAGAAGCAAGAACCTTGGTATGGTGAGATGCCACAAACGGTTATGGAAGTCCGTTTGATAAGTCGATTTGAACGTCACAAGGAATCCTTGCTAAGTTCGGATAAGTTTCTTCAAGAACTCAAGAAGAATAACTCACAATATAAATAAACATCAAAATCTTATTTCCATCATCTGAAATCAGCCTTATATAGGCAAAGTTACAATTTGTAAAATTCTTAATCTACCCTTAAGGGTAAACTTGAATAAAAAACATACAAAAAAATCAGATTTATCTAAATAAATTTGGAATTAAAAATATACCTAAATTCAAATTTTAAACTAAAACTTAAAAATTCAAATAGGATTACAAAGAAATCAAATCTTGATCAGATCTTCTAAACTTCTTGAATTTTGTTTTGAATCTTAAACTTCTTGAAAACTTGAAAACGTAATCTTGACTTGATTCTTTTATAGGATAAAACACATCAGCTAGGATATGCAAGTTAGCGACGCAATGGCTTAATGGAAATGTATGGCTGATTGGCTCTCTTCCAGATCAACTTTGATGAGTAAAACCAACCTTTGTTCACCCTCAATAGTGAACACGCTCTCGTTTTATTGTAGAACTCTCCAGACAAAGTTATTTAGCTCTTCTTTAAATCGTTTAGCTCGAGCTCTCATTACCGGACCAACTGGAACTTGAATTGATTCATGAGTATTCCTAGCAGCCTTGATGTCCTCATCATTCCCCCCCTCTTGAGAAGGATTTGTCCTCAAATCATCACCAATAAAAGCATGCAAGACATGATTCATTAGGTGCATGAAGGTACTAGGTGCATTGGTTAATCCGAATGGCATGACTAACCACTCATACAATCCATATTTAGTTTTAAAAGCTGTCTTCCATTCGTCTCCTTCTTTCATTCGTATTTGATGGTATCCACTCTTAAGATCAATTTTAGAAAACACACTAGAACCATGCAGCTCATCTAACATATCATCTAAGCGAGGGATGGGATGTCGATACTTTACCGTTATGTTGTTGATGGCTCTACAATCAACACACATTCTCCATGTCCCATCCTTCTTTGGCACTAGAATCACCGGAACTGTGTAAGGACTCATGCTTTCTCACACGTATCCTTTCTCCAACAATTCTTTGACTTGCCTTTGAAGCTCCTTAGTCTCCTCCGGATTACTCCTATATGCTGGTCAGTTTGGAATTGATGCACTCGGAATAAAATCAATTTGGTGTTCAATGCCTCGAGTAGGTGGTAAACCGTGAGGTACCTCCTCGGGAAACACTTCCTCGAACTCCTGCAAAAGAGAAACAATAACACTAGGCAACAAGAAGTCAAGTTGGTTAGTGTTTAAAAGAGCCTCCTTATACATGAGTACAATCATCGGCCGTTTTGAAATCAACGCTCGCTTAACCTTACTTGTTTTTGCATAGAAATTTCTTTGTTTTCTCTCTTTGGTTGTGTATCTCTCTTTTCCCTTACTCTCACTATGCTCGAACTCACACCTCTTTTCACTCTCATTCTTTTACGCACTCAAGTTCTTTTGATCATTCAATTTTTGCAACCTCACTTGATCCTCATAGACTTGTTTTGCTGTCATCGGAGCTAGAGTGATTGTCCGTTGATTATGTATGAATGAGTACTTGTTGGTGAAGCCGTCATGATGCACTCGTCGGTCAAATTGCCATGGTCTTCCTAAGAGAAGATGTCCAGCTTGCATTGGTACCACATCGCACAATAACTCATCCTCATATTTACCGACGCGAAACGGTACTATGACCTGCTTTGTAACCCTCACTTCGCCGCTATCGTTCAACCATTGTAGCTTGTACGGGCGAGGGTGTTTAAGTATTGTGAGCCCTAGCCTTTTAACCATGGAAGTACTAGCAACATTAGTGCAACTATCGCCATCGATGATAACACTACATACCTTGTCTTTCACGTGGTAACGAGTGTGAAATATGTTCTCCCGCTGTACTTCTTCTTCCTCTTCTGTAGCTTGCAAACTTAAGGCTCGTCATGCGACTAGTCCAAGCATCTCACCATGATCTGCCTCGAACCCCTCATCCCCTATTGGGGCGTCCTCCAATGGTGGCATATCCTCTAGAGCAGCTTCATCATCGGATTCAATTTCACCATTTTCCCAGATCATCATAACTTTCTTGTTTGGACATTGGCTTGCTATGTGCCCTCTCCCCTAACATTTGAAACATCTAATCTCACTATTACGAGTTGAAGTAGGGGCTGATTTACCTTGAGATGAAGTAGTAATGGTGGTTGGTTTGGGTTCAAGTTTGGCCTTGGACGTGGACTGGTTTTCCTCTTTCTTTGGTAGTTCGACCTCCAAGGTGCTGCGCTTAAAGTTTGTGGGAATGTCCTTGGCCGTGTACCACCCCTCTTCAGTTACCTCTCAACCTTGATTGCCATATGCACCAAATCTTCCAATTCCACATAATGGTGCAGCTCGATGGTGTTAGCAATCACTCGATTTAAACCATTCAAAAATCTGGCCATTGTCACCTCCCGATTCTCCTCCACGTTGGCTCTAATCATCGCCATCTCCATCTCTTTATAATATTCATCAACACTCAATTACCTTGATGGAGACCTTACAGCTTCAAGTAGAGATCCCGGTAGTAGTGACTCGGTACAAATCGTCGTCTCATCACTCTCTTCATCTCATTCCAAGTTTCAATAGGACGTTCCTTGCTCCATCTCTTATTGATGCACAACTGATCCCACCATACAATAGCATAATCAGTAAATTCAATTGCGGCAAGTTTTACCTTCTTTAATTCAGAGTAGTTGTGACAATCGAAAACCAGCTCCATCTTCTTTTCTCACTCGAGGTATGCTTCGGGATCACCTTTCCCTTGAAACGCAGGAATTTTCATCTTAATACTTCCCAAGTTGTTGTTTACCCAGTTCCTAGCTTCTCCATTCCTACCATATCTCCTACGGCTGCCCATTCACATCCTATCAAATTCCTCCTCTAAATCGTCACCTTCAAATTCACCAACTTCCTCAATTTTCCTTTGATGCAACCTTTTCCTCCTTGGGGTGTTCGGAGCAAACGGTGGCTGTCCCCGTCGTGTTCCCTCTTCTACCCTATCCAACCTCTCATGTATATGCTCCAACTCCACCCTCATCATCCGTCTCATCTCCCCCAATAACGCTTGTATTTACAGGTTTGGAAGATTGGTTGGTGGAAGCTCTTCGTTTGTGTTCTTCTCTTGATCTTGCGACATGATTGAAATCTGCAAACAAGGTTAGAACAGTATAGAAAAAAATAAAATAAAAAAAAAGAGACCTCACTACACTCCCTCATGTGTTTCGCTCGAAGAATAATTTACTCAAATCCACTCGTATTTCACTCAAGTTAATTGGCTTTTACCCTCTAACACTCTCACACGCTCTGCCTTTTTTCACTCGTATTCTTCTTTTAGTTCTTTCAAAACTAATCGAACAATAATAATAAGGATTCAAGCAGCAATTCAAGACGAGGTGTAAACCAAATGGATCAAATTTTGTCACGGATTTTTTTTTTTTTTTGCTTCTTCTATTTGATTTTACAGAAACAAGCAGAAAAAGCAGGAAATAAGAACGTCAAATTTTGAAACCACTAGATCCTAATTCACGTTTTTAGGATTTGTAAACCTTGTGGGAATTGGATTAGGGTTTCTAATTCCTAAAAGAACTCAATCTCAAAGCAAGTAATCCTACTCTGAATCAAACACTAATATCACTTACTTAAGAAGAGAACAAACGTATTTAGTGTAGCAAATATTTTTTTTTTTTACTCTAATGATTGCAGGAAAACGAATTTAAAGAGCAATCCAAACAAGAACAAGAATCAAAATCAAAGGATAGGAAATCATGGCAATTGGTTTTTTTTTTTTTTGGATCGATTTTTTTTTTGTTTTTTTCTTATATATAAGAACGAATTAGAAGAAAAGAAAAGCGAGATAAGGATAGGCAAACTGGAGGAACTTAGGCTCTGATACCAACTGATACAAACCACGCCAATAACATGACGAAACCCGATACCAAATCTGAAAACAACAACCCAAGATTTTTCAAGTTTGATGGAAACCGCGACCCGATGCTTAGCGAAGCAAGAACCTTGGTATGGTGAAGACACCACAAACGGTTATGGAAGTCCATTTGATAAGTCGATTTGAACGTCACAAGGAATCCTTGATAAGTTCGGATAAGTTTCTTCAAGAACTCAAGAAGAATAACTCACAATATGAATAAACATCAAAATCTTATTTCCATCATCTGAAATCAACCTTATATAGGCAAAGTTATAATTTGTAAAATTCCTAATCTACCCTTAAGGATAAACTTGAGTAAAAAACATACAAAAAGATCAGATTTATCTAAATAAACTCGGAATTAAAAATATACCTAAATTCAAATTTTAAACTAAAACATAAACTTCAAATAGGATTACAAAGAAATCAAATCTTGATCAGATCTTTTAAACTTCTTGAATTTTGTTTTGAATCTTGAACTTCTTGAAAACTTGAAAATGTAATCTTGACTTGATTCTTTTACGGGATAAAACGTCCACATCAGCTAGGATATGCAAGTTAGCGATACAATAGCTTAATGGAAATGTATGGCTGATTGGCTCTCTTCCGGATCAACTTTGATGAGTAAAACCGACCTTTGTTCACCCTCAATGGTGAACAAGCTCTCATTTTGTTGTAGAACTCTCCGGACTAAGTTATTTAGCTCTTCTTTGAATCTTTTAGCACGAGCCCTCGTCACCGGACCAACTGAAACTTGAATTGATTCATGAGTATTCCTAACAGCCTTGATGTCCTCATCAGCTTCCCCCTAACTCAATGGGCTCCATTCAATTTTTTTCCCCATCTACATTTTTTGAAACTGTTTTCTTATTTAAAATTTGAGTTAAACTTACGTCTTTCCTAAAAAAAAATTTCTGACTCCGCCACTGTAAATAATTAGAAAAACATCAAATCCATATTCGTCGAAATGGAAGAGAAAGATTCTTTTTCCTAATCAAAGGGAGCAATGAATTCATTTATAAAAAAAAATGTACTGAAAAAAAAAAGAACTACTAAAGACAAAGAAGCAAGGTTAATATGATTGTAAGCATGTTCCAGCTGTAATTTCATATTTAACTCCATCATAAGATGAAGAGTTCAAATCCCCATCCTTAATATATATATATATATATATATATATATAAATACAAGGTTGACGGTCAAAGAATATGCTTGATAAAGCATTTTAGTTCACATTCCAACTCTAATACAAAAATGTTAAACACTCCTCTCTCATAACCCGATTCGGGTAAGTCAAGTTGTACAAGTCACGCACATGCATTGACAAAAGAAATTAGTTGAAAGGGCAAAAACTAGTTCTAATGACAGCCACAAAATACGACTTAAAATATATATATAGAGACTTTACGTGTAGTTTTTTATTACCATCTTGTCAGCGACTTTGGATATACATTAATAGAAAGTAGCATCAGTGGCAATAAAAATTACACTGTTTTCTCAAGAGAGGATCGGCCGGAGAAGAAGAAAATGGAAATTGGTCAAACCGAGAATAAAACCGGTAGTTCTGTTCCGGTGATCGATGTTAGAGAATTTGGAGATTCAGATTACAAGAAGCTGAGAGAAGCCTGTGAGGAATGGGGGTGTTTCAGGGTGGTCAACCATGGAATGTCAACGAATCTAATGGCGGAGATGAAGGAGGTTGGTAGATGTCTTCTGGACAGTCCGATGGAGATAAAGAGGCGTAACGTCGACGTCATCGCCGGTAGCGGGTACATGGCGCCGTCGAAGGCCAACCCTCTGTATGAGTCCTTGGGACTCTATGACTTGGGCTCGCCGGAGGCTCTTCGCTCCTTTTGTGATCTGTTGGATGCCTCTCCTCACCAAAGGTTTGCTTATTTTGGCGGGTTTTTGGCGCTTTGCTTCGTTTTTTTTTTTTGGTTAATTGACATGGTTAATTCGATTCAAATCGAGAATTTGAATAGGATTGGTGGTTGGGATTGATATTTGAGCTCATCATATGTAGTGATGCATATAGTCATGAAATTTGAGCTCATAATTCAACTTGCGTCATATTTTTCAATCTAAATCCTATAAATATATATCTATATATATATATATATATATAGGGAGAGTCTTATATCTGTTATCAGATTTGTCCGTCACTTTAATTAAAACCGTTGGATAGTATATCAACAACTATAAGAGATGCAACGGTATTTCAAATTTTTTAAGTATAGGCTGACAGTGTAGGCTAGATACCTATAAGAAATTTTTTTTTTTTTTAAATTTAAAAATGCATCTTTATCTATTCCATTTTCACTTTTACTATACGATCTTGAACATCAGCCAAATAACTCTCTGCTTCGCAACCACTTCTTCTTCTCCACACTAAACTTCATTCCGCGGCCATCACCGCCACGCCGTTCTTGGCCACTCCGACACTGGTGAAGACATCGGTGATTGACAAATACCGGAGCAACCTCGGGAATGCCAGCCCCATCTGGAGGTCACCGGCTCTGACAGTTGCGGTGTGAACTCGGAGGCATGGAGGGGGAAGTAGGAAGCGTGAGGGAAAATGATTGGGCTTGAATGAGGAGAAGAAGAGAGTTACGAAATGCCGTCTCTCATCAGCAAGAAAGCATCTACGGTTATTTTTATTTTTACTATTATTATAATTACTACTATTACTATTATTTTTTGATAAAGCGAGCTTCATTAAAACAAGACACCAAAAGTGCAGCCAAAACAAACACAGTGACAGAGGTTAAACAGAGACACTTCACTCAGTGTGATCCAAAAGAATATCAGAGGGGATATCCCCTCATTAATAAGACCGAAAACATAACAGACAAATGACCATCTAGCTAGATTATGAGCCATGAACTTAGAGGCTTTTGGAATCTTACTGACTTCCCAAGCAACTAACCCACGTAAACTAGGTGAACAAATGACTGAGCAGAGAAGCAATAATGGGGAAGAAGAAAAGGATAAGGGTGACACAATAGTAGTGGAGCCGAACTCCAAAACAATTGAATTCCATGCTAGTCATCTTCATGGCTCGCTCACAAGCTATAGCTTCACTGATAATGGGGAGATGAACATCCACTTTTAGTTAGGATTTAGAAGTGAATTATCATATACTCGATCGTTTTTCATTTTCACACTTGCCACATTTTGCTTCTTTGTATTCATATTAATTTTGTTACAGATTCACATATCCAACCTTATAAGGTCACATTCCTATATAATTCACTTATTACGATTTTTTACTATCTATATATTTACCTGTTTGCCCTCACATTTCATATAATATGATTTTTCTTCCTAATTTACTTTCCTTCCAACTTGTCTTGTCAAAACCAACATTTGTCCCTCAACATCTATTACCATTCAACACGTGTCCTACTGATGACATGTACCTATTGCCATTTCACTGCCATCTCTCAACCAGTATCAGATTTGAGAGCTCTTGTGTGTGCGTGTGTGTATTGGTATTCACTTAACAAAGATACACACAAAATCTCACCTAGCAAATCGATCGCAAGGCTGAGTGGGGTGGGTCTTTTCATGATTTTTTTTTTTTTTTTTTTTTTTTTGCTTCAACTTTACGTTTATGATTTTATGATTTTTCTATTTTGTCCCTACTTGAAAATTAAAAATCCCCTATAGCCCCGCTGTAACTTTTCACTTCAATTTAAAATTTTGATGTTCTTTATTTCTTAAAATATATATATATATATGATGTATGCTCCTATTAAATTACATATTTGGCTCCAGGCAATTGTCAATCCATTAGCAATAGAGCATATATATAGAAGTGATTGTCCATTGAAAATCTTAAAAAAAAGGACCCCAAAAAAAAGGTTTTTTAACTAAAAAACTAAAAAATTTTGGCGCTATTCATTCACAGAGGTGGCCAACAGGCTACCTCACTTAATTTTGCTAAATTATATTAGTTTACGCAATTTTTTTTTAGCTTTGACCATCAGATGGTTTCTTTACACTAGCATTTATTAGTAAATGAAGTTCTCTTTCTACCACTAGCATTTTTCCATATGTCTTGTTTTCGTTATTTGGTTTTACCATTCTAAAATTATTTAAAAAATTTATAAATGCTGCAGTAAAAATTATATATATATATATATATATATATATGTATATAACAAAATAGAAGATTATAACACACATTTTTTGCTCTGAAAACCATGCCGTAAAAGTAGAGAATGCTCGGTTTCACTATTATTTACTTGTTATATTGGCCTAAAACCATGCAGTTTCACTTATTTAATTTAGTATTTATCTATTCACTTTATTTTTTCAGTAGTAAACGAATTTCACCTTTTGTTTACACTATTAGGTAAATAGAAAGTGGATTAAAAATTTCCCCAAAAAAAAAAAAAGTGTATTAAAGAGAGGATCTTTTTGTCTCTTTGTTTCTTTAACATGAATTTCCAATTTTTCTCTTTGTTTCTTTAACATGAATTTCCTATATACTCACACAAAAGTAGTATTTTGGAATAATAAACGGTATTACTCAAAATCACACACCTCTAATATATATTTGTATATATGCATGTATGTATGAATCTAGAAGTAGAGGGATTTAAATATTATGGAGTCGGGTATAGATTTATCATTAGGTGATACCTTTATAGCTATATATCTCTAAAAGTAGGATCAGACAGGCAATCATTGAACAGTGTCGCATATACAACTAATTTCCAATCTCATCTCATGAATCTGCAAATTTTGGCTGCTTCTTGCTATAACTTAATGGATTAAAATATTATCTTGTTCAATTTGTACAGAGAGATAATTGAAACCTATGCAAGGGAAGTGCATGAGCTGACCATGGATATCGGGCAAAAAATAGCGAAAAGCGTGGGATTAGACAGGAACTTATTCAAGGGATGGCCCTCCCAGTTCAGAATAAATAAGTATAACTTCACCTCTAAATCTCTAGGTTCCTCTGGCGTGCAAATGCACACAGATAATGGATTTCTTACCATTCTTCAAGATGACGAATGTGTTGGCGGTCTTGAAGTGATGAACAAAAATGGTGAATTTGTGGCGGTGGATCCTTGGCCAGGCACTCTCTTACTCAATCTTGGGGACGTTGCTAAGGTATGCAAATTAGGAACTGTATTTGTAATTTGTTTCCATTTAAATTTCGTACGAAATTACATGAAATTGATTTCAAAAATTTAGCCTAGTATAAAAATGAACTTTGTAAACATTGAAGGTATAGGAACTTTCTTTATGGGTAGCTTTTTTCATTCAGCATGTAGAATTCCTCCAAGGGTTAGTGAGAATTACTTGCTATTTTAAAGGTTTGAAGGACAACTCAAGTTTAAAGCTGTTCATTTGTAGCGGTTGTACTACTTGTCGTTTTTTGAAACTTCTGAAATCAGACTTAGTATTGATCAAGAATAGCAAATATATCTCGTCGCAAACGTGACTCTGCATTTCTAGTTGTCCATCATCTTTGCACGTTCATGAATCTAGTGACCGCCTTTTTACTAGTTTTGCTCAATGTGGACCCTTTGAACTCGTTTATATAAGATTTGGTATGCTCTACTTTATGCTTAGTTCTTTTGCTAATTGTATGAGAATAAAAATAATCCAAGGTATGGAGCAACGGGAGGTTCCACAATGTGCGGCATAGAGTACAGTGCAAGGAAGCCGCGATTAGGGTGTCAATAGCTACATTTTTCTTGGGACCAATGGAGGAAGCAGTAGAAGCCCCTCCTGAGCTGGTTGACAGTGAACATCCACGTCTCTACATACCTTTCGGCTATGAAGATTACAGGAAACTCCGACTCTCCAACAACATGCGGGCTGGTGAAGCGCTTGACCTCATACGAGCCCCAATCTCGTCTAATTCGGCATGAACCCATCAAATGTGTTTTTACAAGACTCCAATTTCCACTATTGATATGTGATTGTTCTGAGCCACAATATGCAAGTCAAACATTTCTGTTTTCGTCAGAAAATTGCATTCTTGTGTTGTGACCAAGAGAATGCAAAGTGGCTGTACAAATAGAAGATTTTAGTAAAGAATTACGGACAGTATCGCAGTTCATCCAAAAAAAGTGTAAACAATAAATAGAGAGAAACATCACATCCACATTCTCTATTTCTTCAAATAAAATTTTCCTTATTTAATAATGTCGCGACTACCCAACAAGGTCTTACTTTTACAACTAGTCTACTTCATGCGATATCTTACACTGTCAAATATTTGTATTACAGATACCAACTCACTAACAAGGAACTGAGAAAATGAAATGAGAAGAAAAGAGAGAGAAATAAGGAATACAAAAACCTCACCCCAAGAAAACAAGAAAAGGAAAAAAATAAAAGAAAACTATCTCACTTAGGCACAACTGCTGCAATGTGCAGAAAAGAATCTCAAAACCCCGACCCCGACCCAACCCCTCAAAATTCCCAACTCACAACACAAAGCCGACTAAAATTTAGCTCACCCCTTTAATTTCCCGCCAGCCCTGGCATCAGGGTTGCCTTCAATCAACCTTTCAGATAAACCGGGCAGGAAGTCTGTATAAATCAGGTTTTTTTCTTTCTTTTAATTGTGTAATGAACAAATCCTCGTGAAGAAGCTATCACCACCTTCCTCTTCGTCACAGCAAACCAGCAAGCAGAGCCCCGGGATCTGATAATGCTGCTGCCGAACTGGTTGGTTGGGCTACTGGAGGTGCTGGTGGCACCTGTGGGGGCGGTGGGCGTGGGGCTGTTGGTATACTAACTAATTGTTCTTTGACAAACTCCTTCAACCTGCACATTAGAGGTTAGAAAAATTCACCTATGCTGCAAAACCAAATAATAGCTAATATAGGAGGCCGTGATTATCATATACGTACTCAAAAGTCAGTGTAGGGTCTCCCGAGGCAATAGTCATACGCAACTGAGTTCTGTCGGTGGGATCTGTTTCAATTCTAATCTGAAGTGGGAAACAGGGTGTCAAAGACGGTAAAACCTCATGGACAATTCGAAATCAAAAGCAAATTAATTTGAAGTAGGTCAAACACAACAAAAAATATCAAGAACGCTACCGCAACATTATTCAAATATATATATATATAAACATATCAAAAGTTAACTGGTGTGGCGTTCAAGGGGAGTTAAAAGACTTTGTGAGTCATTCCTATTTTCTTTTATTCAAATTTGGTTTTGTCTATGTATAAGAAATACATTCTTCAACGTCCCACGAATACACTCCAGACACCGAGACAACTATGAACATGCACTTTGTATCTCTGAAGAGACAGACAAGCAAAACGTTTACAAGTTGCTGACAAAAACGATTTAAATTCAAGGACACTCTTTTATTCAAGAATGCTGGCATCAAGTGGAAGCACTGAAAATGAACATGTAACTCTTACCAAGCAAAGCAAGGCCTGAGTACTTTCGGAGGAAAATGTGGTGCTTGCAACAAGATTATTTGGATTAGGATCCTAAAACAGAGAATGAGAAGTGAGTAACTGATATAAAACAGAAAAATTTCCAAGAAGTATCGAAAAGGTGAAGAATAGACTTACAAGCCCTGGACAAACGTTTAACCGGAAACTATTTAATAAATTTGCAACTTCCATCAGAGGTAGTGGTTTTACACCTCTAACCTGCATAAATAACAGGGAAGGATGATTATATATACAGCTAAAGACCAATCTAGTCAAACAGATAATATTTCAACCTTACTAATCGAAACAAAATATTCTGAATACTCTGAATACTGATAACTTATCACGTCCTGTATAACTAAAAAGACGATTTGCCTAATTCTCATTACTTCCAACCGGAATCAGATGATAATAGAAACCTACCATCATCAGGTATGGTAAATATAAGTCCAAGCCCAAACATGAGTAACTTATGCTTCCACAAAATGGAGACTCTTCTGAGTCGAAACTCAGATTATCAATACAAATTTAATCAGTCAATATGCATGTCACTTATCCACTTATATACCACGTGGAAACCTATTAAACTATTAGCAAAAACCAGCAAAACTTGAATTCTATCTATAGAATCCTTTTATAGCAGAACATCTAAGGCTGTGCTGTTATGTGTAGAAAGCATACCACTTCTTGGAGCTTCAAAGGTGGTCCTGATAGTAATCTCCATTGGGGAAAAAACTCTTCCACAGAAACTGATATAGGCTGAAGAAATTTACTTAAGACGGCTGGCAGACGGAGCTTGACATTGACCTATAGAAAGGTAAGTTATAAGATATAATTCACTTACGAATTGCCTAGTTTCTATGGGCAAATAAAGATTCAGAAAATTTAGATGCAAGTACCGCATTGTTACCAAACTTGTAGGAGAAGTCAAGAACTGCTACATCCCTGCTTGGATGGAGATTCACAACCTCAAGCGGGCATTGCACCTGCAGTGAAATGCAAAAAGATCAAGTGGCCTATCAATTCATCAAGAACCAGAATCGAGATTACTACAAATAACCGTCTTTACCTGTGCCCTGGGAGGAATAATTTCTGGTACTAATGATAGCTCCATCTTTAAATGGGATGGAGGCAAAATTATAGCCTGAACTGAAACAAGTGGAGTAGTATTCTTGTTTCCCAAGAAAAGAACAAGACGCCCATGATGCAGTCGCCACTCGGCTTTTATACCAATCTAGAAGATCATGAGGTACACACAATAAAAAAAATTAAATAAAAATAAAAATAAAAATAAAAAAGAAAAAACCATTATTAAACCTTACGCTTCATAAGGTCTTACATCTAACTTGAACTATTGAGATGAAACATAAGTAAATTATATGAGAATATATCTACTAAACCTGAATATGGGGATTCTCATAAAGAACGCCGCTATCCTTCAAGCACAAAGCATTGAATCTTTCAGCAATATTCCCGATTGGCTGCAGAAAAGAATGAACAAATCATCATATTGTTTGAATAGCACCACCAATGAAAGTCGCAATCTTTTGATGCAAGCATATGACGCATCGGCTTTCAACCACAAAAACATGGTATATGACACAGCAGCCAAGTTAAATCTGAACCAGTTTTCTAATGTTGCAGCAGAGAAATCTAAAGTACAAATTAAAAAGCTGCACCTGCCACGCCCCCACCTCTCCTCCTTCCTCTCTTCAACTCCTATCATCATTACATGCAACACCTTCCCGTTCCACCCACATCTTTAAAAGCAAAAGAAATATACATCTATGGTTAAACACAAACAATAAATAGTACCTGTACAGAATTTTGCAGCTCATCAACAGGCACAATGGCTGCGGCTTCTACTACACCATCACTTTCCAATCCAGAGACAATATTGTGCTGAGATTGGACAGCACTAGTAGGAGGGCCTTCAATAGCCAGAGGACCCAAGAGATCACCAAGAAGATCAGCATCAGCCAAAGGTGGTTGTGGATCAACTGTAGTCAAGGCCCCATTTTCCGGGGACAATCCTTTATCAGCGGAATTGACATCCTGTCATGAATTCAGATATATATTATACTATGACCTTTTAGATTTTAACCCGAAATTGTCTGTGAATATTAAACTTTCATGGCAGAATCCACAAGGAAGAGAATATCCCTATATGGTAAGCATGAACAGAAACATATAATCACAAAAATTAGAGAATAATAAAAAGAAAAGAAAAAAGCACTCACCGTATTATTGGTCATGCTGGGCACTTTGACAAGACTAAGCTGGCCCACTAAGGGAGTCCCGTTAGCAGGACGTTGGTCAGTTACAACTAAAGCATTTGACACTTGCTGCTGGGCCCGCAACTTGATAGCACTTTGTTCAGCAGTATCAACTTCAGTATCTTCTGCCTTTTTGATCAAAGATGACTACATTTTGAAAGAAAATATTACTTTTAGTAAGAATTAACTCCAAGGGGACTTTGGTCAATACTTCCACTGAACTCAATCTTAAACGCACACTACAGAGTGACATGCAAGCTGATCTGAATAAATACTGGAAACAAATTTACCTGTCTCTCAGGGAACTTCGGCATTTCAGCCAATATATCCATTAGAGCTGCACCTTTCCTACTTAAGGCAAAATACTCGGCAGCTCGTTGTTGTATTTCAACATCTATACAGCTCTCGTATCTAAAAGAAATCAAAGTGTGTCAAACAAAGCCCCTTTAGAAACCTAACTTATCAACAGAAACAAAATAAGTTCAAAAATCCCACTTGCTGAATATCGCCCAGATCTGATTCTGTAGTTCCGGATCTGGAGGTTGACTGTGCATGAGGATCTTAGCATATGTCGAAAGAAGAATGGGTATTGTAGAAGTTCTGCAAGAAAAATTTGTGCATCAAGATCAAAATAAAAACAGAGAGAGATATATATATGGAGAGAGAAAAGAAAGAATGTTGGAATTGAGGTACAGAGGAAAAAAGGTTAAGCATCCTTACGACACAGTAGGAAGCTTGTCATGTATAATGCTGAATAACTCCCTTGGACTACACCCAGGCCGTCTGGACAAAAGGTGCCCAAATTCTCCAAGGATATATGCACTTACCTGTGATACGTATTTTAAATACCTGGTTAAACTTTAAAATTAATATTAGAACAGCCTGGTTATTCAAAAACAAAGATGCTTATTGCCTTATAAAATTCTTTAAAATTGTTGATCATCAGGAACAAACCTATTCATAGCTAGTTTCGAAAGCAAGAATGCACCAAACAGAAAAATAAATGACAAAACATCTCAGTATACAGGAAAAACGGAGTGAACTCGAAGTGAACTCTTTTTACAGTCTGTAAGCTCTGGCTTCATTATAATTTTGTTTCGTCCGAAACAGAAAATATTGCCTTAAGAAATGGTCTGGTTTCCATATTAAAATACATGACATACATTACACTGTGGGTCATGTACTGTTACAAATCCTCAGGAAGTTTTGTTCATATTCATACCTTAAACATTGCTCGTATGTTGAAGCTGAATGGTGGCAAGCCATTCTGAAACTAAATTTCATGGCAAAGCATACTAGCAGTAGAGAATCTATCTAGCTTTTGTCATTAAGCGCACACAGCGATAAAATCACTTTACATCCAGTATACCAATTTTGTTTTTCAACTAACTAAATAAGGGCTAAGGCAAATGACAGTAGCATTATACACACCTTAACCATTGTCTCATGTATGGCTGGCTTGTCAAGATACTCTTTGGCTTTTACGGCTGCATATGGCTGATCAAGTGAATTGATCCAATACACTAAAGTTACCAAACCGTACTAAAGTTGTTAACACGGAATATCACAAAGAGCAGGAAAGCACTAATCACCTGTAGGTCTTCATTGTTTGTAACAAATTGCACAACCCGAAACCATATATCATCACTCACAAAATCTCCAGCCTTGTCAATCAACTGAAGAATTACATCCACGTACCTGCATGGTATTTTTCTTGTATGGTGTCTATATGCACAATCTCAAGAAGATACGGAAAAGGATTTGCATGGGAATCATGCTTACCATGAAAGATCGGGGGCAAACTTTTCCGCAAGAATCGCTGCTTTAAGTGACAATTCCTCACGCATTGCAAATTCTGCCGTACTAAGATACTACAAACAGACGAAAGTCACTAAATATAACTTTTAACTTGGAAGATATTATTAAGTACGCTAATTTAGAATAGAAAGGAGAAAACTTGATCAGACTGTCCGCCAAAACAAACAATAAAAATAATAGAATGTCTAGAAATGTTGTACCTGCAATATCTCTTCAACTATGTCTTTTGCATTTGAAACATCACACATACCATAAAGCAAATCAAGGGCTCGCCTACGAATACTGAGAATAGAATGTGTGTCAGTTAGCATAAACTTTTTTTTTTTTTTTTGCTGGGTAAACATAAACATGTTTAATGGATTATGCATGCATGCATGCAAGTGTAAAATAGAGTAGTTGGGCATTGCAATGTTCCTTGACTCCAAAATAATCTCTAATCACATGGATGGTCAGAAAACTAATACACCATTAGTATCGGGACATTCATACAGAATGTAAGGATCATTTTGGATTAATACATAGTATGGAATTTAATAATAATTCTAACAGAAAATCCTTAGATTAAAATGTAGGCTTCTCGATTATGCAAACAATTACTAACAATAAGGAATATCTAACATGCTGCAGGACAACAAAGTTAACCTGATGTCGGGATCCTTCAATGAGGTGATAATCTGAGCCTGATGTCTTTTAATAATATCTTGCACATCTGTTACCATCAACATGCGAGTCATATTCTCCTACAAGAGAGTATTGAAATCGAATCAGATTTACAATGGCGGTCAATTGTATGTTCAAAGTCAATATATCATGATTTTCTGATTTTCTTAATGTTCTTCTTCTACTTCTACTTCTTCTTTTTTTTTTTTTTTTTTTTTTTTTTGTGTGTGTGCAAGGAAATTAAATGGAAGAAAAGACCATAACGTTTCAAACAACTTACCAACCCAAGATATCGAATATTCGGTTCTCGTACAGCTATAAATTTTCCTAGAAGTGCAACACACTGAGACATCATCTCTTTTTCAGCATCAAGATGCATAACCTGAAATGTGTGATTTGAGCACAAAGATAAATCACATGCTACTTGTACTGAATTGCACTTGTAATATACATGTATATGTGTACATATCTAGGTATCTTCCCTACAGAAAAATTTAAAAATAAATAAATAATGGCCGCCTCTCAGCCTTGGACAAGCTCACAATCATTGCAAAGACTGATAACATACAGGCAGAAGCTCTGCTTTAGAAATAAAAATTCTACAGTTGGAAGAAGTATACACAAGGTAAGAACATTAACAACTTGTGCGTTGTGTGTCTGTGTTTTAGATGGATAGATAGAAAGAGAGAGGGAGAGGCAATGAGAGAGGCGGAGGGAGGCAATCATCCACAGGATAACACATCTATGTATATACAGATATGCATTATTTGGATAATTCGAAAATAATAAGCACGCACCATTCATGTGTAAGTATGATTATATATAGTTTTAGTTCTGTGCATGAATTTGTTTGTTTATATATGCAGATATGATGGTTAAGTATAAAGAAGATGATCCATCTTCAAACACAATTCTTTTAACAGTTTTAAAGGGCAATGACGCAAAATATTTGGAGTTTAACACTTCTACATTACAGTCTGGGGTGACAGCTCTGTGCCTATACCTACAAGGCATAAAAGCATGTCTATACAAACAAAAATGAAATATCAAAATCAACAAGTCAATTAAAATACCAAATGTAATGATTAGAACTAAAAAGTAATTCAGGTTGGATACTTACAAGAGCAAGGGCTTCAAAGAGAACAGCATGTGATGCATTGTTCTTGTTTACATTTTTCACAACATCAGTCCCCATCAATATCCGTTGTAACACCTGAAAACACAAACTCAAGAATCAACCAAAATCGAAAACTTCCACGTACAAAAAATAGATAAATAAACAATACAGATAGATAGACAGACAGAGAGGACGAAAATCAAGATAACTCCTTAACAAACAAACCTCAAACAATGATCTTCTGGTATTAGGATCTTCAATGGTAGGGAAATACTGAAGAGCCCTCATTGTCTTAACCTGTCATGACCATACATGCTGAGCTTTAATGGCATCTTGGTCACATAAATTCAAGATTATCATCGTTTAACCATGATGATGGATGCAGAATACTAAGTTCATATTTCAACATTCAACAATGCACATTAATTTCTCCAAGTCACCTTAATTCTGCTGATTCTACCAGAAATGCTCATTAAAACTAAAGTGCTTCGCCTTTTTATAATTAGTTAGACCATATGAACTACACACCCCATCAGACCTCCAGGGTACCAGAGTGGTAAAAACTGTTCTAGTTTAGTCCAAAGCCAAAAATGGGCAAAGGCTTAGCTGTTGTCAAAACATGCAATGAAACCTGGAGGGAAAAAAATCACAGACCTGAAGCCAAGGAGATGGGATCCCATAGTAGGTGTACTCTTGTGGAATATCCTGGTTTCTAGCAAGCCGCTCCAGTGTTTTAACACATTTTGGAAGACAACTCCAGTAAGCTTCATGGTTATTAGATACAAGGGCAACAAGAAGGCTCATAGATGATGTCAAAACCCCAAGATCACGTTCATCCAAAAGCTGAGCCATACGGTCCGCCCTAAAATACAAGGAGAAAAAGACATAAATAACATCAAAGGGGAAAAAAACACGCACAAACAAACACACCACAAAAATTTGGTGCTTGAAATTTTCTCGTCAAGGGAGTAACATAAGAAACATACCATCCATCTACATTTACTACATCAGGATTTTTTCTGTACAAACGCAGTAGACATAATGCAGCCTTCTTTCTTACAAGCGGTCTGCAGCTGCTAGATATCTAAATTAAAAGCATAGTCAATATCAATCATTTTTCTACTAGCGTTAACCTTAAACAGAAGATTGTGTTGCCTCTTACAATTAACTTTTGGACATCCGGTGCTAATGATTCAGCAAATTCTCTTCCACCAATATTCCCAACCTACAGAGAAAGAGTAGAGCACAAGTTCATAAGAGAAACAACTTTGAAAGGAACAGAGCATAATGGCGAACTATAAAAGATTGGAATTAAAAACCAAAAAAAAAAATTTAAAAAATTAAAAATAAAACAGAGACAGAGAGCCTTGAAAAGAGCCTAGACAGTTAACAAAACAAGTATCTAAATGAAAGCTTAAAAAATCAAGACATTCCAGAAGGAAATCAGATCAGAAAAAAGCATAAAATATTTGCCGGAATGCAGTATAGACTTTTCACAAGCATATTTACTTGGAAAACAGATTATGTGCTTTTGGCAAACAATCAAAAACTACAACTTCCCCTGTTATGTGGGTTTGCTAAAATGAAAACCAGCAAATTTCCCTCTAATACAACCCTGAATTTGTTGAAAGGAGAAAATGAGAGAAAGAAAGCTTAAAAATATCAAATTTCCAAGTGGCATACCATCGTCAGTGCCAGACATTGGAAAGTTTCGTTCCTGCCAATAATGTCATTACGCACTGTGTTTATGGCTAATCTTAGAAAATCGTGGTTCTCATTAAGTAAGCATGATGTCACAATGTACCCAACCTGCAGTGAGTTAAGAACAATCGGAAGTCAGTTCCAAAGAGAGAGTCTACTGCACATGGACATAAAGGAAAAGCTAAAAATGTTTCAATCCTAAACATTATAGTTGTAGTTATTATTATTATTATTATTTTGGGTGGGGTGGGAGGAAATTGAAATCTTAAGTATGATTTCAGCCAACTTGAATGCACAAAAATCAATCCATGCCTCTCACTGGGAATTAAGCATCTGAATGCTCAAGGACAGCCACTAAGGACAACAAGGTATAAGGAACTCTAGTTGTGGCATAACTTAACACTTGGAGCATCCCAAAACTCAAGCAACAAATCTCAGTTGGCAAATAATTTCAAATGACGGCCATGAATTGTACCAAGTCCTAATAGTAATCACTCCTATCAATTCAAAAACTAAATCTTTCTATGATTTGACTCATGTGCAACGTAAAAAGCAACACTCCAAACCCTCCATTGATTGCAACCAGCTAATCGAAGACCAAAGATGATTACGTGCAACCAATCAAAGGAATTGGAACAGGCCAATAAAGAAATTGACGAGAAAAACAATTACCTGTTTTTCTGGATACTTTGGCGCAGATATTAGAGAAACAGCTTCCATGTGACCAAAATCCACATCATACCCTAACATATAAATGTAAAGCATTTTCCAGACATATTTCTTCTTCTCATAAGGTGTCAAACCCTGTAGAAAGATCAATAGTTTTCAAAGCCAATTACTTAACTTTTTTTCAACAAGATATGGTAATTCTTCAATAGTATGCACAGGTCATAACTTAGGCATAAGAAGACACTCTATATAGCAATGAGAAAAATGAGGATGGGTGGGAGAAGGGAAGATTGATAACTCTCTTTAAACTGATTCAGAACCAACATATCAAACGAAAAGGACACAAACAGTGTGAGCTCTGTATGCACTCATGTTCAATAGAAAGATAGTCCTGGCTTTGAGTTACGCAAAAAACGAAAAAAAAAAAATTTAGTGTTATGACATGTCATACAAAAGAATAAAAATTACCAAGAAAATGTATACGCTCAACAAATTTTCATATACAAATCTCAGTAAGAAATTCTAACAACAGGTAACAGTCTAAAAAAATAATGAAAAATAGCTCTAAGAAATATGGAGCAAATAAATAAATAAAGCAGCCAAACTACTAGTTACAGGCCTTAAGCATTCCTTAAAAGCCTAAGAACATACAACTGCAAAGTCATTCGACCATATTTCAGAGTTGATTAAAGGGCCACAACTTGGCAATAGTAGAGAAAATAAAGATGGCATAACAGTGTTGAGGTTTAATACCATTAAAGCATCTATTCACTCCCAGTTTCCAAGGAAATTTTGAAGTCTAACATGCAAGGGTTGCTAATTTCGAAAATGACATGGAAATACTTGGTGTACGACAAAATCCCTCAAGAACCAATCATACTCCTATAATCTTCACATTATATTCTCCGACTAAAGATATTGTTAGTTGACTTTCAAGCCCAAATTGATTTTCTCAAAGCTCAAATGGGTTTTTATAACACTCAAGATACCTTATATGACAAAATCTTAATGGAAGGCAATTACGAAATCATATCAAGTCATTACATAGAGCAACAAGAATTGAACAAAGATACTATTAGATAACTCATTCAACCTTCGTTCAAGTTTCCACACGTGATATAGCATGCGCAGAGAAGCATACAGAGGATCTTTTAGGTTAGGTATGATAAATCGCATATAGCTAAGCTTGAGTAATCCAAGGCGTAAATCCAAAATCTTCCACGCTTTCTTAACAAGTATTAGCAATCGGAAAATTTAGGAAAAATGATACACTTCATGAAAAAAGTAGTTTCATAACACATCATGAAAGTAAAATATAAGTTGTTAACGGTAAAATGTTGGGACAAAGCAATCATTTCGGACTTATAGAACTTACAGAATTTTTGCGTATGTGCATTCATAATGTTCATGATAAATTTTTTCATTATGTCTATCATTGCTTGACAATTTAGACAATGAGTATATTGCCATTATCTTTGTCGAGGAATGTTCAATAACACTCGCTTCAAAACAAGCGAAGCTAAACATCTTCATGTTTATCATGCCAAAATAGACATACAATTAAAGGAGCTCTTTTAAACTAAACAGAAAGCTAAACTAATATCATTTTAGCATCTAGAAGTCATATAGCACTAAATTATTACCGTCTATACCAACTAACAAATCCAACACAATGGGATTAGCTGAATTCTGGGATTAGCTTGAAATTACAATAAACTCTACGCTCAAATTCATATTAAAAACAACATAGAAGAATTCACAAGTCTCAACAGAAAACAGAAAGACAAAATTGAAAACTAATCGAAAAAAGACCCAAAAATAGCAAAATCCCCAAATTGAAAGCTATAGACGTAAATCCACCGAACTTCAGATCGAACCTGATTGAAGAAAAGACAAGAAATTCCATCTCCGAACAAAGCCAAAACTGGCGAAACTAAAACCCTAGAGTTGCGAGAGAGAGAGAGAGAGAAACAAACCTTTTCGTTCTTGAAGCGAGTACGGACGTTGCCGAGCTCCTTGTCGACGCGAAGCCTCTCCTGCTCTTTGTTCTGGCAATTCCGAACGTCGCTGATGAAGACCGAGAGGCCTCGCATGCCGGACAAAGCCATCGCCGGTCAGATCCAGAGCCGACACAACCAAATGCCAAAAAACACACACAATTTCTCTCTCACTATCTCTCTTCAGCTCTCTTCGGAATCGGAGATCCTCTCCGGAGCCGATCTGAGACTGAGGAAAAGGAAAAGGCGAGGAAATCTTCTCCGGTGAAGATCAGCTGAAGCTCCAATTTGTTGGACCAGAGAAATGGCGAACAAAAGTTTCAAGTTCGTGACAGAGAGGAACGGGAAGAGAGAGAGAGAGAAAGTCCGAGTTTATTTGCTCTAGAGAGAGAGAGAGAGAGAGAGAGAAATAGTTTGTTGTTGTTTTTTTCTAGAGAGAGAAAGAAGGTGGACTGAGTGGAAAATTGGAAACAAAAAAAATTAAAAAAAATTTAAAAAGACAATTGGATTGGCCAGTGGGCAGAAGACGACTTTTATTCACCATGGCCTGTTTTTCATCATTTCTATTTTCCACTCCATCCTTTCTTTATATTGCTTTTAATTTTAGTTATAATTTATTTTTAATTTTTTTGTAATTGTATGTTATTATTTTTTATTATTTTTTTATCTCTTATCATTGTTTTTTAGAAAAACTTTAGCTCCAAATTTAGAGAAATTTATTCTTTTTTTTTTTTAGTATTCGGAGAAAATTGTTATGCTATTTAATTAAATTAACGAATTGATACCTAGTATTTAGATATAAATAAGCATCTCCACTCAAAAGAAATAATAAATAAATGGAGATTCTATAATGAGCCCCATTGTTTTACCCCATCAATAGGATAAAATTTTTTAACTGTTGGATCTCATTTGAACGGTATGGATTAAAAGAATACACCAAAGTTATTGTAAGATCGAGACACTTGATCACACTTGAAAATTAAAAAAGGAAAAAAAAAAAAAAACTCCGATCTTCTACCTCTGCCAAGAACTCCGGCTAGCAGTGGGCGGACTCAACGGCACGCATGGCGGTGAAGGATTGATGGCTCAGGTGGCGGATCGCGACAGTGCGACTGGCGGAGAAGTGGTGAGCTATTGTCGCTGGCGCCGGAAGAGATCTCTAACAGCAAGAAGCAACGGCGGCGTCGTTTCACGAGCATCGCCGAACAATCTAAGGGTAATCATCTTTTCTGACCTCAAATCTGTGTTCTCGCCATCGCCGTACAGCTTCAAATGCCTCCACCCCGATATCACAATCGAGATTGAGATCGAGATCTTCCACCATTTGCGAGTTTGGGATGGACGGCCAACGATCTAGAGCACTGGCTCCGTCGCCGTTGCCACTTTGGCCTCGCCAGGTTCGGTGGAAGTTGCTGCCGGTGGGGGAGGGGCTTCCATTTTTTTTTTTTTAATATTTTGAAATGTTTTGTAAAATGATAATATGGTGTGGCAGGGTTTATGATTTTTTTGTGTATCTTTTTAATCTCAATCATCTAAAATTGATCTAACGGTTAAAAAATTTTACTTTATTAATAGAGTAAAATTGAGAGGTCTCCTTGTAGAACTCCTCCAAATAAATAAGCATGTTCTATTTTCAGAAAAGCGTACTGCAAGTAAAAGGCCTTTTTAGGGCATAAATTGTTATTTTTGTTCTTTTCATCTAAAATTGTAATAAAGGAAAATTTTAAATTAAAAAAAAAAACACACGTCCTTCTGAAAAGGACGACTTTTTTATTTTTTTCAATTTGATATATTAAAAACATGGATTTTCACTAATATAGGGGGAGTTTGGTGTTTTGGTTTAAACTAACATTTTCAAATTTTTTTTTATCTTTTTTTCAAAAAATTTTTATCTTTTTCTCAAAAAGTTTTTTATCTTTTCTGAAAATTCAAAAAAATTTACTATTGAAACTTAAAAATTTCAACTCAAACTCATTCACCAAACAAACCCTATAGAGTTTTTTTTTTTTTTTTTGTTTAATGAATACACTAATACAGAGGTTATGTATAGGTGTATTTTAAAAACCAATTTCTCATCAAAAAAGTTTTAGAAACCAATGTGATTTTTTAGAGATTTTTCTTTGAAAATGGGATATATGACTCCTATTTAAGAGATATAAATGAAATTTTAAAAAGAAATAACCTCAACTAGATTAATAATATATATTTTTTATTAGTTTATGACCACACCAATTATTTTTAATACATAAATTATAGCTTATTTCCAAACAAAGTTTTTCCAACTCAAAAATAGAACAATCGACAAAAAATTTAACTAGTTTTAAAAAATCAAACAAGCAAGTATAATCTTTTCTCGATTAACACTTTATTTTGTCTTAAAAATACTCAAAGTATTCTTAAAAAGAAAAAAAAATGAAAAGAAAAAAAAACTTTTATTTTTCTCAACAAAAAATACAGACTTCTCACCCACCGTCATCGTCACCTAGCCTCTTCCAAACCCCACCGCCACCCACCCTATTCCTAACTTGCCTCAACCCACCCATGCTACTGAGCATATACTTTTATTCTTCATGTGAAGAGAGCTACATAGATGCCCGATGATAGCAGAGTAAAAAGGGGCAGGATTGGAACAGCTTGTTGTTTGCATATATCCGTCAACACGAATGTGAGGATAACGCTTGGTAAAATTGTGATCACGATAAACACTGAGGAACGGTGCTTCAGCAGCTTTAGGTTCACGAGGTAGTGAGGTGAGATGGTCTAAGGTATTTTTGTGAAATTTTGAATTTATAATCAAGCAAAAACAATTTATGAAATATGTGTTTGTTTTTGTATGGTTAATTGCTTGATTTTGTATGCAAAATATTCTCAAATGTTATTGGAGTATGAATAGGGGTGGGGGAGCCAAAGGTGGGTTTGAAAATTTTAGGTGTTGATGGCATGGTTAATATAAAGTGGCGTAAAGGTCAGGGGCGAACTAAGTTATTATCTACTTCAATTATTTTTAATTTTTTATTTCAAAAGTATTTTGGGTATTTTTTTAATATCAAAATTAAGTGTTGGTTCAGAAAATGTACAGATTTATATATTATATGTTATCTAATAATATAAAAATGCAGAACTTTAAAATATAGGGTATACTTTCTGATTAAAAATAAAGTGCAAGGTATAAAAAGGTAAATAACACTTAGCATGCGTTTGGTTCATGGGTTTGAATTAAGTTTTTTAGGTTAGATTTGAGTTGAATTGTTATGTGTGCACGAGTTTGAATGGTTGGAGCTAAAAAGTGTAAAACTTGAAATGTGCTCAAAAAAAAAATATTAATATTGAGCTTATTTTGTTCGTTTCGAAATTATATGTAATTTTTTTTTAAATCTCATTTGGACTTGTATATGTAAAGTTATGGATTTTTAAAATTTGATTTGTAAAATTGTGATAGTAAATTGTAAATAATTGAAACTGAAAAAAAAAATGATTGCATTTGAATTCAACTAGTGCACCAAACATCTCATTTTTTTTATTTGTTCTTTTTAAGGATAATTTATGCATTTTATAACAGAAATAAATGTTCACCGAAAAAGGATACAAATTTGTACATTAAACATATCTAATGCTTTCAACCCAAAAAAAACAAAAAAACAAAAAAACTAACCTAACCTAATGCGTAAAAATGCAAAAATTCAAAATGAGACTATACGTTAACAAAATACATACAAGACATAAAAAGATAAATATTTTCTCTCTTAACTTGTGAGTGGGATCCAAACTACACCTTAAAGTATAGTAAGCTTTGAAATTAAAGCCGGATTAAAAATTAAAATAACTTGTAACTAAAGGAGTATAGTTCTTAATGGGGCTTATCACTTAACAAGCGCAAATATATCAAATTAGGATGGCAATGAGGTGAGGCAGGAATGGGTATGCCTCTCTCATCCCTATACCCTGCCTCTCTTTTTACTCCCCATACCCACCACATACCTTCCTAATTTAATGCAAATACGGGAACGGATAATCCCTGTTGAGAGTGCTATATCCATACCGTACTCATTTAACTATAAAAAAATATTTTAAAAAAATCAAAATAAATTCCATTAAAATTTTATTGAAATTGAACGACATAGTCATAATTAAAAATGAAATTAAAATATACAAAACAAATCCAAACTTTAGAAATCCATATAAATAAATTTATAAAGCAAACTAAAATCAGTAATTACATTATAGATTTTAAAAAGTAAATTTAAACGATAAATATAAATTAATAGTAATTTTAAATAAATAGTTAAAATAAATAACATGTTTTACAACAAATAGTAAATTTATTAGGAAATAGCATATAGAAAATATGCTATTTACTTCAAGTAAATTTTAAAATTTATTATTTATATGTAAATTAGATATTTAATCTGTGTAAATAAAACAATTTAATGTATAGAAAATTATCCAAATAAAAACCTTTTTTTATTTTTCAACTATCGATCAATATAACACAAACTCACTCGTCTTGATAAACATGATATAAACTTTAGTTATTTTAGTTAAAATTGTGTCATTTTGTTCTAATGTTACTTTGTTATATTTTGTCAGTGCAATGGTCTTTAAATTTGTAACATTCAGGTACTTTCCCTAATAATTTATTTACTAGAAGTAAATTTACTATTTACTTTAAATTTTAAAAACCTACTATTTATTTTAATTATTTAATTTTAATTGAAAAATATACGATAAACTACTAGATTGGTCCATAAACTTTTCGGTTTGTGCAATTTTAGTCCATGTTCTCTTTTTTTGTATTTGAATACCCTTAAACTATTAAAATGTTGCTACAATAATCATTTTTGTTAATTTTTTAACCGAATCCGTTAGTTAAAATCACTTTTTACCAAATTAATAAATTTTGTCTAAAAATTAATGAAAATGACTATTATAGTAACATTTTAATAATTTAAGGCATTCCAATTATGAAAAAAAATAAAAGGGATCAAAGTTACACAAATTTAAAAGTTTAGATATTAAATGAGTAATTTATCCAAAAAATATTATAATTTTTTAAAATAGTGCCAAAATACAATTTTAAAATTGTGATCCAAACTGAAAAATCATGAAATTGAGGTTTCGTTTAAAAAATAAAATAAAAAAAAAAACAGAAGAGAGAAAGAAAGAAAAAAATCATTACATCAACAAGTTTGCGGGGAAATAAAAACATTAGTAAGAACTACATCATAATGTGGAAAAGGTTACTTGGGAAAAGTTTAGTTATTTTTTTTAAAGGCTTATTAAATGTTTGGAAATCCAAACCTTAAAATTACAACATAATTTTTCTTTTTTTCTCTCAGCTTCATTATTCACACGGTTTTGAAACTCAAGTTTTAAAAGTCTATAACTTTGTATAGACAAGTCCAAATGAGATCTATATTTTTTTAAATTATATAAAATTTCGAGACGAACGAAACAAGTTTCAGATTTTTTTTTTCTGAACATATTTTAAGTTTTTACACTTTTTAACTCCAGCAATTCAAATATTTCGATAAACACACAATCAATTCAAATCTAAATTCTACAATCTAAATCTTAACACTAAATGCATGCTTATTTTATTTTATTTTTTTGCTAATGAAAAGGCTTAATTTATTTATTTAAAGAAGATTGATACGAAATACCCCATGTGCTACCACGAGGACAGTCAATTTTCATTTTTAAACACACTGGACTTGTACAGTGAAGTTTGAACTTCTGGCCTAGTGAATGACTAGAATTGGAAGAGAGAGTTGCAACTAATTTGAAACATATTTTCAATCCAATTTCTCAAAAAGATTTGAATTCAAACTTAAAATTTTCACTATTTCGACACCAATACAGATTATATATATATATATAAAAAGATATTTCTTTCAAACATATTTTAGTGTACGTGTCAAACCTCGACTAAACAACAAACTGCAACACGCTCTCAGTTGTTCTGGAGACGTGACTATGAGAGTATTTCCTTTGTTTTGTTTTCCTAATAAAAAAGATGGGAAATTCAAATTTGAGATGGTTACTCTATGAGTTATGACCATTTAGTCAATTTTCATTTCAAATGCTTTGAACTTTTAGGCCAAGTGAAGGAGAGGTTCATAAAATGAAATTATACAGGAAAAAATTTAAAAAAAGTTCTGGATGCAAAGTGATCTTGGGACGTGACCATTCAAAATAGTGGACATCACCAATTATGTCTGTCGTGAAGTAGCCCTCGGCTAGAGTCATATGACACTTGTATTTTCACCATCCCCTCAAATGGATGACGGGATAATGGGAGTCTCTCTTGTGTTGAAAACATTTTGAAAAGAAATCACATTATTATTATTATTATTATTATTATTTGAGCAATCACATAATTTTTTAGAAATAGAATTTCTTTTGCACATAATCGAAAAACAAAAATGAAAACAAAAAACAGTTTCCCTTTTTTTTATTTATTAAAGAATGATAAAATGAAATAAAGTTTTTTTTTTTTTTTCATTTCTGTTTTCATTTTCTAAAACTTAATAGACCCAAAATATTTTTAGAAACACACATAAACACAATTTTTTACTTTTTCTTGTATTCTAATCTATTTTTCTGGAAATACAATCAAATACAATTTCAAAAAATATATCGAAGCCATTCCCAAAGCACTTAAACTGACAACAAAAAAAAAAAAAAAAAGATGATGGACAGCAAAAACTCGGGTTAGAAATATTTTTATTTTTTTTTTTCTTTAAAAAGATAATTCTATGACACTGACTCTGAGCCCTGCAAAAAGAGTCCATAGCATCAAGTTGTGGCATAAGCAGCCAAAAATAATGAACGAGATGGCTGCAGTTCAAATTCTAAAGAACCTGTAATTTCATGAGTAATTAAAAACAAAAAAAAAAAAATTCTATAGCTTAATTGATATATTAAGGGAAGAAACATGTATACATGCATTTGCATCTATTGCACTCCACTCCATTTAGCCCAATCTACAAACTGCATACCACCATATATGTTATTAGCAAATCGCACGCCAACCGTGAATGCCATTGCAACAGGTGGGACCTGCTTTGCCAACAGCGATGCTTCGACAAGCCGTTCAAGTCCATTAACGATTTGATAACGAGAGTTCGACGACAGCGCGAGAAAAACACCTGCTCGAGGGAAAATCAATAAGCGAAACAAGTTGATGAATCACGATGCGAGATTTTTCATTTTGTCTTTCTCTGTGTTTTTATCAAGAGGAAGAGAAGTAGACTATCACAGAGGCACATCCTGGAAAGGAAATGACTGCCTTTCCCATGGTATGCCACGAGAGCGGCAGAGAAAAATAGAGGAATCAAAGACGCTTTTAAGTAGAGAGCCAGTCAGAAGAAAACATAGACCACAAAAAAACAGTTTTTGAAGTGTTGTGGTGGTAAGAAAGTTTAAATATGAGTGCAAAATGAAAAACATACCCCAAAGAGCAGCACTTTCGATGAGAGGAGGCACAGGTATATCCTCTTCTGATTTCTTTATGCTCCTGATAACGCAAGAAAACTTCCATGAAAAAATGGGCTACAACTTTAAAAGATTGAGACAGATACAAGCTCTACAAGTACTATTCCAGTTTTATGCTCTGTGATATAAAATTTGCACCTCCTATGAATGTTGGCAGGTAGAGAAGGGCGGGGCCATTTAAAATAATGAAATATAGCATCTAATTCTAAGTGAATTCTAAGTTTGGATGCCAACTAGGTTCGAGGTAAATATGTAAGCCAACTGTCAGAACATTGGATAAAAACATACCGTTTAGCATTCATGATCATATTTGCAATGCCTTGGCCAATAAGACCACATCCAAATCCAACTGATCCATATAACACTCCCTGGATCAAAAAGGTGCCAGTAAGCAGCATGACATTAGTAAAAGAAAAGTCTGAGCTCCAAAGATCAAGCAGGTACAATGAAGTAAACAATGAAAACCAACTTTTGAGAGAGAGAGTTAACAATCAATGATGGTAAAAACTTAAGTAAAAAACTTAATTTGATATTATACCCACCAATATGCTATTCAAGATTAATCGTAAACAGAAGTCTATTGACTAGTTATCAAATGCTCTTTATCGACAATACCAATACATCAATAGAGCATCGTACCTTATAGAAGAATGCAGCAATTCGTTGCTTCACTGTAAATTTACATCCTGGCCTTTCAGCTTCGAAGACACTACATAAGAGGGAATAGTTTACTATAAATAAATTACAGAAAGAAATGAAACGATTCATAGAAAGTGTAAACATAAGGTTGTCTATGAAAGTTTTAGATTATAGTTATTACTATCCAGATACCATCTTCTTATTTTCATCCTCTATTTTGACAATTATTTCCTCATCTATTTTTCTAAAACGCAGCCTACAGTATATGGATGTGACGTAGAAGGGACAAAAAGGGATTAAAACAAAGAACAATGAAGAGAACTCCTGTCTTAGCAATCTCTATCAAATAGGATAAAAGTTAAGCGGAATATAAGTGAGGTTCAATAAGTGAAAAATCTGGGCGCACAATTTGGAAGAGGCATGGACAATTCACAACATGTTGGCCTAAGACGACCGATTCTGTATCAGTTCAGAAAGTAATCAATATAGTTATAAGTTATAAAAGACATCACTCATCAAATTACAGAAGGTCATTTGTAAGCCCGAATGGCATGACAAGGAACTCATAAAGCCATATTTGGTAACAGAAGTGGTTTTAGGCTCGTCTCCTTCTGCACCTCTTGAGATGCGTTAAATCAAGTTAATTGTAGGGATGCCTGTCACAAAGAACTTGGGGAAGTATCTTGGCGTGCCAGTAATTCATGAAAGGGTTTATCGGAGAACTTATGCAGATTTATTAGAGAAAGTGCATGGAAGACTCTCTGGTTGGAAAGCTAAATGATGTAGGGGATGAGCCCATATGTGATTTATTCCTTCTAGATTATTAGCAAAACAAGACTTGTTATCTAGTGGTTTATGTTAGGTTGTTTAATTAGTTTACTTTTATTTGTCGTTTAGTGTTTCATTTAACTCTAGTCACTATGTTTTCCATTAATGTTGTTTTTGAGTCTAGACTTCCTTGTGGGATGTTGTTTTTTTAAGGCTTAAAAGCCCTCTTCGTAATGTTTTGCAGTAGACTTGTTATTGATATTGCAGGACAGGTTTTTTTCAGAGGTGCTCCTCCTTCCCTTAGTTTCAGCCATGGATTTGGCTTGAGATTTGGTTCGTTGAAACCATTTCTTGTTCCTTCCTTTCCGCTGCATCACTAAATTGTTGAATATGATGGGAAGGGAGACACTTATTCAATCTACAACATTTGCTCTGCCTATGTATACAATGCAAACTGCCCCCTCCCTCAAAAGGTTTGTGATAAAACAAAGAACAATGAAGAGAACTCCTGTCTTAGCAATCTCTATCAAATAGGATAAAAGTTAAACGGAGTATAAGCGAGGTCCAATAAGTGAAAAATATAGGCACACCATTTGGAAGAGGCATGGACAATAAACAACACGTTGGCCTAACCATAACTTTTGTTCTAGGCTTAATAACACTAATTAAGACAAGTCTCCTAAATATTGACAACTATAAAGATGTATATGTGTATATTTATAGGGACCAGTGATTATAATGAACTAAATGCATGTGAAGACTAGTGGGATTAACAAAACTTAGGGAAAAAACTGTATAAGTAATTCTATACTAACCTGCTAGGCAGTGCCGAGCAAGCATGCTTTATGTTTCCAAATAAACCTTTCGAGACAGATGGCTTCCCTATTCGAGCATAAGGCGCTAACATACCCACCAAAGCAATATCAACAACCACACCCACTAAAAGATCAGCAGCATACAACTCGAATTCTGCCCAGAAATCCTTTCCCCTTTTCTGAACTTCTGCAAATGTTGCACAACAAGAATCTATGACTACCTACATTGCATGAAATCAACAAGAGCTTCAGCATTTAACAAACTGAAACCCCACAATCTAGAAAGATTCGATAAAAAGAGCAAGCAAAAATCCAACAAACATTAAAAAGCTAGACAAAGGGTAAACTTTAGTTAGGATTCTCATGGGCAATTTCCAGCTCAATGAAGTGAGTAAATGTACTATAAAATTCCTGCTGATTCAAATGAAAAATGCCCCAAACAAACCTCTGTCCCAACTTTAAACAGAAATGAAGGATCGGCCAGCATTCGATCCCGTAGCATCGAGCAGTACTTCATGAGAAAGCCCAACGGCCAACCTGATCCCTGCCAAATGCAATTCAGCATTGAGAGGGGGAAAAAAAACACCCTGTATTAAAAATAAAATTATACAAAGACCACATTCATCATTTTTCTGAATTTACAGAAGTTCAAACTGTGTTCAGCTCCTAAATCTTTACAGTAAAAAAGAATCACACAAAAAAAAAAAAAGTTAAAGCAAGGTATATTTCCATTTGTTCATGAAAAGAGGTGTATGATTTTTCATGATTAACTCCACAGCAGTTTAACCTAATTTTACCAAACAATCTCTGGAAGTTCACATTACATTCCGAAATCCAATATATATGTGTGTGTGTTTGTGTACATATATACAAAACACGAAATTTAAACCCTAAAAATAACCGGGAAAATTTTCACCTGCAAATCCAAGTAGCGAAATAGAAAGGTTTTCCGAATGCCCGTCGTCTTCGCCGCCTCGACCATGTCGGAAGGAAGACTCACTCCCCGGCCTTCAGCCTCCTTCATCACCTCCTCAAACTTCATAATCGGCCCAAACTCCTCTTCCTCTCCGTCACCGCCGCCATTTTCTCCACCGCCACCTCCGCCAAAAGAATCGTTATCGCCGCCGCCACTCCCGCCGTCATCTCCGTCGCCGATTCTGGGCTCGGAGTCTCCGGATTCCTCGACGACCGTCTTGGAAATGGAAGATCCCGATCGCGCGCACTTGGGACCGAACGAGCGATTCTCGATCGCCGAGAGCTGAAGCGAAGCTAGTGCCAGCTTTGTAGGAGGGTTCCGGGGACACTCGAAAACCCTGACGTCGACGGCCAGGCTCCGGTAGTGTTGGCGGCGGCATTGCGTCGCCGAAGCGTCGGAGAGAGAGAGGTTGGACGGCGAAGGAGTGAGGCCGGTCGAGCAAAACGACATGTCGTTTGCGGAAGTGGTGGTGGTTTTCGTGTCGTTTTGTGTTGTTGGTATTTGTGAATGTCTGATACCGCGACAGAAAGTGAGTAAAAGAGTGAAGTAGAGTTCTGTAGTCGCAGTTGATAAAAAAAAAAGGACCGAAAGTCAGAGGAGGAAGGGCGGGATCTGGTGTGGTATGGTCCATGTTATTCACCAACGTGTCACTGTCCTATTGGTTAAATTAACAAATTGAGAAAAAGAAATTTAAAAAAATGATAAAAATAAAAACGTCGCCTGAGAGATTCGAACTCTCGCGGGGAAACCCCATGTACTTAGCAGGCACACGCCTTAACCACTCGGCCAAAGCGACGCGTATTAAGAGTATTGTGAATTAATAATTAATTCGTTTTTCCAACTAGTGACAAGAAGATGTCAATTAATTATGTGCGAGTTAGAATTAAACAACTGAGATTAAAAATTGTACATATACATAGGGAGAATCTTATGGTAAAACTTATTTTGGTATTGCTTTTTGAGGCTGGCTTTAGATTGTTACAGAATAAACAATATGCTATGAGTATTTGGTGAACCCTCATGTTATGTAGCAGATTCTAAAATTACTACCCATTAAAAGAATTTGAAAAGCAGGTTAAGTATACATAACTACTTTTGACCAAAATGTATAGTTCCATGGTATTTTTATTCATAATTTACCAAACATATAAAATTTATTGTTTTCGGTATTCACAATTTGGAAGGGGAAAAAAAAATTTACCTAGTGCCTATGTGCGTTTGACCATAATAACTTTAGACTACAATAAGGCCAAAATAATTCTAAGTTGTGAATTAAAAAAATATTGGTAGGGTTCTTTTACCAATTGTCATATCCGTTTCAGGTTTTTTATTTTTTTTAATTTGATATATCACTTTGCTTTATTTCGATGTAATTTTAACCAAACATATTATCAAAAATGTGTCCTCTTAATATATACACTCCATGGAAACAAAATTGTGAACTTATACATATTTAAAAAAAATAAGTTGTTTTTTTTAATTGCTTAATGGAGGGTAGAGGCTATAAACTTTATACACCTCCAAAATAAATAAATAAATAAGTACTGCATTTTTTTGAAGCTGAAGCTCAAGGCTTAATTATTGTCATATATTTATAGTTTTGCCAACACAATTGCAGTCAAATCTTTTAAAAATTACTTATAAAAACAGCAATCTCAATTTTTCTTTCTTTATTTATTTATTTATTTATTATTTTTGGCTAAAGAGCAATCTCAATTTTAATTTGGATCAAAATGTAACTTGCTAAGGTCAGAAAGCTCCAATGAATTAAAATCTCAAACTTGTCGTTTACTATTAGACACATAATCTTACAATGTTAACATAACATTACATTATGAAAAGCAAGTTTAGTTTGGCTTCATAATAGTAATATTGATACATTGCAGTTTTTTTTTTTTTTTTAGATTTTATAATTATTTGGGACTCTAATTCAGGAATCAATAAGGAAACAGTTCACATACTTAATAAATACCATTTTGATCAATTAAACCTTAGGCCTGTTTGGATAACATTCGGAGATGATGTTTTAGAGGTTAAATTGAAAAAATGTATTTAGGTGGAAAACTTTTGAAAAAGTTTGTGATATAGAAAATAGTGTAAAAATTTGAAATGTATTTAAAAAAAAAGTAAAATTGGATATTATCTTATTCGTCTTGTAGTTACGAGTATTTTGACCAAAAAAAAATCATCTCATTTTGATTTGAAATGAGAAAATTACAGACTTTTAAAATTCAAGTTTTTTAAAAATAGAAAAAAAAAGAGAAAATTTAATGTAGAGTTGAAAATTTAAAATCCAGCTGACAAAATAACATTTGAAGATGGTACTCCAAGTATACTCTTAAAACTGTGTGATGAGATTAGATTCATGTGTCATTTTATTTGTATTTCATTTTTGTTTCCATTTATAAATCCTTCAATAATTTTATAACACTTTAGGAAAAGTTTCATTTCAATTAACCAACGCAGAAAATGCGTTGTGTTGTTGGAAATAACGCCAATAACAACATCATATATCTGAATAGGTTTGCAATATTAATGTGCTGCGGATAATGATTTGTACATTCTTCTTGATATCATTATCATTGAGACTGCTACTAAGACTGACAATGAAACCCATACCACACTCGAGGCATTTGAAAGCCAGCTGTACACGCAATCAATGAAGCGATGGAATATGCAGAGCACTTGTGGAAATACAAAATTCTATTATTATATTGACGTAACTATCGTAACAATTATTAGCAGCACTTCTAATTGGGACCTCTCCAAAAGCATCACACGTTGTTAACTTCCATTTAGGACGGCTTATGATAAACGAGAGGGAAAAAAAAAAACAAATTACTTATGCTTTATTTGGTAAACAATCTAATCTTAAATTAAAATATACTTTTTTATCTTAATTTTTATCTTTTTCTGAAAAAAAAATTGTCTTTTTTTGAAAAATTTGTTGTCTTTTCTGAAAATTCAACAAAAATTTTCAACTCAAACTTAAAATTTTCAACTCAAATTCAAAATTTTCAACTTAAACTCATTCACCAAACGGACCATTAAAAGTGTCATGACTTACTAGTACAATTTTACCATATTATAACATGCAAAAAGACCTATGTCTATATTTCTTTTTTGCTAATTTATCCTTTTAATCCATGAATTATGAATATTTTTGTCACTTTGTCCCAGAACTTTTAGTTCTAAGGCTTACTTGGGGGACTTTTGGAGACAGAATTTTGAAGGTTAAATCGAAAATGTGTGTTTGAGAGAAGACTTTTGGAAATGAACTGTGATATAAAAAATAGTCTAAAATTTTGAAATGTATTTGAAAAAAAAAAACGTAAAATGGATTTTGTTTTATTCATCTTGTCGTTGTGAGTATTTTGACACAAGTAAGTTATAGACTGTTAAAGTTTGAGTTTTTTGAAAATGGAAAAGAGAGAAAATGAGATGTATAATTGGGAGTTCTGAATCAGACGGTAAAACTCCATCTGGAAAAGTTCCCCCAAACAGAATCTTAGTAAATTAGTCATTGAACTTTTGTTTCTTGGTAGTTTTGGTCCCTTATACTAAAACTGACAAACGATTCTTGAAATTTAATATAGATAATCGTATCCCTATTACATAATAACTAAATATTTTAAAGAAATTATTACATTAACTGCAAATAGTTTTAGTTTTTAAGGATTTTTAATAAGAATATAAAGCAAATTTTTATACTTAGTAAATTATTTTTTGTAAAATTTCATGTTCCCATGGAATTGAAATTTGATTATACACCCTAAATCGAAAGGGTCTTTTATCAATTTCAATGTGAGGGACCAAAACTATTAAAAATAAAAAGTTAAGGGACTAATTTATCAAAGAATATATAATACTAGGGATATCAATTTTAATCTAAACTTTTTGAATACTAACTCACTTTTTATATTTTCCTTGATAGATGAAATCAATTGATGTGACAATACTTAAAACACTTACCAATAAAAAAATGACAACTCATATGTCATATTAATTGATACTTAAAAGTTGAGATTATAATTGGTATCCCTAGCATTTTTCTTTATCAAAATTAAGAATTTAAAAACTAAATTGACATAATATACATAATTCAGAGACTAATGAACAAATTACCTCCTTTTTTTAAAGCAATATGTGTCGATGTTTTGTAGTCAAAACAAAAAACAGTGAAAATGATAATTTTGATATTTTTCTTATATTTTATGCTCCGTTGCAATGTTAATATATTTGACAATACCAAAATTTAGATTTGAGTTAAAAAAAAAATTTCTTCAATACAATGCCATGTTTATATAAAAAGTTTTCTTTTATTCAAAATTGAAAATTCATAACAGAATGTAAATAAGACGTTGAAAATAGCATTCGTTAAGCACAAAATAGAACAAGATGACAACCATTGCAATTTTTATACTTATTTTGCCCCCCAAAAAATTGAAATGAACTGTCAAAATTGAAATATATTATTTAACGCTAATTAAAAAATCAATTGTATAATCGTTCATTTTTTTTTTAAGTTTTTAGTAATTAGGAAATAATTATAATACACTGAACAAGATTTTAAATTAAGGTTATATGTATATATATGTGTGTGTGTATATATATATATATATATATATTTTTTGGCACTTGAATCTAACATTTTTCAACTAAAGTAGGGGTAAGGGTGCATGTTAATGGTGTTCGAATGATTTAAAAAAAAAAAAAAGTAAACAAGAGATTGACACTTAAAAAATAAAAGACTCTCATTCTTTATTCTCATCCGTATTCTTAATAAATAAATATAAAATGATATAAACCTTTGTTTTTAAGAATAAGTCACTTCAGTAGTCTTCAATGGTTATACGAGTATCCAAAACACAAATTAGGCATTGCTCTGAATTTGGAATCAAATAATGTCGGTGTTATATTAATGGGTGACAGTTTGATCATACAAGAGAGAAGTTCCGTAAAAGTAACGGGACGAATTAGTCAGATACCTGTAAGTGAGGCTTTTTTGATTAAGTCTTCTTTTACGGTACTTGCCCAAAATGATACACATACAAAGGATTATCTATTAACTCCCAAACCAAGGGGGTGTTTGGTGAATGAGTTCAGTTTGAGTTGAGTTAAGATTTTTAAGTTTGCATAGTAATTTTTGTTAATTTTTTCAGAAAAGACAAAAAACATGATTAAAAAATACAGTTTAGTTTAAAATGAGTTAACCAACCAAACAAAGCCCAAGTCGTTCATAAAAGTCAAAATGTTATACACACAAAGGATTATCTATTAACTCCCAAACCAATCGTTCATAAAAGTAAAATTTGAAACAAATAAATAAATAAAATAAAATAAAAATAAAAATAAAAAAACCTCCCTAGTCATCATAGCTAGTAAGGAGCTTAATGCTATATTTGGTACGGTGGAAAAAAAGAAGTATAGAAATCGGAAGACGGATTATTAAAAATGAGTGGAAAATAATAGCTTAAACTATTATGATAAGGAAACACCGGATTTCAAAATAAGACGCCGCCAGTTTATCTCCGCCTAACATTCCTTGCAGACCACGGTGGCTTATTTCTTAGAGAAGATGATATGTAGTGGACACATTTTTCTTTTTTATTTTTTTTATTTTATAAATATAAGTAAATAGTGGTTACATTATAAGGATGCAAACTTGTTTCGAGTCAAACAATGGTATTTGAATGAAATATCGGAGGCTCTATTTGAGTTTACTTGATTGGTTTTTATTATTATTTAAATCATAATTCAAATTTCTCTATTATTTTATACAAAATTTAAAGTATTTAAAAATTGAGTAAATTACACCGACACCTCTTGTGTTTTATCGAAATTATAGACACACCCTATTGACCAAAATAAATCATGTCAACACCTCCTGACTTTTTTAAAAATTACAGAGACACCACATTTGTTAATTGACCATGATAGAAATGGTAAGTTTGACCGTTAAGTATTTTGAAAATATCAAAAATGCCCCTTCTCTCATTGGAAAATGTTTCCAACTTATATTAAGTTTTTTTTTAAATGATTATTTACCCTCATTAGCACCTAAAAAATTACTTAATTCAGTCCTATACATTTAGAACCATAATTTACACTCCAATAACAATTTATAAAAAGATTTATAAACCTTTCTTTTATTCTTTTCTTTGAATTCTCAAACCTTTCATTTGTTTCTTTCCCTATAATTATATTAAACGTTTTCATTTCTATGTCGTTTGTTTTATTAAGTTGTCAAGCCTTTCATTTGTCTCTCTCCAATACAAAACTTTTCATTTGATACTTGATAGTATTTATATGGTAGTAAAAAAAAATTTTACCCTGATTTTACCAAAAAGAATAAGAAATATATTACACATTCACAGTCATGGGTTGCAATCTAATAATTAAAAACGAAGTGCTTACTTTACTTCTCTATAAACCCTTCTATTTTTAAAAATAAAAACCCAAAAATAATCTATCGTTCCTCTCAAAAAAAAAAAAAAAAAAAAGAAAAAAAAAAAAGAAAAGATGATTGTTGGATGTGGGCGAGTTGCCGCCGTGGGCTCGCCGGGGGAAGTCGACGTCGCTGGCATCAGGAAGGGAAGAGACCACCTGGGCTCGCGCGGGGACCGATGTTTCATCATGGCCATGGGGTGGGATCGCAGAGAGGCTTTCGGATTTCTTGGGGGAGGGGTTGGGCGGCAGGCACGCGGGGAGATTGCGGCTACACTCACAGGGATGGAGTAGCATATTGGGCTCGTGTGTCAAGGGGTGAGTCGCGGCCGCTGCGGAGTGGGGTCATGGGAGGACTGGTTCGCGGCTGGCCTCGTGCCTGGAGGGGGCCACTGGTGTACGTCTCCGACGAGGGAAATGGCGATGGTTGGCTCTGCTGATTGAGAGTCATTTTGAAGTTGAAAATTTTTTTCCTCTAATTTTAATATTAGGGCTGCTGGATAAGTAGTAATTGTTTATCTATGGGTTAAAATTAAAGTATATTTAGATCTATGGTTCATCTTAGATTGGGTATTTTAGTAATTTAACACTCAAAGTTAGCAGAGTTAGAGTCAAGAGTGTTGACGTGATTTGTTTTGGTTAAAGGGGTGTTTTTATAATTTTAACAAAACACATGGGTATCAGTGTATTTAACTCTTAAAAATTTGAATACTAATGCACTTACATGCACGTTGAGACTATGACAGTCATT